>CM077671.1:297982008-299182008 GCA_039707655.1 Elymus sibiricus | reverse complement strand
TTTAGTGTTCAGACCATTGTGAATTAGTGCACTGAATTTCCAGTGTTAGTGTATTGAATGTTCAGTTCAGTGTTGCCTGGCAACTGAATTTTCAGTTGAGATATGTGTGCTCACTTATATTCCTGATTCCATTGTTGGCAGAGTAGTTATATTTGAAATCTAGTATATATGGCTCTAGTTTAATTGGCTCTAGTTTAATTTATGGCAACATTGGTTTTTCACTCTCAGATTACATGTGTCATCTATTCTGGTCAGCTAGTACTATCTCCCATGCTTAGATTATATAATACAATATGAAAAATTGTTAAACACTTCATGCATATATCTTTTCATCTAGCTAGCCCTTGTAGTCTTATTTTTTTCTTCAGTCTGTTGCTTCTTCTGTTTTTATTCTGAAAGATTGTTAACTCAGATCTGCCATGTGGTGCCTTATCCCACGGTGTTAACTTAGATCTAACCCTTGGCCCAATTCATCTGTTTTTTATAAGGACCTGATCTTGCGGAAGACTGGCGACCATGCTTTTCTCCCACAAGTCTTCTCCACCGTGCCACCCGCAAACATGTCACGCAACATTTGCCGATCAAACTTGTGTTCATGTTGTGATGAACCGTTGCCTTTTGTTGATCGAACATCTTGTATTTCTCATTTGGACCATGGCATGTGTCATGTTTTTCATTTGGACAGTGGCATGTATGCATGTACTATTTTCATTTGAACCGTTGATAGTACATGAAACAGATTATATGAGCCTGTTTGTTGTTTTGCGTAATTTAGTTGAACCTTTGTTCTAAGTACATTTCTTCTGTGATCTCTTGAAGTTGTAAAAATTGCATTTTTAATTATAGTATAGTAATTTTGCAAACTCTATGTATGAATCCCTGTGTACCAAATAGTAAGGGTATGTGAGGGGTTTGGGGATTGGGGAGATTTGAGAGGATTGGGTGGAAGGAAGGGATTCACCCAATCCTCTGAAATCCATCCCTCCACAAACCTCCCCAATCCCTTTGTGTCAAACAAGGCCTAACTAAGGTGGGTGCTTTCCATTCGGTGACTACTGCAACCTTGGCGGGATCCACTGCTATTCCATCTCCAGAAATAATGTGTCCAAGAAATCCGACTTCCTTCAACCAAAATTCACATTTGCTGAACTTGGAATATAAATGATGTTCTCAAAGCTTCTCCAGAACTAAACGCAAGTGTTCCTTGTGTTCTTCCTCGCTCTTGGAGAATATCAATATATCATCGATGAACACCACGAAAAACGTGTCCAGATATTCCATAAATACCTTGTTCATCATACTCATAAAATAGGCAGGAGCATTAGTCAAACCAAAGGACATGATTGTATACTCATATAGGCCATGCCTTGTGGTGAAGGCTGTTTTGGGTATATCATGTTCACGAATTTTCAACTGATGATACCCTGATCAAAGATTGATCTTGGAGAACACTCTGTCTCCAACTAGCTTATCAAACAAGTCGTTAGTCATCGGCAGAGGGTACTTGTTATTGATAGTCACCTTGTTCAATGCACGATAATCGACTACCATTCTCAAGGTTTTATCCTTCTTCTCTACCAAAAGAACTGGGGCTCCCCAAGGTGATGAACTTGGGCGAATATACCCTTGTCCAATAACTCCTTGATCTGCTTCTTGATTTCTTCTAAATCATTTGCGGGCATCCGATAGGGTCTCTTGGATATTGGGGCTGTCCCTGGCAATAGTTCAATCAGGAACTCAATCTCTCTATCCGGTGGCATGCCTGGCAATTCCTTCAGAAATACATCTGGGAAGTCTTGTACAACCGGCACTTCCTCCTGAACAATTCCTGTGAGGGAATTCACCCGATTACCCTTTGGTGTGTGCCTGGATACGTACTTAATCCTCTTCTGCTCCGGGGTGGTGCGAAAAATTGACTTATGGGCACAATCGATGTTTCCTTCATACTTGGTCATCCAATCCGTGCCTAGGATCACATCCAATCCCTGTGAGTCTAAGACGATGAGGTCTGTGGGAAATACATGGATTCCAATGTTGAGGTTCAATGCGTGGCATCCTATCCCTGTCGTCATCTCGCCTCCTGGGGAACTGACCTTAATGGGATGACTAAGGGTTCTAGTGGGCAAACCATACTTTTCCACAACTACCCTTGATATGAATGAATGAGTTGCACCCGAATCAAAAAGTACCAATACTAGATGTGAATTCAATAAAAACTTACGAACCATAGTCTCGGGCTATACTTCCCCTGTCCATTTTTCCTCTGGCGGTTCTCGATCTATTGCTGCTTTCTTTCGAAGATGAGGGCCTTGTCTACCAGCTCCTGGTAGTTGTTGAAAGTAGCCACCATCAGCTGAATGCTCAACTCATCGTTGAGTCCCTCCATGAATTTCTCCTGTTTGGCTGCATCATCAACCACATCTCCTGGTGCATATCGGGCCAACATGCTGAATTCATCCACATACTAGGCCACAGAGCGATTCCCCTGGCGTAAGTTGCGAAACTCACGCTTCTTCAGACTCATGGCTCCAGCTGAGACATGAGTGGTGCGGAAAGCCTATTTGAACTGCTCCCAAGTCACACCGGCAATGGGGTACATGATGATGATGTAGTTCTCCCACCAGGAAGTTGTGGGTCCTTCCAGTTGATGTGCGGCAAAACACACTTTCTCTGCCTCAGTGCATCCAGCAATGATAACTTCCCTCTCCATCTTGCGAAGCCAGTTATCTGCCACAATGGGCTCAGTGCTGCTGGAGAAGGTGGGTGGATTCAGCCTCAGAAAACGAGTGAGGTTGTCGGCCTGGGGTGGAGGGTTATTGTTATTGTTGTTGTTGGCCTGGTTCTGTATCAGCAGTTGTATCAGGGCATTCTGCTGCTGGATCAGCTGGGTGAGCTCCGAGGGAAAGTTGGTGGCAGGGTCACGTCTCAGAGGCATCTGGTGTTTTTAGAGTGATGAGAAATTGGAATAGAACAAGGGTATAAAGAGAAAATTCACTACCCATATGCAATGCAACAAACATTAGCACACCAAACATTCATTCATTAATCAACTCAAAAGGTTCAAACTCGAGATACAAGTCTCATGGCAAAATGAAACATCAGCCTACTATTTAACGAGAAAATAAAAGATACATGGCAGTCAAGACTAAAGTCCTCCTCGGAAGTCCATGGTGGTGCGTCCTCCTCCGGTGGTGCTCTCCTCGTAGTCGTCCTCGTTGCTGATCAAGGGGGCCATGTCACCTTCTGGGTGAAGGTTTTCTCCTTGGTCCAGCTTCTCCTCCATATGTGCAACGAGAGTCTTCAGATTATTGATTCTCTCCAGGAAGTCCTTCACTTCATCTTCGTGCTTGTAGTGGGCTTCTTGCGCTTCATCTTCGAGGTCAAGTTTACGAAGCATCAGGTCTCTGATCTTCTTCGTGCTTCTGTTCACTTGGACCTCCAGAGTCCTCATGTGTTTCTCGAACACTTGGACATAGGAAAGGATGGAGTCGTCAGTTACGGTGCTTATGATTTATCCATTGGCACCTCTGCGAGAGATCATGGCAAGGTTTGGATCAGTGGAAATGCCTCTGTAGACCTCCTTGATACGTCTGAGTGCACAGTGAATCGCCATGTTCCTCCCGAGATTCCAGTTGGGAGCAACAAACTTGAAGTCGATGGGCTCTGTGCGATTCCCAAAGGTCCTTCTGGGGATGTGTACTTCAATCCTATAGGACTGTCTCCTGGAAGAGCCGTGGTAGGGGTCCCGGTGATAGTCGGCAGAGCAATCCTTACGTCCTTGACAAGCTCCACCATCTCTATGCTGAAGGGCATTGTTGCGTCGGGCTCGCGAAACTCCGTCAGCAGAACTGGGGTGAAGGTGGCCATCTAAAAACATTGGAAATCGGAGAGGAGAGTCAGAAATGAGCAGATGAGATATATAGGAATTTTAAAGACATAAGTAAAAATGATTTTTCTTCCTAAGGCTTTTCCAATCCTAGAGGTTACGTCCTACGGTCAACGTGTGCTCCGATACCATATCTGTAGCGACCCGACCTGAAACGGTCAAGTCTCTGGTGTTTCCGTACCATGCCAAGATCATGCTGGTACACACACAGTACATCAATGTATATATCAAAGGGAAATCACACTTCTTTATTAACGAATCTCATATGGAGTCTTTATTACAATAAATTTGGCCGAAAGCCAACTCATGAGATAAAACTAAATGTGGAAGACATAGACGCCAACGAGTCCATCCGACTCCAAAGGCATATCACCGAGCGTAGAGCGTGTCCTCACTCCTGGTCGTAAAAGTACTCTCCAACATGACACGTTGCAGTCGTGTAGGTCAACATATTGAATATGCCAGCAAGTCACAAAAAGAGGAGTGAAAAATATCATCAGTACTATATGCATATATGGCAGGTGGGGCTGTAAGTTTAAGTTTAGCGTAAAGCAAATTTTTCCTACAACAAGAGAGGGGGCGAAAGCAAATATTTTACTACATTGTTGGCGGTTTAATTAGAAGGTTCCACCAACTATTTCTCATACCCAATTTAACAATAATACCCACATCATTAATATTATTTGTGTTGAGAGTTCCTGATAGTTTCAGTTCCTTTGGCTCAAGTTATCCATAACCATGGACACGACTAATTGATTAGGTTTGGTACTCTGCAGAGTTTTGCACACTTTCGCCACAAGATTCGATCGTCTTCGTTCAAATCCTCGCACTTCATGGTGTTAGAGAACCGGATGATCTAAACATGATGTTCCAAAGGGTTCCTCTGAGCCACCGTCGGTGCCCATCCAATCCTATCGTTCTTCTACATCTTGTAGCACCGTCCGTCCAGAGTCGCCATGATGTCCAACCAAGCCAGAGCCCATAATGTCTTGTGGCTATGCAGGTAAGCCTTGGGTCTTGAAGTATCCATCCGTCTCTTCATGCCTGGGTGGAACTTTCCGCGTGAACACTGGCACTTCTCCAACAACACCTATGCTACCACTGGGTCCTCGAGAATGCCGTTCAACCACTTCCACCCAGAGGTATATTGCATCATAAGGTCTTGAAAATCATGAAGTCTTGAGGTCTTGGTCATAAATTAATTCTCACAACTCTCATGATAAACACTCAACCAACCCCGTCTACTAAAAGCATAGCAAAAAATAAAATAACCTTTCCGGACCAAAGTGACAAGGGTTTATGGGGGTGCCTACCACATGATACTACTCAAGAACCAAGTTTCCAAGTACCTACTTTGCATGCAATGGTGGAGAGGTTGAACTAATGCAATAAATATCATAGGTAAAATATGATCAATGAGAACTTGCCTTGCTGACGATCTTCGAACTCGAGTGGCTCTAAGTATCAAGCCTCGCACTCCAGATGATCTAACGAAACAAACAATTCACACAATAAGCATAACCATATCACAACTTAGAGTAACAGCAAGGAAAACTAATAATACTAAAACAATCAATAGCACAAACAAAGAATAGAAAACAATAGCAAACAAAGAATCTATCCAAAAGTTCATTGCAAAGCTTTTACTAAAGTAAAACAAAATAATAATAGTTTTCTGCAACAAATAAAATCTTAACAGAAAAGAAAACTAAGTTTTATCAAAATAACAGAAAGTATTTCACCTAAAATTTTCTATGAAAAAAGAATTACTTTAAAACCTATTATAAAACACTACATATGAAGAAAACAATGTTTCCTACTAAAACAAAGAACAAAACAATAAAAATATTTTTATTAACAGAAAATATATCACTTAATGCTAACCAACAGAAACGAAAAAGAATATATCAGCAAGTTAAAAGAAAACAAAAACAAAAACAAACTAAATCAAAAGAAAAGCAAATAACCTAAAAAGAACTAAAACAGATTCTGTTTTGCTAAAAATCTTAATATAAATTATCCCAAAAATTCCCAAATTGAACCTTCTGATAAAACCAACTAATATAAACCAGTAGCAAAAAGAATCACTGAAAAATGTGTTTTTAACTAAAGTTATTCAAATTCTAGTGATTTGAGCAATTTTGAATGAATTCAAATTTAAACAGTCCAATTTGAAACCTAAGTGCACTGGCAGAAAGTTCATAATATTTGTGACTCTATCCAAAAAGAATAAACCAAAAACTCTAAATATCCTAGGAGATATTCAAAATCTAAAAACTGCTTCTATTCTGTTTCAGAAAGTAAAAACACAAAAAGAAAAAAACTAAACTATGGGCAGGGCTACGTGGCAGCTCCTGGTTGGTGGGAGGTGTGCGCGTGCGGTGGCTAGCGAGCGAACGTCCATTACTTAAAGGAAAACGATTCGGGCGTTAAGTGGATCTAATCTGGATCGTCCATCCAGATCGGACGGCTAAGATAGAGAGGGGGAGCTCACAGTGAGGTAGTCGCTGGCGATGGAGGTTTCTGGCGAGGCAGGGACGGCGGGGTCGTTGCGGTGGCGTCTCCGGTGGTCGTCGGCGGCAGCAGAAGGGTCCAGGCGAACGCGGCGAAGCTCCGGCGTCGATCTACGTCGTCGGCGGGGCTCGGGGATGACCGGGGCGAGCGCGGCGAGCTCGGAGGGCTTCGGGTGGTGAGGAAACTCCGGCAAGGCGCGGCACAGGCGTTTTGGCGAGGTGCTCTCGGGGTTTGGGGTGGAACGGACGCGACAGGAGCGAGGGGTACTTTTAGGGGGGTTCGGCGTAGCGAAAGGCATGGGAGAGGGACATCGTCGCGGATCCAATCGAGCTCCGGTGAGGAAGGATATAGAGAGAAGAAAGGAAAGAGAAGAGCGCCGGGTGGATTCGAGCGGCGGTCGGCCCGATGCGTCAGCGAGAGAGAGAGAAGGCGCGGTGGGTCGGGTGACCGATCGGGAGAAGATTCGGATCTGGCTGGGCGAATTGGGCACAATTCTTTCCTTTTTGGGTGTGGGCCTCAGTGGGTTTCCTATCCGCACACAAGGTTTTCATTTTAAAACAAATCCTTTTCCTTTTATTTAAAAACAGGAAGTAAAACTAAAATTAGGAAAATAAATATAGACCCAAATATGGAAGTATTATATATCAAAATTATCAGAAAAAAATATAGAATATGTTTAACATCTTTCCACGGCTAAAATAATAAATTAGAAAAAAGATTTTTCAGAAAGTGCCCAAATGGAAAATTTTCCTATTTGAAATATTTTTAAAATAAACCCCTGGTTCAAAAAGGTCAAACAGATCCACAAAAATACCCCTGACATGGAGGGTCATGCTCCTCCTCTCATATTTGAAATTTTCAGAGGTTTCACTATTTGAATTTGAATGAAGGCAATATTTGAAAAGGGATTTCAACAAATACCATAGAGCTTTCCACTTTCATTCATTTCACCAATGCAAATACAATCAACATGTATGGATGCATAACTATTTTCATAACATGCCAAAATGAAATTTTGGGATGTTACATGTTTTCTTTGGTGTTCATTTGTTTTTTTCTTTTTTCTTCTGTTTTATTTATTTATTCTTGGTTTTGCTTCTTTTAGTTTTACTTTTTTCCTTAGGTTTTCTTTCTTTATTTCTCGGTTTCACTATGCTCAATGGCTTTCTTTGTTTTTTTCTTTTTCCCATTCTTAACACATTTCTACCTTCTCCCACATACAAAGTACATTTTTTGCATACATCAAACACATTTTTTATCCACATTTAACATTTTTAGATACATGATTAATATTTTATATAATATATTTTCTGATGTCAAATTTTTTCATACACATTGCATATTTTCGAATACATATGAATATTATTTGTATACATGATTGATGTTTTTAAATGTATGTGTTTGATGTCAACATTTAAAATGTATGTGTTTTGATGTCTACTTTTTTTGATACACCTTGAACATTTTCGAATACATAAGAAATATTATTTTATATCCATCCATTTTAAAAAATTCCGTATGCATGATTACTAATTTTAAATACAATGATGATTTTCTAAAAATGTACATGTTTTTATGTGTACTTTGTGCCATACACATGGTACATTTTCTGTGTACATCTCAAAAGGTTAATTTTGAATAACTTTAATTTTTTCAAATACATGTTAACTTTTTTTAAACGCATACTTTTGAACATTGTTGTTGAAATATGTATCAAACATTCTTCAAATATGTATTGATGGTTTTTGAAATAATATCGACATTGTTTCAAAGTGATATGCATATTTCTGAAAATACAGGAAAATTATTTCTTAAATATAAATTGATTTTTTTTTACCGTGCACCATCTACATGTTTTGTATATATCCAGGAAAAAATTGTTCATGTTTAACATTTTTTATATATATGCTTTATGTCTATTTTTACATACACGACGTAAAATTCTCGTTCGAATTACAAACATTTTTTTGTATGCACATTTAAACATTTTTCAAATGCATGATTATATAATTCTCAAAAAGAATGATGATTATCATTAATTCAAAATTTTATGCAAATAAACTTTATAATATATAATTTTAAAATATTTCAAATAAAAATAAAATTGAAAAACGAAAGCAGAAAAGGAAAGCAATGTGAAAGAACCGAGCGCTTAAGGCCTCCAACGCCGAACACCCTTCTCGCCAGCTTGAGTCGAGGGCATTGTTCTGTGTAGCTATAAGCGACACATAGGCGCCCCCATGTCTTCAGCTTAATCGAGAACTAGGTTTTACCCCTTTTTTTGTCATTTAGTTTTCCCTTTTTATTTCCCATTTTTTGTTCTTTCTTTATACTTATAATTTTATGTTCAATTTTTCCTTGTTTTTCTATTTTTTATTTTCCACTTTTATTTAGTAAATTAAATGCAAACCACGTTTTTAGTTAAATACATGAAATTGTTAACAAACATAAATTTTTACACAGGAATTTTTCAAAAACATACGTCGAATTGTTTTCTAATAAATGACAACCATAAAAAAATGGTGAACACTCTTTCAATAATTAATATATTTTGAAAATACTGTTTGATTTTTTAGCGCATAAAGAATATTTTTCCAATAATGTAAATTATACATTAATGCACGGTAAAGTTATTTATAATAAATGATGAACATTTTTTAACTACATAAATTAATATATTTTGTACATCCACATTTTCAAAAATATATTTTCGAGATTATTTTGAAATATATACATATATAAGGAGGTTACAAAAACAAGAGGTGAAAAAAGATAAAGAAAAAGAGATACAAAAGAATTAAGAAAAAACGCTACAGAATATAAAAATGGGGGCCTAGATAATTAAAGACCGCTAATCACACTATTGGACCGGTGCATGGCGAGGCGCTCCGCAAAGATGGCCAAGATAATTAAAGACCGCTTCCCGATTTTTCATGCACTTTAGCCCCCAAAACAACCGGTCTATAAATCATGGCAAAATGGACAAAATTGAGCTGTTGACGCAACAAATTCACAAAGTGAACCCTGCGCGAAAGAATTTCACACGCCTAACTCTTTTGTGTGGCGCCTAACAGCAAGGAGTCACATTCTATTATGTAGCGTCGGACAGAAGGGTGCTGCACCTCCGGCCAGCGTGGCACACAGGGGTCACACCTGGTCGTCACAAAGGCGTCACACATTGACTTATCAGACCCACGGGTCGGCCCTCCCCCAAACCCCCCCATCCCCAGCCCCACACATTTCAAGAACATTAGCTCCGGCGCCCCGAGTTACTCTCTCCCCCATCTCAAATCCCTCCCCAAATCAAGCAAATCTGAAGGTTTGGTCAATGGATTTCGACCCCAATCCCTCCCTTAAAGTAATCTCCTCCAATCCCCTCCCTCTCATTCAAAAAAATGCTCTCATTTGCTCACTTTTTTGCATGTTTGAGCAAACCCTAGTTCTTCATGAATTTTGGAACGTGGATGCTTGTGTTGCACTTTGTTCGGGTTAGGCTTGTTGGTATGTAAGGGTTATGCTTATTGGTATGTTAGGGTTAGGGTTCTCAGTATGTAACGGTTACGGTTATGTTGGGGTTAGGGTTGTTCAATATATATGTAAGGAGTAAGGCTTGTTGTTTTGATTATGAGAGTGTTGTAATCTTTGGATGAGTTCTTATAGAATATATTCTACGTTGTGTTGTTCAATTTTTTTAGGGATGGGAAGAACATGTGTTTATATTCATCACGTGGACAAGGACGCCTTTTTGAAAGGCAATATTGACCCAGACCCGGATGAGCTAACATGGTGTTTGAGTGTAGTCCTAGCTATGCCGAGGACTTGGAACAAGTGAGAAAAGATTTGAATTGGATGGACCCAAGTGATGTTATTGAGTTTGATGGAAGGCATAATGTGGGATTTGGAATGCACATTCGTTGGAAGACCATGCGTGTGAAACTCCTGAGCAACGTTGGGTTGCATACAAGGAGACGGTGTCTGAATCACTAGACAACGCTCTAGAGTTATTTGCCACCAAAAATGTTGATGCTAGCTTGCACTTGGATTTGAACAGGGTTGCCTATCTGATTGTTCATAGTAGTCCTTCACGCTTGAACCAAGATGACATGAGTGAACCTCTTTTGACCCAACAAGTGAGGCCAACATTGACCCCGATTTCGAAGATCCAAGATGGAGCATTGCAACAGGAGAATAATGAGTATGAGGATGATGAGAATGATGATGTTGTTCTCCATGACAACAATGTTGGTGATTTGGACAAATATTATTCGCAAGAGACCATGGACCATTCCATCCCGTATTCCCATGGCTATGCATCGGAGTTGGACGACGACGGTCCCGATGAAGAAGTTGATGAGGGGTTCACGTCCAAGGAGGCCAAAGCTTCCGAGAAGGTATTACGGCGGGATCATTGGACACCATTGTTCAAGGATCTTAGTCTTGCGGATGAAGCAGTGGTTGACGGCGGCAAAGGCATATTGCTAGGGGTTAGACCAACTTCCCACCGGGACAACATGGGAAGAACTGTATTTCTACCGGGTCAAAGTTCGAAACATTCTTGGAATTGAAGATGTGGTTGGATGACTTTTCGGTTACGCATCATCGTCCATATAAAGTTGTTCATTCGGACGTCAAGGTGCGTTACACGGATGCATTTGAGGAGATAGGATGTCCATGAATTGTGCATGCAAGACCATGGAAAGGAGGGCCCGGATGGCACATAGTGAGTTGTGTACCAAGTCACATGTGTCGAGGCAAGAAGGTTGATGGCAAGATTGTTTCCCAAAACCATAGACAACTCACCTCCGAGTTCATCCCTTGCAGGCTTTCCAACTCCATCTCCTTGCCTCCAACAATAAGCATAAAGAGCGTACGAGACGTTGTAAAGCCCTCTTTCACTACAAGGTGAAATACGGGAAGGCATGGAAGGTGAAGCAAGCCGCATTCAAGATGTTGTATGGTGATTGGGAGCAAGCGTACAACCGACTCCCTAGGTTGTTGGGAGCTATGGCTGCCACTAACTCGAGAATGGTTCATGTGGTCGAGCCGTATTGGCAAAAATAAGGAGTTACAATGGAAGGACGGTCCGAGTCTTTGGCTGTGCATTTTGGGAATTTGAGCAATGCGTGAGGGCTTTCCAACACTGTCGGTCGGTCATCTCCGTCGATGGCACCTTTTTGACCAGACAATTCAAGGGCACTCTCTTGGTTGCAATAGGGAATGACGCCAATAACCGGTTGGTGCTTTTTAATTTTGCTTTGGTTGAGGCGGAGAACAATGATAACTGGGAGTGGTTTTTGCGTCTTTTGAGAACCAAGGTATTACTGGCCGAAAGGGAGATTTGTGTCATATCGGATCGCCATCCAGGAATTCTTAACACGGTTGACATTGACATTCCGGGGCATGCTCCTTTGCACCATCGATGGTGCATGCGGCATTTTTGTTCAAACTTCTATCGGGCATGTGGTAGCAAGGATTTGACGGATGATCTTCAAGATTGTTGTCAAGCTTTCTCCGACAAACATTTCACAAACTTGTACAATGGTTTGGTCGTGAACAGAAAACTTGATCCAGGGGGTCTTGAATTTCTCAATAGGCACATTCAACTTAGGATAAAGTGGGCATGAGCTTATGATGAAGACGGCAGAAGATAAGGTCAAATGACTAGCAACATGGCAGAATGCTTCAACCGGGTGCTCAAGGGTGTCCGTGCGTTGCCCGTGATGGCAATAGTTCAATACACATTCGACAAGTTGAGAGCATACTTTCTAAAGTACTCACTTGAAACGGATAAGCAAATTGCGGGAGAGAACAAGTGCAAGTACAAGTACAAGTTCCCGCCAAAGGTTCAAGAATGGATGGAATTTCAATCACGAAAGGCGGACTCCCGAAAAGCTACATTATACAATAACGAGGATTGGACGTACCAAGTGAATGAACCCGGAGGAACCACAAATGATGGCCACCAACACGGAAATCGGGCATTCAAGGTATCACTATCGGAGTGTGATTGCTCTTGCGGGAGGCCTATGTTGATTCTTCTCGCATGCTCGCACTTGTACACGGCAAATCGCACTAGGAATGTGGACGTCAACCATCTGCTCACCATGAGGGAGTCCGAGTTTTCTATCGTGACCAGAAAGCATACATGGGCTCCTAGATTTGAACCATACTTTGACCAATCACAATGGGCGGAGTATCATGGACTTCAACTATGGCCCGACCCAGAATGGAAGGTGGTTAAACGGGGAAGACGAAAGACAAAGCGTCTTAGAGGAGACATGGATGGATGGGGCCGTGGTGGTGGCCGAGAAATGGGCAACAACCAATTCCAAGAGCCTAGTGAGAGAGCCCATTGTGGAGAGTGCGGTGGTACAAAGAGGAAGAAGTCCAGGAAAAATGAATCAAGGACAAGCCAACCAACTAGTAGCCAACAAGTTCCTAGCCAACCAAGTAGTAGCCAACAAGATCCTAGCCAACAATTTGGTAGCCAACAAGTTCCTAGCCAACAATTTGCTAGCCAAGCAAGTAGTAGCCAACAAGGAACTTATACCCAACAAAGAGGGAGCCGACTTGGACTTACAAGAGGTCGTGGTCATGGTAGAGGCCGTGGTGGTGCTAGAGGTGGTGGTGGTAGAGGCGGTGTTGGTGAGACTAGGATTGGTATGCGTGGATACCTACGCAGATCATTTCCGTATGTCACTACTATTCATTTATTTTTTCATGTTGTTTTTAATGCTCACTTCTTTGTTTTCCATATACTGTTGTTGTTTATGATAATATTGTTTCTTGTTCTTACTAACTATTATCTTGCTATTTGTTCATAGGTATGGCGGCGTCTCAACCCAACAACGCAACAACGGAGTTGGTGGAGGAGAAGGATGTGGTCGGTGAGAGGCCGGGGTTGTGGGAGGCGGGTACAAAGAAGTTGATAGAGGAGGATGCAGCCAAAGCGGAGAGGAAGAAGCAAGAGGCGGTTGAAGCAGAGATTGAGAGGAAGATCCAAATGCATATTGAGTATAGCGCGTACCAAGACAGGTTCAAGAAGGCAGAAAAGAAGATGAATGAGCAACGTCAAAAGGATTTTGAAGCCAGGTGCCGGAAGAAGTGGGCAGAGGAGGCCGCAAGGAAAGAGTGTGAGCATCAACTCTTCACTGAGAGGGTGATTCAAGAGGCTTCAAGGATGTGGAAAAGGGAGGAGGAAGAAGAAGAAGAGAGGAAGAAGAAGAATAAGGGAAAGGGGCCTTGCTCGACACAATAGAGCATTGTACTTCTTTTCGTCATGCGCGCTTTAATCTTTGAACCTCTTGTGTTGTCGAACCTTGTTATCTTGCGCGCTTTGCTATTTGGAACTTGTCATCCCGTGAAATTTGAACAACCATAATGAAACTCCATGTGTACTCCTCTATGTTATGGACACCTTCAAATTGTGTTGTGCCATAATTATCGTGAGTGCTATGTACTGTAGCTTATCGTGTTGTACAAAGTTGTTAGTGTTGTACTCCCTATACCCACACGAATGGATATTTGAGTGAACGTGTAGTTGTTGTGTGCTATTCATGTTGCTTCGTGATATGTTACAAACACCTGAGGTGAGACTTATCGGCATCCCCGTCAATCAACAACTTGTCCACTATGCCAGTTACCTCGTTACCGGTTTTGTTCTCTTTTCTCGTTCCCCTGTTCCAGCATCCCCGTGATCAAATCACACAGTGACTGGCTAGACGATGATGGATATCGTGACAATGAAAGGGCCTAAATAATATCTCTCCATCGCCGGAGGAGTAAATCCCAATCTTGAGCTATCTAGTTCCCTGTCATATTTTCCATGAACCCGCAAGCCGCCGTAATAGCCACCCTTTTACGGATGACATTTAAAAAACCCCAAAGTTCATGAAGCAAGCATGAAAAAAATCAATACTCTCATGGTATAAGGAATTATGCAAACATTAACTTTCTTTTTGTTATTTGCCATTAACTTGTGACGAATGTATCTCATAGCATAACATCAAATTGGGTCGATTCAACACAAGTGCTCTTCTAAAATTGTGTCCTCAAAGTTGCCCGCATAGACATGCCCATTCAGGAAAACATAATCATCATGCAACACTTGAGCTAGTTTTAGAGGTATGACTAGGAATATATTTTACCATTTATTATTCCACACGCGCATATGGGTTTTCCTCCGAGCCTCATGGTTATTGCAGACTCGAGAACCATAGCTGTTATAACACGGAATATAAACATAATTACGAACATGGAGATGAATAATAACATTTATTATTACCTCTCGTGCATATTTCCAACATACTCCCACTTGCACTAGAGTCAATAATCTAGTCAATGCTAATGCACTTTACACCTATGGCATACCGGTGTAAAATATGCTTCGCTTGTGGTATAGTGTTTGTCCAACAGATCTGACAACTTCAGGTCCGTGTGTATCTTTGCATATCCTCGTGTTTTCATGCTTTCATAAAATTCATATTTTGTGTGGACTTGGCTTTGCTTATGGGTGAATCACTGGTCTAACCTTGAGTCCTCAGACTGAGCTATGGAGCAACTATCTACAATAGTGTTCTATTGACCAAAGCCTTCTTAGAACCATACTAAGTTCATAAATGAACTGTATGATTCAACATCCTCTTTATTGCCTATAAAAGCGGCAACATACTTAGCCTCTGTTATATAATTCGCCACAGTAACTTGTTTTGAACAATTCCAACTTACTGTGCCACCAGCATTACAAAAAACCTTAATTTAAATCAAAAATTGCTTGGAGCATTGATGAAGACTGTATCAACGTAACTACTTACAATGAACTCTTCATAATCTCCGCTTGCGAGAAAACATGTCATGAGTGCTACTTTAGTACTCAACGACATTTTCACTGTTGTCCTATGATCAATATTTTGATCACCTTGGTATCTTTACTCGCAATCGCTTGGGAGTACCGGACATATCTGGTTGTTTTACATACCATGGAATACATTATTAATACAAACACAAATGTGTGTGGAACTCCATCATGTATTTTGCTCATCAGTATTTGAGGACACCGAGTCTTGCAAAACTCTTTCTGTGTGACATCGGCAAGAAACACTTCTTGGCGTTCTCATGCTAAACCATTTTAGCATTTGTAAGTATGTATTTTTAGCTTAGCCCTGTTAGGCAATTCTATATCCGTAGCTAATTATGCCTAATATCGAGGTTACCTAGCCCAACTTCTTCATCAAAAATCTATTTTTTAATGAAGTCCTAATTCATGTTAAGAAATTTATATTATTTACAATCAATAATGTGTCAAGCACACAAGGTTTTAGAAATATTATTATGCTCCCACTTACGTCCTTGTAACCACAAGCATCTTCACTATCCTTTGATGAAATCAAACTCTTTTTACTATTTTATCAGAACGAAGATTCCAACTCCATTATGCTCTCTTCTGTCCATTACTAGAACTCTAAAGTTTGCACACTCACTACCATCCTCTGGATCAACAAAATACTTTGGACTATATCACATACATGTCCTTATTTGTATTTTCCATCTCATGGAAATCCTTTTGCTGTACATATATTATTGCTAGTATGACCTGAACTGACTTTAAGCATCCAACATTGAGACAATCTCATTGTAGTCAATTACTTGAATTTGTTATTGCAACAAGTCAAGCTTTATGGATAAAACATTTTTATCCGTATTAGTTTATAGTTCCATTAATGTCCATTAGACTCTTAGTCTTCTGAAGGGTTTACCAAGATCTAATCTTGAATCATTTATATGGATACTATCTTGGATTGTATTGGCATTTAGCCAATTTCAGAGTCAGCGCCCATTAACGCTTCATTGTGTATCTTAGGTATACTATTGTCTAACAACAATATCTTGTTTGCGCACCTGAGAGGTTTGCACGAGTTAAGCCTATGTGGTTAAGCTGCAAGATGGACTGAAGTCCATACATCTCATGTACATGCTTCCGCATCAGTCGTAGTAGGAAACTCGAAATTACTTCCAAGGTTTCTTTCATATGAGCTGACGACGAAGATACCGTTATCTCGTCGAGTTACACTGTCCTCCCACTCACCCTTTTGCAAGAAACATTTTCTTCAAAATCATACCGCTCTTTGTGGAAAACCTTTTGCCTCGATATAGTGATGGAGAAATACCCAATAATTGGGGATAACCTAACAAAGTAGCACTTGTCTGATTTGCAATAGGTTTATAAACATATTACACAAGCCCCATATTCCAAATGTTAAGAAAAATACATAACATGGTTGGGCATACCATATCACGGTGTCATTTCAACATATCGGATGGTGCTCTTTTCAATGTAAAAGTTGCAGTCTCTAAAGCTGTCGGAATTGGGGCTCCGGGGACCCAAAAAGGTACGAAAACTGGGGTGCACTCGCTCTCCTGCCCTACTCTGCTTCTGTGACGCCCCCAATTTTGACCGTACGCTAATCATACACACAATGCGTATGACCAAGATGAGGGACTCACTGATTGATATCACAACACAACACTAGACACAAATTAAAGTCATACAGCTTCATATTACAAGCCAGGGGCCTCGAGGGCTCGAATACAAAGCTCGACAAGCACGAGTCAGCGGAAGCAAATAATATCTGAGTACAGACATAAGTCAAACAAGTTTTGCCTTAAGAAGGCTAGCACAAACATAAGTAGCGGATCGAAAGAGGCGAGGCCTCCTACCTGGGAACCTCCTAACTACTCCTGAGCGTCGGCACTCTCCACGTAGTAGTAGGCTCCAGCGGTGGTGTAGTAGTCGTCTCCGGCGTACTCCATCTCCTGGGCACCATCGTCTGAACGCATAATCGTATCGAGGGGGAAAGAGAAAGTAAAGCAGCGGTGAGTACTCATCCAAAGTACTCGCAAGACTGACATCAGAACTATGCTAACTATGCATCAGTATCAAGGAATGGGGTTATATCTGGACTGAATGCAGAAAGCAAGAATAGGGGGAAGGCCTAGTCCTATCGAAGACTAGCATCTTCAGCATCTTGCAGCATTAGAAGAGAGTAGACTGGTATCTCATATATCATCATATTATTGTACCAATTTTATTAAGTAACCACGCCCAGAGATTCTTCCTCGACTCCCTGCGAGGAAGCAATCTCAGAGCCAACATTCATTTCAAATTTAAAATCACAATTATAGTTGTAGAAGGTCAAGGTACAACTCCAAGTCGTCCTGTTACCGTGGACACGGCTATTCGAATAGATTATTCATCCCTGCAGGGGTGCACCGCATTTCCAACACGCCTGATCACCTCCGGCCGGACACACTTTCCTGGGTCATGCCCGGCCTCGGGATAGCAGCACGTCATCGCCCCACCTAGGCTCAACAGAGAGGCCAGCCCGCCGGTCTAAATCCTAAGCACACAGGGGTCGTGGGCCCACTTGCCCTACGCGCTCCTGCACGATGCGTACGCGGCCGGAAGCAGACCTAGCACACTCCAGTCCAAGAGCTGTACCGTCCAGTCCAATCCGGCGCGTGCCGCTCCATTGCTGACGTCCGAAGAGCTTCGGCCGATACAACGACGCTGAGTACCCATAACTTCTCCCACGCGATGGTTTGGTGTGTAAAAAGGCCAACGACCCAACTCAGATCAAATACCCAACCCATTAGCATTTTATTAATGCGGGGCAAGCGTGACCCATGAAGTGCGGTCCCGTTGCCCCGTCTCGAGGATGTGTGGCAAGGGCCTCTCCTGCCCGTCCACGCCTCATAATAATCCTTTGGATGCCTTACCGGCGCATCCCATCACATCTCACACACGGGTACCCTTGGGGCCGACCCGTCTCAAGACTGTCGGGAACTCAGGTCCACCTCAACCAGGGTGGTACCGCCTATCCCTCCAGTCCCGTCTTTCACATGTAAACAATGTCAAGTTAAAGTAACTGTGTGTTTATACACCAAGTGGATATCCGAGGAATCACCCTCGATGGATCCCACTCGAGGTATGTGTATGACAAGAGTCGCTATCGATAAATGGGAAGGAGGAATCACCCTCGATACCCACGACCGAATAGCTACGCTACAGAATTAACACCGGGAGTGCTAAGTGAGCTATCACCCTCGGCACTCGATAGTAGCTCTGCAGTGCCATACTTAAGGGGTGTGCGGTGATGTGAGGGGCCTGGCTCGTCGGTCGGTTGACCGAGTCTTCGAGTCTTCGGGTTGTCGAGTCGTCGATGAAGAAGCAGGGGCAACTGGGACTAAGGGGTCACTGGGGATTCATTGATCAACCTATACTAAGCAGTTGGTATGATTGCAGGTACAATAGCAGTTTATCAAAAATAGGCTATGCATCAGAATAGGAGCTAACTAATACAGTCGCAAAAATCTAATGCAAGAATAAGAGGGAAAGGAATAGGCGATATCGGAATGCTCAAGGGGGGTTTGCTTGCCTTGCTGCTCTGCGGCAAAAGGCTGATCGTCAACGGTGTAGTCGTACCCGGCAGCACCGTCAGTCTCGGGGTCTACCGGTAAGAAGAGGGGGGAAGAAACAATAAATATAAAGCACAGATGCAATCACAATGCATGACATGGCAATATGCAGGGCTAGGCATGCACTAACGCTGTATTATACGTCGCAGACGGGTCGGAAGAATATCTGACGATATTTCCCGGGTCTCTGGCTTTTACCGGACAGATGAAAACGATGGAAAAGTTCCACGTTTGCTATGCTAGAGGCATGTGACAGACGAACAAACAGCGTATCCGGATTCGTAGGATTATTCTGAGCAACTTTCATGTTCAAAACTTTTTCATCTGACTTACGGTTTATTTTATATTAATTTTTAAAGTTTTATTAATATTCAGAAATTAAAATAGATTATTTTAATTCAATAATTCAATTATGACATCAGCATGATGTCATGCTGACATCAGCAGTCAACAGTCCTGTTGACTGGTCAAACTTGACCAGTGGGTCCCACATGTCATACACACAGATTAATTAAGTTTAATTAATTAATCTATTTAATCTTAATCATCTAATTAATTAATTAATTATTTCACTAATTCATTAGTTAATTAATTAATTAAACTAAATATTCATTTTAATTTATTTATTTTTGTTTATTTTTTTCGTTCTAAGGGAGGGTGTGGGCCCCTATGTCATTGACAGTGGGGGGCGGCTGGCCCCACTGGTCAGTGGGGTTAGTGGGGGGATCAATCCCCACTAACCAAACACACAGGGGGAGGGGCATCCGCCGGCGGCCCTGGCCAGCCACAGGGGCTCGCCGGCGGCCAGGGCACGGCGGGTGCGGGCGTGCGGGGCCGCGGCGGCGCAGGCGGCGGGCGACGAGCAGGGCGCCGGCAGGGAGGCGCGCGGGGGGGTGGCTAGGCGCGGGCGCGGCGGGGCCACGCACGCGGCGCGCCGAGCGCGGGAGCCGGCAACGAGCGGGGCTTGCGGGGCCGCGGCCAGCGTGCGTGGCGGCGCAGTGGCGAGCAGGGGCGCGGGCGCGGGGCCGCGGTGGTGGGCACGGCGAGCAGGGGCGCGGTGGCCGGCGCGGGGTGGCTGCGGGTTATGCCGGCGACGGCGAGCGGGACCGAACGGAGGGGGGGAAAGGAAGGGGGGAACGGGAGGAGCCCGGGGCTCACATCGCCGGCGGTAGAGGAGGACAGCAGGCGCGAGGGGGGGCGGCGACCGACGACTTTGGGGAGGAGGCGGGGAGGCGGCCGGTGGGGTGGCGACGGTGCGGCGCCGGGGAGGGGACCGGCGGTGAGGCGCAGGGGCGTCGGGCGCGCGGGGCGGCGGCGGTCGCAGCCCCGATCCAGTCCTGGATCGGGGTGGGAAGAGGGGGGTCGTGGGGGGCGACGAGGGCGAGTGGGGTGGGGCGGCCTAGGGTTCGGGGGGGAGTGGGGGTTATCCCCAGGGGCGGCTGGGCCGACGGGGGAGGAGGCCGGTTGGGCCGGCCTGCTGGGCTTTGGCCCAGTTAGGCCAGGGGGGCTTTGTTTCTTTTTCGTTTTATTTTATTTTCGTTTTTCTTTTCTTTTTCATTTATTTATTTAATATCTTTCTTAGTTTAAAAACACAAGAACAGTTGCTAAAATTTAGTATAACTAAATATACTACTGCCACATTAATTATGGCACCCCAATAAAATAGTTTAACATTTTATTAATTATAAAAGACATTAATTAATTGTTTTGACCTCGATTAAATTAGATTTGAGGCATCCAACCAATTGACAAAAATGTTGGTTCCAATTTTTGAATAGCTTAGGGAATAATTGCAACCTAAGCATGATTTTTAATTTGAGGTTTGCAAAACTTTTAATTTCACATTTCAAATAATTTTGAATTGGATAAGAATTTGAATTTGCATCTGATTTCAATAGTGACCATAACAGGATTAGCAAAATGATTAAGCTTGATCAAGGTCATTACTGTATCTTAATTACATGGATTACTGTAGCACAAATCCAAGGCGTCACAATTCTCCCCTACTAAAAAGAATTCTCGTCCCGAGAATTAAGAAGTAGAAGGAAAGAGCCCGGGGTATTCTGCACGAAGATGATCTTCGCGTTCCCAAGTGGCTTCATCTTCAGAATGATTTGCCCACTGCACTTTAAAGAACTTGGAAACCTTCTGACGAATCCGACGTTCAGTTTCATCGAGAATGCGGACTGGTTGCTCGTTGTAAGAGAGGTCTTGTTGCAGCTCAAGCATATCATGATCCACTGCTCGGATAGGATCCTTGAAGCAGCGACGAAGTTGTGACACATGGAACACGTCGTGAACCTGAGAACGGTTTGGCGGTAGTTCCAGTTGATATGCCACCTTACCACGCCTTTCGAGAACAGTGAAAGGACCAATATATCGAGGAGCCAGCTTGCCCTTGATCCCGAAACGGTGTGTACCTCGCATTGGCGTGACTCAAAGATAAGCCTTTTCGCCAGGTTGATAGACCATATCTTTGTGATGACGGTCATACTGACTCTTCTGACGAGACTGAGCAGCCTTCAGATTTCCATGGATAATGCGGACGTGATCTTCAGCATGTTGAATAATATCCGGACCGATGAGTGTACGTTCCCCAGTTTCTGACCAATTCAGAGGAGTCCGACACTTACGTCCATATAACACTTCAAAGGGAGCCATCTTCAGACTAGCTTGATAGCTATTGTTGTAGGAGAACTCAGCATACGGGAGAGATTCCTCCCATTTCTTGCCGAAAGAAATGACACAAGCTCGAAGCATGTCTTCGAGAATCTGATTGACTCTTTCAACTTGTCCCTGGGATTGAGGGTGAAAAGCGGTGCTCAAGGACAAATGAGTCCCCATAGCTTCCTGGAAACTTGCCCAGAATCTTGAAGTGAATAAGCTGCCACGATCTGAACTAATCACCAATGGAATACCATGGAGTGAAACAACTCTGGACATGTAAAGATCTGCTAGCTGACTAGCAGTAATAGTTTCCTTGACAGCCAGAAAATGTGCAACTTTGGACAGTCGGTCAATGACGACAAGAATAGCATCATTACCCTTCTGCGATCTGGGGAAACCAGTGACGAAGTCCATTTCAACATGGTCCCATTTCCATTCAGGAACCGTAATAGGTTGCAGAGTTCCGGCAGGCCTTTGATGTTCTGCTTTGATACGACGGCAAACATCACATTCAGCAACATAACGAGCAATGTCTTGCTTCATGTTAGACCACCAGAATCTTTGACGAATGTCTTGGTACATCTTGGTACTACCAGGATGAATAGATAGCGGAGTGTGATGTGCTTCCTTCATGACCTCCTGAGTCAAATCATTGTTTTCCTCCTTACTCGGTACCACCAGGCGGCCCTTGAAGTACAAAGCGCCATCCTCAGTAATAGTGAAGGATGAGGTCTTTCCTTCTGCGAGATCGAATTTAATCCTCTCGACTTCATTGTCACACTTCTGGATCCACTTGATGACGTTCACAAGATCTGGTTTAGCAACCAGGGTATTAAGAGAACCCTGGGAAACAACGTGGAGGTTCATTTTGTAGGACCCTTTAGGAGGGGGAGTGAGATAACCCTGAGGAACAATATGGAGGTTCAACTTGCGGAATTCTTCTTGAAGAAGGGGGTGAACCTTGTGAACCTGAAGGTGATTGCAGTATGACTTGCGGCTTAAAGCATCAGCCATTACATTAGCCTTGCCAGGTGTATAAGAAATACCCATGTTGTAATCTGCTATGCGCTCCATTCATCTCTGTTGACGGAGATTCAAATCTGGCTGAGTAAACAAGTACTTCAGACTTTGGTGATCGGTGTAGATCTCGCAACGATTACCAACAAGGTATTGTCGCCACTCTTTCAGTGCATGAATTACTGCAGCAAGTTCAAGGTCATGAACTGGGTAGTTCTCTTCATGAGGACGCAATTGACGAGATGCAGAAGCAACCACTCTGCGCTCTTGCATTAGGACACAACCCATTCCCTGGGGTGAAGCATCACAATAGATGACGAAGTCCTTACGAGTATCCGGAGGAGCAAGCACTTGAGCAGATGTCAATTTGTCCTTAAGTGCCTGAAAGCTCTCCTGACATTTTTCTGTCCACTCATATTTAACACCTTTGTGAAACAGATTGGTTAAGGGCTTTGCAATCTTGGAGAAGTTCTCGACGAATCAACGACAATAGCTGGCGAGTCCGAGAAAACTTCTAACTTGCTTGACATTCTTCGGGGGAGTCCAGTCAAGAATAGCCTGAACTCGTTCAGGGTTGACCGCAATACCATCCTTGGAGATCACATGACCAAGGTAGGTTACTTCGTCCATCCAGAACTCACACTTTGAATACTTTGCATAAAGTTGATGTTCTCGAAGCCTCTCCAGTATAAGACGAAGATGTTCAGCATGCTCTTCTTTATTCTTGGAGTAAACCAGGATATCATCCAGATAAACCACGACGAATTTATCGAGGTAATCCATGAATATATAGTTCATCAGGCGAGAGAACGTTGTTGGGGCATTGATTAAGCCGAAGGACATGACGGTGTACTCGTATGAACCATAGCGACTAGCAAATGCAGTCTTGGGAATATCCTCTTCACGAACCCGGATCTGATGGTAACCCAACCTCAAGTCGAGTTTTGAATACACCGATGAACCGGCAAGTTGATCATACAGATCGTTGATCCGAGGAAGCGGATATTTGTTTTGAATCGTTGCTTGGTTGATGGGACGGTAATCTTGGACCAATCGATTCGTACCATCTTTCTTCTTGACAAAGAGAGAAGGTGCTCCCCAAGCAGAGGAACTGGGACAAATGAAACCCAGACGGAGCGAGCTGTCAATTTCTTGCTTAAGTTCAAGGAGTTCATGTGGTGGCTTCTTATACGGACGCTTGGCTATTGGAGTGGTACCAGGTACCAAGTCGATGACAAACTCGACAGCTCTAGCAGGGGGAATCCCTGGAAGCTCTTCCGGAAAAACATCTTGGAAATCCCGGACAACTAGAATGTTTTCAATCCCTTCAAGAGGTGACTCATTTAATGCATTCAAGGCATATAGTCGGGCTTCAGCATTCCGAACAAGATGAGCATGATAGCTTACAATCTCATTCGAAGGATGTAGGAGGTGGACGGTTTTGGTGTCACAAACAATTGAAGTGGTATGTGCTTTCAACCAATCCATTCCGAGAATGAGATCGATATTAGAAGACTTTAGCATTATGGGGGAGGCATGGAATTCCAACCCTTCAATTTCAATGGGAACATTGTGGCTAATAATGGAAGTCTGACATTGGCCTGCGGGGGTGTTTACCACTATTGGGACGTTCATCTCTTCACACTTAATGTCATGCATGTATGCGAAATCTTCAGACATAAAAGAATGTGATGCTCGTGTATCAAACAATACAGAAGCTGGTACTGAGTTGAAGAGAAGAGTACCCATCACAGTAGCAGACTGGTCTTGAACTTCATTCAGATCAATATTGTTAGCTTGAACACGTCCCTGAGCAGGCCCGGCATTGTTGTTGCGGAGCTGGTTGGAAGGCAGTGCAAGTTGTTTCTGATTCTGCCTGCATTCTCTAGCATGGTGTCCTGGACGACCACACTTGAAGCACAGCCCATCCTCAGGACGAGAAGGGGGAACAGGAGCTCGTGGTGGCGGAGCTGGGAGCCTCGGCTGCCTAGGTGGGGGTGGAGGCAGACGAGGTGCGGCATAGGACGGCCTCGGAGTAGGAGGCGGTGCATGGTACATGTTGTGGGGGATCCAGATCTTGCGCTTCTGAGCAGATGAGCCCGAAGATGAGCCCATGTCACGATTTCTCTTGCTACTGTCCTTGTAGTCCTGCAGACCTGTTTCCACTAGAATAGACTTGTTCACCAAGGTGGCAAAGTTATCGAAGTCTTGAACAAGGATGGCCAGCTTGATATCCGGGTGGAGGCCTTCACGGAACTTCTCCTGCCTATGAGCATCAGTTGCAACATCTTCTTCAGCATAGCGAGATAAGTCCAGAAATTCTCGCTGATAAGCATCCACAGTCTTGTTTCCCTGGACTAGGTTGCGGAATTCACGCTTCTTCTTATCCATCAGTCCCTGAGGAATGTGACGAGCACGGAACGCAGCTTGGAACTCTGGCCAGGTGATGATTGTTCCAACAGGCTGTGAACTCCTGTGATTGTCCCACCATTAAGCAGCGGGGCCCTTCAGAAAGTACGAGCCAAAGGTGACATAGCTAGCCACTGGGGCGCCTGAAGACTCCAGCTCATAAGTGATGTCACGGAGCCAGTCATCTGCGTCAAGCGGCTGAGTTGAGTTGCGGTAGATCGTAGGGTTGAGACGCATGAAGTCTTGCAGAGTCATTGGGGCTGGCTGCTAATTCATATTCGGCCTCGGGAACTGGTCCATAAGCCCTTGCATAAACTGGCGATTCAGCTCAAACTGTTGCATCATACCAGCAATGTATTCCGGTGGTGGTGGTGGTTCAGGCGCACCACGACCACGCCCAGCTGGCCTAACCATTCTGTCAAATTTTTAACAGTGGTAGTTTAGCACTGGGTAATTGCAAAGACAAGGAATCATTCATGAAGTAAATTGCACTAAGAAGAAAGTGCGATAGATACGACATAGTAGTTCAAATCCAGCATACGGATCCATACATAGGTCTATTACAAACCATAAGTTCGTTACAAAATAGACGATAGGTCCGGCATGAAATTAACCTAGATAACTAGGCGGCACGCAGGCTCGCGGTAGAGGGATACAACAACGAGGCATAGCGATATGCTACATCAACGTCGGGGACAACGATAGAATCAAGCCATCATCTGGAAGGAGGGCTCTCCGGGAGGAAGAAGTTACGAGAACCTAGAGTTAGAGTTAGCAAAATCTTTAACCCGAAAGAGAAGAGAGATCAGAACCCAGAGTATAGACGAGGAATAAAAGATCCTAATACCACCCGATTGAGAAGTGGGCCCGTAAGCCACACAACTATGTTAGTAAAAGTTTTTCAAGTACTAGACTCAACTTCGGCCAAGGAGTTGGAAAGGGGGCTACCTACAGGCAGTCGGCTCTGATACCAACTTGTGACGCCCCCAATTTTGACCGTACGCTAATCATACACACAATGCGTACGACCAAGATTAGGGACTCACTGATTGATATCACAACACAACACTAGACACAAATTAAAGTCATACAGCTTCATATTACAAGCCAGGGGCCTCGAGGGCTCGAATACAAAGCTCGACAAGCACGAGTCAGCGGAAACAAATAATATCTGAGTACAGACATAAGTTAAACAAGTTTTTCCTTAAGAAGGCTAGCACAAACATAAGTAGCGGATCGAAAGAGGCGAGGCCTCCTGCCTGGGAACCTCCTAACTACTCCTGAGCGTCGGCACTCTCCATGTAGTAGTAGGCTCCAGCGGTGGTGTAGTAGTCATCTCCGGCGTACTCCATTTCCTGGGCACCATCGTCTGAACGCAGAATCGTATCGAGGGGGAAAGAGAAAGCAAAGCAGCGGTGAGTACTCATCCAAAGTACTCGCAAGACTGACATCAGAACTATGCTAAGTATGCATCAGTATCAAGGAATGGGGTTATATCTGGGCTGAATGCAGAAAGCAAGAATAGGGGGAAGGCCTAGTCCTATCGAAGACTAGCATCTTCAGCATCTTGCAGAATTAGAAGAGAGTAGACTGGTATCTCATATATCGTCATATTATTGTAGCAATTTTATTAAGTAACCATGCCCAGAGATTCTTCCTCGACTCCCTGCGAGGAAGCAATCTCGGAGCCAACATTCATTTCAAATTTAAAATCACAATTATAGTTGTAGAAGGTCAAGGTACAACTCCAAGTCGTCCTGTTACCGTGGACACGGCTATTCGAATAGATTATTCATCCCTGCAGGGGTGCACCGCATTTCAACACGCCTCATCACCTCCGGCCGGACACACTTTCCTGGGTCATGCCCGGCCTCGGGATAGCAGCACGTCGTCGCCCCACCTAGGCTCAACAGAGAGGCCAGCCCGCTGGTCTAAATCCTAAGCACACAGGGGTCATGGGCCCACTTGCCCTACGCGCTCCTGCACGATGCGTACGCGGCCGGAAGCAGACCTAGCACACTCCAGTCCAAGAGTTGTACCGTCCAGTCCAATCCGGCGTGCGCCGCTCCATTGCTGACGTCCGAAGAGCTTCGGCTGATACAACGACGCTGAGTACCCATAACTTCTCCCACGCGATGGTTTGGTGCGTAAAAAGGCCAACGACCCAACTCAGATCAAATACCCAACCCATTAGCATTTTATTAATGCGGGGCAAGCGCGACCCATGAAGTGCGGTCCCGTCGCCCCGTCTCGAGGATGTGTGGCAAGGGCCTCTCCTGCCCGTCCACGCCTCATAATAATCCTTTGGATGCCTTACCGGCGCATCCCACCACATCTCACACACGGGTACCCTTGGGGCCGACCCGTCTCAAGACTGTCGGGAACTCAGGTCCACCTCAACCAGGGTGGTACCGCGTGTCCCTCCAGTCCCGTCTTTCACATGTAAACAATGTCAAGTTAAAGTAACTGTGTGTTTATACACCAAGTGGATATCCGAGGAATCACCCTCGATGGATCCCACTCGAGGTATGTGTATGACAAGAGTCGCTATCGATAAATGGGAAGGAGGAATCACCCTCGATACCCACGACCGATTAGCTACGCTACAGAATTAACACCGGGAGTGCTAAGTGAGGTATCACCCTCGGCACTCGATAGTAGCTCTGCAGTGCCATACTTAAGGGGTGTGTGGTGATGTGAGGGGCCTGGCTCGTCGGTCGGTTGACCGAGTCTTCGATTCTTCGGGTCGTTGAGTCGTCGATGAAGAAGCAGGGGCAACTGGGACTAAGGGGTCACTGGGGATTCATTGATCAACCTATACTAAGCAGTTGGTATGATTGCAGGTACAGTAGCAGTTTATCAAAAACAGGCTATGCATCAGAATAGGAGCTAACTAATACAGTAGCAAAAATCTAATGCAAGAATAAGAGGGAAAGGAATAAGCGATATCGGAATGCTCAAGGGGGGTTTGCTTGCGTTGCTGCTCTGCGGCAAAAGGCTGATCGTCAACGGTGTAGTCGTACCCGGCAGCACCGTTAGTCTCGGGGTCTACCGGTAAGAAGAGGGGGGAAGAAACAATAAATATAAAGCACATATGCAATCACAATGCATGACATGGCAATATGCAGGGCTAGGCATGCACTAACGTTGTATTATACGTCGCAGACGGGTCGGAAGAATATCTGACGATATTTCCCGGGTCTCTGGCTTTTACCGGACAGATGAAAACGATGGAAAAGTTCCATGTTTGCTATGCTAGAGGCATGTGACAGACGAACAGACAGCGTATCCGGATTCGTAGGATTATTCTGAGCGACTTTCATGTTCAAAACTTTTTCATCTGACTTACGGTTTATTTTATATTAATTTTTAAAGTTTTATTAATATTCAGAAATTAAAACAGATTATTTTAATTCAATAATTCAATTATGACATCAGCATGATGTCATGCTGACATCAGCAGTCAACAGTCCTGTTGACTGGTCAAACTTGACCAGTGGGTCCCACATGTCATACACACAGATTAGTTATGTTTAATTAATTAATCTATTTAATCTTAATCATCTAATTAATTAATTAATTACCTAATTAATTAATTCACTAATTAATTAAACTAATTATTCATTTTAATTATTTATTTTTATTTATATATATATATTTATTTATTTTATTTTTTTTCGTTCTAAGGGGGGGGGTGTGGGCCCCTGTGTCATTGACAGTGGGGGGGGCTGGCCCCACTGGTTAGTGGGGTTAGTGGGGGGATCAATCCCCACTAACCAAACACACAGGGGGAGGGGCATCGGCCGGCGGCCCTGGCCAGCCACAGGGGCTCGCCGGCGGCCAGGGCACGGCGGGTGCGGGCGTGCGGGGCCGCGGCGGCGCAGGCGGCGGGCGGCGAGCAGGGCGCCGGTAGGAAGGCGCGCGGGGGGGTGGCTAGGCGCGGGCGCGGCGGGGCCACGCACGCGGCGCGACGAGCGCGGGGGCCGGCAGCGAGCGGGGCTTGCGGGGCCGCGGCCAGCGGGCTCGGCGGCGCAGTGGCGAGCAGGGGCGCGGGCGCGGGGCCGCGGTGGTGAGCGCGGCGAGCAGGGGCGCGGTGGCCGGCGCGGGGTGGCTGCGGGCTATGCCGGCGGCGGCGAGCGGGACTGAATGGAGAAGGGGAAAGGAAGGGGGGAACAGGAGGAGCCCGGGGCTCACATCGCCGGCGGTAGAGGAGGGTAGCAGGCGCGAGGGGGGGCGGCGACCGATGACTGTGGGGAGGAGGCGGCCGGCGGGGTGGCGACGGTGCGGCGCCGGGGAGGGGACCGGCGGTGAGGCGCAGGGGCGGCGGCGGTCGCAGCCCCGATTCAGTCCTGGATCGGGGTGGGAAGAGGGAGGACGTGGGGGGCGACGGGGGCGAGTGGGGTGGGGTGGCCTAGGGTTCGGGGGGAGTGGGGGTTATCCCCAGGGGCGGCTGGGCCGACGGGGGAGGAGGCCGGTTGGGCCGGCCTGCTGGGCTTTGGCCCAGTTAGGCCAGGGGGGGCTTTGTTTCTTTTTCTTTTTATTTTATTTTAGTTTTTCTTTTCTTTTCTTTTTCATTTATTTATTTAATTTCTTTCTTACTTTAAAAACACAAGAACAGTTGCTAAAATTTAGTATAACTAAATATACTACTGCCACATTAATTATGGCACGTCAATAAAATAGTTTAACATTTTATTAATTATAAAAGACATTAATTAATTGTTTTGACCTCGATTAAATTAGATTTGAGGCATCCAACCAATTGACAAAAATGTTGGTTCAAATTTTTGAATAGCTTAGGGAATAATTGCAACCTAAGCATGATTTTTAATTTGAGGTTTGCAAAACTTTTAATTTCACATTTCAAATAATTTTGAATTGGTTAAGAATTTGAATTTGCATCTGATTTCAATAGTGACCATAACTGGATTAGCAAAATGATTAAGCTTGATCAAGGTCATTACTGTAGCTTAATTACATGGATTACTGTAGCACAAATCCAGGGCGTCACAGCTTCGCAACCCTACGACGACTCTCCGGCGGTTCGAGCTAAAGGAGATGAACAAGGGACACACGGTTTACCCAGGTTCGGGCCACCTCGCGGTGTAAGACCCTACTCCTACTTGTGTGAATTGCGTGGGGGTGAGGATGAGTACAAGGTGTGTTCTTGCTTGCCCGGGGCTCTCTCTTTTCTATGGTGACCAGTCCCTACTCTTATATTGGCCTTGGTCCTCTTCCCCCGAAAACACAAGGCGGGAAGGGTTTCCACAACGACCAGTTTGAAGGGGGACAGGACTGCAGCCTATCCTGACAAAAGCGGTCTTCGCCTGCCAAAGCTCTTAGTCGTGACGTGCTCGTGGGCTCGGGGGTAACATCCGTCCTGCCGAGCCCTCGATCTTGGTCTTCTTGCTTGGGGAGGGAAACCTTTGGGGGTTGCTTTAGGTGCCCGCGAGCTGATGCCGTTTCTCTATCACCGAAGAGGAAAGCCTCTCTGTCCGTGCCCGCTGGCACCGCTCCTGGCACCGCTTGGCGCGGCGCGCATCACCCATGTGCGAGCGCAGGGTTGCGGGCCCTGCCAGGCCAGCTCCAGATAGACCCGCCTCCTGAGGGCGTCATGGACAGCCTTGTGGAGAAGCCTCGTGAAGTACTTGATGGTAAAGTCGCCTCGCACCTCGCGAGGCATTGGCCCTCGAGAGAACTAGCTCCGTGAAGCCTGTGGGTGGGGCCACTAAGTGTTTAAGGCAATCTTCGCGTCCTGGGCCGCAGGCAGATGGGCCTGGGTACCCCCAGTCCCAGAGGCCCGACAGTAGCCCCCGGGCCTGCGACGCGAAGGACTCCGCCTGTTGGAGGGGTCGAAACAACGCGGGCCCCCACCGCCTGCGGGCCAGGCGCGACGCGTGGCGTTCGGTGAGGCATGCGTCGCCTCCACTCCCCCATGATGCTCCGGGAACCGTGCCTCCGCCTGGGTAAACCGCCAGGCGCGCCAGGCATAAAAACCCTCGCCGCTTGGCCTCTTCAGTACGCCTTCTCCTCTCGCCGCTTCTCCCCCTTTGCTTCCTCGCCCGATCTTCGCCCTCCTCCCTTCTTCTCGGTCATGGCGGCGAAGAAGGATGCTGTGAATGCTGGAGCGCGGGCGGGGCCTTCAGCGCCACCCTCATCCCCTGGAGGAAATGGAGGCCAGCGCTCAGGCCCACCTCCGACACGGCGGCGCTGGACCGCCAACGACGAGTAAGTGCGCTGCCATCTTAGTCCTTTCTTGCATGTCCAGCCCGGCCCGTGAGTCTGATCACCGAGTCTCTTAGGGTGCTCACGCACAAGAGGCGGAGGGGCGGCTCACCCGGGGCGTCCTCCCGCGCGCTGTCTATTGGAGAGGCCTCCGCCCCCACGCCCGGCTTGTCGGGGCCTGGGGGCGCGTGGCCCGTGCCGCCGCGAGTACTGCGCCGGGTGCCGAGCGCGAGGCGGAGCTGGCCAGCAGGGAGGCAGCCATCATTGAGCGGGAAGCCGACGTGGCCCTCCGCGAGCGGGAGGCTGCCCGGACCGCCTTCGACCAGGAGGCGGAACGTGAGCGCCTTGAGACCCTGGAGAGCCAGGTCCTTACCCGCGAAGCAACCCTCGCAGCAGCGCGCGAGGAGGCCCGTGTCGATGCCGACGCAAGGGTGGATCGGGAGCGGGAGGCCGCTCTGGATGAGTACCACGGCAAGCTGGCTCGTCAGGAGGCCCGTATCCATCTTCGCCACGACTCGCTTCAAGAGGAGGTGAGCGCGCTCCGAGCCCAGCTGCAGGTCGTTGAGGCCGATCAAAGAGACAGCAAGGTACTAGCTATGGACACGTAGGTCTGTTGTGGACTACTCACACATCACCATGGGAGCAGCAAGGATGATGAAGAGGCCCTCCATGATCGATCCCCCCTCCAGCAGGGCAATGGAAAAGGGCTCTAGATGAGATTGCAATGGAACAGAGACTTGCGGTGGCGGAAAACATGTTTCGGGAGCTCCCCTAGGGTTTTCGGAATATATATGAATTTATAGGCCAGGGTACGGGGTCAGGAGAGCCGGGGGCGGCCACAAGCTAACACGGCGCGGCCACCCCCTAGGCGCGCCCTGTTGGCTGGTGGGGACCCCGTGCGGCCTCCGGTCTTCTCCCGAAGCTTCCAGGTCTTCTTTTGGTCCAGAAAAAATCATAAAAAAGTTTCGGGGCAATTGGACTTCGTTAGGCACTGTAAACCTGAAAAGCCAAAAACATGCTAAAAACAACAACTAGCACTTGACACTAGGTTAATAGGTTAGTGCTCAAAAATAATATGAATCAGCAAATAAATGCCCAAAAAGTATCCTAGAATGATAATATTATAGCATGGAACAATCATGAATTATAGATGCGTTGGAGACGTATCAATACATCTCCAACGTATCTATAATTTTTGATTGTTCCATGCTATTATATTATCAATCTAGGATACTTTATATACAATTATATGCTATTTGATATCATTTTTTGGAACTAACCTATTAACCCAGTGCCAAGTGTCAGTTGTTGTTTTCTGCCTGTTTTTGGTTTTCCAGGAAATCTGTACCAAACAAAGCCCAAACGCTACGAAACTTTTTGATGAGTTATTTCTAGACAAAAGAGACCCAGGAAGCTTCCGGAGGAGTCCAGAAGCCAGACAAGGAGACGGCAAGGCACGGGGCGCACCCAGGGGTAGGGGCGTCATGATGGCTTGTGGGCCCCTCGTGCCTCCGTCTGACCTAATTCCACCTTCATAAATTCTCAAAAATCAGGAAACCAACAGAGAGCCACCCAAAACACCTTTTCCGCCGCCGCAAGCCTTTGTTTGGACGGGGGGCCATCTGGAGACCTTTTTTGGTTCTCTGCCGGAGGGGGACTACGGAGGCCATCTACATCAACGTTGCTGCCTCCATGATGATGCATGAGTAGTCCACCACAGACCTACGGGTCCGTAGCTAGTACCTAGATAGCTTCTTCTCTCTCTTTGATCTTCAATACAAAGTTCACCGCGATTCCCGCGGTGAGCTATCCAATGTAATCTTTTTTTGAAGTGTGTTTGTTGGGATCCGATGAATTGTGGGTTTATGATCAGATTATTCATTGAAATTAATTGAGTCTCCTCTAAATTCTATTATGCATGATTATTATAGCTTTGTATTTCTCTCCGATCTATCGGTTTGGTTTGGCCAACTAGATTGATTTATCTTCAGTGGAGTGGTGCATTGTAGTGGGTTCAATCTTGCGGTGCTCTACATCCTTGTGATAGAAGGGGACACGACAAGTACGTGTATTGTAGCCATTGAGGATAAAACGACGGGATCTATACATATTGCTTGTCTTATTTTGTCTACATCATGTCACCTTGCTCCAAGCATTACTCTGTTTGTTATGAACTTTATACCTAGAGAGGCAAGCATAGAAGCTCTCTCGAAGTGGAGTAATAGTAGTTGATGAAGAATCATTTCGGTCTACTTGTTTATGGACGTGATGCCTATATGCATGATCATTGTCATGAATAACATGTCATAACTGTGCAATTCTGTCAATTAATTGCCCAACTGTAATTTGTCTACCCAGCGTATGCAATTTTCAAGAGAGAAGCCTCTAGCGAACACTATGGCCCCGGGTCTACTTAAACATAAATACGAAAAGTTATAAATTACCTTGCTGCCTTTCATTATTTATTGTTACTTTTGTTATTCACAATATCTATTTTATCAAGATTTAATCCTTGCAAGTAACGAGTTCAAGGGGCTTGATAACCCTCTTGCCCGCGTTGGGTGCAAGTGTTTGGTTTTGTGTGTGTAGGTGCCATTGAAAGGAATTTGCTTGGTTCTCCCATTAGTTCGATAGCCTTGGTTCTCACTAAGGGAAATACTTATGTCTACTACATCTCCTATCCTCTCCGGGGGAAATCCCAACACAGCTCACAAGTAACAGACATCCGCTCTTGTGTTCCTTCTGGGTGTGTTCGGTTTCTCCAGAAATAACACAAACATCATACTTCCTTCCTTCTTCTGCTGCCATCTGTGGTGTCTGGTGACAAGACAGGATCTTAGCAAAACTGCTGCAAATTCCTCCCAGGTAGGGTCTTTCAGGTTTTTGTCGATCATCTAGTGCATCTGCCACCAAGTTGCGGCTTCCTCAACGAGGAGCATCCTGGCATATTGTACCATGTCCTTCTCTTCGATGGCACTGCTACTCATGTGTTGTTACATCTTCTGGATCCAACATTTTTCTTCCGTCTGGTTGACGTTTCCAACAAAGATAAGACTCTCAAGGTCTTCCTTTTCATCCCTGTGGTCTAACTCTTGGATGATTCCTCTTCGGGCTTGGGTTTCTCTCACTAGTCTGATGGCTCTCCTGATTTCCTTCTTCAGTCTTCCCCAAGTAAATGGCACTCCTGTTCTGAATGCTGCTTCTCGCTTTCTATACCAGTTGAGCACATATCCCGCCAAGTAAGACTGGGCATAAAGAACCTTGCTTCTGTCAGCAATTTTGTCTTTCCTCATTTCCTTCTCAACAAATGTGAACCAACTTCCAATCTCTGCTGTGGTCGCTAGTCCGGACAGAATCATTCGCTCAGGGTCCATGGTTCTGGGGTTTTGGGATGGTCTAGGTTAGGGTCAAGAGAATAGGCGAGGGTTAGATACTCTTATGCTAATCCCTGATACTCTTATGCTAATCCCTTTGGCATTATATATAGGTTTGTAGCCTCATATGGCTGTTAGTATACAAACAATCGTCCTTCACACCTAGGGTCTGTTTGCATGGCCTAGTCCTATGTTCTCACTTCTTCCGAAGTTTTCTAGGTTTCCACTGCTCTCACTCGATCTTCTTGGTGGCGTTCTTCTAACTTCCGTCGTAATGGGGTGGGTCTGCTAATTCTGTAATAAAAGGTTCATATTCCACACAAACAAAAGATAACTTCCATACCTCAAACATAACAATCAATTCACATAAGCAACCTAAGTAAGGGCATACTACATTCAGTACGATCTTGTCCACTATGGTACAATATCATGTCAGATTGACGTAATAGTGGTTGAACATGAGTCACTCTACTTCATTTTGACTTAGTAGTGGTGGTCTGTCTAAGCTTCGTAACGACTTTCACCTTCTGTTTTCTTCATCAAGGCGGTTGATCCTTCACCTTCAACTTGCTTTCCTTTCGGGTTACTCCTGTTCTTCTCCTGAGTAAGTTCCATTGTGACTGCCTTCAGTTCTTCCTCCAGCTTATGGACATGCTCTTGGGTGCAATACAGTCTGACTCGGAGTCTCACTCCTAGCTTCTTGATTGCTTCCCTTGCAACATCGAAGAATGTAGCTTGGAGCGTCGAGTTGGTGATCACATGAAGTCCTCTGGCCTCAGGGCTATCCTCTGGATGGGCATACATTTGTAGTTGCACTAACCAACAATTTCTTCCTTCATGCCAAACGGGAAATCCTTTGTACACAACTTCTTCGTACATTCCCATGCTTAGAATGATATCCTTTAGTGCTGTCGGAAATTCCACGTCTCCCTTAAGGCTCATACTCAGCATTGGTCTCTACTCTTCTGGCTCCCTGAAGGTCGTCATCTAAGTTTAGAAAAGATGAGCATTCGAAAAGAATAGAAGAGAACATATATGGATTCTTTAAAATAGGTTTTGTCCTATGGGCTTTCCATTCCCTAGGGTCACTTCCTATAGACAACATGTTCTCTGATACCATATGTCGCGACCCGGTCCCATGATAGGGCCTCGAATCTCTGTGCTTACAGTGTCAGTCCCTGGATCAATAGCTGACACGCAAAGTCGAAGATGAAATACCAAGAATACATCACATGTATTAGTATTTACATTGAAGATCCAGTGCAATTATAATACACACCTTCTTAGCCCACGGCTAGCTTACAAACAATCATGCAGCGGAATAATATCTAAACTTGTGGCATCCATCGACTCATAATCAGTAGTTGAGTATAGCGTCGTAACCTTACTTCGTAACCTTCCCTTCGATAAGGTAACCTGCAACATGCTACGTTGCAGCCACAAGGGTCAACACATAGAATGTATTGGCAAGCTTGACCGGGATTTGGCTCGTGGAACATAAATATGCAACGTGGTGTGGCTGGTTTTCCTTTGTGCAAAAGTAGTTTTCCCTACCTCAACAGAATGGTCTAATCTAGTGGCAGCAGGACACTTCCGGTAAGCCCCAGTCGTAGTCCAAGTCACTCCGGTAAACTCGGTGGGGGCCAAGCAGTTGAGCACATGGACTTCCCGGTGCACCCCGAGTCATAACAAACGTCTCCACAGACCCTGGTGAACCCTAGACCTCTGAGATAGACTCTGATACTCCCCATAGGTTCAACCCATTGTTTTTAGATGGAAGAGGTGAATGAGATCAAATTGAAAATTCTCGGATAAGTTGCTCAAATTTATCCGTAACCGGGGACACGGCTAATCATGATCAGTGTTTACACACTGCAGAGGTTTGTGTACTTTACCCGTGATTCTCGATCACACCCTTCTGCCAGTAAACTTCATATGTGAAGTAGCTAGGTAGATCAAGACAATAATTTTAGAAAGTAGTCGTCCTCTCCGAAAATATAGACTCAGTCCAACCTACATGCAAGATCTACATCTGCTGGTCTGCTGCGAGAGGGTTACCTCAACTTACTCGATCCTGATAGAGCCCATATTTCTTCACGGTCACACATGGAAGCTACTCAACTTTTGAACTCGTACAATCTCTGGTGACTGGGTGGCATTCCCCACCAATGACTACACTCTGATGACCCAATCAAAGCCCGCCCACCTAGATCGTTTTATTGATTAGGTGGTAGTGGTTAAGTAGTGAACCATGCGGTTGTATGGTGGAATTAATAATGATGTTTCCCAATCCATGTTATAGCAGCTAAGCATCTACTCGTGGGTTACAAGGTCAGGGTATAATGGTCCTATCCATATTATTGGGCTTGCCAAGCATAAAACAAAAAATCCTATTGGTGTTCCTATTTGAAAATTAACTATAGTGCATACAAATAGGTTATGATCAAAGGTCCCACTTGCCTGTATTGATGATTCTTCAACTTCATGATCCTCGATCAACATACTTCGCTCCCCGTAACAATCTAACTTTAATAAAGATCATTCATTATAAACCATACAAACATTCAAGCAACAGTTAGTGATGTGCATGGTGTCAGTGTCGTTATGCTGTGTGATCAAGTGTTGAGGCTCAACTCATAAGAGTTGGGTTGACAACGTAGTGGTTGTTTTTGAAATACATGTGACATATGGGTTCACATGCAAGTTTCAATTATGGTTCATCACATAAGGAGTATGTGATGTCGATGGTGATTTTCTGATCCAAACAATGGATCATGGGAACAGAGTCAGGGTCTATAAATCTTGAGTAGCCAAGTTCATGTTCAAGTTTGAATGACAATTCAAATTTGCTGACCTTTCGTGAGCTTGAATACACTAAGGTCCGAAAATGATAACTTGGTCTTGCTTTCGGTCCTAATTGGTTCTAAACTAGGTTTCAATCTTCTTGGTTTCATTTGAAAGGGTTTACAATTCAATTTGAATTTAGGTGAGGGTTCAACCTATTTGAATTCAAATTGAATTGAATTTGCAATTTGATTTGATTTCACAACTTCAATTTAATTATGAACTTTCATAAAATGTGTGAGTTGGTTTCACCTAGATCTTTATTATCTGCCAACCTAAAGTCATTCACCACAAAACAACTACTTAGGTTCTTCAACTGAGTTGGTTGTAACCTATTGTTTCTGTTTCATTTGATTTGGTTCAACTAGAGTCAAGTATAACTACAAAACAATTACTAAGTTTCGAATAGTTTTCAAAGTAGTTTGAGTTTGGACCTAATTTAATTTGAGTTCATCTTTCCCTAAAGTCAAATATTAAATCCAACACAACTACTAAGTTTAATTTGGTTGAACAATCCATTTGATTTGGTTTTGTTCAAACTAAACTTTGGTTTCCTTTTAAATTTCAAACTGAGTTTGAAATGTTATTCAAATGGTATTTGAACTACCTAAAGTCAAATAATAATACAAAATTATTTACTAAAGTTTCATTTAGGTTTCTAGAACATTTGTTTAATATTTGTTTTATTAAACAATTCCTTAACTCAAAATAAACCTAATTAGGTTTTACTTCTATTTGGATTATGTCCTAATTTGTATTGTGTTTAAAATATAATTCAAATTATGTGAAATTTGAGCTAAAGTGTTCTAAGATTAAAGTATATTTAATTTGATTCAATTTGCAAAAAGAATTAATTAATTTTAATTTATACATTGCAAGTTATGGCCTATTCAAATTTGAATGCACTCTGTTTGAATTTTAAATTATTCAAACGTGAAATATTTTTGGGTAGGGTGAAAGTATATTTCGTAAGGTTAATTTTGCAAAAAGAATCACCCAATTTGTACTAGTAGATAATTACTTATGATCATTAAAATCTAGGGTCTTTTCAGCAAAATTCCAATTTAACTGATTTTCTCTGAATTTAGCAGATCCGACAGGGGCTATGTGGCAGCTTCATATTGGCTGGAAGGGCATGCGCGGGTGGTGCTACGGTAAGACGGCCGAACTATAGAGGATAGCGGTTCGCCACTTAAGTGAAACGTTGCGGTGCGTTGGATCGTGATCAGACGATTAGGGTTAGATCTGGGCTCACCATGGTGGTTAGGTCGCCGGAATGACACCGGAAAATGCAATGGTGGTGGAACGGCTCGGACGTCGTCGGTCTCGGTGCTCCCGTGGTCCTCTAGTGGCGTGTACGGCTCGGACGGACGCGGGGCTCCACGGAGAAGGTGATGGTGGCGTCGGTCGGCCTTGGGATGGCTGTGGCGATGTCGGGGGCTCGCCGGAGATATCGCGGGCGGTAGTTGCTTCTGGATGTAGTCACTGCGCTCAAAAGGAGGTGCGTCTGGGCACACATAGGGTTCAGTGAGGTGTGGCTATGCACGGTTATTGCAACGGGCAAGGCGGCACGGTCTGGAGCTCACCGTGGTTGCCGGAGCTCCGACCTCGGCGGGGACGAGCTTCGGTCCACGGTGGTCCTGGTGCTCCAAGGGGTTCCAAGCGCGGCGAAGGTGTCCAGGAGGCTCGTCAGGGTGCGCTTGGTCAGTTGGTGGCGGTGGCTTGTTGGGTGGGCTCGGTGGTGGCCGGAATTTCCACCGACGTCTTCCAAGTTACCGCGACGGAGATGAGCTCACGGCGATGTGAGGGGCGAGCAGAGGGGTTTTGCAGAGGAGCTCGCGGGGGTTTTATAGGCGCGGCGGCAGGGTCTGGCGCGATCGGAGAGCATAGGGCGTACGGTCGTGCGTGGCGACATGCATGCGTAGGGGAGCGGTTGCTGGAGGAGGGGAATGACACGCGGGTACCACCCATCAGCGAGAGGAGGGGGTTGCGGGGCTGGCGCGGTGGCTGGGCTGGATGGGCCGGGTAGGTTAGGTGGGCTGGGGTTTTTGTCTTTTTCTTTTTATTTCTTTTCAGTTTCTATTTTACTCTTTTTCAATTTTCTATTTTCTTTCGGATTCAATTTTTTTTTGAAAGTTCTTTCAACAGAGGATAGTTTCTAAATTCCAAATGGAATATTTAGAAAAGTTTGAACATTTCTTTTGGGCAAATTGGGCATATATTTTCTAAACTTATCTCTTCCTATTCGAATTTGAATTGGATTTCAAAACCAAGTTGTTCCAAATTCAATTTAGAAAATGAGCAGAGGGTCTAGGTCATCATTTGGTCTTTTGGACTTTCATTTCCGCCAAGTGGTTTAAAAAACCAAATTTGGAAATTTTCCCTTTGATTTGAATTTGGTTTTCAAACAAACCAATTCAATTCCTTTTGCGGGTTTCTCTTTATTTGGCTAGGGTATTCTTGGGACTTATTTGAATGGTCCTGCCCAACAATATTCCAAAGGGGTTTGGGTTCCACCTATTGGCTAGCTGGGTTTTCACCAATCTCGTTCGGGTTTTAACCCTTTAATAAAAAAAGCAAGAAATATTAACTAGCAATCATTCAAATAGCGGATTTCTTTTGAAAAAATTTAACTCCGTGTGAATTTTTCAACATACCAGATTTGGGAAAAATATGATATGTGACAATCACCAACTACAAAAAGGTACACGTGTCATCATTATGACATCACCCACAACATTAAGGTACGGATGTCATCACCATAACATCACCCACTACTTTAAGGTACATGTGTCATCACCATGACATCACCCGCTATTTTAAGGTACATGTGTCATCACCATGACATCACCCACTACTTTAGGGTACGGGTGTCATCACCATGACATCCCCACTACTTTAGGGTACATGTGACATCATCATGACATCATGCACTACTTTAGGGTACATGTGACATCATCATGACATCATGCACTATTCATGACAACTTTTCATTGTCTCCGAAACTATTTCGGTTTCTTCCTCTCGAACTCCCTATCTAGTACTCAACAGATTGATTACCCTTAATAAAGTGTGACCCTGTAAGTTCCGTGGAGTATAGACATGACTGGAACACTTTCCAATCATTGATCAATGCCGGAACCGTGGACATCCATATTGATCCCTATACCCACACGAATGAATATTCGAGTGAACTTGTAGTTGCCGTGTGATATTCCTGTTGCTTCGTGATATGTTGCAAACACCCGAGGTGAGACTTATCGGCATCTGTGTGAATCAATAACTTGTCCACTATTCCAGTTACCTCGTTACCGGTTTTGTTCTCTTTTCTCGTTCCCGTGTTCCGACATCCCCGTGATGAAATCGCACAGTGTCTGGCCAGTCGATGATGGACACCGTGACACCGAGAGGGCTCAAATACTATCTCTCCATCATCGGAGGAGCAAATCCCAATCTTGAGCTATCTAGTTATTTGTCATACTTTTCCATGAACCCGCAAGCCGCCGTAATGGACACCCTTTTAGGGATGACGTTTAACAATCCCCAAAGTTCATGAAGCAAGCATGATGAAACTTGATACTCTTATGGTCTAGGGAATTATGCAAATGTTAACTTTCTATGTGTTATTTACTATTAACTTGTGACGAATGTAACTCATAGCATAACATCAATTTGGGTCGATTCAACAAAAGTGTTCTTCTAACATTATGTCCTCAAAGTTGCCGGTATAGACATGCCCATGATCAGGAAAATATAATCATCATGCAACACTTCTTAGAGGTAGGACTAGGAATATATTTTACCGTTTATTATTCCACACGTGCAAATGAATTTTCCTTTGAGCCTCGTGGTTATTGCAGACTCGAGAACCATAGCAGTTATAGCACGGAATATAAAAATAATTACGAACATGGAGATGAATAATAACATTTGTTATTGCTTCTAGGGCACATTTCCTATAGTGATGGCTGAATGGAAGTTTTTGGCACAGCTGGTGCAACATTTGTTTTGGCTGGAGGCGCCAGATTTTCTTTGGCGGTCTTGACAGTTGTTGAAGTTGCTTATGATTTAGCAAGGAGCTTCTGAAGCTTAAGTTGCAACAAATCCATTGATGGAGCACGAGTTGGAAGAGGTGGTGTATTGCACTACTGAAGATCTTCAACATTGAAACCAATATCAATGTGATCATAGACCTGTTTGATATCTTCATGAGTCGGTTTCTTCTTGGAGAAAAACTTTCAGGGCAGCTTCCACAAATGTATCTTGTTCTCATCAACAATTACATGGAGCAGGCGGGTTCTATTTTTAAGAGCATTCAGATCAACTGCCAAGTTCTCCTTTTCCTTCCAGTCTTATTTCATATGCTTCAAGAACATTTATTACGTGCACAGACTTATTTCCATCTGATTTGGAGGTTGGGACTTAAGGGTTCTCTCTCGGCGAGGAAGCTGGGGGCATCAAATGCTCGGACACTGTTTTGAGGGCTTGCAATAGGGGCTTTCCTGAAGATATATCTGACATAACTTGTAGAGTATCGCAAACATACAGAATGAAGCTGTTGTGATTTTTCTTCGCCAGGAAAGTTGTGCCCATGCCGTGGTCGATAACTTTCTAAATTCAGGGGCAGATACTTTGAATCTTTGAGGTGATTGAGTTGATTCAGATAAAATATAAATAAACATGTCTTCGGTATCAAAAACATATCCACCCGCAATGGCGTGAATAGCATTCCGGAGAAATCCAGAGATTGTGCCATTTTGTGTCATGTCGTCCGGGGAACGAATGGTATATGTAAGTAGATGAAAACTTGTCTTATTTGTAAACGTCAAATTCTCGGGATGCGGAGAACCCATATAATATCCAACTATCTCTGCATCCATGGTGAAGTGAAATTATTTAGGAGTGACTTCAACGATGAGATGCACGCGAATTTCCTTCCTATTGGTCTCGAACCGAGTAAAATGGAAATTATGCATAAAATCCATGGCTAAACATTTGATCCGGCGTCCTTCAGTCATGTACTCCATTACCCAGGTGGTACTGTCCTCTTCATTTCCAGTATTGTATAAAGTTGCATAGAATTGAAGAATACACTCATGATTTTAAGGATGCAGAAACTCGAAGAGTTTGGTTAGCTGAAAGTCATCGGGCTCCTGAAGGATTTGCTGAAAGCATTTTGTGATGCGCATCATTGGTGTTGCGGTTCTGGACTAGGGGGCGCTCACCAAGTCGGCCCACCAGTTGTGGAATGAGCCGAGGACATATAGAAGATCGAAAAATGGGACAGGGTAGACCTGGCCTTCGACGTAATCAAGACAAAGATGCCCTAAAGTCTTGGCGTACACTTCAAGCGGATTAGGAAGATCAGTGTGCTCAACCCTAGATCACAGCCGACCATTTGTAAACCCTACGTACCCCTAACGTCTATATAAGACGTAGGGTTTATTCTGTGGAAGCACATTCGCAAGCTTTAGAGCTTAGAACAACTTCATACGATCTCGAGGTAGATCAATCTGTACTTTGTACCCCCATCACTGTCAATATATAAGAAGCATGACGTAGGGTTTTACCTCCTTAAGAGGGCCTGAACCTGGGTAAAACATCGTGTCCCTATTTCTCCTGTTACCATCTAGCTCAGATCACCAAGCCTGGGACCCCCAACCCGAGATCCGCCGGTTTTAGCATCAACACTGGTGGCCCATGCCGGTCTCGCCTAGTTATCGCACCAGCTCGATGGCGAGCCTTAAGATCAATGACGATATCTGTTGCGGGGTGCTAGTTGTGAGCCGCGTTGGGTTTTTCCCCGAAGAGAAAGGGTGAAGCAACGTAGTAGCAATAAGTATTTCCCTCACAAAGAACCAAGGTTATCGAACCAGTAGGAGAATCACGACAACTTGTCTTTCAAGCAATACCTGCACACACACACACACACACACACACACACACACACACACACACACAAACACACACACAAATAAAAAACACTTGCACCCAATGCGGGCAAGAGCGTTGTCAAGCCCCTCAAACTCGTTACTTGCAAGGATTACATCTGATAGTGGTAGATAGATAAAGATAAAGGCAAAATAAAATAAAATTAAAGAAATTGCAGCAAGGTATTTTTGTGTATTTAGCAAATATGATTAAGTAGACCCAGGGGCCGCACTGTTCGCTAGAGGCTTCTCTCCCTAAAGTAGCATACGGTGGGTAGACAAATTACTGTTGGGCAATTGATAGAAAAGCGCATAGTTATGATTATGTATTCATGTCAATGATCATGTATATAGGCATCACGTCCATGACAAGTAGACCAAAACGATTCTGCAACTACCACTATTACTCCACCAATCGACCGCTATCCATCATGCATCTATGGTATTAAGTCCATGACAAACAGAGTAATGCTTTAAGCAAGATGACATGATGTAGGCAAAGTAAGCACAAGCAATATTTTCAAACCCCGTCGTTTTACCCTTAGTAGCAACAATACAATATGTTTCTGATCCCCTTTTGTTACTGTGATATAGAGCACCGCAAGATTGAACCCACTACAATGCAATCCTCCCACTCAAGATAAATCAATCTAGTTGGCCAAACCAAACCGATAGATCGAAGAGACTTACAAAGCTATAACAATCATGCATAATAGAATTAAGAGACTCAATTACTTTTCATGAATAATATGATCATAAACCCACAATTCATCGGATCCCGGCAAAGATATCACAAAAGAAGATTACATCGGATAGATCAACGTGAGAATCACGAAGAACTTTGTATTGAAGATCAAAGAGAGAGAGGAAGCCATCTAGCTACTAGCTATGGACCCATAGGTCTATGGTGAACTACTCACACATCATCATGGAGGCAGAAAGGTTGATGAAGTTGGCCTCCGTGATGGATTCCCCCTTCGGCAGACTACCAGAAAAGGCCTCTAGATGCAATCGTGGAAGAATAGAGACTTGCGTCGGCGAAAAAATTGTTTTCGGTGGCTCTCTGTTGGTTTTGGGGTAATTGGGAATATATCAACATGGAATTAGGTCAGGAGGTGCCACGAGGGGCCCACAAGCCATGGGGGCGCACCCTACCCCCCAAGGGCGCGCTCCAGTGGCTTGTGGCCACCTCGTGGGTCTTCTGGCTTCCTCCCGAAGCTTCCTGGGTATCTTCTGGTCCAAAATAACTCCCGTAAATTTTTATCCAATTTGGACTCCATTCGGTTTTGATTTTTAAGAAGTCCAAAAGCAGGCAAAAAAACAGAAACTAGCACTAGGGACTGTGTTAATAGGTTAGTCCCAAAAATGATATAAAATAGCATATAATTGTATATAAAGTATCCAAGATTGATAATATAATAGCATGAAACTATAAAAAATTATAGATACATCGAAGATGTATCACGGGGACATCTTCGTTCTCGGCCAGGTTCTTACTTTCAGTAGCATAGCGTTGCACACCGATGCGGATGGCCATCTCGGTCGTATAGAACAGCTCTCCCCGAGCTTGGCCTTCCGGCTTGGCGTTTTGGAAAGCACGATGGATGCACTCGACAAGCTTACTTCCCCGGGCCGGATGTCATATCCATACCTTGGGCCCATGGACATCATCACTCATACTGCGGATTAATTCTTGGGGTAGGCTTGCGATATAACATTGTTCGTGAATCTGGCATCAAGCTCGAATCTGAACGCTTCCCCTCCAATTCGGCCGTCCAACCTATCCGATGAAGATTTGTAGGCATCTTCGTACAATACCTCGGCCCAAGCTCAGCTCGACCTGCCTACCCTCAAATAACGAGTGGAGCTGACTTCCCTGCCTTCGGCAAGATGCTAACCTAAATCCGAAAAATCGGGATCTCGGATGAATGGTCCTCGGCTCATGAATAGGCCAGGATTAGACCTGGAGGAACAACAAAAAATTTCCCACCCACCACCTGCTTAGTCGCCACGATCGAGGACTTAACCGACGTGCTTGACTATGCATCCAAGGATGACATGTACAAAGAACAGGATGTTGACAATATGTTATATTCAGCGTCACCTCTGGCATTCGAGTACACTGAGGACTAGACGGCCACGTCTACCCACAATGTCTACATGGTGGATACCCCTAGGGATGACGAGGAAAAGGAAAAAGGAGAGGAGCCACCCAAACACCAGCGCGAAGACGGCGTAGCAAAGGCACGAGCAACGTCGACATGTACCATGAAGCTACCGATAATGGTGAGGCTGCCGACAACATCAGCACGCCAGACGATGTCTACAATACCGATAATGGTCACATTGACGGCATTGTGCCCAACAAGGGAGATGAAGACCTCGAGGACACTGACTATTACTCAGAGTCCGAGGAGGATTTAACCCTTGGACCTGACAAATTCGACATCACCGAGGAAACATGAGATGATCCTCGGTTGCAGGCCATCCCCCGACGGTTGCCTAGTACCGCCAGGAGCATAAAGCTCAAGTACCATAAGTGGATCGAGGTCCTCAACGCCGAGCAATAACTTGAAGGAAGATTCGAGGGAAATATGCATTATCAGAAAAGCCTGCTCCCTGAGTTTGATGAAGTCCTCGGCACCCCGCTGTCAAAGCATGAATGAGCCCAGGAAAGACTTCCTCGGGGCCGAGACATGCCATCAGGAGCATATCCCGATCCTCCCGAGGCACCTCGTCGTCATTACAAGGGTCTACCTCCATCGTGGAAATCATATGACATGCGTAGGAAATTGGCACAAGATGCCTTGTCTCGGTCCATCTACGGATCGAGAGAGCGCCTGCCGTCCGAGCATGCGAGGCGACATTATTGGTTAGCACAAATATGCTGGAACTCATCACAACTCCTATTATCGCACTTTGGCAATGACACACGCGCAACATGTCACAGCACGGAACCGAGGAGGAGCTCGCCCTATGTGTTTCACCAACAAAGTGATGCAGCACCAGTTCCCTGAGGGATTTAAACCTATCAACATCGATCAGTATGATGGAACAACAGACCCAGCTGTATGGATAGAGGATTCCTCATACACATCCACATGGCCCAGGGCGACGATCTTCACGCCATCAAATACCTGCCCCTAATGCTGAAAGGGTCATCTCGGTACTAGCTTAACAGCCTGCCTAAAAACTCGATTAACAACTAGGAGGACTTGGAAGACGCCTTTCAAGCAAACTTCCAAGGCACTTACGTCTGGCCTCTGTATGTCAACGACCTCGACCACATCATGCAAGAACCAGGGGAGTCAGCCAGAAAATTCTGGAACCGGTTCCTGACCAAGAAAAACCAAATCAAGGATTGTCCGGACTCCGATGCCATCGCATCTTTTAAGCACAACATCCGCGATGAGTGGCTCGCTAGAGCTCGGGCAAGAAAAACTCCGCAATATGATCGCCCTCACAATCTGATGAATCGCTTGTGTGCAAGTGAGGACAGCTGGCTGGCCCGCTGCAACAACAAAAACGGTTATCCGAGTATCTCCGAGGTGGGCGAGAACGGTAAACCCCCAGTGTCACAAGAATAACAAACGCCGCAATAGAGAGCAGAACAGCGACGCCAAGGAAGGGGCAGTGAATTCCGAATTCAGAGGCCAACGCGGAGGTAACAAGCGCAAACCTTTTCAAGGTAATAAGGATGGCCCATCAACATTGGATAAAATACTGGATAAATCTTGTGACATTCATGGCACCCCAAACCCGCTATGCATTCAAACCGAAACTGCTCAGTTATCAAGCAAGCCAGGAAGATAGGGGCTGAGAGTGAGGGTATGGACCAGCCGCACAGTAAGGGCAACAGCCATCCCAATCCAGGTAATGGAGGCCAAAAGCAATTCCCCTCCGATGTCAAGGACTTGAATATGATCTATGCCACTCACGTCACAAGGAAGGAGAGAAAGCCCACGCTGCGAGATGTTTACACCATAGAGCTAGCAGTGCAAACTTACAACCCATGGTCGAAAACAACAATCACGTTTGACCGAAGTGACCACCCGACGAGCATCGATCCATCACGGAGGCATGACAACCCTAGTACTCGACACAATCGTGGACGGATTTCATCAGACTCGGATCCTCATGGATGGCGGTAGTAGTCTCAACTTGATATACACCGACACCATCAAGAAAATGCACATGGACCTGGCCAGAATCAAACCTAGTACGACCAACTTTAAAGGTATCATACCAGGAGTCGAGACTCAATGCTCGGGCAACATCACCTTAGACGTGGTCTTCGGCACATTGGATAACTTCCGAAGCGAAGAGTTAATTTTTGGCATTGTGCCCTTTCGAAGCGGTTACCACGCTGTCCTCCGAAAGATGGCCTTCGCCCGGTTCCATGTTGTGCCCCACTACACTTGTCTAAATCTCAAGATGACGGGTCTAAATGGCATCATCACAGTGTTGGGGAACGTTGCATGGGAAACAAAAATTTTCCTACGCACACACAAGATCTATCCATGGTGATGAGCATCTACGAGAGGGAGAGTAAATCTACATACCCTTGTAGATCGCTAAGCGGAAGCGTTTAAGAAACGCGGTTGATGTAGTCGAACGTCTCCGCGATCCAAATTGCAAGTCGTCCCTCGATCCGATCACGAACTAGCGCCGAACGGACGGCACCTCCGCGTTCAACACACGTACGGCTTGATGACGCCTTCACCTCCTCGATCCAGCGAGCGATGGTGAAGTAGTGGTTGAGTTCCAGCAGCACGACGACGTGGTGATGGTGGTGAGGAACAATCTCTGCAGGGCTTCGCCAAGCGCTACGGAGATTATGACGGAGGAACTAGAGGGTTAGGGTTGCCGCACACGGCTTGGGGAAATCTTGATGTGTTCCGGGTGCTAGCCCTGCCCCTCTATTTATATGTTGAGCCCTGGGGTCGAAACTTGGAGAAAGAGCCTCCTCAAAGTCGGTTTGGAACAAAAGGAAGAGTCCTTCTCGGATTCCAGTACCAAACGCCACGGTTCCCGGCGTCTGGCCCAGACGCCATGGGCCTCGGCGTCTGGCCCAGGGCCAGACGCCAGGGTTCCTGGCGTCTGGACCCTGCCCTCTGCAAAACTGCCTTTTGCTAACGCCCCGTGGGTCTCACCTCTTGGCCCAAACATATCGTCCAATATATCGATCTTTACCTCTCGGACATTCCGAGACTCCTCATCATGTCCGTGATCTCATCCGGGACTCCGAACAACTTTCGGTCACCAACATAACAACTCAACTATACTTATATCGTCACCAAACGTTAAGTGTGTAGACCCTGCGGGTTCGAGAACTATGTAGACATGACCGAGACACCTCTACGGTCAATAACCAATAGCGGGACCTGGATGCCCATATTGGCTCCTACATATTCTACGAAGATCTTTATCGGTCGAACCTCTATGTCAAGGATTCAGTTAATCCCGTATGCTGTTCCCTTTGTTCTTCGGTATGTTACTTGCCCGAGATTCGATCGTCGGTATCTCTATACCTAGTTCAATCTCGTTACCGGCAAGTCTCTTTACTCGTTCCGTAATACAAGATCTCGTGGCTAACACTTTAGTCACATTGCTTGCAAGGCTCATTGTGATGTTGTATTACCGAGTGGGCCCTGAGATACCTCTCCGTCACACAGAGTAACAAATCCCAGTCTTGATCCATGCCAACCCAACAGACACCCTCGGAGATACCTGTAGAGCACCTTTATAGTCACCCAGTTACGTTGCGACGTTTGATACACACAAGGTACTCCTCCGATGTCAGGGAGTTGCATGATCTCATGGTCATAGGAACAGATACTTGACATGCAGAAAACAATAGCAATAAACTGACACGATCAAATGCTACGTTCTTAGTTTGGGTCTTGTCCATCACATCATTCTCCTAATGATGTGATCCCGTTATCAAATGACATCTCATGTCAATGGCTAGGAAACCTTAACCATCTTTGATCAACGAGCTAGTCAACTAGAGGCTTACTAGGGACACAGTGTTGTCTATGTACCCACACATGTATTTGAGTTTCCAATCAATACAATTATAGCATGGATAATAAACGATTATCATGAACAAGGAAATATAATAATAACCAATTTATTATTGCCTCTAGGGCATATTTCCAACAGTCTCCCACTTGCACTAGAGTCAATAATCTAGTTCACATCACTATGTGATTTACATTGTAATGAATCGAACACCCATGCAGTTCTGGTGTTGTTCATGTTTAGCCCTTGGAAGAGGTTTAGTCATCGGATCTGCAACATTTAGATCCGTGTGTACTTTGCAAATATTTATGTCGTCCTCCTTGATGTAATCGCGGATGGAATTGAAACGTCGCTTTATGTGTCTGGTCCTCTTGTGAAATCTTGGTTCCTTGGCTAGAGCAATGGCACCAGTATTATCACAAAACAGAGTCATTGGGTTAAGCGCACTAGGCACTACTCCAAGATCTGTCATGAACTCCTTCATCCAGACACCTTCCTTCGCCGCCTCCGAGGCAGCGATGTACTCCGCTTCACATGTAGAATCTGCTACCACGCTTTGCTTGGAACTGCACCAGCTAACCGCACCCCCATTAAGAATAAACACGTATCCGGTTTGAGACTTAGAGTCATCCGGATCAGTGTCAAAGCTTGCATCGACGTAACCCTTTACGACGAGCTCTTGATCACCTCCATAAACGAGAAACATATCCTTAGTCCTTTTCAGGTACTTCAGGATATTCTTGACCGCCGTCCAGTGTTCCATTCCTGGATCACTTTGAAACCTTCCGACCATACTTATGGCAAGGCTGACATCGGGTCTTGTGCACAGCATTGCATACATGATAGAGCCTATGGCCGAAGCATAGGGGATGACACTCATCTTTTCTCTATCTTCTGCAGTCACTAGGCATTGAGTCTTACTCAACTTCACACCTTGCAATACAGGCAAGAACCCCTTCTTGGACTGATCCATTTTGAACTTCTTCAAAACTTTGTCAAGGTATGTGCTTTGTGAAAGTCCTATCAAGCGTCTCGATCTATCTCTATAGATCTTGATGCCTAATATGAAAGCAGCTTCTCCTAGGTCCTTCATTGAAAAACTCTTGTTCAAATATTCCTTTACGCTTTCCAGCATTTCTATATTGTTTCCAATCAGTAATATGTCATCCACATATAATATTAGAAACGCTATAGAGCTCCCACTCACTTTCTTGTAAATACAAGCTTCTCCGTAAACTTGTATAAACTCGAACGCTTTGATCACCTCATCAAAACGAAGATTCCAACTCCGAGATGCTTGCACCAGTCCATAAATGGATCGCTGGAGTTTGCAAACTTTGTCAGCATTCTCTGGATCGACAAAACCTTCTGGTTGCATCATATACAACTCTTCCTTAAGGTAACCGTTAAGGAACGCTGTTTTGACATCCATCTGCCAAATTTCATAATCGAAAAAGGCAGCTATTGCTAACATGATTCTGACGGACTTAAGCATCGCTACGGGTGAGAAGGTCTCATCGTAGTCAACTCCTTGAACTTGTGAAAAACCCTTTGCCACAAGTCGAGATTTATAGATGGTGACATTACCGTCCGCGTCCGTCTTCCTCTTAAAGATCCATTTGTTCTGAATGGCCTTACGCCCTTCAGGTAATACTTCCAAAGTCCATACTTTGTTTTCATACATGGATCCCATCTCGGATTTCATGGCCTCTAACCACTTCTCGGAATCCGGGCCCATCATCGCTTCTCCATAGCTCGTAGGTTCATCGTTGTCTAACAACATGACCTCTAAGACAGGGTTGCCGTACCACTCAGGAGCAGTACGCGTCCTTGTCGACCTACGAGGTTCGATAGTAACTTGATCCAAAGCTTCATGATCATCATCATTAACTTCCTCTTCAGCTAATGTAGGCTCCACAGAAACAACTTTCTGCACTGCGCTACTCTCAGGTTGAAGTAAAGGTTCAACAACCTCATCAAGTTCTATCTTCCTCCCACTCAATTCTTTCGAGAGAAACTCTTTCTCAAGAAATGTTCCGTTTTTAGCGACAAACACTTTGCCTTCGGATCTGAGGTAGAAGGTATACCCAACTGTCTCTTTTGGGTATCCTATGAAGACGCATTTCTCCGCTTTGGGTTCCAGCTTTTCAGGCTGAAGCTTTTTGACATAAGCATCACATCCCCAAACTTTAAGAAACGACAGTTTTGGTTTCTTGCCAAACCAAAGTTCATATGGCGTCGTCTCAACGGATTTCGATGGTGCCCTATTTAAAGTGAATGCAGCTGTCTCTAATGCATAACCCCAAAACGATAGTGGCAAATCGGAAAGAGACATCATAGATCGCACCATATCCAATAAAGTTCGATTACGACGTTCGGACACACCATTACGATGTGGTGTTCCAGGCGGTGTCAGTTGTGAAACAATTCCACATTGTCTTAAGTGACTGCCAAACTCATAACTCAGATATTCTCCTCCTCGATCAGATCGTAGGAATTTAATCTTCTTGTTACGATGATTCTCAACTTCACTCTGAAATTGTTTGAACTTTTCAAATGTTTCAGACTTATGTTTCATTAAGTAAATATACCCATATCTACTTAAGTCATCAGTGAAGGTGAGAAAGTAACGATAACCACCGCGCGCCTCAATACTCATCGGACCACACACATCAGTATGTATGATTTCCAATAAGTCACTTGCCCGTTCCATTGTTCCAGAGAACGGCGTTTTAGTCATCTTGCCCATGAGGCATGGCTCACATGTGTCAAGTGATTCAAAATCAAGTGACTCCAAAAGTCCATCAGCATGGAGCTTCTTCATGCGTTTTACACCAATATGACCTAAACGGCAGTGCCACAAGAAAGTGGTATTATCATTATCAATTCTACATCTTTTGGCATCAATGTTATGAACATGTGTATCATTACTATCGAGATTCAATAAGACTAAACCCCTCACATTGGGTGCATGACCATAAAAGATATTACTCATATAAATAGAACAACCATTATTCTCTGATTTAAATGAGTAACCGTCTCGCAATAAACAAGATCCAGATATAATGTTCATGCTTAACGTAGGCACCAAATAACACTTATTTAGGTTCATCACTAATCCCGACGGTAATCGAAGAGCGAGCGTGCCGACGGCGATCACATCAACCTTGGAACCATTTCCCATGCGCATCGTCACTTCGTCCTTTGCCAGCCTCCGTCTATTCCGCAGTTCCTGTTTAGAGTTGCAAATATGAGCAACCGCACCGGTATCAAATACCCAGGCACTACAACGAGGGTTGGTAAGGTACACATCAATAACATGTATATCATATATACCTTGTTTGTTGTTGGCCGCCTTCTTGTCAGCCAAATACTTGGGGCAGTTCCGTTTCCAGTGTCCAGTTCCCTTGCAATGAAAACACACAGTTTCTGGTTTGGGTCCATCCTTGGGTTTCTTCACGAGAGGAGCAACTGTTTTGCCACTCTTCTTGGAGTTACCCTTCTTACCCTTGCCATTTTTCTTGAAAGTAGTGGTTTTATTGACCATCAACACTTGATGCTCCTTCTGAATTTCAGACTCAGCGGCTTTCAGCATCGCAAACAGCTCGGCGACTGACTTGTTCATCCCGTGCATGTTATAGTTCAACACGAAGCTCTTGTAGCTAGGTGGCAATGATTGAAGAACTCTGTCAGTGATAGCCTCTGGCAGAAGGGGCATCCCCAATTCAGCCAGACGGGTGGAGTACCCAGACATTCTGAGCACGTGATCACTGATAGACCCGTTCTCCTCCATCTTGCAAGCATAGAACTTATCGGAGATCTCATATCTCTCGATCCGGGCATTCTTCTGAAAGATAAACTTCAACTCCTGGAACATCTCATATGCTCCATGACGTTCAAAACGTCTTTGAAGTCCCGGTTCTAAGCCATACAACATTGCACATTGAACTATTGAGTAATCATCAGAACGAGCCTGCCAGGTGTTCACAACGTCTAGAGACTCAACTGGAGCGGGTGGATCACCAAGCGGTGCATCAAGGACATAAGCTTTCTGGGAAGCCGTAAGGATAATCCTTAGATTACGGGCCCAGTCCACAAAGTTACTTCCATCATCTTTCAACTTAGCTTTCTCTAGGAACGCATTAAAATTCAGGGGTGCTACTGCGCGAGCCATGATCTACAACATAAATATAGCAAAGACAACTTAGACTATTGTTCTAGATAATGAGTTTAGTTAATCATATTACTTAAAAACTCCCACTCAAATTGACATCCCTCCGGTCATTCGAGTGTAACATGATCCAAATCCACCAACTCAAGTCCGATCATCACGTGAGTTGAGGTGGTTTCAATGGTGACCATCTTCATGTTGATCATATCTACTATATGACTCATGTTCGACCTTTCGGTCTCTTGTGTTCCGAGGCCATGTCTGTACATGCTAGGCTCGTCAAGTTTAACCCAAGTGTTCCGCGTGTGCAACATGGCTTGCACCCGTTGTATGTGAACGTGGAGTCTATCACACCCGATCATCACGGCATGTCTCGAAACGATGAACTTTCGCAACGGTGCACACTCGGGGAGAACACAATTTATCTTGAAATTTAAGTGAGGGATCACCTTATAATGCTACCGTCGTCCTAAGCAAAATAAGATGCATAAAAGGATTAACATCACATGCAAATCATAAGTGACATGATATGGCCATGAACTTGTGCTTTTGATCTCCATCTCCAAAGCACCGGCATGATCTCCATCGTCACCGGCATGACACCATGATCTCCATCATCTTGATCTCTAAAAACGTGTCGCCATGAGGTTGTCGCGCCGACTGTTGCTTCCACGACTATTGCTAACGTTTAGCGATAAAGTAAAGCATTACATAGCGCTTAATGATTGACACGCAGGTCATACAATAATTAAAGACAACTATGGCTCCTGCCAGTTGCCGTACTCATCGACATGCAAGTCGTGATATTCTATACAACACATGATCATCTCATACATCACATATATCTCATCATGTAATTGGCCATATCACATCACAACATACCCTGCAAAAACAAGTTAGACGTCCTCTAATTGTTGTTGCAAATTTTACGTGGCTGCTACGGGTTTGCAAGAACCGTTCTTACCTACGCAAAACCACAACGTGGTGTAGTGATTGCTTTTTGATCTTCTAAAAGAACCCTCTTCATTGAAATCGATTCAACTAAAGTGAGAGAGACAGACACCCGCTAGCCATCTTTATGCAACGAAGTTACATGTCAGTTGAAGGAACCTGTCTCGCGTAAGTGTACGCGTAATGTCGGTCCGGGCCGCTTCATCTCACAGTACCGCCGAATCAAATATCAACTAGTAACGGCAAGCAATATGTATACACCCACGCCCACAACTCGTTTGTGTTCTACTCGAGATCTCATCTACGCATAGACCTAGCTCGGATGCCACTGTTGGGGAACGTTGCATGGGAAACAAAAATTTTCCTACGCACACACAAGATCTATCCATGGTGATGAGCATCTACGAGAGGGAGAGTAAATCTACATACCCTTGTAGATCGCTAAGCGGAAGCGTTTAAGAAACGCGGTTGATGTAGTCGAACGTCTCCGCGATCCAAATCGCAAGTCGTCCCTCGATCCGATCACGAACTAGCGCCGAACGGACGGCACCTCCGCGTTCAACACACGTACGGCTTGATGACGCCTTCACCTCCTCGATCCAGCAAGCAATGGTGAAGTAGTGGTTGAGTTCCAGCAGCACGACGGCGTGGTGATGGTGGTGAGGAACAATCTCTGCAGGGCTTCGCCAAGCGCTACGGAGATTATGACGGAGGAACTAGAGGGTTAGGGTTGCCGCACACGGCTTGGGGAAATCTTGATGTGTTCCGGGTGCTAGCCCTGCCCCTCTATTTATATGTTGAGCCCTGGGGTCGAAACTTGGAGAAAGAGCCTCCTCAAAGTCGGTTTGGAACAAAAGGAAGAGTCCTTCTCGGATTCCAGTACCAAACGCCACGGTTCCCGGCGTCTGGCCCAGACGCCATGGGCCTCGGCGTCTGGCCCAGGGCCAGACGCCAGGGTTCCTGGCGTCTGGACCCTGCCCTCTGCAAAACTGCCTTTTGCTAACGCCCCGTGGGTCTCACCTCTTGGCCCAAACATATCGTCCAATATATCGATCTTTACCTCTCGGACATTCCGAGACTCCTCATCGTGTCCGTGATCTCATCCGGGACTCCGAACAACTTTCGGTCACCAACATAACAACTCAACTATACTTATATCGTCACCAAACGTTAAGTGTGTAGACCCTGCGGGTTCGAGAACTATGTAGACATGACCGAGACACCTCTACGGTCAATAACCAATAGCGGGACCTGGATGCCCATATTGGCTCCTACATATTCTTCGAAGATCTTTATCGGTCGAACCTCTATGTCAAGGATTCAGTTAATCCCGTATGTTGTTCCCTTTGTTCTTCGGTATGTTACTTGCCCGAGATTCGATCGTCGGTATCTCTATACCTAGTTCAATCTCGTTACCGGCAAGTCTCTTTACTCGTTCCGTAATACAAGATCTCGTGGCTAACACTTTAGTCACATTGCTTGCAAGGCTCATTGTGATGTTGTATTACCGAGTGGGCCCTGAGATACCTCTCCGTCACACAGAGTAACAAATCCCAGTCTTGATCCATGCCAACCCAACAGACACCCTCGGAGATACCTGTAGAGCACCTTTATAGTCACCCAGTTACGTTGCGACGTTTGATACACACAAGGTACTCCTCCGATGTCAGGGAGTTGCATGATCTCATGGTCATAGGAACAGATACTTGACATGCAGAAAACAATAGCAATAAACTGACACGATCAAATGCTACGTTCTTAGTTTGGGTCTTGTCCATCACATCATTCTCCTAATGATGTGATCCCGTTATCAAATGACATCTCATGTCAATGGCTAGGAAACCTTAACCATCTTTGATCAACGAGCTAGTCAACTAGAGGCTTACTAGGGACACAGTGTTGTCTATGTACCCACACATGTATTTGAGTTTCCAATCAATACAATTATAGCATGGATAATAAACGATTATCATGAACAAGGAAATATAATAATAACCAATTTATTATTGCCTCTAGGGCATATTTCCAACACACAGTTACTGGAAACACGTAGCGCTCCCTTTGAACCGAGGTGCAAACGACGGCATTTGCAGCCGAGGTACATGCGGTCAAAGAGGCGACCAGAACACGAACAACGTCAAGCAGCCCAAGCCAGCTAAAGTGGTCGAGAAGCCTAAACCTCTCTTCGGAATGCACCGCCAGTAACCCTAAATAGGGACACATGCTCTACCACCCCACTCTCATACCTGAGGTTTCTGAACCTCGTAAGCATAATTTCGTGTTAAAAACTACATGGGCAATGGTGGAGCACACCACGCCGAAGCACGGTTCACTTAAACTGACAGGTTCACATCTCAATCCCTATTATAACAACTCAAGGAATTCGTCCACGGGACATTTAAGCACGGCCCTCACACCAGATACTTCCCATTTTAGTGATCCGGTAATGGAACAGAAAGTACCCACACCGAGTTTGCCAAGACAGAACCCAGAGCCAAAACCCTAGCATCTCGGTACCACCGAGACTTGGTTTGGTACAGCCTAAAAGTGGTTGCTAACTCTCTGTAATCGAAGTGTTTAACTTCGGAATTCCTGAGTTTTACATTTCGGTGCCACTGAGTTTTGGATCTGCCCTAGGTCACCCGAATCGGTCTCACCGAGTTTTTCCTATCGGTCTCACCGAAAAGCCGAAAGTTGCAACCTTTTGCACTAGTCGGTGTGAACGAGCTTTTATTTTAGTTCCACCGAGTTGAGCAATAATGTTGTAATGGTTGGATTTTTGGAGAAGGCTATTTATACCCTCCATCCCTCTCATTCGTAGAGAGAGCACTCCGAACGAGCCAACATTTCCACCATTCATTTTCTAAGAGAGAATCACCTACCCATGTGTTGAGATCAAGATCTTCCACTCCAACCATATGAATCTTGATTTCTAGCCTCCCCAAGTTTCTTTCAACCCAATCACCTTCATCGACCAAGCCAAATCCTGTGAGAGAGTGATCGAGTGTTGAGGAGACTATCTTTTGAAGCACAAGAGCAAGGAGTTCATCATCTATACACCGTCTATTACATTTTGGAGAGTGGTGTCTCCTAGATTGGTTAGGTGTCGCTTGGGAGCCTCCGGATCATGTGCAGTTGAACCAAGAAGTTTGTAAGGGCAAGGAGATCGCTTACTTCGTGAAGATCTACCCCGAGTGAGGCTAGTCCTTCTTGGACATAAGTCATGGTGGAATAGGCAAGATTTCTTCTTCGTGGACCCTTCGTGGGTGGAGCCCTCCATGGACTCACACAACCGTTACCTTTGTGGGTTGAAGCCTCCATCAATGTGGACGTACGATAGCCATCTATCGGAACCACGGGAAAAATCTTCATGCCGCCATTGCGTTTGATCTTCCTATCCCTACCTTTACTTACACTTGCATGTCTTTACTTTCCGCTAGATTTACATGTGTAGGGTGTGCTAGACTTTCTAGGATTGCTAAAACTTTCCAACCTATAAAATTGGGAAAAGGTTACTTTTTAATTTGGTCAAGTAGTCTAATCACCCCCCTATAGACATACTTTGGATCCTACAAGTGGTATCAGAGCTTTAGTCTCCATTGTATTGGTTTCACAACCTAAGAGAGTGTGGCGTCTAGTGAGGGAAATTACCACCCTAGAGGTCCATATTTTGATGGTACAAACGTTGCTAGTTGGAAACATAAAATGAAAATGCATATTATTGGTCATAACCCCACCGTTTGGGTTTTTATTTGTGTTGGATTGCAAGGTGAATTCTTTGGTGATGGAAAGGAACCGGATCGTGAAGTGACAACAAAAGAATTGAAGATATTGCAATACAACGCTCAAGCATGCGACATTCTATTCAACTGCCTAAGTCTCGAAGAATTCAACAAGATAAGTCGTCTTGATAATGCAAAGGACATGTGGGATACTTTGGTTGATATGCTCGAAGGAACTGAGTCCGTCTGGGAATCTAAGTTGGATGTGCTTCAGAGTCAACTTGACAAGTTCAAGATGAAGGATGGTGAAGGAGTCGCGGAAATATACTCTAGGCTTGCTCTCATCACAAATTAGATTACCGGCTTAGGAAGTGAAGAGATGACCGACAAATTCATCATCAAGAAGATCCTTAGATCCTCTGATGGGAAGTATGACACCGTGTGCACATTAATCCAAATGATACCAAACTACAAAGATCTCAAGCCCACGGAAGTCGTTGGAAGGATTGTTGCTCATGAAATGTCAATCAAGGACAAAGAAGACTGTCACAACAAGTCAAGTGGTGCATACAAAGTCACAAGTGACATTCTCGCAACTTCAAGTGACGACCTTGTTACCAATGAAGAGATAAGCCTAATGGTCAAGAAATTCAACAAGTTCTACAAGAATAGAGGCAAGGAAAGAAGGTCCAATTCAAGATACGAAGATAAGCATTCTTCTAGTCGTGACCAAAATTTCTACAATTGTGGAAAACCTGAACACTTCTCAAATGAGTGCACGGCTCCTTCCAAAAGGATAGATGAGTCACCAATAAGAAGAATCTCAAGGGACGAGTCACCTTGAAGAGAGAGAAGGAGCAGAGAAGATCGATATGAATGAAGACCCTCCTGGAGAATAAAGGATTCAGAGAGAAAGTACAAGTACACCAAGAGCTACACAAGAAGAAGACATCAAGCTCATGTTGGTGAATGGGTTTCCGGCTCCGAATCCGACAACCAATCTGAGAGAAGTTAACCATCCAACTCCGACTATAGTCAAGATGAAGGTGTTGCCGGGCAAGCACTCGTATCCTCCAACTCCTATGATTTATTTGATTCACCAAATGAAGTAGGTGGAAGTTGCTTCATGGCTAATGGCCCAAAGGTATCACACCACAAATACATTGACTTTAGTAGTGATGATGATGACTTGCTAGGAGATGATGATTTACTCTTTACTAGAACTACTGAAGTTAGTCAAAATGAACTTGATAATAATCATGCTAGACAAGATGAATCGTTTGATGATACTAAGAAGGAGATTGACCGTTTAACTAAAGAACTAAACACTCTTGAGTTAGCTCATAAATCTACTCAAGAAGATCATAGAGAGCTTCTAAGAACTCATGATAAGCTACGCTTCGAGAAGCTAAATTTAGAGCAAGAGCATGAGTTTCTTAAAGCTATCAATAACGATCTTCAAAAGAAGAGTTCCTTGCCAAGCGACTACTCTTGTCCACTTTTATGCGTCAAGTTAAATCTAAGCAAACTAGTAACAAGAGTAAGAAAGGTTCTTCATCTAGTAACAACAACACTAATGCCAAATCCAATGATGTTGTTCCTAGTACTTCTATTGATTTCACTAATGATCCTCTTAACCAAGTTACACTTGAGCAAGAAAACAATTTATTGAAAGGAATTATAGAAAAAGGTGTCTACAAGAGTCTTGACGGAAGTAAGCAATTCGAAGAGATTGTACGCAAGCAAGGATGGCACCAGAAAAATCAAGGTGTTGATTTTGAACGAAAGTTCAATGCCAATGGAGTTGAAAGGAAAGAAGATCAAAACCCCAAGACGAAGTTTGTTCCTCAACAAGAAAAGGATGATCCTACTCTCTTCAAGGTAACACAAGCTCAAGATGATCTTCCACCACAAGACCACAAGCTAAAAGGGGAGGACATGTTGGAAATATGCCCTAGAGACAATAATAAATTGGTTATTATTATATTTCCTTGTTCATGATAATCGTTTATTATCCATGCTATAATTGTATTGATTGGAAACTCAAATACATGTGTGGGTACATAGACAACACTGTGTCCCTAGTAAGACTCTAGTTGACTAGCTCGTTGATCAAAGATGGTTAAGGTTTCCTAGCCATTGACATGAGATGTCATTTGATAACGGGATCACATCATTAGGAGAATGATGTGATGGACAAGACCCAAACTAAGAACGTAGCATTTGATCGTGTCAGTTTATTGCTATTGTTTTCTGCATGTCAAGTATCTGTTCCTATGACCATGAGATCATGCAACTCCCTGACATCGGAGGAGTACCTTGTGTGTATCAAACGTCGCAACGTAACTGGGTGACTATAAAGGTGCTCTACAGGTATCTCCGAGGGTGTCTATTGGGTTGGCATGGATCAAGACTGGGATTTGTTACTCTGTGTGACGGAGAGGTATCTCAGGGCCCACTCGGTAATACAACATCACAATGAGCCTTGCAAGCAATGTGACTAAAGTGTTAGCCACGAGATCTTGTATTATGGAACGAGTAAAGAGACTTGCCGGTAACGAGATTGAACTAGGTATAGAGATACCGACGATCGAATCTCGGGCAAGTAACATACCGAAGAACAAAGGGAATAGCATACGGGATTAACTGAATCCTTGACATAGAGGTTCGACCGATAAAAGATCTTCGTAGAATATGTAGGAGCCAATATGGGCATCCAGGTCCCGCTATTGGTTATTGGCCGTAGAGGTGTCTCGGTCATGTCTACATAGTTCTCGAACCCGCAGGGTCTACACACTTAAACGTTTGGTGACGATTAGTATAGTTGAGTTATTTTGTTGGTGACCGAAAGTTGTTCGGAGTCCCGGATAAGATCCCGGACATGACGAGGATCTCCGGAATAGTCCGGAGGTAAAGATTGATATATGTGATAATAGTGTTTTGATCTCCGGAAGAGTTCCGGAGTTCACCGGAATGGGTTCCGGATGTTTACCGAAGTGTTCGGGTGCAGCAACACTTTATATGGGCCAAAGGGATAAAGCCCACGAGGTATTGGAAAGTGCAAAAAGTAGTTTTGCTGCCGCGTAAGTTGTACTACCGTTTTGTGAAGCGGTACTACCGCCCAAGCGGTACTACCGCTTGTGTGAAGCGGTACTACCGCCCAAGCGGTACTACCGCTTGTGTTAAGCGGTACTACCGCTTGTGCGCGGTACTGCAGGGATTCGAGTTGGACTCTTTCCCTGCGGGCCAAACCGACCTTGTGCGGGCAAAACCGACCTAAAGGAGGCTTTTACTCCAAGTTTAGACCCCAAGGCTCAACATATAAATAGAGGGGCAGGGCTAGCACACGGGATACATCAAGATTTCCCCAAGCCGTGTGCGGCAACCCTAACCCTCTAGTTCCTCCGTCATAATCTCCGTAGCGCTTGGCGAAGCCCTGCAGAGATTGTTCCTCACCACCATCACCACGCCGTCGTGCTGCTGGAACTCAACCACTACTTCACCATCGCTCGCTGGATCGAGGAGGTGAAGGCGTCATCAAGCCGTACGTGTGTTGAACGCGGAGGTGCCGTCCGTTCGGCGCTAGTTCGTGATCGGATCGAGGGACGACTTGCGATTTGGATCGCGGAGACGTTCGACTACATCAACCGCGTTTCTTAAACGCTTCCGCTTAGCAATCTACAAGGGTATGTAGATTTACTCTCCCTCTCGTAGATGCTCATCACCATGGATAGATCTTGTGTATGCGTAGGAAAATTTTTGTTTCCCATGCAACGTTCCCCAACAGGACATGTTTCAAGAGGAGATTGACTCATTTGAAGAACCGCCGCTAGCCATGGTCAAGTGGGTTCCCAATGCCACTACTAGCTCTAATTCATCAAGTGCTACTTCAACTCCAAGGATCCCCATCAAGTTGATGTGGATCCCCAAGACAAAGAACTAGAGATTTCTTGAGGGGTGACTCCGACATACATTGAAGACGTATCAGCATCCCCAAGCTTAATTCCTGCTCGTCCTCGAGTAGGTAAATGATAAAAATAGAATTTTTGATGTGACATGCTACCCAACATGTAATCTATTGCAGGTATGATCATTGAGAAATGATGAATTAATAAACATCAACATAGTAATACTTATAAACATAAGTAACATAATCATCAAGTTTCAAAATATACAATCCTTAAAGAATGTTCACCCCCTTTTCATTTTATCATATTAGAATGGCATGGCTCCATATTCAGCACATAAATACAAATGTCAAGCACCACGGTGTCAAGTCAGGCAACTAGATTGTACTTCTTAACGCGCTTCAGCTTTTTATTACTCATGCAATATATGAGCGTGAACCATGGATATAGCATAAAGGTGGAATAGAATATGATGGTAGGTTTCAAAGGGGTAAAAGTGGAGAAGAAAGTCTCGCATCAACTAGGCGTATCAATGGGCTATGGAGATGCCCATCAATAGATATCAATGCGAGGAGTAGGGATTGCTATGCAACGGATGCACTAGAGCTATAAGTGTATGAAAGCTCAAATGAAGCTAAGTAGGTGTGGATCCAACTTGCTTGCTCATGAAGACCTCGGGCATTTGAGGAAGCCCGTTATCGGAATATACAAGCCAAGTTCTATAATGAAAAATTTCCACTAGCGTATGAAAGTGACAAAACAAGAGACTCTCTATATGAAGAACATGGTGCCACTTTGAGGCACAAGTGTGGAAAAAGAAGTAGTAGCATTGTCCCTTCTCTCTTTTCTCTCATTTATTTTCTTTTTCTTTTCTTTTTCTTTTTCTTCTTTTTTTCTTTCTTTCTCTTTTTTTCTTTTATTTTTCGTCCGGCGTCTCATCCCGACTTGTGGGGGAATCATTGTCTCCATCATCCTTTCCTCACTAAGACAGTACCCTAATAATGATGATCATCACACATTTATTTACTTACAACTCAACATGAAAAATTATAGTATGACTCTATATTAATGCCTCTGGTAGTGTACCAGGATGTGCAATGATCACGCGTAACATGTATAAAAAATGATGAACGATGGATTTGCCACAAATACTATGTCAGCTTATATGATCATGCAAAGCAATCTTTACCTAATAATCTTTACCTAATAATAAAGCGGCTATCGCTTCTGCCCGCTCACCGTCGCGTCTTTTTTACAAATTAGTCCCTCTACTTTCTGATAATTAAACCCGCAGTCCTCCTGATAAAAGAAAAAAAGTTACCTCCCATCTCCACCTCCAGCACGCCGCCACACCCTTCCACGCTCCAGCGCGCCGCCGCCCCCCGGCACCCCGCCAAGTGACGCCCCAGCCGGCCCCCGCCCCTCCGCCGTGCGCCAACCCCACCTCTGCGTCTTTCCACCACCGGCGACACTCGACGGCGACACTGCACCTTCCCCAAGTCCTCTCTCTCCTCCTCTGTTGCCACCGCTCTTCATCAGCCGACCAACTCCATCAAGTCCCACCCATCCTTGCCCACACGAGCGCCTCCTGATCCTTCTCTATCTATCTCTCGCTGTGCTTGATCCGGATCCACCCCTTTCCTCGGTGCAACACAGAGGAGAGATCGCTGCTGCGGTGGCCGTTGACGGTGGCGAGCTGGGAGACGGCTAGGTCCTCGCCCACGAGGGCCCTCCGCCACGAGGATCGTGTACATATTCGACTGAGGGAGCAGTGACCGAGGGAGCCACGGAACTCGTCGGCCACGCCCTCGAGCTGCTTCCCCATTGTCCCGACGCAGGCTGCTGCTCCCGTCCCCGCCTCCTCCCAGCTCCCGTTGCTGGAAATTGGCGGCACCACCAGCTCCCCTGTCTCAAAGTCCCGAAGTACCAGGTGCCTGCTCCGAAATCCGTGGTATATACCCAATTTTTGCTCGATTGTGCAGATTTCTATTTTTTTGATTTGGAGATAGACTTATACTGGATGCTGCTCAAGGAGTCGAGCTCACATCAAATTCATCATAGCTTATGCCAGATGATGGGATAATCTGAGCTGCCAATCTTTATGTTATTACTTCCCTGCCTCATGTGTAGCCGTGACAGAGAGGGAGCCATGGAGCTCGCCGGTCATCTCGCTTAGTTTCAAGGAAACAATTGAAAAGAAGAAGAGGGAAATACACGTTGATTTAGAAATTAGAACATTGTGTAGCACAGTTGAAAGGGAAAATAGGATTTATAGCCCATGAGACCATGGACACCGAGTGCACTCATCGGAGCAGCGTTGGACGTGTGACGATGATGGGATGGATGAAGTGTCATCAGGGATGTAAATTTCAAGCTCTGGCAGTGAGCAGAGTTGGATATTTTCAAAATTCACAAAGGTAGTTTTCAGAAATGGGGCAGAACAATTACTTTCGGTATATATATTGAAATGTTGCTCCAACATGTCAGTCCTCAGTTATAGTAGTACATATATACTCAGTGAGGATCTGGGTCCACTAAACATGAAGGAGGTTTAGCAAATTCCGCATATGTCACTCTAGATAGTACCATAAACTGGACTTGGTGGGATTGTAAGATTTCCTTCCTCTATCTCTTTCGTGTGATTTTCCATCGGGGAGTTTAAAGTCCAGCCCCATCTAGGTTCCCTTTCTATTTCTCTTGTTGATGGAGCCTTATCATTAGTCTTCCCAAAGTATTCCAGAAAATTTACATCTACAGCCATAAAAAGTACACTTCTCCCTAATCTGGTCTCAAAGATATATATTTGGCTGGATAGGTTTTAGATATTGAAAATATTGCATTGCTATATTGGTGAATAAATTGTACATGCTGAAGTGTTATGTACTATCTCTTGAAGCAAGTATTACGTGCTCTAGAGGCCATCCACACATCTGTAAAAAGAATTACATTTGGCTGAACTTTTGGGCGAAGTACAGTTCATGGATAATTAAAACTGCAAGAGCAGGACAAAGATTGCTGTAAATTTGAGTTTTTCTACTACATGAGGGATTATGTTGTCGGCAAAATTAGGAGTGAAATGAGGTCTGTAGCAAAGGTATTCAGTTAATATAGAATGATTTTTTGTTGAGCATGATCATGAATTCTCTTGGGTTCATGTCCAGATATTTAACAGTTGCAGAATATCATATCCAATATTTATTGAAAGATGTTATCTTCATTGCTACCGTTGGAGCAGAAAATTATATTTCGCAACTACCAAAATAAATCTGTTTTGTCATCTTACCAACATATGCCCTACCTGCTTTCTGTCCTCCGATGTTGCTGAAGTGGAGCCAGGCAAGGCCCAGTCCAGGATGAAGGAGAAGAAGAGAAGAAGTGGTACAAGGACAAGAGAAGAAGCAGCAGAAAGAGGACGGGAAGGTTGTAGCGGCCGCAGAGAAAGACAAGGTAAATGTAGGCCTACACTTAGTCGTGATTATGCAGTACGATGTATTTTAGAGCTGAGGATTCAGAGTTTTTTAACAATAATTGTATGTAGACTCACTTTGAATTGGAAGCTATGTGGTTCAACTGTCTCAGGTATGAGCTCACCTGAAGCTGTTTCAACATTTGGATCTAGAACATCATGTCTATTGCTTCTTCTTTGCTAATGCTGATGTACTGGTGTGATTATTTGGTAATTACGCTTTAGAAAGAGGCAAGGATTGACCTAGCCAAATTACATTTTTGTAAACAGTATAAAAGGCAGTATGATGTTTCCTATGCAGAAGGCTTCCATATGGAAGGCACACACTTTTCGTTGTGCGCAAATAGAATCCAAACAATGATTTTGTTTTCATCCATGATAGGTAAAACACATGTACACTATCTCCAAAATACTACTATACAAGACTCCGGTTAGTGCTTACACAACTACTTTTTCTCTTAATGCAACATTTTGTAAGTGCAAAATCAGTCTCTGGTGTTCTTCCCCAACCAATAACTAAAATCTGCAATAGCACAATGGGGGAATGTGAAGTTCCCTATAGGGATGTTGGGTCTACTGGAATATCAGAAGTATTGTTATTTCTTGGCAAAAGAAATTGAAGCACCTCTCCAAACTCTCATAGTGTTTGAGCACTAACCTCTGCCGTTTTTGTAACTGAGCACTAACCTCTCTTAAGAAGATGAGAAGTGGTCCAAGTGATAAGATACCATGTGACATATTTGCCATGTTTAAGTACTTAAGTTACTGAAATTTGATAGACAAAGACTGCCATGTAAGTTTGCACGATTACGACATGTGGACTCACATCCTTCAGAAATATATCCTACTTCAAATCATCTGGGAGAACATCTAGCAACACTTCCATTTTATTTTATCCATATTCTATAGAGTATGAATCACCCCTCTATAAAACTTGGAAGTTGCATCAAATTGATGCCAAGGACCATAAGAAAAAAAAAACGGATCCTGCAATACTAACTTTGAGCACACAACAATCCCATATTCTATTGAGATAATGATAAGTTGGTGATAATGGCTGAGTGGAGTGGTGCTAGAGGAATTTGTCATAGTATGTCCAGAAATCCCTTGGAACACTACTCCAAATAACATCGCTATGTTGTCTTTGCTAGAAAACTGTATATGTAGTCTAGAATTGGGTGTACATGTTGGTTCGGCTGATGGACGTTTTCTTTGAGCTTCACTTATGGACCTTGCAGTAATGTACTCCCTCTGTAAACAAATATAAGACGTTTTAGGTCACCAAAGTAGTGACCTGAAACATCTTATATTAGTTTACAGAGGGAGTATTAATTGTTGTTTTGATGCAGTGTAAATTAAACTTCAAAGTGTCTATTTGAATTTTGAGCTGAAATATAAACATTGGTTTGCATTCAGCTATGTTTCTAAAACATTGTACAGAGTTCTATTGTTAGGATACCAAGTTTCTTCTTTCCAGTAGGAAATTTTGGCCCTATATATTCTAATTTTTTAGTCATATGCAGTTTTAATGGTCGGAAAGAAACAAAGTCACTTTTTATTATCAAATGGAGTCAAGTTGCTAATCTGTAATTTACAAAGACGTAAGGAAGTGTCCTTTTGTGTGTCGTGGCTTATGTCCAGTAATGGTAATAGAGTTGTTCCTACTGTAGATTTCCATTGTGTGTTAGAAAAGGTATGCACCTGGAATTATATAGGCCTTACCCATCTGTTAGATTTTTCAATGTAGTTTTTTTTGCTGGAGATATTTAGTTTGTTTATGAGAGAAGGAAGATGAGGCAGACGAACGGCACAATGGACAAACAGGAGGGCGTCGGACCGTTGGAGCCTGGAGCCGGTACGCTGGATCCATGGTGGATGAACTGACGAAGAGGTTGGGCACTGGCCTTCTTCTACTGCATCCACTGTGACATCGCAGCCTCCCTCTTCTCAGAGTAATAGCTTGTGCCTTATGCATGCATCGACTGCTTTTCCTAATTGTGCTTGTTTACAAAGATGCACCCATATACCTGTTGGGTTATGTAATGTGAAAAAGGATATTGTTTGTATTTATACTTGTGTTCGAGCCGGCAAGAGTCAATAGAAGAAGTTATGTTTTTCATTTTAATTTATCTCACACATCCTATATATGAACCAAGTTTATTTTTTCAGTTTCGCATTTATTTGCTATCATTTAATATTTAGTTATGCTTGATCTTGCTCTTTCTAAACATCACAACAATACCCATCTGCAACTAAAAAAACAATATTTATCTCGTTCCAACGCACGGGCATGTGTGCTATATTTAATATAATAATAAAATAAAATAATAATAATAATAATAATACGAAAATACAAAGGTGCACATGGGTGCGCGCGCACCCACTTGAATAGTAAATTCATAAAAAATACTACAATTTTTTTTAAAAATCTGAAATTTCGCAGTCAGAAACTTAGTCGACCATTCTACTCGCGTGGAAAGTTTCATGATGTATTGACACCCATGGTATTCTTAGTGAAGAAACTACAATTGTGACCATACTATTCATCAAACAGTGTTTTTAAATATAGCTTCAATTTTGTCATTTTTTGCCCAGATTACCACGGATGTGATTTCTTCGTGAAACTTCATACGCGAGTATACGGCTGACTATGTATATTACAAAAATAAATTCAGATGTTTTTGATTTTTCTAGCATTTTTTGAATTTATTTTTCATAAAGGGTGCGCGCGCACCCATGTTCACCAAATCCGCTTCAATAATAATAATAATAATAATAATAATAATAATAATAATAAGAGGTTATTGCTTTTTGCGGTACGTCATAAAAATTGCCTTCAAAGTTGTAAAATATTACACACCAATGTCAAAGTGATAAAATACGTTTCACACAGGAAAATCCCCCTCTTTGGCTGGCCCATGTAACAGGGACCTTCTATACTGTTCGAACCGGCCCATGTACGGGTGATCTGTTTTTTAATTTTGTATTTTATTTATTATTTTTCACCTTCATTTTATTTTTTTACTTTAAATAATTTAGGATATAAAAAAGTTTCAAAAGTTAAAATAAATGAAAATTTCGAAATAAAATGTTTAATAAATCATGAAATGTTTGTGAATGCAAAAAGTGTTTGCGGTTTTATAAAACAACTATTTGCTTATTCAAAAATTGTACAGAATTTTTAAAACATTTTATTAGGAAATCAAAAAATGTTCATGATTTTTTAGAAAAATTCGTGTATTAAAAAATATTAATGTAATTGAACAAAATTTCGTCAATTCAAAAAATATTCATGAAGGGAAAAATATCCCAAAAATTCAAAAATTGTTCGTGACTTACAAAATACTTTATTCATTCCTAAAATGTTTGCTGATTCAAAAAATGATCATGCATTTAAAAAAATATTCGTTAAATAAAAAAATATTCGTGAATTTCAAAAATTGTTCCGCCAATCTCCAAAAGAACGTTCGTCCGTTCTAGAAATGTTCACCGATTCAAGAAAATTGTTAAAAAATATTGACTACATTAAAAAGTGTTTGCAAATAGTATAAAATGTTCATGAATTCAAAAAATGTTCTTGATTTTAGAAAATGTTCGAAAATTTGTAGTAGTGTTCATGAATTTTGAAAATGTTCACAATTTCAAATATGTTCACGAATTTAAAAAAAATATTTATGATTTCACAAAATTGAAAGTGATAGCGTATCTTGGTGATGCAGTAAAATGTGATCATGACCATTGAAGATTATGATTTCTTTCTCCCGTTGCAAGCCCTTTTGCTAGTATGACAAATGAAAGTACTAGTTATATGATGTAACGGTGGAAGTTGCATGCCAATATATCTCGGAATGGCTATGGAAATGCCATAATAGGTAGGTTTGGTGGCTCTTTTGAGGAAGATATAATGAGGCTTATGTGCAACAAAGCATATCATATCACGGGGTTTGGATGCACCAGTGAAGGTTGCACCGATCCTCGAGATGAGAATGGGAAATGCACGGTACCGAAGAGGTTAGCAAATATGAGGTGGTGAGAGTGCGTACATCCATGGATTCACATTAGTCATAAAGAACTCGCATACTTATTGCAAGATATTATTAGCTCTCTCGAAGAAAAGTACTACTCGCATGCCCCTAGGGAGGAGGTTGGGAGGAGTTAACCATTGCGCGCTTCCAACTTAAACAACACGAGGATTTCAACGAGGAATAAGTATGCTCACACATCATCACCATGCCATAAAAATATTTAGATCAACGGCAAGTTAACACCCTCTAATTCACAATATTATTGCTAACAAATGATCATGCACTCATGCCCTGTCACATTACCACATCAATATCATTAACCCACAATTTCTCTTGTATGTGCTACATGTGGTTTTGATTATGCACTCATTGGATACCTATTATTTTTGGACGAGTCTTATAACCCATGCGAATTACCATCACTATTTATTAACTCTCAAACAAATATAAGTGAAGAACGAGAGTGCAATTGTTTCTATAAAATCTATACGCCACCATGCTCTAAAAGATATAAGTGAAATACTAGAGCAACTGCTAAGCTCAAAAGATATCAGTGAAGCACAAAGAGTATTCTAATAAATCATGATGATCTTGTGTCTCTCTCAAGTGGGCGTGACCAGCAAACAATGATTGTGTAAAACTAAAACTAAAGCAAATGACGCTCCAAGCAAAACTCATATCATGTGATGAATAAAAATATAGCTCCAAGTGGCATACTGATGAATTGAGACGAAAGAGGGGATGCCTTCCGGGGCATCCCCAAGTTCAGACACTTGAGTTTTCCTTGAATATTACCTTGCGGTGCCTTATGCATCCCCAAGCTTAGGCTCTTGCACTCCTTATTCCTTCATCCATTGTGATAGCACCGAAAACTTGAAAACTTCAGCACACAAAACTCAACAAAACCCTCGTGAGATCCGTTAGTATAGTAAACATATCAAATACTTTAGGTACTATTATAAATTGATTCATATTTTATTATTGCATAAGGTACTGTGTTCTAACTTCTCCACAGCTTATACCCCTAATACAATCCATAGCATCATCAAAACAAGCAAACTATCCAAGCAAAAAACAGAATCTGTCTAAAACAGAACAGTCTATAAAGATCTGTAGAGAACCTATAATTATGTAACTCAAAAAATTCTGAAACATTAGGACAACCTGAATAATTTGTATAGAAATGTTGTGTAAAACTTTCAGATCAAAAAGACGTTCCAGTAAAATCATAGAAATTCTACACTTGACGCTAAAGTTTCTGTTTTTGCATCATATCAATTCTACTCAAGCTATAAGAGGCTTTACTTGGAACAAACACTAATTTAAACATAAAAACGCAATAATTACAGAGTCAATAATCATGTTATAAAAAACAGTAAGTAAAAAGCAACAAAATAAGACAGCTATTGGGTTGCCTCCCAACTAGCGTTATTGTTTTACGCCCCTAGCTAGGCATATTGCATAGTTTCAAGTGTTGTCATCTTTGACACTGCAACTATAAGTAGACCTTATGATAGATTCATAAGGTGGTTTAATTCTCTTCCTAGGTAAGTGTTCCATCTCTTTCTTTAATGGAAATTGGAATCTTATGTTTCCCTCTTTCATATCAATAATTGCACCTATAGTTCGTAAGAAAGGTCTTCCAAGTATTATTGGACAAGTAGGATTGCATTCAATATCAAGCACAATGAAATTTACAGGCACATAATTTCTATTTTCAAGGATAAGCACATTGATAACCCTCAAGTATTAGGGATCGCAACAGTTTTCAAGGGTAGAGTATTCAACCCAAATTTATAGATTCGACACAAGGGGAGCCAAAGAATATTTGCAAGTATTAGCAGTTGAGTTGTCAATTCAACCACACCTGGAGATTAAATATCTGCAGCAGAGTGATCAGTAGCTCAGTAGTATGATAGTTTTGATAGTAGTAGTAAAAGTAACAGTAACGGTAACAGTGATAGCAATGGTTTTGTAGCAAGTCTAACAGTAGCAGTAGCAATAGTAACTTAGCAAGAACAATATGTGGAAAACTCGTAGGCATTGGATCGGTGAATTCGTTGGATGATATTCATCATATAACAGTCATAACCTAGGGCGACACAGAACTAGCTCCAGTTCATAAATATAATGTAGGCATGTATTCCGTAAATAGTCATACGTGCTTATGGAAAAGAACTTGCATGGCATCTTTTGTCCTACCCTCCCGTGGCAGCAGGGTCCATAAGGAAACTAAGGGATATTAAGGCCTCCTTTTAGTAGAGAACCATAACAAGGCATTAACACATAGTGAATACATGAACTCCTCAAACTACGGTCATCACCGGAACGTATCCCGCTTGTTGTCACCCCGGGGTTTACGGATCATAACACATAGCAGGTGCATATGACTAGCAAGATCGGATCAAGAACATAGATATAATGGTGATAACATAAACGGTTCAGATCTGAAATCATGGCACTCGGGCCCTAGTGACAAGCATTAAGCATGGCAAAGTCATAGCAACATCAATCTCAGAACATAGTGGATACTAGGGATCAAGCCCTAACAAAACTAACTCGATTACATGATGAATCTCATCCAACTCCTCACCGACCAGCGAGCCTACGAAGGAATTACTCAGTCCCGGTGGGGAGCATCATGGAATTGGCGATGGAGGGTTGGTGATGACGAAGACCGAAGATTCCCCTCTCCGGAGCCCCAAACTGGCTCCAGATCTGGCCTCCCGACGAAGAACAGGAGGTGGCGGCGGCCCCGTCTCGTGAAACGCGATAAAACTTCCTCTCCTATTTTTTTCTCCGAAAATAGGAATTTATAGTGCTGGAATTAGGGTCAGTGGGGCCATGAGGTGAGCACAACCCACCAGGGCGCGCCTGGAGGGGGTGGTGCGCCCTGGTGTATCGTGCCCAGCCAGGGCACCCCCTCCGGTGGTTCTTGGCTCCAGTATTTTTTATTTATTGTAAAATAATTCTCCGAAAAGTTTCGTCCAGTTCCGAAAACTTTTATTTCTGCACAAAAACAACACCATGGTAGTTATGCTGAAAACAGCGTCAGTCCGGGTTAGTTTCATTCAAATCATGCAAATTAGAGTCCAAAACAAGAACAAAAGCCTTAGGAAAAGTAGATACGATAGAGACGTTTAAACTCCCCCAAGCTTAACCCATTGCTTGTTTACATATATATGCTTAAGTAGGACCTAGGTTTTCATCAAAGATTACGACTAACCATGTCAGCAATAACTCTTAAAAATTATATTAGCTCATATCAATGACATAAGCAACTAGCGAGCAATAATAAAATATCTCTAGTGCCAACACTTTGTCAAAACGGTCGTGATATATTATGACAATAGTCGTATCTCGCTAGCCCTTTCTGAGACCACAAAACATAAATGCAGAGCACCTCCAAAGTTCAAGAAGCGACTAAACATTGTAATTCATGGTAGAAAACATCAAGTCATGCTGCATCCAACATTAAATATACACAATGCATGAGGATGATAATAGTGCTCTCAGATCTGGCGCTTATTTGAGAAGGTGATGACTCAACATAAAAGTAAATAGATAGTCCCTTCACAGAGGGAAACATGGATTTACAGAGATGCCAGAGCTCATAGCTTAAATCAGAGATAAATATAATTTTGGGAGGCACACCCTTCCTGTCAACGTTATGACCAAGAGTTATCAATATCTTCCATGCTAAACACATTAGCGGCGGTTCCCAAGCGGTAAAAGTAAAGGTTTACTCCCCCTCCACCAACAAACACACTCCACGGCTAGCCGAATCCATGGGTACCGTCCATACCAACAACATTCCTGGGGGAGTTTTGTTTAATTATTTGCAATTTTTTGATTTCGGGACTGGGAATCCCTATTACCGCCCCTCTCGTGCAAGGACGAGTGAATAAACACTCATCATGAGAATAACCCGCTTAACATGGAAGATACTGACCGCCCCCTGTCGCTCCATGAGCAGTCCAGGCACACAAAATAGATGTTCATTTGAATTTTTAGAGGTGACACATGCGGATTTACTTGGAACGGCAGGGTAATACCGCATATAGATAGATATAGTGGACTCATCTGGAATAACTTTGGTTTAAGGATTTTGACGCACAAGCAACATTCCCGCTTAGTATAGGCGAAGGCTAGCAAATAGGTTGAGAAGCGGCCAGCTAGAGAACGAAAACGATCATGAACATGCATTATGAATAATAAACATTGAATTCTAGCATGAGTAGGATATGGACACCATGAACATAAATATCTTGAAGGCTATGTTGGTTTTGATTCAACTACATGCGTGAACATGTGCCAAGTCAAGCCGCTTGAATCATTCAGAGGAGGATACCATATCATTATACTACATCACAATCATTTTAATGCATGTTGACATCCAAGATAAATCATTATCCACTCCTAGCTACTTAAGCATGGCATGAGCAACTATAATCTCTAATTGTCATTGCAAACATGTTTGATCATAATGTGTTAAATCATGGATACTAGGTTAAGCATATTTACAAAAACAAAAACAAGTTGAGTTCATACCCACTTTTCTCTGCCACACTCACTTCATCAAATATCGTCATTATTGCCTTTCACTTGCATGACCGAATGATATAGAAAATAATAATAGTGCAAGAGTGCCGTGGACTAAGCTGGAATATGCAAGCATTTTATTCAAGAGGAGAAGACAAAGTAATTTGGGCTCTTTGTTAGATTAACAATAATGCATATGAGAGCCACTCAACATTTTCATTGTGGTCTTCTCCTTGGTACGACTCAAATAAAAGGAAAAGAATTTCAGAGAAACACACTGAAATATATTTTTAGAGTTTTTGGTTTTTCTTGAAGAAAGCAAATTAAAGAGGGAAAAACAAAAACGAGAAAAACTATTTACACGGGAGAGCTCCCAACAAGTAAAAGAAGAAATGAGAAATCTTTTGGGTTTTCTTTTGCTACTACAATTAATCAAAACTAGAAGGAAAAACCGAAAAGAAGCAAGAAATATTTTTGGATTTTCTCAAAGTTTTTCAAACACGCAAGAAGAAAGCAAGAAAATAAATCTAGCATGGATAATACAATGAAAAAGTATGGACACTGACAACTGGAATGAAATGTGTAAACATGAATATAATGTCGGTGGATATACGTACTCCCCCAAGCTTAGGCTTTTGGCCTAGCTTGGTAATCACCATCCGCGGCCTGGATAATAGTCTGAGTGATAGCCCACCGAGGCTCTTGTGCAGCTTCCTCAGCCCACCTGGCAGCTTCAACCTCCGCATTGTACGCGCGGGCCTCGCTCTCAAGAACATAGTATCTTCCCTTACTGTGATAATCAAAGAGAGCAGGAGCAGGCAATGTAACCGGTACAATGGGATATTTATTGAACCTCAAGTTGTAAGTATCATTAGTGACTATGCCTTTAAGGAACTTATGACGTTTCATGGCCTCAAAGTCTAAGTACTGAGTAGGTAAAATGGGATCATTAGGCCAAGGTGATACATTTAGCTTCTTAGCTACACGGGAGGCATAGATCCCTCCATAAAAGTGACCACTAGCAGCGTTGTGTTGCAATCTCCGTGCAACGCTTGCTCCAAGATTATAATGTTTAATTCATGTTATAGCAGTGTGTATAAGACTCAAATCAGGGGCACACAGTGTGTTGCAATCTTACTTGCCTACGATGCATTTGCCATTAAAGAGTGCAAAGTAGTGTATTGATGGAAAATGGATGCTTTTTTATTCTACCATGTGTCACTCCTCTATCTTCACCATAGCAAAGATTAATCAAAAACGACTCATACTCAGATGTTGGTGGTTCGTCTAGCGAACCCCAATATGGAATTTTACGCTTCACAGAACACATCTAAAGGCATGGTAAAGGGAAGGTCATAAAGGTTAAATGAAACTCTAGACTCACGAGGAAAATATTTAAATTTCTTTGTGAATGTTTTTGTGAGGTCGATATGTTGAATGCACTCATCTGCGATGAAGGGGGCAAGTTCTGCATTGCGGATAAATTGCTCGAATTCCTCCTTGATACCCGCACCTACCATGAATTAGTTACATGGCCATAAGCATGATTTGGTAGCGGCATCCCGCATCGAGCTTGCACTTGGCTCAATATAAGAACGTCGTATTGAGCCACTACTCGATGCTGCCTCCGAGGACCTTCTCCTCGAAGAACTCCTTCCAAAGAAATCCATTTTATTCGAGTACAAATTTCTGAAAATTTTTGGGTCCCAAAATTTTTGTCAACAAAACTTCGTAAGATTGACATCAACTACTCATAAGGATGCCTAGAGGCCATATTAAGCATAGAACTCTAAGAATTCAACATGCAAGCCCATCTACAGCATCACCAAGAGTAGCTAATTATTCTAAAAGTAAACCACTAAATCAAAAACTAATTGGAGCAATGGAGGAGTCACATACCAAGTAGCAATCCCCCAAAACAGTTTCAGAAACGGAGCTTCGAGCAAAGAGATCGAAATCCGCAGGTTTGAGAGCAAGAACACGAGAGAGAGAGAGAGCTATGGTGATTTTTTTGAAGGTAAGAGATGGAATGGGCTAAAGAGATAAGTGAGGGGACCCACATGAGGACCACAACCCACCAGGGTGCGCCTGGGCTGCTGGCGCGCCCTAGTGTCCTATGGACACCGGGTGCACCCCCCTCTGATGTTATTTGCACCAGAAATTCAGAAATATTCAGAAAAAATCGTGTTAAATTTTCAGGACATTCTGAGAACTTTTATTTTTGGGTCATTTTTTATTGCACGGAGAAATCAGAAAACAGGATAAACATGGCATTTTATTTTTATTTGACTAAGAAAAATAAAAAACAAAAGGTGGGAGCAGAAGGTTGTGCTTATTAGATTCATCAACTTCATACCTCTAAAAAATGATCCATTAATAAGGTTGATCAAGTCTTATTAACAACCACTTCCGATTAGCATGAAACCGAAGAACTTTCATAAAAACACTAAGTTACCTCAACGGGGATATGCATATCCCCAACAATAAGTATGTCATATTTATTTTTGGCAGTAGATAGAGGTAGTTGAAAACTTCCAATAGTGAGTGTCGGAGATTCTTCGATAACATTTATACCATTCACTTGGAATTGTTTCTTCGGAAAGTGCACCGTATGCTCATTACCATTGATATGAAAAGTGACTTTGCTTTTATTGCAATCAATAACAGCCCCTGCAGTATTCAAAAAGGGTCTACCAAGGATAATCGACATGTTGTCGTCCTCAGGTATGTCAGGAATAACAAAGTCTGTTAAGATAGTAACATTTGCAACAACAACGGATACATCCTCACAAATACCGATAGGTATGGCAGTTGATTTGCCAGCCATTTGCAATGATATTTCAGTAGGTGTGAGTTTATTCAAATCAAGTCTTTTATATAAAGAGAAAGGCATAACACTAACACCAGCTCCCAAATCACACAAAGCAGTTTTGACATAATTTCTTTTAATGGAGCAAGGTATAGTTGGTACTCCATCCTTAAAAGATTAATTGTCAAGCATGGTGTAGATTTCAGCTTCAGGTATCTTTATTTTATTAGTGATGATGTCTTTCATGTATTTTGAATAAGGGGCCATCTTTAAGATATCATTTAAGCGGGTACGCAAAAAGACTGGCCTAATCATTTCAGCAAAGCATTCAAATTCTTCATCATCCTTTTTCTTAGATGGTTTAGGTGGAAAGGGCATGGGTTTCTGAACCCATGTCTCTCTTTCTTTACCATGGTTTCTAGCCACAAAGTCTCTTTTATCATATCGTTTATTTTTAGGTTGTGGGTTATCAAGATCAACAACAGGTTGTATTTCAACATCATTATCTGGTTCTTTATCATTGTTCGGTTGAGTATCTTCATGAACATCATCATTATCATTTTCATTATAACTAGGTGAATGTTCATTACCAGATTGAGTTTCAGCATCAGAAATAGAGACATCATTATTATCTTCCGGAGGTTTTTCTATCTCAGGTTCACTAGAGGTATGCAAAGTCCTATCATTTTTCTTTTTCCTTTTCTTTTTAGAAGGACTAGGTGCATCAGTGTTAATTCTTTGAGTCTTGTTCAACTATTTTAGGATGACCTTCAGGATAAAGAGGTTCTTGGGTCATTCTACCTCCTCTAGTCACTACTCTAATAGCATGATCATTCATATTATTATTCATTTATTAAGCAATTCTCTTTGAGATTTAGCAACTTATTCTAACTGGTTTTGAACCATAGAGGCATGTTTTCCTACACCTCTAACATCATTACTGATTCTAAATAACAAGTCACTCAAGCGAGCAATCATATCAGAATTATATTTCAATTGTTTCAGGACATTTGCATTGAAGTGATCTTGTTTCCTAATGTAGTTATCAAACTCATATAAGCATTGACTAGGATGTTTATTGTAAGGGATATCACTTTCATCAAACTTTAATAAAGAATTTACCTCTACCACCTGTTGAGGTGGTGGTGTGTTAAGGCCATGTATTTCTTCAATAGGTGGTAAATTCTTAACATCCTCAGCTTTAATACCTTTTTCTTTCAGACATTTCTTTGCCTCTTGCATATCTTCAGGACTGAGAAATAAGATACCCCTCTTCCTCGGAGTGGGTTTAGGTGGTGGTTCAGGGAGAGTCCAATCATCATAATTCTTCAATATATTATTCAATAGTTCCTCAGCTTGTTCAGCAGTTCGTTCCCTGAAAACACAACCAGCACAACTATCTAGGAAGTCCCTAGAAGCATCAGTTAGTCCATTATAGAAGATATCAAGTATTTCATTTTTCTTAAGAGGGAGATCACGCAAAGCATTAAGCAATTAGAGAAGCCTCCCCCAAGCTTGTGGGAGACTCTCTTCTTCAATTTTCACAAAGTTAAATATTTCCTGTAAGGCAGCTTGTTTCTTATGAGCACGGAAATATTTTTCAGAGAAGTAGTAAATCATATCCTGGGGACTACACACACAACCATGAGCAAGAGTATTGTACCATATCTTAGCATCACCCTTTAATGAGAACGGAAATAATTTGAGAATATAGTAATAGCGAATCTTCTCATCATGAGCAAAGAGGGTGGCTATATCATTCAACTTAGTAAGATGTGCCACTACAGTTTCAGTTTCATAGCCATGAAAAGGATCAGATTCAACCAAAGTAATTAACTCTGGGTTGACAGAGAATTCATAATCCTTATCGGTAACAAAGATAGGTGAAGTTGCAAACTTAGGATCACATTTCATTCTAGCATTCAAAGTCTTTTCTTTATACTTGCATAATAATTTCTTAAGATCATCTCTATCCTTACAAGCAAATATTTCTCTAGCTATTTCTTCATCCATAACATAACCCTCAGGTATCTTAGGCATTTAAAATCTAGGAGAGCTAGGTCTAATAGGTGTTTCATAGTTCTTAGTTTCAAAGATTTCATCAGTTTCAGTAATTTCTTTCTCTTTAGCTCTAGCAATTTGTTCATCTAGAAATTCACCTAGTGGCACATTATCATCAGGCATGGTACTAGCATCATCACAAGCATCATTCATAGCATAAGTAGCATCATCAATAACTTGCGACATATCAGGATTAATAGCATGTGGTGGTGTTACAAGTTTACTCATAACCGAAGGTGAATCAAGTACAGAGATAGATGGCAATTCCTTACCTCCCCTCGTTTTAGAGGGAAAAATCTTGGTTCTTGTATCCTTCAGATTCTTCATAGTGATCAATTGATATAAATCCCAAGTGACTCAACAAATATAGCTGTGCTCCCCAGCAACGGCACCAAAAAAAGGTCTTGATAACCCACAAGTATAGGGGATCGCAACAGTTTTCGAGGGTGGAGTATTCAACCCAAATTTATAGATTTGACACAAGGGGAGCCAAAGAATATTTGCAAGTATTAGCAGTTGAGTTGTCAATTCAACCACACCTGGAGATTAAATATCTGCAGCAGAGTGATCAGTTGCACATTAGTATGATAGTTTTGATAGCAGTAGTAACAGTAACGGTAACGGTAACAGTGATAGCAATGGTTTTGTAGCAAGTGTAACAATAACAGTAGCAATAGTAACTTAGCAAGAATAATATATGGAAAAATCGTAGGCATTGGATCGGTGAATTCATTGGATGATATTCATCATATAATAGTCATAACCTAGGGCGACACAGAACTAGTTCCAGTTCATAAATATAATGTAGGCATGTATTCCGTAAATATTCATACGTGCTTGTCGGAAATCGGGGCTCCGCAGACCCAAGAAGGTTTGAACTCTGGGGCGTGTGCGAAGATCTCAACCCACACTTGCCTCAAGCTCGGCACTCCGCAGCCAAGCCTCGCCGAATACACGCGAGCAAACAAGAAGAGGGACACAGAGATTTACCCAGGTTCGGGCCACCTTGCGGTGTAAAACCCTACTCCTGCTTTTGGTCGATTGGCCTCACGAGGAGGTTTGGGGATGAACTAGTACAGTAGTTGAGCGACCTCGCGAGGGCTCTTGGGTGTGGATGGATCGGTCCCCCTTCTACGGTGGAGGCTACTCCCTATTTATAGTGGCCTTGGTCCTCTTCCCTTATCGCATTGGCGGGAAGGGATCCCACAACGGCCAATTTTGAAGGGAGACATGAGGTATATCTTATCCTGACTAAAGATGGTCTTCACCTGCAAAGCTTCTGGGCGTGACGCAGAGGTGGGCTCAGCGATGACATCAGTCTTGTCGAGCTCGTGGTCTTGGTCTTGTTGCACTGGAATGGAAACCTTTGGGGGGATCCCTTGGGAACCCGCGTCCGTCCTTGCCTCCTTAGCACCAAAGAGGAAACTGTCCCCTCTGCGCCGGCTGGCGCCCGCCTGGCCTTGGTCGTCATGTCTCACGTCATCGCAGCCTCCTGAGGCCGGGCACTGCATAGGAATCTCCGCTCCTCGGGAGGCAGCTTGGGGAGGCCACTCCCCTGGAGGTCTTGGCGTCATTCGCCTCGCGAGGCCGGGGCCCTCACGAGGGTCTTGTCTTGGGGGGTTGCTGCCTGGCCATACTAGACCATCGAGGTGGGCCACGCGCTGGGCCACAAACAGGCAGGTCTGGGTACCCCCGTTCCCAGAACGCCGACAGTAGCCCCCGGGCCCAAGGTGTGCATGTCCTGGCTTCGAGGCGAAGGCACGAAGCGAGGGGCGAAACACCGCGGGCCCCAATCGCCTGCAGGCCGGGCTCGACCCGTGGCACGAGACAGGACACGGACGCCTCCGCTCCCACGTCGCCTTGGCAACTGCCGAGGCCGACAAAAGCCTGGCGCCCGCTGCAGAGCCATAATTGCTCTTCTTCCTTGCATTCTTGCTCCCTTGCTCAGATCCCCTTTCCTTCGCGTGAACCTCCTCCAGATCTTGGCGCCGCGCTTTTCTTCCTCTTGCTTCCTGAATCCCAAGGGTCCTTCAGATGGCGCCCGCCGGGAAGTCGAAGCCCGAGGCCCAGGCCTCGGCCCCTTCTTCCCCCTTGCCAGCGCTTACGGCATCCACCATCGCCTAGGAGGGAGACCTCGCCCCAGCGCTCCCGTTGACAGCCAGCGACACCAATGAGTGGAGGCAGGCCTTGATCTGGTGCGGCACTGCGGAGTAGTGCACCTTGGCGAAGATAGTCTACCCCTTCTTCCTTCACATCGTCTTCTCTGGGCTTGTCCCGCCTTTCTCGGGGTTCTTCTCTGCCATCCTTGAGCATTATGGGATCTAGGCCCTCCATCTTTAGCCCAACTCCATCCTGCTCCTGTCTGTCTTCGCCTTCTACTGCGAGGCCTTTGTAGGTGTGAGGCCCTCAGTGGCCCTCTTCCGCCACTACTTCAGCCTGTGGCTTCACGACCGTGCGCACCGATCGGCATGCGCCTCCTTCATCGCGGTCCAGAGCGGGAATATGCTCCTGAAGGCCGAGAAGAAGGTGGACGGCTTCAGGCACCGCTGGGTCTTCTTGGATGCCCAGGGCCTCGATCCGCGCCTGGAGCTCCCGACGGAGCTACCCGAGAAAACCCTCGCGTGGGGCTCCGCGAAGCTCACCGATCCCCGGGCGAAGCCCGTCTTGCAGCAGATCTCCCGGGACATGAAGGCCAAGCAACTGACTGGGGCGATGATAGTACTCAAAGCCCATGTGGGAGTACGAGGGTGCGGGGGACAACATGAGGCTTCGATCCGCCAGCTTGACAGGCGAGGAACTGGACAGGGCCGTGGCTACCCTGCTCGATAGCGATCCTGGGGACCTCCCCGAGGCCTACGCCCTGCTGTACCGCCGTGACGATAGGGAAGAGCTGGTTGCCGCCTTGCCCGCCTTTGATGAGCGGGGGCTCACGCCGCCCGAGCGCCCCAATTCCCCGGTGTCGGTGTCCTCCGGCGACACCAGCGGGGAACAAGACTCGGAGGAGACTGAGGGCGATGACCCGGAAGAGGTGTCCCCCCCATCGCAAAGCAAGATCCTCCGCGATCTTGAAGACGACGATGATACCGACGAGCCCCCGGCCGCGGACTCCCTGCGCTTCGCCAGGGTCCTCAGGAGGCCAAGGCCTACCCTCCAGACCACGCAGGCATCTGTCCGGGCGACCCCGAAGAAACGCGCGGCCGCGCCTCCTCCAGCGGACTCCCCGCGCTCTGGTACGGCGACTGAGACTCCGGCAGCCGCTGCTGGGGCAGACGTGGCCTCTTCGGCCGTGGCCCCTCTGGGTGATCCCGCCACTTCTCCAGGCGGTAGCGCCACGCCGAAGAAGGGTGGGGGCGTCTCGATCGTCGCCGAGGTGGAGAGGAAAAGCAAGTGGATTGCGCCCGAGGAGTAAGTCACCTGCCTCGCCGTGGTCGATTGTAGATTGCGCGCGTGCTCACGGCCCGTTCTCCTCTCGATGGCCAGGAGCGACGACGTGTCGAAGAAAAAGAAGGCGAGCACCGAGCCGAAGGAGCCCCCTGTCCGGAGGGCGCCGCCAGCCTCTGGCCGCGGACGCGGCAATGGCGGAAGCGCATCACGCCAGCTCAGTGCAACCCCTGGGCGTCTCGGCAACACCGCACCCGGGCACACGGGTGTGGCGCATACTCCTGGCGCCTTGCTGACGCCGCTTGGGAAACCGGGCGCCGAGGGCGCGGAGGCTCATGAGGCGGCACTCGTTGCCGCGGCCGTGGCGACCCTAGCGCCGGTGGTGGGGGCGACTTCCCGCCCCCTTCTAGCAGAATCTGCCCCCGAGGACGCAGCGATGCAGCCTCAGGAGGAGCCAGCCCCCGTGGGCCAGCAGGTTGTGAAGTCGTCTGCCCTTGTCGTGCCTGAGGAGAGACTGGAGCCTCCAGCGCCCCAAGTTTGCCACGCCTCTGCCCCCTTGGATGCAGCACCCGCCGACGTGCTGGTGCCGCCTCCTGGTCAGGCCCTTGCGCTCGCGAGCCGTGGCCCTCTGATCGAGCCCAGCACCTTGGATGAAGCCTACACTGCGCTCGGCCGGATCTGGGCTAACCTTCAAGACGCTGACAGGCGCTCCCTCGCGAGGGAACGCCTGGGGCTTATTTCTGGGTGGCTCCAGGCTAACCCAGCCACCAAGACGGCCTGGGGTCGGGCTGAGGCTACCACCGCAGAGAGCAGGAACGAAGCTGCCGAAGCCAGGTCAGCTCACGATGTGGCGCTGGCCGAAGCAGCGTCTGTCGCGAAGTGCTGCAGCGAGGCAGAGGCCAACCTGAAGGCCCTTCAGGAGGAACGAGTCATGCACGCACAACGGCTCCATCAGCGGGAGGAGGACCTCAAGGCCCGCGAGGCGAAGCTCGCCGATCGTGACTCCATGCTGTCCCAGGCGACTGTTGACCAAGCCGCGGAGCGCGAGCGTCTGGCCAAGCTGAAGGAGGAGGTAGCAGAAGCCCAGACATCCCATGCCCGGAATGTCTCTGATGTGACGGCCCAGCTGGATGCCAGGGAGAAGAACCTTGCTGCTGCTGAGAAGAAGGCGGTCGTGGAGCGCGACGCCTTCCCCTCCATCGAGCTCAGGCTTCGCCAGGCACTGAACTTCATCTGCAGGGGAGGATTCAAGGAGCCACTGGCGACTCTTGAGGGCGGCTACGCAGGGCTCTCTTCCAAGCTCGCCGAGGTGCTCGAAGGTGCTGCCGCCAAGGTGGACGCCATTATGGAGGGCGAGTGCCGCGACCTTTTCTCCACGGCCGCGACGCGTGTCTTCAGCCACCTCTACCTCCGCGAGCCCGGCTTTGATTTCGACGCGCTGCTCATCCCGGTTGCCCCTGAGTCTCGTGCCGCTACGGCGGCAGCTGTGAAGGATTCCATGGAGGCGCTGGTGAAGAAGTTCGCCTGTGTCCCCGACACTGCCCCCCCTACGGCGGAGGCGAGCGTTGGCGACGAAGGCGTCGGCAGCGATGTCGACGACGGGCCCATCGTGACTGGGACAAGCGGCGGCGGTAGCCATGGCGTTGACGGCTCCTCCTCCTAGATTTCGACCAGCAACATTTACCATGCCTCGTGGGGGCGTAAGACTTGTTTGAATTCGCGGAACATTTAGTGCTTGTAATAACTGTTTGAACTTTGTGACTTCCTTTCGTGCCTTGTTTCCTTCCTGCTTGCTTTTGCGCTATGCGTCGGCAGGGCCCAATCCCGCGCATACCTCGACCGCCGTTGGGACGTTTGGATCACCAGGACGAGACCAAGGGGCGAGGGGCTACGTGACTAGTGAGGCCCCTGAGACGCGATGCTCAGGGGTCCCCCTCGACGTGCGAGCAGCCCTCGTGAAGGAAACATGGCGACGGCGAAGTTGATTTGGAGCGTCATAGTACTCTGCGTCGACAGGGCCCAATCCCGCGCATACCTCGACCGCCGTTGGGGCGTCCGGATCACCAGGACGAGACCAAGGGGCGAGGGGCTACGTGACTAGTGAGGCCCCTGAGACGTGATGCTTAGGGGTCCTCCTTGACGTGCGAGCAGCCCTCGTGAAGGAAACATGGCGACGGCGAAGTTGATTTGGGGCGTCTTAGTACTCTGCGTCGGCAGGGCCCAATCCCGCGCATACCTCGACCGCCCGTTGGGGCGTCCGGATCACCAGGACGAGACCAAGGGGTGAGGGGCTACGTGACTAGTGAGGCCCCTGAGTCGCGATGCTCAGGGGTCCCCCTTGACGTGCGAGCAGCTCCCATACCTTTCCTCGCCAGCTTTTGCCTGGGAGGGATGCAAGAAGACCAGGTGCCAGGGAACTGGTGAGGTGGCACGCGCCAGGCATGGCCTGAGCGTAGCCCCCGTCCAGCCCCTTCGCGCGTGCATCCCAGGGGAACGCTGCGTGACAGGGCCCTGAGGCTATCCTGAGGTTGGTGCAGCCGCTGGGGCGCCCTCAGTTGTTTATCCACCAGCGTGGAGCATGGGGCTTCCACTTAGCGTGGGCATAGCCGCTGAGCAACCGTGTCGTCCGCCAGCGCGGAGCATGGGGCTTCCACTTGGGCGTGGGTATAGCCGCTGAGCGACCGTGTCGTCCGCCAGTGCGGAGCATGGGGCTTCCACTTGGGCATGGGAAGGGAGCTCTGTGTTAGAGTCTCCGGGCATGTACAACCCAATTTCGTTCGTACGTGTGACTGGCACGGCAGAACTGGAGGAGGTGTATCTGGGCACCCGTGAGCCCGCGCGGGACTCATGAGGCCCTACCTCAAGGCGGGTTGCGCTTGAGTCTTCTGGCGCGGGGCACGCTTACAAAACCTATGTGATGGGGACAACCTGCGCCGAATGAATCTCCGGAGGCCATCGCATGAGAAGGCCAAACACCAAGGACCCCAGGAGATGACGTGAGCGGGGCCGGCCCGCCAGACAGAGCTCAGTCATTGGGTTTATCGACGCTGCAGGGACGGACCCGAGCACAGACGCCGTGCCCAGTCTTCTCATGCGACAAACCCGAGGAAAAACATCCGGCGCGCGGCTCCCGCGACGACGAAGCGCCGAACTGCAGTTATACGAACCGGGCCACGCGCCCTGACTCACTCACTCCCGATTAGCTCATGCGAGGACAAAGCACCAAGGACCCCGGGAGGTGACGTGCACGGGACTGGCCCGCAAGACAGAGCTCGGTCGCTTGGATTTGTCAACGCTGCAGGGACGGACCCGAGCACAGGCGCCGTGCCAACCCTTAATCATGAGGCGGTCGAGGGCGGGGTTGTTAGGGCGCACGGCATTCATGGTTACGAAGCACCGGGCATGCAGTTTGGAATACTTAAAAAACTCATCAAATGCAGAACCAGTTCTGATACATGCGCAAAACGGTACAGCTGCAGGGCGGGCCCTAACAGCTTGAGGATGATGCAGCCCGAGGGGCGCCCTCAAATGAACAAACCAAAAGTCACCTGGTAATGATGCTGCTGAACCGTCGAGGCAGTTGTTGAAGCTTGATCCTCATGAGCCTGAGGGCTCCGGTGGCTCGAGGGGCCCGTGAGGCCCAGTGGGTTCGCGAGGGTTCGGAACCTCCTGAAGGACCGCGCGGCGTTGGGCCTCATGAGACGCGTGCACGGCCTGCGCGAGGCGCTGGTACGTGGCGCCCACGTTCACGAGGCCAAAGGGCATGCGAACGTAGTTGCAGGGGTAGCCCCCACTGGGGCCGACACGTGATGGCCAGAAGAGGCTCTGGGATGCGGCCCTGTTGAGGCTCGGGATATTGACGCAGACGCGCAGCCCGCCGCCCACGTCGGGGGCGGCAGCTGCACCGGGTGGTGTGGGGCGTCGCTCGTCGCGCATGGCCCGCGCATCCTGAAGCTCCTCGATCGCGTTGGTGATGAACTCTCGTGAGCCTGGCGCCTCGCGCCGTGCTCCTTGCTTGTGGGGGCGCGCGTAGAAGCACGCCTCCAAGTGGTGCCCGAGCACCTCCCTCGTCGCACTGGTCAGGTCGGAAGCTCTCTAGATGGAAGCCCCCGAGCCCGTCCCGAGGGAAGCGTCGGGTGCGCCTTCCTATGCAGGAGGGAGAGGCGCCCCAGCAGTGGACGCCGAGCCTGAGGCGCTCTGTCCCCTGACGGCTCTAGGGGAGGTGCTGCTTCTTCTTCTTGGGGCTGTCCTCAGGAGGCAGGATGCCGCCCTCGTCGTCAGAGTTTTCAGCCGCCGCGGCCTGGTAAGCGCGTTCGAGGGAGCAGACTGCATCCTTCTCATCACAGGCGACCGTGATGACACCGCTGCACCCTGGCATCATGAGGACGTTGTAGCCATGGTGGGTTGCCGCCATGAACTTGGCAAGGGCAGGGTACCCGAGGATGGTGTTGTACGGGAGGTGGCTGTGGGTGATGTCAAAGTCGATGAGCTCGATGTGGTAGTTATAGCGCTTGCCGAAGGTGACTGGGAGGCGCACCTGCCCCAGGGGAGTGGTGGAGCCATCGGTCACTTCTGAGAAAGGCTTGGTCGGCATGAGCTGATCATAGGGCACCTGAAGCGTCTCGAACGTCTTAACAGAGAGGACATTGAGCCCAGCACCACCATCGATGAGGGTCTTGGTGACGAGGACGTTGCTGATGGTGGGCGTGCAGAGCATGGGGAGCGCACCTGCGACGGCCAAGCAATTAAGGTGATCCTTGGAGTCGAAGGTGATGGCGCACTGCGACCACCTGAGGGGACGCGCGGCCTAGAGCTTCGGGAGGGCTGCGTTCACTTCACGGGAGAACTGCTTGAAGATGCGGTTGGAGGCAGGGGCCTGAGCACCGCCCTGGATGCAGGCGATCGCACGAGGTTCCTGAAAACCCCCAGCCCCATCATCCTACCGGTTATCGTCATTCCTCCTTGGCGGCGGCGGTAGCGGAGGGAGGCCAGCGTTGCCCTGAGGACGGGCCTCGCGAGGCTGATCACGCCGGGGTCCGTCACGAGGCTCGTCACACCAGCGGTCCTCGCGAGGTTAGTCGCGCCAGTCCTGACGTGGGTCGCGGTTGTCCCAGCGGCCTCCGCCGCGGCCCCCTCCGCGGCCATAAATGCGGTCACCGCACTTGGGGCGGCGGCCGAGGCGCTCGTCGCGGAGCGTCCTGAGCTCCTGACAGTCTTCGGTGTTGTGGATGTGAGTGTAGTGGAAGATGCAGAACGGGCGGTTGCCCTTGGGGGGCTCATCATGGTCACGTCCGCGCTTCATCTCCGGTTCTGCGCCCATCATAGCGGGGCCCTTGCGCTTCGCCTCCTTAGCCTTGGCCTTCTTGTCTTCAGGGTCTGCCTCCGGAAGCTCGAGGAGGGAGAGGCGGCCCTCCTTGGCCCTTGTGCACTTGTTCGCCAGGTTGAACATCTCCAGGGCTGAGCATAATTCGTCATGGATGGAGAGCTCCACTTTCATCTTGATGTCCCTGACGCCATCGGTAAACGCCGAGATGATGGCCTCGTCCGACGCCTTCGGGATTTTGAGGCAAACGCTCATGAAGCGCTGTATATACTTGTGCAGGGTCTCACCCGGCTGCTGCTTCACGCGACGCAGGTCATTAACTGCAAGGGCGCGGTCATGGGTGCCCTGGAAGTTGGCGATGAAGCGCTCGCGGAGTTCGTCCAAGGAGGAGATCGATCCCTCCGGGAGGTTGAGGAGCCAGGAGAGCGCGCCACCCTTGAGAGCCACGGGGAACCAATTTGCCATGACTTTATCGTCACCGCTTGCTGCCTCGATGCTCAACACGTAGAGCTGGAGGAACTCCGCGGGGTCGGGGGTGCCATAATAGCATGGAGGCAGGTCCGGCTTGAACTTGCCGGGCCAGGTGACACGGTGCAGCTCCGGGGTGAAGGCGCGGCAGCCCGCTCCGCTCACAGGGGCAGCGCGTACGAGGGGAGCTTGGTCTTGGCGTCCGTGCACCGCAGCCTCCGGCGGCGCACGGTCTTGATGCCAGCGCAGCGGTGCGGGGAGTGCGCGTGCGTCGCCTCGTGGCCGTGGCACCACCTGGCAGCTTGCTTCATCCCTTGCCTGGGCTCGGGGTCTGTGCCACGCAGAGAAGGAGGAGGAGGTGCACCGTGAGCCACGTCGCCTGCCAGGGAGGGTGGGGGGCAGAGCGAGTGGGAGGGCGTCGGGACCTCGCCGGCGACGCTGACGAGCTCGGCGATGCACCCAAGCCAGTCGTCGTAGCGATCGTGGGCAGGGTGGTAACGCAGCAGCTCGCGCACGAAGATCTCAACCCACACTTGCCTCAAGCTCGCCACTCCGTAGCCAAGCCTCGCCGAATACGCGCGAGCAAACGAGAAGAGGGACCCAGAGATTTACCCAGGTTCGGGCCACCTTGCGGTGTAAAACCCGACTCCTGCTTTTGGTCGATTGGCCTCACGAGAAGGTTTGGGGATGAACTGGTATAGTAGTTGAGCGACCTCGCGAGAGCTCTTGGGTGTGGATGGATCGGTCCCCCTTCTACGGTGGAGGCTACTCCCTATTTATAGTGGCCTTGGTCCTCTTCCCTTATTGCATTGGCGGGAAGGGATCCCACAACGTCCAATTTTGAAGGGAGACAGGAGGTACATCTTATCCTGACTAAAGGTGGTCTTCGCCTGCAAAGCTTCTGGGCGTGACGCAGAGGTGGGCTCGGCGATGACATCCGTCCTGCCGAGCTCGTGGTCTTGGTCTTGTTGCACCGGAATGGAAACCTTTGGGGGGATCCCTTGGGAACCCGCATCCGTCCTTGCCTCCTTAGCACCAAAGAGGAAACTGTCCCCTCTGCGCCCGCTGGCGCCCGCCTGGCCTTGGTCGTCATGGCTCACGTCATCACAGCCTCCTGAGGCCGGGCACTGCATAGAAATCTCCGCTCCTCGGGAGGCTGCATGGGGAGGCTGCTCCCCTGGAGGTCTTGGCGTCGTTCACCTCGCGAGGCCAGGGCCCTCACGAGGGTCTTGTCTTGGGGGGTTGCTAGCTTGCCGTACTGGACCGTCGAGGTGGGCCATGCGTTGGGCCGCAGGCAGGCAAGTCTGGGTACCCCCGTTCCCAGAATGTCGATAGTGCTTATGGAAAAGAACTTGCATGACATCTTTTGTCCTACCCTCCCATGGCAGCGGGGTCCATAAGGAAACTAAGGGATATTAAGGCCTCCTTTTAATAGAGAACCGGAACAAGGCATTAACACATAGTGAATACATGAACTCCTCAAACTACGGTCATCACCGGAAAGTATCCCGGTGGTTGTCACCCCGGGATTTACAGATCATAACACATAGCAGGTGCATATGACTAGCAAGATTGGATCAAGAACATAGACATAATGGTGATAACATAAACGGTTCAGATCTGAAATGATGGCACTCGGGCCCTAGTGACAAGCATTAAGCATGGCAAAGTCATAGCAACATCAATCTCAGAACATAGTGGATACTAGGGATCAAGCCCTAACAAAACTAACTCGATTACGTGATGAATCTCATGAAACTCCTCACCGACCAGCGAGCCTACGAAGGAATTACTCACTCCCGGTGGGGAGCATCATGTAATTGGCGATGAAAGAAGGTTAGTGATGACGAAGACCAAAGATTCCCCTCTCCGGAGACCCAAACGGGCTCCAGGTCTGGCCTCCCGACAAAGAACAGGAGGTGGCGGCGGCTCCGTCTCATGAAACGCGATAAACTTCCTCTCCTATTGTTTTCTCTGAAAATAGGAATTTATAGTGCTGGAATTAGGATCAGTGGGGCCACGAGGTGAGCACAACGCACCAGGGCGTGCCTAGAGGGGGTGGCGCACCCTGGTGTATCGTGCCCAGCCAGGGCACCCCCTCTGGTGGTTCTTGGCTCCAGTATTTTTTATTTATTGTAAAATAATTCTCCAAAAAGTTTCGTCCAGTTCCGAGAACTTTTTTTTCTGCACAAAAACAACACCATGGTAGTTCTGCTGAAAACAACATCAGTCCGGGTTAGTTTCATTCAAATCATGCAAATTAGAGTCCAAAACAAGAGCAAAAGCGTTAGGAAAAGTAGATACGATGGAGACGTGTCACACATCATTTATTCTACCCAAAGGTTTTTTGATGGTAGAATCCGCAAGATGCAAGTTTAGGGAACAATCTTGAATATTGGTGAGACCAAGCACATCACAAAGAGACTTACACTAGCACCAAGGTCTCACAAGGCATTGCATTCGTATTCTTTCAGTTTTATTTTGATAGTAGGTTCCCATTCATCATGCAACTTTCTAGGAATAGAAACTTCAAGTTCAAATTTCTCATCATAAGCTTTTATCATCGCTTCTACTATATGTTGAGTAAAAGCTTTATTTTTTCATAAGCATTGGGTGAGCTAATAATGGATTGCAACAAGGAAATACATTCTACCAAAGATCAACTTTCATAATTAAAGTCCTTGTAATCCAAGATAGTGGGCATATCACTAGTTAAAGTTTTAACCTCTCCAAACCCACTTTTTTCAATTTTGTCATTAGAATCATCACTCTCCAAGCAAACGGGATGCCTTCTAGCTAAGGTTGCCTCATATCTAGACCCTTTCTCATTTACTTGCAGAATATTAAACAAAGATTCAACAGGAGAAGTACCAACCATTTTAAGATCTTCATCATGATTCTGGTAAAAACCCGGGTGAAAGAGCTTTTTCTAAGAATTCTCGCTTAGCTTTCAACTTAGAGGTCCTCTCCTTACTCTCATTGAAATATATTTGGATGGATTGAATGGTCTCATTAAAATCATGCTTGAGTGGCAAACTTTTATTTTTAAGAGTTTCCACATCAAGAGCAATCCTATCCATGTTTTTAGCCAAATCATCAACCTTATGCAACTTTTCTTCCACCATAGTATTAAAAAGCTTTTGAGAACTAATAATTTGTTTAATGGTGTTCTCAAGATTAGAGGATATCCTATTATTATTTGTAGAAGAATTTCCATAGGAATTGCCATAATTATTAGAGGAATTATCGGGATACGGTCTAGCATTGAAATTGCCTCTAGAGGCATTGTTGTTGAAATTGTTTCGAGAGATAAAATTCACATAAATAGCATCATTATTTTGCTCAATCATGGTAGACAAAGGCACATCATTGGGGTCAACGTGAGCATTTTTACTAGCAACCATTTTCATAAGAGCATCGACTTTTTTTACTCAAAGTAGTGATTTCTTCGACGGAATTTACCTTGTTACCAGTTGGAGCTCTTTTGATACGCTATTGAGAATAATTTGTCAATATGTTGTCCAGAAGTTTGGTGGCCTCTCCTAATGTCACCTCCATGAAGGTACCACCCGCATTAGAATCTAGAAGATTTCTTGACACAAAGTTTATTCCAGCATAGAAATTTTGGATAATCATCCACAAGTTTAAACCATGAGTATGGCAATTTCTAATCATGTTGTTTAAAATTCATAATTTGATTTCTGAGGGAGATGATATTATCAGGAGGAAAATACATGGCAATAAAAGCATCTTTACACTTATCCCATGTTCCAATACCATTATGTGGTAAAGATGAAAACCAAGCCTTAGCATTATCTCGTAGTGAAAAAGGAAATAATTTTAATTTGACCGGATCATTATCCATATCCTTTTTCTTTTGCATATCACATAATTCAACAAAGGTATTAAGATGAGCAGCGGGATCCTCATTAGGACTTCCCGAAAATTGTTCTTTCATGACGAGATTCAGCAATGCAACATTAATATCATAAAACTCCGGACTAGTGGCACGAGGTATAGGAGTAATAATATAATCATTGCTATTAGTATTTGAGAAATCACACAACTTAGTGGTATCTTGAGACATGGTGACCGAGCAAGCGAAGTAACAAGCAGAACAAGTAAACTAGCAAGCGAAGAAGTAAACTAGCAACTTGCAAAGGTAAATATTTTCGCATTTTTGATTTTTATGAAACAAGAGAAAAATAACAGCAAATAAAAAGTAGAACAAGTGAATGATAATTTGTGTAAAGTTACTTGATAGTAGGTTGGTGATACTCCCCGGCAATAGCGCTAGAAATCCTTCCTGATACTTGTGATCTGTGTTGGGTTTTCCGTGAAGAGGAACGGGTGATGCATCACAATATAGATAAGTATTTCCCTCAGTGCTAACCAAGGTTTACCGTACCAATAGGAGTAGCACGCCACCCCAGTCTTCAGCGACTACACACAAAGAAGCAAACACTTGCACCCAACACGGGCAAGAGGGTTGTCAATCCCCTTAGACTCGTTATTTGCAAGCAAGTGAAGTGTGTAGATGAAAGTTGAATAATGTAAATTGCAAAATAAAATAAAAGTAAATAAATGGCAGCAAGGTATTGAAAGCTTTCGTAAATATATAAGTGAATAGACCCGGGGGCCGTAGTTTTCTCTGGTGGCATCTCTCATGTAGTAGCCATACGGTGGGTAAACAAATTACTGTTGGGCAATTCAATAGAAAAGCACATAGTTATGCAATTTATTCATGGCAATGATCTTGTGTATATAGGTATCATGTCTATAAGCAAATAGGCCGACTCCTGCACCTATTACTGTTACTCCACGTCGAGAGCGCTTCTATGCTTGCCTCTCTAAGTATTAATAAAGACGTGTCTTGTCCCCTTCTGTCACTGGGATATAGAGCACCGCCAGATTGAACCCACTACAATGCACCCCTCTCACTGAAGAAATATCAATCTAGTTGGCCAAACTATTTCAATAGATCGGAGAGATTTACGAAGCTATAATAATCATGCAAATAAGAATCATAATAGAAATCAGAGAAGACTCAAATCTTTTTCATGAATAATCTGAACATAAACCCTCAATTCATCGGATCCCAACAAATGCACCACACAAAGTGATTACATCGAATAGATCACCGCGAAGATGCGGTGAACTTTGTATTGAAGATCAAGAGAGGGAGAGAGAGATAGCCATCTAGGTACTAACTACGGACCCGTAGGTCTTTAGGGAACTACTCACACATCACCATGGGAGCAGCAAAGTTGATGTAGAGGCCCTCCGTGATTGATCCCACCTCCGGCAGGGCACCAGAATAGGGCTCCAGATGGGCACACGGCGGAACAGAGACTTGCGGCGGTGGAAAAAGTGTTTCGGGAGGATCTCTAGGGTTTTTGGGATTCATTGGAATTTATAGGTTAGAGAGGGGCGTTGGGGGACGCCCGACGGGGCCACCACACAATAGGGCTCGACCACCTCCCTGGGCGCGCCCTGTTGTGTGCTCGCTCCCTTGTGCGGCCTCCTGTCTCCTCCTGAAGCTTCTAGATCTTCTTTTGGTCTAGAAAAAATCATAAAAAAGTTTCGGGGCAATTGGACTTCATTTGGTACTGTAAACCTAAAAAGCCAAAACATGCAGAAAACAATAACTGGCACTGGGCACTGGGTTAATAGGTTAGTGCTCAAAAATAATATGTATTGGTAAATAATCACCCAAAAAGCATCGTAGAATGATAATATTGTAGCATGGAACAATCAAAAATTATAGATACGTTGGAGACGTATCACTCCGCCAACAAACTTCATTCACAATCATATGTTGACAAGGACTTTTGCAATCAACTTCAACCTTATGCACTAGTTCAAGGAGTCACAAAACCCCTTGTTGGTAAGCAAGGGACAAGGTACTTAATGCATCAATGGAGATCATACCATGACCACTTCACTCCATGTCCATAGATATCCTTGTACTTGTTCCTCGTGTGGGATTAACCCATATAGGTGTGACGAGTACCAAAACAAGAAGGATTTATCCCAATTCTAGATGATCTTCATCAACAATGAGCATCCACTACTACAACATATACATGAAGTCTTCAACGACAAAACCCAAGGTTAGTTCATCCCTCTTAGGGGGGGTCTCCCATCTAGGGGGAGCTTTGCTCTAAGACTTGAGCTAAAGCATCTCTAAGGATGTTGGCACATTAAAGCTTTATGTAAAAGTGGCAACCCCACTTGTGCTTAAACGATGAGTATGACCTATGATCACGTATTATTGCTTGGCTCCTAAGTCAATATACTCATCTAAATATGACTTTGTCATCGACAATTGCCTGGTAGATACTAGAGTGTTTTTGTATGTTTTAGATATTTCATTTGACATCTTATTGTGAGCATGTTGGTATGCATGATTTTTCTCATTCGAGGACATCCAATTGTAGTTCATTTGGGATTTATTTTTCTAGCCAATTGGATGTAAAAGAATGCCTAAGTATCCACTCTAGCTATCTACTCTGACAGTTATGAACTTCGGAGCCACTGATGTTACCGTCTTGGTGTCACCGACAGCTCATGGGTATATATATCCGCGGGATGGACTTTGAAAATTTCTTCAAACCGTTCACTCCTGCACCCCATTGCTGTCGTTTACCTTGTCTATGGACGTTCGCCTTTGTCTCCAGTGCACCCTTGCCACAGGATTCCATCACCGTCAACGGCAATCGACCCTGCCGTTGCCGCTGTAGAGAGTTTTCGCCAAGTTAGGGTAAACCTCAATCCCTTTTGCTCTCCTTTTATCGATTCATGCACATTAGGTCTATCTTACTTATTGCCATAGTATGCAATGTTCCATCCTCTCAAAAATCTGATTAGAATAGGTTGAACAAAAAATTTAGGGTTAGGTCTCCGCGATAAGAAATCTCGGAGCCGCCGAGTCGAAACAACTCGATGCTACCGATGTGGTTTCGGCCACATCACATGGGCTTCTCGGTGAAACCGAAAAGTTCCAGTAGGTGTCACCGAAGTGGAATTTAGGGTTTTCTGTGAGCATCTTCGAAGAGACCGAATCACACCACACCTTGGTGAAACCAAATTGGTGTGACCAAGTTCGTGTTGTTGCCTCAGAATTTCAGAAATCTGAAACTCGGTGGAACCGATTTGCATATTGTGAAATCCTAAACCTAAAACTTTGAGTTCAAAATTTGCAAATATATATATATATATTGTGATGCTAATATATTCCTCTCATCTATATCTAATTCACAGGGCCAGTTGTCAGCATATCAGGGTGAGATGACAGTCAGAATCGGTTCAGTGAGCCAAGTGTAGACTTGGATGCAGGCACTAGTCCTGAGGCCACTTCAAAAGACGCAGGCACCTCTAGTTCTCATGGCTTACCCAAGGCAGCCAGAAGGGCAAAAACTGAAGAATTCTGATGAGGAGGATGAGTATTTTGTTCCAGATGAGGAAACCTCCAAGAGAAACCCTATCAGGAAAGGGTATGCAGGTACTCAGAAAGAGAGAGGAATGATAAGGAAGGTTCCTGAGTCTGTTGCTGCCAACAGAGGCATGACTCTCACTATTGAGTCTCCAGACAAATCCAAGCAGAACAAGTCTATGGCAAAGAAGTCTGGAAAGAAGAAGGAAAGAAAGATAAGTGTGCATGTGGTGGGAATACCTACTTCCGTGTTTGAAGATCCTTTAAAAGAAGAAGATGCGGAGGAACCAGCTGGAAAACCACCTCCTCCCAATCAGAGGAAGCTTATGGCTGATGCTATGCCAAGCAAGCCAGCCACCAAGGCCAAGCCTACAGCAACCAAGGCTAAGCAAGCTGCACCCAAGCCCAAGAAAACAACGAGAGAGATATCTACTGCAGAGAAGAACAAGAGCCAAGTGCCACCTCGTGATGAGGAAGATGATGATGTATCTGTGTTGAGAAAGCTCAGGCTCCACCTTCCAGAGCACAGTGATGACCATCCAGTTGTTGAGAACATGAAGGAAAGGAAGGACCAAGGGATGAGGAAGTGGAGATCTGTTGAACCCTACTCCATAAAGAGAAGAACTATTGTTGATACTCATTTTCACACCAAGGAGCAACAAGATATTTATGAGACTATGTTGCTTGACAAAAACCCAGCAGTTAGTGACATGAGGTTTGTTGACTGGAAGTATATCAAGGCCAATCAGGACTAGTTCCCCTATGTCCAGGAGAGCTTCAGGCTAATGGGCATTGATGAGTTCATTGGGAGAGAGATGACTGCATGGAATGATGAGCTCATCATGCAATTCTACTCCACAACACACTTCTATCCGGATGGCGGGATTGTATGGATGACTGAAGGTGTCAGGTACCAATCGACAGTGGATTAGTGGGCTGTCACCATAGGAGTCCCCAAGGTGGAGGATGGAGATCTTGATGTCTATTCATAGTCCAAGATGAATCACAACTCTATGGACAACATGTATACTGCCATTCCTCAGGAGTATGTGAAGACACATAAGTTTGGTTATGTATATTTTCTGCTTGCTGGCCTACCTACCTCCAACACCATATTGAGGCACACCTTGATGCCCAAGTCAAGAGATGACAAGATGATTAGAGGACATTCCATAAATATGATATGCCATGTTGATCGTCACACCAGGATCAGAGTGATGGATCTTATTGTCGAGACCGTCAAGAGGACTGCTCCTGACCAGAAGAGGTCATGTGGATATGCACCATACATTCAGATGCTCATCAACTCTAAGCTTGGAAAGAATGTGTACCTAGTTGATCGTCCTCACCTGCCACTTCAGCCAGATTTCGAGGATAATGTTGTGGGGATGGATCCATCTCATCCCACTTCATCTACAGCTCAAGCAGCTATGGAGGCTGAGGCTAAGGCACAAGCAGCTAGAGCCTCTAGTGCTCCCGTGCTTAAAACAAAGGCTGACCAAATGGCCTATCTTATTGTTGCTACTCAGAACATGGAGAAGAATATTGCAAATATTCTCAAGAATTAGGAGAGCTTAGAGTGGATCATGGAGACTAAGTTTCATTCTTTGGACAACAAAGTGACTGAACTTGCTACAACTATTGAGACTCTCAAGAAGGAGGTTGATGGAGTTGAGATACCGAGCTCAGATGATGATGAGCCTACACTTCCAGTGAGTACTCAGTTCAAGACTCATGCCAGATCTTTTTGCAGTTCTAGCTCCAGAGACGAAAACCTCAATGTCTGCACCAGCTGCTGCACCTTCAGTTCCTTCAGCACCTCTAGTATCTATCTCTCCAGCTCAGAATACCTCCGTAGAAGCATTTGCCGATGCTCTTCTATCGACTCCTTCAACGACCACTGGAGCAGCTTCATCGCCACGTGGAGGAGATCATGCCCAGAGCAATACTTAGCTCTATACTATTTGAACTTTTTGGTAACTTGTTGCCAAAGGAGGAGAATATGTATAGATCATAGGGCTTCGAGAGAGAGTGTGTTGCCTTTTGGAGTTCTCTTGGTCGTTGATACATTTGGTTTAATATTTTGTTCCTTTTCATGACTTAAACTGTTTCTTGTTTGATCAAACGCTTAATGGTTGACCCTACTATGTCATATCTTTTCTATCTGTCATGATTGTCCACTTCTATGATTGGTGATGTGTGCATTGCATTTTACTGAAATCTTATATGAGCTCCACCAAGATGTATGTGACATGGAAGAGTGACCCATGATCCTAATCGATTGTGCATTTGCATTCAAAGGAAAATTTAAAATAATGCACAAATTTTGGGGGAGCTCTTGATTATCACATACTTCTCAAAGCGACGATACTATGCATTGATTATATCTTATGCCGAAGCTTTCATCTATATGTTGTCATCAATTACCAAAAAGTGGGAGATTGAAATCGAAACTTCTCCCTAGGTGGTTTTGGTCATTAACAACAACATATAGTTCGCTGAACTAATGGGCCTATCAAGTATATTTCAGGAAAGTTCAATGAATGGGTTGGCTAAGATTGTGAGATGGATCCCCTAGAGGCAATGAACACAAGTTGGCAAGAGATTCAAGCTTCAAGACCCTACATTTTCTTTTGTGTGAGAAATCACAATTGAGTCCATAGGAAAAGCCAATACTACTAAAAGAGGATGAGGTATGGATAATGATCTGGTTGCTCAAGTGCTTAGAGATTTGTCACCAAAAGCCTTAACCAAACTCTCACAAAAATATTCTGTCCAAAACCCAAAATGCCAAAATTGGTGCCACCAGCTTTTCCATATCGGCCCAACCGAGTTTGCCAAGACAAAACTCAGAGCCAAAACCCTAGCATCTCGGTACCACCATGACTTGGTTCGGTACAGCCGAAAAGTGGTTGCCAACTCTCTGTAATCAAAGTGTTTAACTTCGGAATTCTCGAGTTTTTAATTTCGGTGCAACCGAGTGTTGGATCTGCCCTAGGTCACCCGAATCGGTCTCACAGAGTTGTTCCTATCGGTCTCGTCGAAAAGCCAAAAGTTGCAGCCTTTTGCACTAGTTGGTATAACCGAGTTTTTTACTTCGGTTCCACCGAGTTGGGCAATAATGTTGTAACGGTTGGAGTTTTGGAGAAGGCTATTTATACCACTCCACCCCCTCTTATTCATAGAGAGAGCACTCAGAACAAGCCAACACTTCCACCATTCATTTTCTGAGAGAGAACCACCTACACATGTGTTGAGATCATGATCTTCCACTCCAACCATATGAATATTGATTTCTAACCTCTCCAAGTTGCTTTCCACCCAATCACCTTCTTCCACCAAGCCAAATCCAGTGAGAGAGTGATTGAGTGTTGAGTATACTATCTTTTGAAGAACAAGAGCAAGGAGTTCATCATCTATACACCATTTATTACCTTTTGGAGAGTGGTGTCTCCTAGATTGGTTAGGTGTCGCTTGAGAGCCTCCAGATCGTCTGGAGTTGAACTAAGAAGTTTGTAAGTGAAAGCAGATCGCCTACTTTGTGTAGACCTACCCCGAGTGAGGCTAGTCCTTCGTGGACGTAAGCCATGGTGGAATAGGCAAGGTTGCTTCTTCGTGGACCCTTCGTGGGTCGAGCCCTCCATGGACTCGTGCAACTGTTACCCTCCGTGGGTTGAAGCCTCCATCAACGTGGACGTACGATAGCAGCACCTATCGGAACCACGGGAAAAATATTTGTGTCCCCATTGCGTTTGATCTTCCTATCCCTAACTTTACTTACACTTGCATATCTTTACTTTCTGTTGCTATACTCGTAGATTTGCATGTGCAGGGTGTGCTTGTCTTGCTAGAATTGCTAAAACTTGCCAACCTATAAAATTGGGAAAATGTTAGTTTTTAATGTGGTCAAGTAGTCCAATCACCCCCCACCTCTAGACATACTTTGGATCCTACACTGAGGCATCATACCTCTCCACACGGATGTGATTTTGAAATACCATTTTTAGTTCCTCAATCATCTCATATGCCCCGTGGTGCGTAAAACGTTTTTTGAGCCTTAATTTCAAACTGCCCAGAATGGCGCACTGAACTATCGAGTGGTCATTGATACGTCTCCAACGTATCTATAATTTTTTTTCCATGCTATTATATTATCAATCTAGGATACTTTATATGCTATTTTATATCATTTTTGGGAACTAACCTATTAACCCAGTGCCAAGTTGTCGGATTCAGGGCTCCGCAGACCCAAGAAGGTTCGAACACTGGGGTGCGCTCGCTCTCTGGCCCTACTCTACCTACCAACCTCGCGACGGCTCTCCGGTGGCTTGAGCTAGGGAGGCGAACAAGAACACACAGAGTTTACCCAGGTTCGGGCCACCTCGCGGTGTAAGACCCTACTCCTGCTTGGTGGATTGATTGGGGAGGAAGAGGAGGACAAGGCTTGTTCTTGCCCAATCGACCTGTCTCTCATTGCGGGGGCTAGTTCCCTCCTTATATTGGCCCCGGTCCTCTTCCCCCGAAAATATCAGGCGGGAAGGGTTGCCACAACGGCCATTTTGAAAGGGGACAAGGTTGCAGCTTATCCTGACAAAAGTTGGTCTTCGCCTGCTAAAGTTCCCCGCCGTGACGCGCTCGTGGGCTCGGGGGTGATACTCGTCCCGCCGAGCCCTCGGTCCTGGTATTCTTGCACAGAAGAGGAAACCTTTGGGGGATGCTTTGGGAACCCGCTAGTTGGCGCCTCCCCTCTATCACCAAAGAGGGGATCCTCGCCGCCCGTGCCTGCTGGCGCTGCTGCTGGCACCGCTTGGCACGGCGTGCGTCACCCATGTGCGGGTACGGAGTTGCGGGGCCCGGCCCGGCCAGCTTCAGGCGGACTCGCATCCTGAGGGCGCCGCGGGGAGCCTTGTGGGAGAGCTTGCGATGTGTTTGGCGATGACGCCGCCTTGCGCCTCACGAGGTGCTGGCCCTCGCGAGGCCCGACTCATTGAACTCTGCGGGGAGCCACTCCGTGCCCAAGACGACACGTTCGCTCTGGGCCGCAGGCAGACGAGCCTGGGCACCCCCAGTCCCAGAGGCCCGGCAGTATCCCCCGGGGTCGCGACGGGCTCAGTCTCTCCAGTTGGGGGAAGCGAGCGCGACGTGGGCCCAAACCGCCTGTGGGCCAAGCCCAACGCGTGGCGCGCGTGGAGTCGTGGGATGTCTCCACTCCCCTCATGCCTCGATAACCACCCCGCGCCGGCGTAAAGCCTGCGAACAGCGCCCGGCCACCATTACTCCTTCCCATCTTGGGCCCGCTCCTTGCGTCTGCCCATCTGCAACCCATCGAGCGATCGTCCTTCCCATCTCACCGCGCTGCCATGGCGCCTCCCTGTAAGGAGAACAGGGTGGCAGGGGCGGCGGAAGAGCAGCCCGCACCGGAACCCGCCCTAGGCAGGTCCACGATGCCTAACCGCGAGGGGCTGGATAAGATCCTGCCGATGATTGCGGCCGCCTCCAATGAGTGGGGGCCGACCAAGATCTCGCTGGCTTCGCTGCCTCTGGTCAAGTTGGGGGCCACCTTCGTTCCCCTACATCTCCCCGCGCTCATCTCCGGTTTGCTTCCCCCGTTCTCGGACTTCTTCAACGCCGTGCTTTTGCACTACCAGATTCGCGCACTGCACCTCGACCCAAAGTCCGTCCTCCTTCTCTCGTCCTTCGCCTTCTTGTGAGAGGACTTCCTCGGCGTTTTCCCTCCTGTGGCGTTGCTCTGACACTTCTTCTCCCTCCAACTGTCTGCACCCAACCAATGCTACGGGTGCGTGATGCTCTAGGCTGTGAGCGAGATGGCGGCCGAATGCATTGATATGGGGATTAATGCCAACGCGGGGGGCTTCAGGCGGTAGTGGGTATATGTGGACGCCGGCCGGCACAGCCCCCTACTGCTGGTCCCGCCGTCCCCGGCGGTACCAATACCGCAATGGGGGCACGAAAGGCTCGACGGGCCGGGGTTGCCGCTGATGATGAAGAGGCTGGCCTCCTTGAGGGCCGCCGGTGTGACCGCGGCGTTGGTCGCGAGGGAATTCCTTCGGCGAAGGATCACCCACTTTCAGCGCCATTCTCGCCCGATGTGGGCCTTCTCTGGCCCAGGGGATCCCATGAGGCTTCACCCGGACCGCCTGTCGCCCCAAGTGTTGGACGGGATGCTCCTTATCCTGACCGGCGAAGAAGCCGGCAGTCTCCCTCGGGAGGGGTGCCCCTTGTACAGGTACAAGAACCAGGAGGACTTTGTCCGTTCCATGCCCCGCTTCGATCAATGGGGGTTTCTTCTGGAGCACGGCGCAGGGCCCGGGCGTGACCCTGCCCCGGTGGTCCTCGAGCCTCGGCCTCCGATGGGCCTGGGGTCCTTGGCCGAGGCAGCGGGGCGTGGCAAGAATCCACCTCCGAAGGTCCGCCGCCAATTCTTCCCAACGCCTGGGGGTGCCAGTGGCGCAGCTCCGCCCGAGGGCAGCGTCGGCGTGCTGCCGACAATGTCGACGAAGAGGAAATTGGCCGCCAGGGATGAGTAAGTGCCACGCCTTGGCTTCGCTTGCTTCGATACTTCGGGCATACCTGACCCCTTGTCTCTCATAGGTTCCCGGCGAGGGAGAAGGTCAAGGAGCCCCCGGGCCCGGTGGGCGGCTCTCCACTGCCGGCTGGGCTCGGGGGGGTACGAGGAGCATGCCCAGGCGCGAAGTGGTTCCTCCTTCGCTTGTCGGGGGCATGGGGCATGCGGTGTTGGCTCGTCCCGTGCCTTGCAGGGGGAGTCCATCTCACGGAGACGTGGTGGCGGTCCCTCCGGAGGCGGTTCCCGTGGGCGGCACTCCGGCCTTCGGGGCGCCCGGCCCCGTGGCTCGGGCTAAGCCGGCGGGGGCAAAAACATCTGCCGGAATCGCCGCCCAGCCAGGTGCCATTTGCGGCCTTGACGGGGTACGTACCCCGTGTGGGATCCCAAGCCCACAGCGCGCGTCGCCTTGCCCGGACGAGGCAGAGCGGGCGTCGCCAAGCCCCCAGTCTCCTCCAGGCGGCGGAACCTTTGGAGCGTCGGTGATGGACGAGGACGCGGCTCCAAGCCCGGACTGGGCCCTGGTGCTCATGAACTCCCGGACCTCGGTTCGGCGCGATCTCCTGCAGAGCGCGGCTAGCCTACTGGGGGAACTCGGTGCGGAGCTTCGAGGTGCCGATGAGCGCTTTGCCGAGGAGCGGCTGCGTTTGGCTCGCGGGTGGCACCAGCTCGATGTTGCCGTCAAGCTAGGCCGTCGTCAGCATGAGGCAGCGCGCTTAGAGGCCGAAAGATTCGTCGTGGAGGCAAGGGAACCACGCGACCGTACCCTCCCGAGGGCTGGGGAGGCGGACGGACACCGCGAGGTGGCCGAGGCTCGAGAATGGGAACTTCAGGCCTCGAGCGTCAGCCTGACACGGCTGCTTTAGGAATAGGGGAGCGCTCCTCCTTCGCGCGACGATGGGCTGGCAGTCGGGGCGGGAGAGGCACGCGAGCTCGCCCTGCGCGAGGCGGATCTTCGGGCCATCGAGCAGCAACTTGCCCTGATATCATCAGAGCAGAGCCTAGAGCGCGAGAGGCTGGAGGCGCTTGACCGCGATGTCACCGCTGCCCTGGCTACCCGCCAATAGTGCGTGGAGGAGGTTCAAGGGGAGGCTGACGCAAAGGTCGACCGAGTCTGCAAGGACTATTATAATAAACTCAAGCGGCAAGAGAGCCGCTTCAAGATCCGGCGCGCAAAGCTGTTGCGCGAGGCGGAAGGTGTCGGGAAGAAACTTACCCGGGCAGAGGTGCAGCGGGAGGCCGCACTCCAGGCCCAGGCTACCGCCGCGGCCGAGCTGGCGTCGCTTCAGGGACAGGTGGAAGGCGCTGCATCTCTTGTGGAGCGGGCTGCGGAGGAGGCGAACCAGGCACGGGGTCGGCAGCACCAGCGCTCGAAGATGTTCTAGGACCTCGAGCGGCGAGCTCGCCGGGCCCTGGGGTCCATGTGCGGGGGAGACGTCCCCAGCCCCCTTGCGCCCGACGACGCCGGCTATCTTGATTTCTTCACCAAGGTCGTGGAGCGACTCAAAGCGGGCGCCTAACATGTGAGCGAACTGGTTGAAGGAGAGAGCCGTGACCTTCTATGGAGGGTGCTGACGCGCATCTTCAGTCACCTCCTTCGCGCCAATCCCAGCTTCGACTTCGAGACCGTGATGGACCCGCTTCCCGACTCGATCCGCGACACCCTGGGAGAAGCAGTGGAAGATTACGTGAGCGCGTTGAGTGCGCAATTCACCCTTGGTGCCCCCGAGGGCCGGGAAAGGTCTGAGGGACGTGAAGGTAACGACGGCGGCGCAAGCGACACGTCTCCCTAGGCCCCACCCCTTTTGATTCTTCTGCTGCCAGAGCCGATTTGCAGCTCTGCCGGGTGTGAAACCGGTATTTTGTTTTGGAACTTATGCTCCTGTAACTGGCGCTCGTTCTCCATGTGGCCTCTTCTGGTGTTACCTTCATGCCTCGGGACACAGAGATGTGATGCTTGCGCGAGGTCGTCGCCATCTGCCTAGGTCGCGCTGCCTAGGCCTACCAGCCTCGGGGTATGGCGTGCCCTCATCGGCTTACTCAGGTGTGTCGCGCGAGGAAATCAGGCGCCAGAGACCCTGGCGAGGTGGCACGCACGGGGGGAAACCGTGGCCCGAGACCCGCATTGGGGTTCTGGTGCCATGGAGACGACCTCGGATGTGGGCACCGTGCCTCAGCCCCCGCTCGCGCGTCGCCCAAGAGGGAGGCGATGAGCGCGTGCGGTTTTTGAAAAGGGAAAACCAACAAAACTCAACATAAATCCAAAAAACCAAATTCTTTATTAAAATGGGGGGTAAACTCGTTTACAAGCAAGGAGAGGTGCGACTGCCGTATCCGGCACGGGTCAGCCTGGGGTTAGTGTGGCCCATTGGGCAGTTTTTGGTCTTCCCCCAAGCGCGATGCTTGGGGCTTCCACTTGGGCATGGGGAAGGTTGTTCCGCCAGCGCGATGCATGGGGCTTCCACTACGGCATGGGTGTCATCGTTTTCTCACAACAGATGCCAGGGGGTGGCTAATCGAGGTGAGAGCAAGGCTGCCGTGGAAGATCTGGGATGGGATAGGGTAGTAGCACGCGGTGGTTTACCCAGGTTCGGGGCTCTCCGGAGAGATAATACCCCTACTCCTGCATGTCTGTATATGAGGTGTATATGTAGTACAGGGTTGCTCCTGGACCTGTGTCTGGGGAGGAAGAGGGAGCTGGCTGCTCCTTTCCTTGGCCTCACGTGTGTGAGGATGAGAGAATGGGAGAGGATGAGAGAATGAGAGAAGCCCTTCCCCCCTGAGTGAGCTCCCATGGTGCCTCTTATATAGGGAGGCCCAGGGGACAAGGGGTGGCCCACATAGCCAACTATTTACTATTGGAGAGGACATGTGAGATGACGCATGATGCAGGCAATAGTGCACCACTATTGGAGATGACATGCGAGGTGACGCGATGACGCAGGGTATAGTGCACCACTATTGGGGGTGCAGCGAAGTGACGCATGACGCAGGCTACAGTGTCTTCGTGTCGTGTCCGACGGGGCGTGGCGGTTGACCCCGCGCAGCAGGCCGGCTGGAGCAGCCGGACAGAGGTCGGTCGGAGCAGCCGGCCGGGCAGGGAGCCGGCCGGACTCAGCAGCTGGCCGGACCGGGGTACCAGCCGGAGCAGCCGGACAGAGGGGCGTTGGCCGCCCCGTTGTTTTAAAATGTTGAGTCGCCTTCGTGAGCCTACCCAGTAGCCTCCGAGCCTCCGAGCGACTTGGGGTGTCGGGCGAAGGGTTTTCGCCATTGTTGTTGTTGCAGGAGTTGTTGAGGACGGTTGATCGCGGGCTGGGGACGGCGTGGCTTGCTTCCAGCGGGGGCGCGCCAGCGCACCCGCTGGGTGTAGGCCCCGAGCCTCCGGGCGACTCGAAGACTCGGGCGGAGGGTCTTTGCTGTTGCTGAAGCAGACGGTGGCGTCGAGGACGTCGGGAGCGGACGCGGGGTCCGCCAACTGACGGGCGCAGGGCCCTGCCTGGCGCGGACGCGGAGTCCACCGGCTGGCTGTTTCCAGCGGGGGCGCGCCAGCGCACCCGCTGGGTGTAGCCTCCGAGCCTCCGGGCGACTCGAAGAGTCGAGCGGACGGTCTTTGCTGTTGCTGAAGCAGACGGTGGCGTCGGGGATGTCGGGCGCGGACGCGGAGTCCGCTGGCTGATGGGCGCGGAGCCCAGCCGGGGGCGGACGCAGGGTCCGCCGGCTGATGGGCGCGGAGCCCAGCCGGGGGCGGATGCGGTGTCCGCCGGCTGTCGAGTGCGAGGCGCTTCCAGGTGCCGACGCGGGGTCCGTCGGCTGATGGGCGTGGAGCCCTGCCGAGGGCGGACGCGGGGTCCGCCGGCTATCGAGCGCGAGGCACTGCCGGGCGCGGACGCGGGGTCCGCAGGCTGATGGGCATGGAGCCCTGCCAAGGGCGGACGCGGGGTCCGCCGGCTGTCGAGCGCGAGGCGCTACCGGGCGCAGATGCGGGGTCCGCCGGCTGATGGGCGTGGAGCCCTACCGAGTGCGGACGCGGGGTCCGCCGGCTGAATGGCGTGGGCCCTGCCGAGGACGGACGCGGGGTCCGTCGGCTGAACGACGCGGAGCCCTGCCGAGGGCGGACGCGGGGGTCCGCCGGCTGATGAGCGCGAGGTGCTGCTGAGGCCGGACATGGGGCCCTGCCGGGAGTAGCCTCCGAGCCTCCGGGCGAGGAGGTTCCTCATGGAAATGATCGTGCAGAAGACAAGGTTTAGTCGGCGCAGATATATCAAACATTTGATTTTGGTAGTGCAAGTTTACGCGGAGGGTGTTGGCTTGGTTTCGTCCGCGCCCCCTTAAGTCTTTTTCGTGTTCTCTCCGCTCTTTGGCTTTTGCTCTTGCTAGCCGGACAGCCGGGAGCCGGTCTGTAGCTGAGGCGAAGAGTGGGCCGCGAAGTGGAGCGTACAATACTCAGACTCTGGGAGCAGACTCGACCGAGCAGATACTCACAAATGGAATGGCCGGGTTGCCCAAGCCATTTTCTCCTCGGACGTTTTTCGCGTGTGGTGACCTCCAGCTTTTGCTCTGGCTAGCCGGACAGCCGTGGTGCGGTCTGTAGCCAAGACAAAGAGTGGGCCTTCGGTACCGTACACGCTACTAAGCCATCTCGTGGGAACGAATGTATCGGGCCAAGCGGCCAGCCCCGAGCTGAGACTAGCTGGAGCCGGGGTGAACAGTAAAGTAGTTGAAACAAATGCGGGGATGGCCCCCGAGGGTCGCTCGGGGTATCCGGATTTTTGTGTGCGGCACAAGGATGTGCGGGTGAAAAGCTCACGTTGGTTTTTGGTGCCGGCGAGGCGGTTGTTGTTGAAGACAGCCAGCTGCCAGCCTGCAGATGTGCAACTTTCGCCGGTGCATTAAACCCACCATATACCCTTCCTCAAAACAGCCACCATACCTACCTATTATGGCATTTCCATAGCCATTCCGAGATATATTGCCATGCAACTTCCACCGTTCCGTTTATTATGACACACACCATCATTTTCATATTGCTTTGCATGATCGTAAGATAGCTAGCATGATGTTTTCATGGCTTGTCTGTTTTTTGATGTCATTTGCTTTGCTAGATCATTGCACATCCCGGTACACCGCCGGAGGCATTCACATAGAGTCATATTTTGTTCTAGGTCTTCTTGAGCAAGCGAGTTGGATGCACACCCACTTAGTTTCTTTTTGAGCTTTCATACACTTATAGCTCTAGTGCATCCGTTGCATGGCAATCCCTACTCACTCACATTGATATCTATTGATGGGCATCTCCATAGCCCGTTGATACGCCTAGTTGATGTGAGACTATCTTCTCCTTTTCCTCACAACCTCCACCATATTCTATTCCACCTATATTGCTATATCCATGGCTCACGCTCATGTATTGCGTGAAAGTTGAAAAAGTTTGAGAACATAAAAAGTGTGAAACAATTGCTTGACTTGTCATCGGGGTTGTGCATGATTTAAATACTTTGTGTGGGGAAGATGGAGCATAGCCAGACCTTATGATTTTGTCGGGATAACTTTATTTGGCCATGTTATTTTGAAAAGACACGATTGCTTTGTTAGTATGCTTGAAGTATTATTGTTTTTATGTCAACATTAAACTTTTGTCTTGAATCTTATGGATCTGAACATTCATGCCACAATAAAGAATATTACATGGATAAGTATGTTAGGTAGCATTCCACATCAAAAATTCTGTTTTTATCATTTACCTACTCGAGGACGAGCAGGAATTAAGCTTGGGGATGCTGATACGTCTCCAACGTATCTATAATTTTTGATTGTTCCATGCTATTATATTATCTGTTTTGGATGTTTTATATGCATTAATATGCTATTTCATATTATTTTTGGGACTAACCTATTAACCTAGTGCCCAGTGCCAGTTTCTGTTTTTCCTTGTTTTTGAGTATTGCAGAAAAGGAATATCAAACGGAGTCCAAACGGAGTAAAATTCTACGCTGATTTTTCTTGGACCAGAAGGAACACAGGAGGCTTGGAGAAGAGGCCAGAAGACCTACAGGTGGGCCACAAGCCACCAGGGCGCGCCCCTGGGGGGGCGCCCCCTGGCTTGTGGGCCCCCCGTAGCTCCTCCAACCCTAACTCTCCGCCTATAAATTCAGAAATATTCCCCCAATACCAAAAAGAGCCATGAAAATACTTTTCTGCCGCCGCAAGCCTCTGTTCCCTTGAGATCCCATCTTGGGGCCTTTTCCGGTAATCTGTCGGACGGGGATTCGATCACGGAGGGCATCTACATCAACACCATTGCCCTTCCGATGATGCGTGAGTAGTTCACCTCAGACCTTTGGGTCCATTGCTAGTAGCTAGATGGCTTCTTCTCTCTCTATGTTCTTCAATACCATGTTCTCCATGATCTTCATGGAGATCTATCCGATGTAATACTCTGTTGCGGTGTGTTTGTCGAAATCCGATGAATTGTGGATTTATGATCAGATTATCTATGAATATTATTTGAATCTTCTATGAATTCTTATATGCATGATTTCATATCTTTGCAAGTCTCTTCGAGTTATCGGTTTGGTTTGGCCAACTAGATTGGTAATTCTTGCAATTGGAGAAGTGCTTAGTTTTGGGTTCAATATTGCGGTATCCTCACCCAGTGACAAAGTAGGTGTAGCGAGGCACGTATTTGTATTGTTGCCATCAAGGATAAAAAGATGGGGTTTTCATCATATTGCTTGAGTTTATCCCTCTACATCATGTCATCTTACTTAATGTGTTACTCTGTTCTTCATGAACTTAATACTCTAGATGCAGGCAGGAGTCGATCGATATGTGGAGTAATAGTAGTAGATGTTGAATCGTTTCGGTCTACTTGATACGGACGTGATGCCTATATGCATAATCATTGCCTTGGATATCGTCATAACTATGCGCTTTTCTATCAATTGCTCGACAGTAATTTGTTCACCCATCGTATTATTTTCCTTCAAGAGAGAAGCCTCTAGTGAAAACTATGGCCCCCGGGTCTATTTTCCATATTATATTTTCAGATCTATAAACCAAAATTATCAAAAATACCTTGCTGCAATTTTATTTACTTTTTTTTAGTTTTACTTTTAGTAATCTTTTATATCTATCTCTATCAGATCTCATCCTTGCAAGTAACCGTGAAGGGATTGATAACCCCTTTATAGCGTTGGGTGCAAGTGTTTAATTGTTTGTGTAGGTGCATAGATTGGGGCCTTGCTTGTACCTCCTACTGGATTGATACCTTGGTTCTCAACAACCGAGGGAAATACTTATCTACTTTGATGCATCACCCTTTCCTCTTCAAGGGAAAACCAACGCAAGCTCAAGAAGTAGCAGCTGCGGTGCCGACTCCCCAGCCGACCCGGTGTCGAAGTAGGCGGGCAGGCCAGCCGGGCGGCGACGCGGGCGAGCGCTAACTGGCCGAGCGGCGATGCGGGCCAGCCGATCGAGGAGGCGGGCGGGCGGACCAGCTGGCGTGGGCAGACGGACGTATAGTACCCCCCCTTTTTTTTGGCAGCCGGCCCATATTCCTTCCAGCTGGCCCATATTCCCCCCAAGCCACTGCAGTGACCAGCAGTCAGTGCCTTGGCAGCCCATCAACGAGAAGGCAGGCGGACGGCTATGGCCGGGGACGCGTCCTGGACCGGCGAGGTCACGGTGGAGGAGGGGTTGCGGCGTGGGGGCCAGGGAGTCGCCGGCGGGGGCGCCCAGGGAGTCACCGATGGGGGCACCAAGAGAGTCGCCATCAACGGGATCCTGCGGCGCACTCCTCCTCTTTCTTTATTCCCCAGCCTTCACTCACATTTTCTTCTCTTCCCGTGCGGGTAGCCGGACATGGCAGTTGGAGAGCGGGAGGAGCCGGCCGAGGAGCGCGGCGGCCAGCCAACGCGGCGTAGTGAGCCGGCAGGCGTGCGCGAACCGGAGCAGAGCCAGGCGTGGCCAGACGGCGCTGGATCGGTCGGTCACGGAGCAGGAGGCGGGCGCGTGCGCGGAGCAGGGAGGGACGCCGGCGACCGAGTGGAGCCGGCGCACAGAGGAGTGGCGCGGGGGCGGAGCCGGCGGCACGAACAGGCCGCGGGCAGGCGGGGCGCGCTGGCGACGCGGACCTGCCGTGGGTAGGCGGGGCCGCGCGGGGGCGGAACCAGCGACGGGGGCCGGGGAGCGCAGCCGAGCCGGGCGGGCGCGGCCGGAGCCGGCTGCGGGGCGGGCAGAGCCGGCCGCTGGGCAGGCACAGACGGCTGCCGCACGGGCACAGACGGCCGCGGCACGGCCGCAGCGAGCCGGCGGCCAGGCTCCGCAAGAGGCGCAGGAGGAGGCCCGGCGTGCGGAGGCGAGGCAGGGCGATGCGCGGGGTGGAGCCGTCGGGCGCGCGGGAGGCGGGGCGGCGCGGAGATGGGCCGACGCTAGCCTGCGCGGGGGCGCCGGCCGGGACCCTGGGGGCGGCAGGTGGAGGCGAGGTGGCGGACGCCAGAGGCGTAGCCGGCCATTGGGCGCGGGGTAGCAGCCTGCCCGGGGCGACGAGCAGGCTGGTGGGCGTGGGACGCGGTGCGTCGGGCGGCCGGGTCGCAGGCGGGCGAGGTGACGCGGGAGGTCGAGCCGACGCGTGTGGAGGTCGGAGTGGCGCGGCGGGCGGAGCCGGCCGGCGGCCTGGCGGGCGCGCGGACGCGGATGTGTCTCTGACCGGAAGAGCAGACGCACAGCGGACGGGCCGCGCGGCAGCCGTGGCGCGCAGCGACGCAGACGCAGGCGGATGGACGCGCAGCACCAAGCGGCGTGGAGGCCGGGACGTGCTCGAGCTCCCGCAGCATGTGGCCGCAGGCGCGGACGAGAGTGGCAAGGTCGTCGCTGGTGACGACGCGCCTTGAGGCAGTCGAGCGGGGAGGCGAGCTCGGCCACCCGGTGCCGAGCGTACGCGCCGAAGTCGCCGGGGATGAGGCCGCCCATGATGGCGCGGAGCCTGCCCTTGACCCCGAGCGACGCGGGGTACGCGCGAGCAGGCGCGCCGAGGACATCACGTAGCATACGGATATGGTGACATGCCTCGCGGCGGAGAAAATTATCAGAGGAGCGATGACATGGGGATTTTCTCCCCACTCGCAGACTTTTATTTCTTGATGGTGGCGGCCTTGAGCGCGGAGTGGAGGAAGGGCCGCACGCCGGTGCGGCAGGCGACGCCGGCCGAAGCCAGCCGGGCGGAGGCGCGGGTATGGCCCCGTGTGAGTGCGGCGACGCGCGGAGGACTGGGAGAGAATTGGCAGAGAGCGTGCGCCCATGAGACTGAGCCTCCGGGAGCTGAATTTTTGAGGAAGAACAGAGCAGCCCGGAGTCTGCTCGAGCGGCCGATGCGAGCGCGACGGCTAGGAGTAGCGCTAGCGCAAGGAGGACGCGGCGGCGGCCCATCATGGCCGCGAGCCACTGGAGGCGGGCCTGCGCGCCCGGGGTTGGCGAAGACGGAGTCGACGGTGGAGACGGGCGATGCCGAGGCCGATGATGAGAACGCTGCCGGCGCCGCCGCGAGTGCCCGGGGGTGTGTTGATGTCGGACCCCCGAGCCCCGTAGGAGAGACGGTGGCAGTGTCGCGGTGATGTTGACGAAACTGGTAGCGAGGATGCGGCATCACGCGCATTTGCCCTGGGGGCATGTTGATGTCGAGCCCCCGAGCGGCGACGGCGGCGACGCCGCGCTGGCGATGACGAAGAGGGTCCGCCCGGGCCGCGGTTCCAGCGGCAGCGAGCCCCACGGTGGGCGCCAACTGTCGTCGTTTTCTCACAACAGATGCCAGGGGGTGGCTAATCGAGGTGAGAGCAAGGCTGCCGTGGAAGATCGGGGACGGGATAGGGTAGTAGCACGCGGTGGTTTACCCAGGTTCGGGGCTCTCCGGATAGATAATACCCCCACTCCTGCATGTCTATATATGAGGTGTATATGTAGTACAGGGTTGCTCCTGGAGCTGTGTCTGGGGAGGAAGAGGGAGCTGGCTGCTCCTTTCCTTGGCCTCACGTGTGTGAGGATGAGAGAATGGGAGAGGATGAGAAAATTAGAGAAGCCCTTCCCCCTGAGTGAGCTCCCCTGGTGCCTCTTATAGAGGGAGGCCCAGGGGACAAGGGGTGGCCCACATGGCCAACTATTTACTATTGGAGAGGACATGTGAGATGACGCATGATGCAGGCAATAGTGCACCACTATTGGAGATGACATGCGAGGTGACGCGATGACGCAGGCTATAGTGCACCACTATTGGGGGTGCAGCGAAGTGACGCATGACGCAGGCTACAGTGTCTTCATGTCGTGTCTGACGGGACGTGGCGGTTGACCTCGCGCAGCAGGCCGGCTGGAGCAGCCGGACAGAGGTCGGTCGGAGCAGTCGGCCGAGCAGGGAGCCGGCCGGAATCAGCAGCCGGCCGGACAGGGGTACCGGCCGGAGCAGCCGGACAGAGGGGCGTTGGCCGCCCCGTTGTTTTAAAATGTTGAGTCGCCTCCGTGAGCCTACCCGGGGGTAATCGCCCTGACAATGGGCATAGCCACGGTTCGGTAATAATTCCGCCAGCGTGGAGCATGGGGCTTCCACTAGGGCATGGGTAGGAGCCCCCCGAGGCCGTAGCCCGGCCGGTCGAGAGGCTCCGGGGCGTATACAACCCCACTCATTCTTACGTGAGAGTGTCACGGGTAGAATTTGCGAAGATGTTGGATGTTCCAAGTGTTTGGCACCGGAATCCCACCCTCCGTCTCCAGGCGGACGGCGCCCGGCCTGGAGACAAGGGCGATCTTGAACGGGCCCTCCCACATGGGAGAGAGCTTGTGGAGGCCCTCCCTGGAGAGGACCCGTCGCAAGACAAGGTCCCCCACCTCGAGGGTGCGGGGGTGGATGTTGCGGCTGTGTTAGCGCTGCAAGGCCTACTGATACCTTGCGGCACGGAGGGCGGCCTGTCGGCGGGCCTCCTCAAGCAGCAAAAGGTCGGTCCCCCATGAGTCATTCTAACGCGCCTCGTCGAATGCCAAGACCCGCGGGGACCCATGCTTGAGCTCTGTGGGGAGGACCACCTCAGCCCCGTAGACGAGGAAGAAGGGTGTTTCACTGGTGGGCTTAGTCGCTGTGGTGCGAATAGACCACAGCACAGACTGCAGCTCATCCAGCCACCCCCTCTCGCAGGCCTCAAGCTTCTTCCTAAAGCTCCTTGTCTTGAGGCCCTTAAGGACCTCGGCGTTGGCGTGCTCGGCTTGACCGTTGCTGCGCGGATGCGCCACGGAGGCGTAGCATATTTGCGTACCAAGGTTAGGGCAATAAGATTTGAAAAGGCCGCTCGTGAACTAAGAGCCGTTATCAGTAATGATGCGGTTGGGGACGCCAAGCCGGCATAAGAACTGAGAGCCGTTGTCAGTAATGATGCGGTTGGGGACGCCAAACCGGCATAAGATGCCCTTGATGAACCTGACGGCCGAAGTGGCCCGGATGGTGCGGACGGGTTCTACCTCCACCCACTTGGTGAACTTGTCGATGGCGACGTAGAGGTCGCGATACTCGCCGGCCGCACGGGGGAAAGGGCCCAAAATGTCTAACCCCCACACCGCGAAGGACCAAGAGAGCGGGATCATCTGCAGCCCTTGTGTAGGCTGGTGGATCTGCTTGGCGTGGAATTGGCAGGCCTCGCCAGACCGAACCAAATCGGCGGCGTCGCGAAGTGCGGTAGGCCAATAAAAGCCCCTGCGGAACGCCTTACCAGTGAGGGTGCGCGATGAAGAGTGATGCCCGCAATCTCCCCTGTGGATGTCGGCGAGCAGCTCACGTCATTGCTGTTCTAAGATGCAACGGAGCGAGATGTCATCGGGTCGCCTCCGGTACAGCTCGCCGTCGCGCAGGCAGTACGCGGAGGCTTGGCGGGCGACGCGCTCTGCTTCCGCGTCTTCCGCGGGGAGGTCTCCGCGAAGCAGGTAGGCCTTGAGCTCGATGGTCCAATCGCCCTCCTGATGTTCCGGCGCCAGAAGCAGACGATCTCCCGAGGACGGGCCACAGTTCGGTGCCCCTGCCAGCGGCGCGAGCGGCAACTCCTCTTCCGGGGGCGTGGTGCCGATGACAGGTGGCGCAACAGACGGCCTGAGGAGTCTTTCCTCGAACACGCCAGGGCAATGAGGCTCACGGCGGGACGCCCGTTTGGCGATGTCGTCGGCCTCCTGATTTGCACCTCTCGGGATGTGGAGCAGCTCGAGGCCGAAGAAGCACTTCTCAAGCTTGCGCACTTCTTCCAAGAATGCCGCTATGTGCTCGTCCTTTGGCTTGTACTTTTTGCTGGAGAAGTTGACAAGGAGCCTTGAGGCCGGCGATGAGGCCCTCGTATTCCGCAATGTTGTTGTAGACCTTCTCGTTATGCCCGAAGCACAGCTAGATCGCGTAACGCAGCTTGTCACCCTCTGGCAAGGTGAGGACGGCGCCAGCCCCGCGCCCTGGATGGAGAAAGCGCCGTCGAAGCACAGGGCCCAGCCGCGGGGTGCTTCATTCCCAGGGAGGAGGGATTCGTGCTGGCGAGGCTCCTCCTCGCCCGAGGCGGTCCATTCTGCCACGAAGTCCGCCAGAGCTGCACCCTTGATAACCCTCGTGGTGCAAAACTCCAGCTCGAAGGCTTGCAGCTCGATGTTCCATTCGGCAACCCAACCCGCGGTGTTGGGGCTTTGGAGGATCTGCTCCAAGGGGTACGCGGAGACGAGTTTGATGGGGTGCCCTTGTAAATAATGCCGCAGCTTCCTGGAGGCCATGAGGAGCGCGAGGAGGAGCTTCTGCTGCATGGGGTATCGCTCGCGTGTGTCCCTCAGCACTGTGCTGACGTAGTATACTGGGTGCTCGACATGGCGCGTGACGGTAGTGTCCACGTCGTCGTCGCCGGCCGGCTCGAGGGGTAGGGTCAAAGAGGCTCCCGAAGGCGCGGCGTTGGGGGCCTCGGGGGCTTCTAGAAGCACGGCGCCTGGGGCCTCCGGAGGTGGTGTGTCCTCTTAACGGAGGGCGGGGTCCTCCTGCAGTGCACCTTCGGCTGGCACCGCCAAGGCATGGGTGACCTCCAGCGGCACTTTCGGCGCGGGCTTCATCTTGACACGGGCTGGCTCCTCCCACTCCACAACAAGGGCCTCGCTAGCTGTCTGCGGGGTGGCCGACAGGTATAGCAGCAAGCGCTCGCATGGGCGCGGCGCGACCATAATAGGAGGGCTTGTAAGGTATCGCTTGAGGTCCGCAAAGGCCGCGTCCGCCTCGGGAGTCCACGCGAACGGCCCTAACCTTTTCATCAGCTTGAAGAACGGTAGCATCTGCTCGCCGAACTTGGAGATGAACCGCCCGAGGGAGGCTAGGCATCCTGCCAGCTTCTACATTTCCTTGAGGGTCCGGGGAGGCTGCATCTGCTCGATGGCCTTAACTTTCTCGGGATTCGCCTCGATCCCCCGATGGGACACGAGGAAGCCAAGCAGCTTGCCGGAGGGGACCCCGACAATGCATTTATCGGGGTTGAGCTTCGGGTTGACCTTGCGCAGGTTGGCGAAAGTTTCTTTCTGGTCTTCCACGAGCGTCTTGGCCTCGCGCGTCTTGACCACGATGTCGTCGATGTAGGCCTCCGCGTTCCTCCCCAGCTGGGGCCCCAGCGCGATGTGCATCAATCGCTGGAAAGTGGCCCCGGTGCTCCTCAGGCCGAAAGGCATGCTCACGTAGCAGAACACCCCGTTAGGGGAGATGAAGGCTGTCTTCTCTTCATCCTCCACGGCCATCTTGATCTAATGGTAGCCTGAGAACGCGTCTAAGAAGCACAGCAGGTCGCAACAGGCGGTAGAGTTCATGATCTGGTCGATGCGTGGAAGTGGGAAGGGGTCCTGGGGGCAGGCCTTGTTGAGATTGGTGAAGTTGACACACATCCGCTCCTTGCCGCCCTTCTTGGGGACAATGACGGGGATAGCAAGCCATTGCGGGTGGCGCACCTTGCGGATGACCCCCGCCTCTTGTAGCTTTTGCACTTCTTGAACAATAAAGTGCTTCTTTTCGGGCGCCTGGCGCCGCGCCTTCTGCTTGACGGGGCGTGCGTTGGGGCACACTGCTAGGTAGTGCTCGATCACCTCCCTCGGGACTCCGGTTAGATCGGTCGCCTTCCACACAAACACGTCCGCATTTGCCCTGAGGAACATGACGAGTGCCTCCTCCTGCTCTGGGGCGAGACCAGCGCCGATGGTGAAGGTGTGGCCGGAGTCGCTGCCGTCGAACGACACTTTCTTAGTCTCGGCTCGGCTCTGAGAGAACAACAGCTTCTTTCCAACCGGCGCTACCTCGGGGGGCAACGCCTCGCTCTCGTTGTCTGGTTGCGCGGCCGCGGCGGGCGCCGTGGCCGCGGAAGCCTTGTATGCACGCCCTAGGCAGCTGACCACGTCCTTCTTGTCGCACTTGACGGTCAGGACACCGGCGCACCCAGGCATCTTGACGATGTTGTAACCGGGGTGGGTTGCCGCCATGAACTTGGCGAGCGCCGAGTAGCCCAAGATGGCATTGTACGGGAGGCCGATGTGCGACACGTCGAAGTCGATGAGCTCCTTGCGGTAATTGTCGCGCGTGCCGAAGGTGACGGGGAGGCATATCTGCCCGATGGGGTTCGCGGTCCCGCCGACCACACCTAGAACGGCCTCATGGGCTTCAGCTGGTCGTGAGGCACCTGAAGCGCCTTGAAGGTCGCGACAGAGATAACGTTAAGCCCCATGCCTCCGTCGATGAGGTTCTTGGTAACCACGACGTTGTTGATGGTGGGAGTGCACACCATGGGGAGAGCGCCTGTAGTAGCCGCAGATCGCGGGTGGTCTCCCACGTCGAAGGTGATGCCGCGCCGGGTCCAGCTAGGCGATGGTGTGGACCCGTGCTCCTCGCGGGCGGCGCTTGCCCTGCGGAAGGAGGGCTTGAAGTGACGGTCGGCGGCCGGTGCCTGAGCCCCACCGAGGATGCACGCCACCGCGAGCCTCTCCCGGCATGCCCCGGCGTCCCTGCCAGGCATGATCAGGCTGCCTCGGGCCTCGGCTAAGCCAACACACCGAGGAAAGCACGCCATGGCTCCCTCTCGCGATGCTGGAAGGTGGGGCGAACGCGAGGGCGCTCGGGCTCTCCCGGCTACGGGAACCTGGTCTCCGACCGTCGTGCCGGCATTGGTGGAGCGACGCCGAATGCCTCGACCCACCAGGGTGGCCTGGGCGCCCTGGGCCGCCCTGCGCTCAGTGAGCACACGACGAGCGACGGCCATGGGGCCGGTGAAGCCTGAGGTTTCGGAGTCGAAGAGCGTCGACGCACCCCTACCTAGTGCGCCAAATGTCGGATTCAGGGCTCTGCAGACCCAAGAAGGTTCGAACACTGGGGTGCGCTCGCTCTCTGGCCCTACTCTACCTCGCAACCTCGCGACGGCTCTCCGGTGGCTTGAGTTAGGGAGGCGAACAAGAACACACATAGTTTACCCAGGTTCCGGCCACCTCGCGGTGTAAGACCCTATTCCTGCTTGGTGGATTGCTTGGGGAGGAAGAGGAGGACAAGGCTTCTTCTTGCCCAATCGTCCTGTCTCTCTTTGCGGGGGCTAGTTCCCTCCTTATATTGGCCCCGGTCCTCTTGCCCTGAAAATATCAGGCGGGAAGGGTTGCCACAATGGCCATTTTGAAAGGGGACAAGGTTGCAGCTTATCCTGACAAAAGGTGGTCTTCGCCTGCTAAAGTTCCTCACCGTGACATGCTCGTGGGCTCGGGGTGACACCCGTCCTGTCGAGCCCTCGGTCCTGGTCTTCTTGCACAGAAGAGGAAACCTTTGGGGGATGCTTTGGGAACCCGCTGGTTGGCGCCTCTCCTCTATCACCAAAGAGGGGATCCTCGCCGCCCGTGCCTGCTGGCGCTGCTGCTGGCACCACTTGACATGGCGTGCGTCACCCATGTGTGGGTACGGAGTTGCGGGGCCCGGACCGGCCAGATCCAGGCGGACTCGCCTCCTGAGGGCGCCGCGGGGAGCCTTGTGGGAGAGCTTGCGAAGTGTTTGGCGATGACACCGCCTTGCGGCTCGCGAGGCGCTGACCCTCACGAGGCCCGACTCGTTGAACTCTGCGGGGGGGAGGGGGCACTTCGTGCCCTAGACGACACGTGCACTCTGGGCCGCAGGCAGACGGGCCTGGGCACCCCCAGTCCCAGAGGCCCGATACATGTGCCAGTTGTTGTTTTTTTGCCTGTTTTTGGTTGTCCAGGAAATCGGTACAAAACGAAGTCCAAACGATACGAAACTTTTTGACGATTTTTTTCTGGACAAAAGAGACCCAGGGAGCTTCGGGAAGAGTCCATAAGTCAGATGAGGAGACGGCAAGGCAACAGGGCGCGCCCAAGGGGGTAGGCGTCCCCTGATGCCTTATGGGCCGCTCGTGGCTCCGTCTGACCTAATTCCACCTCCATAAATTCTCTAAAATCGGGAAACCAACAGAGAGCCACCTGAAATACTTTTTCCACATTCGCAAGCCTCTATTCCGATGGGGGGCAAACTGGAGACCTTTTCCGGTACTCTGTCGGAGGAGGAATCGACCACAAAGGCCATCTACATCAACTTTCACTACTACAGAATGGTCCAAAGACGCCACATCATTCAGAGACCCTTCGACGAATATGTGTGCGATGCATGAATCGCAAACGGTATAGTTCAAGCTCCGTCGCTAATGGCATGAACTGTGTGCGAAGGTGGATCCATCAAATACGATTCAGAAAGTAGTTGTGTGTGCGATCTACGACAGACAGATAGTTCTTATGAACCGTTTGTGATTAGCGAAGATAACAGAAACGGTTAGCAAAACTACATACGTGTGCGAAGTACGGCATACAGTTCACTCGGATAAACTGTGTGCGCTGATACAGCAGAACACAAACGATTCGGCATAACAAGATGTGTGCGATATGCAACAAACAGGTGACTAATGAGAATCGTGTGCGAACACAAGAAATAACACAGACGATTGGTGCTAATAACTTGTGTGTGTTGTGGGAAAATGTTTGCTGGTATACAATTGTCAGCGATTGATGAAATCATCACCGACGGGTTTCGTAGTTTAGTCCGTGTGTACTGTGATTTGCTCGGTCTGCACAACATCAATGATGTGCCTACAGAACAACAACATATGTACTTATAAGAACATGATTGCATAAACAAAAAAGAACACAATGCAATTTCAAATATTGTATCACAAATACCAGCAATATTACAGGGTTCAAATTCCAGCATAACAAGGCCCAAATTGAAAGATTACAAGGTACAAACTGACATTAGAAATCAAATCCAATCTTTAGGGTCCATGGGATGAAATATTTCTGCGAAGGGATCATCCACCGAGAAGTCATATATCGGCTCGATAGAATCGCTTCCGAATAATCCGTCATATTAACTTCCAAAGTGAAAATCAGCGTCTGCAGAGCCTTTTCCATTCCGATGTAGATGCCTCCGCTGGTCAGTAAACCATCCATTGTGGCGCACTAAATACAGTGCAAACCTCATTACCTTGAGCACCCTTGCTGTCTAAACAAAGAAACTGGCAAACTGAATCTCTGGATTGGTGCCTCGGTACTCGTTCAAAGTAATTTCCGTGAGATGGAATTCAAGGCATTCGATGGGATTGTTATATTGCGCCACCTTTTCCACTCCAAGTCCTGCTTGTATCTGCAAACGAAGACAACATATCAGTGCTTAGATGCAGTATTGAACACTACGGGCCTCTTTGATTTGCATGATTTATAAAACACACTAATAGATTGACATGCCATCTTCAATCGTTCATGATTAACATCTCAAAAAAATGTATAGTACATCTGTCATTGTAATCATGGGTAAAAGTACCAACAAATTGAACTCCGTTGTGGTTAACAATTAACAGGAAAGGAACATCACCTCGACGTATAGCTTCTCCGTGCACGGAAAGCATATAAGGAACTTAACAACTTCATCCAAATTGGGGCCGATAGATTGTACTGCCAAGATCTTCACTGTGCGTAGAGACAATGCGAGGCTTGTGGGAATCATTTTCTGGATGACAGCCGAACATAGATCAACAAAAACTAGATAAAATGTGATGTACAATAATAAGAATGAGAAGAAGATTGTTGTACCTGAACGGGTATGGATCCAGCTGTAACAAGTTTGGAGAATTCAGGACACGAATAGCCCAACATTGTCAATTTCGGTGCGTCAATGGCCCTGATTCTTGTTCAACCTTCTTTATCAAGTACAAACGATCTCTCTAGGAAAGGCGCATTCTCAATGACCATATCATGAAACTCCCCAAATGACAGCGTGTTACGGCACCAGCCATGCACATAAATCGTACAGAGATTCGTCGTAGCGATGTGGAGGCTACTGAACCCAAACATCATCTGAAGACGAAGGTACTCGAGCGTTGTACAGCCGCCGAGCAGGCGCTCCAAATCCGACTTCGAGATGCTGACACCAATGAGCTCGAGGTGCTTCAGTGTAGGGAGATGAAGAGCGTGCGCGGCATTAATCTTGGGGAAAAGGCACCGCATGAACGTAGCGCGGCGCAGCGTGGGCGCAAGGTGGAGGACGGACGGAGGCAGCAAGCGCCCATCTCCAGCATCAAAGTTGAGCTCCTCGAGCTGATATAGGGCAGGGGATAAGAACCACTCGTGAAACTTGGGTTCGGCCTTGCAGTTTGAACGGAAAGTGCTGATGGCAAGGCGTCTGACTGGCGCAGTGTGTGTGGCGAGGATGTGGGACAATGCGTCCAAGTGTTTGCGATCCCCGCTGCAGAGCTCGTCGTCGTCGAGGAGGCCAAGGGGGTGCAGGGCCATAGGGGGCGCCACCGCCTGGAGAGGATGGTGGTCTGGACGGCAGATTTGATGGGGAGGAGGGACATGATGGTTACCAACATCTCGTCGGGGATGCTGCTGATGAAGTCCACGCTCGCCGGAGGCTCGTGTGGTTCAGCCTCGACCCGCCCCCGCTTGTTGGCCGCCTCGTCGTCCATAGAAAAAGGAGGTGATCCTCAGCAGCGGCCCTTATAGATAAGACCGGAGGAGAAGGTGTAGCATTAATGGAGAACTTGGGAGAGAATAGGGCTGGGTGGGTGGAGGTCCGAGGTCAAAGGGCTTGATTCCCGGTGAGCCAGCTGCGCCTACGCGGCGGACTGCTCGCACGCATCCCTTTGAGCCTGCGCGGCGGACTCCTCGGACGTGTCCCGTCTAATCAAACCTGCACCCACATCACGTTATGTTTGTTATTGAGATTAAAATTTACAAACCTTTTAAAGATTTATAAAAAAACTTAGTTTTACATTAATTTTCACATTTCCCTGACAGGCAGGGCCACGCGTCTGCTCGATAAGCCCGTTCCCGCGCACAACCGCGCACAAAAGCGTACTACCCACTACACTCTGCCACGGCTGCCTGAAGGCAGCTGCTGCCGGCGGCCGCCGTGGCCGCCTTGGCCGCCACCCCACGGGGAGCCACCGAGGCCGCCACCATAGCGATGGTCGTCTAGCCCGGCACGACACCGTCATCGGTCTTGGCCCCGACCCCGCAGTAATAGTGGGCACACACGTACACACATCCGAGAACGTAGGCCCACATACGCCATCCCAAACGGTTTCTAAAAACCATAAAGTGTTCCGTGCTTGGGAACTAAAACCATCAATAAATATTTAGCTTTTTTCCTTTCACATTCCAAATTACCCCGCACTAATTTTTTTCACAAATCAGTTCAAACCTACCAAACCTAAACGAGTTCCCACTTAGCAGCTTTTTACTATAGTAGGCTATAAAAACACAAAAAAGTACTCGAAAATTACCGCACATTCCTCACCCCCGCCACCAAAAAAACGGGCCTTTCTTTGTTAGTCCTTCGTTCCGTCTACCATGGCCGGTAGGAGGGGGGGTTCTGGGTCGACTTTGAGATATAACCAGGGAAGAAAGACCAAGGCCGCGGAAGCAACCGAGAGGTCCCGCCGCCACGCCGCGTAATCTCCAGAGAGCTCCAGCCACACCGCTTTGGCCGTAGCAGAGATGTCCGGTGGCGCCGCGGAAGCCCAGGAGGATCTTTCGCGGAGAGGCGACGGCTCTCACAATCACTAGCGCATTCGCCTCGGAGGCGAACTGGACGAGTTGGCAGTCTTGGATTCCTCAGCCAGCGACGACATGCGCGCTGAGCTCGATAGGAAGGAAGCGATGATCGATGACTTCGTGAAGCTGCTGCAGAAGAGCGACGCCTCGGTTGACAGGGCGACCAGCCTCGTGGAGAAATTTATGGAGGAGAACGACGCCTGGAAGAAACTGCTCAAGAAGAAAAGTGCCTTTGAGGGGAGGCTGAAAGAACTCACCGCGTTACTTCTGGAAAACTTGGCGAAGCTCTACATCGAGCGCGAGGGGCTACTGAAGGAATCCATGGAGCGTGTGAAGGAACTTCATGCGTACGCGATGCAGAGCATCGACGCTCTCGAGCAAAGAGTCCGCGCCATGGCCGCAATGCGGAAGATGTCGGATGAGAGGTGAGAGGAGATGGAGGTCATGGAGGCGATGAAGAAGGAGATTGAGGAACTCCGCGCCCAGCAATCCTTGAAGAATTAGATAGCAGCGGGCCTGATCGTTTTCTTTGTCTTCCTTCTTCAACCTCTCGCTTCTTTTTTTGCCCCTGTGTCTTTGGGGAGTTGCCGCTTGTGGCATTTTTTTATTATCAGGCATATGTAAGAGAATTATTATCCTTTGCCGGTGCGAATTTGTTGTTATATTATTTCGTTCGTTTGTACTGTTATCACGAAACGTCAAAGTTCTCAGCGAGGCACGAACAAAACAGTGATCACAAGCAAACTAGTCCCTCCGTCCAGGCGCATAACCACATGATAAACAGCGGGTCGGACACCATTAATTCAGAAGTTGGGAGCGAGGCGAGCGGGGGGTGGAGGTCAAAGTATCGCTTCCCAATGAGCATGCGCAGTAGACTCTCATGCGTCCCGTCGAGCATGCACGGCGGTCAGCTCTCACGCATCCTGTCAAGCCTGTGCGGCGGACAGCACGCACGCGTCCCGTCAAGCCTGCGCAGCGGAAAGCTCGCATGCGTCCTGTCATCAACCCGTAGCTACACGCACGACACCCCCATATCAAGTACTCCCTCCGTTTCTCTTTAGTTAGCATATAAAATTTGGTGAAATTCAAAATTTGTAAAGTTTGACTAGCTTTATAGGAAAAATATATAAATATTTATAATTTAAAATCAATATTATTAGATGCATCGAAAATATATAAATATTTATAATTTAAAATCGATATTATTAGATGCATCGTCAAATTAACTTTCATACTATATAACCTAAGCATTGTAGATGTTGATATGTTTTTTGTATAAATTTAGTCAAACTATGTTTAAATTGACTTTTGACCAAATCTTATATGCGAAGTAAAAGGAAACGGAGGGAGTAAAAAAAATTGGATGCGTGGCACCAAATGATTATCATATAAGTTTTATATTTACGGGAATTCAATAAACCAATATTATCATACAAGTTCCGAATTTATGGGGATTTAAAAGCAATGTTTCTCAACGTTTGCGTCCTAGTCACGATGCCAAGATGTTTTTAATCATTGCATGGGACCTAAACAGGGACCCAAGGACATATAAATTATTTTGTAACCCATTTTGGTGCCCTGGAGCATATGCTTGTAGTTCAAATTTGAATTATGCACATTAAGTGGATATAGAAAAGCTCAATTAATGTATAAAGGGCCCCAAACGAGCTGTGAATAATTCCACATTTTAGCATTGCACTTGTATTAGTCTATGTTGCATGTAGAAAAAATATATATGTGTAAGAAGAGACATCAAATGTCGTTCCCTCCACACAGATGTTTCGTATCGAAAGAACGATGGTTCTTGAGAGAAGTTTTGGTGTGCAAGAGACTTGTCCCAAATTGGAAAAAAAATTATCATGTCGTATAAGTGTTGTGTCATGACACCAGGGTAAGTTTCAAGAATTTCACACGAGGTTTGGATTTATGATGATTTAAAAGCCAAGTTTCTCAATGTTTGTGGCCTCGTCATGACTCCGAGATGTTTGTAATCCATTCACGTTCATTGCGTGGGACCTAAACAAGGAACCCAAGGACACAAATATCTTTTTTCAACCCATTTTGGTGACACGAAGCATGTTCTTTTAGTTCAAATTTGAATTATGCACATTAAATTTCTAGAAACTGAATTAGTGTAGTATAAAAAAAACTAAACGAACCATGAATAATTTAAAGCAGTTCTATACGCCCGTCTGAAGCTCGTGCGTGTGTAAGCACGGTGTGTGCGTCGTGCTAGCTCGAGCTTCCTTCTTTCATAAGTTATCCAATTTGTATTAAAATGATGTTCTATCCAACACGCTTCTCCCGCCACTCCCCTAATCGGTTTCCCGCCGAAGTGTCGACCCCGTCATCAACCTTCTGGACGAGGAGGATGAGACGGAGCAGGCCGAAGAGCACGAAAAAGAGGCATCGCGCCATCGAGCATGAGCGAGACGTCATCATCAGCCCCCATGCCACCATTGCGCACGGTTTCTAGTACTACCAGAAACGGCTGCGATACGTATCTAGTCCCACCAGGTGCCCATCGGAGCACGCCTTGTAAATGATAGGAGGCAACTCTTACCAGCAAGACGCAGCTTCCCAGCCCGTAACCCAGTCGAATGGAACTCGGAAGTTAAGCGTGCTTTCGGTGGAGTAGTCAAGGATGGGTGACCGGTTGGGAAGTTGCTAGATTTTAAGGTTCATTTAGGCGGTGTGATACGATCACTATAGGCATAAATAAAATGTCTGTAGTGATAATTCATTCCGGCTAAATAAAATCTTGAGATCCTTGTTTTGAAAATATCCATGATTTTCTTTTGTTGTTTTGAAAATGTCAAGGATCGATGACGTGTGTATGTGTGTGTGTGTGTGTGTGTGTGTGTGTGTGTGTGTGTGTGTGTGTCAGTGAACCAATGCCTGTGTGTGGACCATGTGCCTACATTGTGTGGTTTCCGACAACAAACCTATCGGTGGGCCCTTAGTGTCTGTCATGCCTTTTACTGACAACGCTCGAAGGCCAAATCCTTGTTTTGAAAATATCCATGATTTTCTTTTGCTGTTTTGAAAATGTCAAGGATCGATGACGCGCGTGTGTGTGTGTCTGTAAACCAATGCTTGTGTGTGGACCATGTGCCTACATTGCGCGGTTTCCGACGACAAACGTATCGGTAGGCTCTTAGGGTCTGTCATGCCTTTTACTGACAACGCTGGAACGCCAAGGATGGGTGACGATGTGTATGTGTGTGTGTGTGCGCACGCACGGGCGCGTGTTTGTGTATGTGTGTGCGCACGCGCGCACGCGCGCGTGTGTGTGTATGCACATGTGTGTGTGTGTGCCCGTGTGTGTGTGTGCGCGTGCGCGCGTGTGCGTGTGTGTGTGAACCCATGCCTGTGTGTGGACCATGTGCCTACATTGTGCGGTTTCCGACGACAAACCTATTGGTGGGGCCCTTAGGGTCTGTCATGCCTTTTAATGACAACGCTGGAAGGCCAAGGATGGGTGACGGTGTGTGTGTGTGCGCGCACGCGCGTGTGTGTGTGCGTGCGTGTGTGTGTGTGTGTGTGTGTGTGTGTGTGTGTGTGTGAGTGAGTGTGTGTGTGTGTGTGTGTGTGTGTGTGTGGACCATGCATCCATCGTGCGGTTTTCGACGACATGCTTATATATCGATGGGTCGCTATATATCATCCATTTGACTGACAACGCTGGAACGTCACCCTGCTACATGTCATGTGTGTGTGGGGTGGGGGTGGGGGTAGGGGAACAATATATATACGTCCATAACGACCTAGCTAGGTAGTATATATAACCAATCTTAAGGGGGGTGTATATGTCGAGTTATCTCAGCTAGGTGCATGCCACATCATAGCTAGTGTTGTGCATTTTGTATTAATTCAAACACCGGACCACACCATTTTCGCATATACATTTGGCCATATGCAGGGAGATGGTGTTCTTCTAGTCTCGCTCAACTGATCTTCGACGACGCGCCAACTCGTGGGACCGCGCGATCTATATATTCCTCTTGTCCGACAACAATATGTGATGGTTTGACCAAATTAAGGTATAAATTCTCTTGGTTGTCTTACGAAAAGTCAGACATGGATAAATGTGTGACATAGTTTGAACCAGGTTATGTGTTTATAGGACCCCATCCTCGGGACATAGTGTAGGGGGCAACACCCTACGTTTGTCATGAAACCCTTTTCTGTCACATTGAACACATTTAGGCATGCACATATGCAGCATGTGCCACACATTAAAGTTGCGCATAGCGAATTTAAACATGACAACACCATGTTCGTACATATATATATATACTTCATCCATTCCTAAATACAAGTCTTTTTTAGAGATTTCACTACGAACTACATATATATATTCAGACCGTCTATTCTGACAACGGGTGCAGAATAACAATTCTGACAACACTTCCGAACTGCACGGTTAACGTGGGTGCACTGCATCCCTATCAAACGAGCACTGCAATATCAGCAGAAAAAACTGCATGCATTTTTTTGGCACCGTTTTCGCTACAGTTTCTAAACCGTTTGTCGGATCAAGACGTATAATATACCGTTGGATAGCTATGGAAAATGCGCAACATTGCCATGTTGACCACTTTTTGAGATTCCTCGCGGTTTAAGAGCAGTTTTGAAAACAGTGGGCGCGTGACGAGTGACAGCGAGCGTATAATTGCGATGTTTTCTAAATGGCTCATCGGAATGAAGCAAACGATATGGCGTTGGAAATATATCATGTATATTACACTCTCTAATTCTTTACGGTTTAAGAGTAATTTCAAATTTACTCAAAAACGAAATTTTGTTTTTCAAATTTTTCGATTTTTTTGGTACGGTTTTCGCTGTAGATTTTAAACCGTTTGTCAGAAAGAGGCGTGTGATATGGTGTTGGAAAGCTGTGGAATAGGCGCAACTTTGATATGTTTGTCATTTGTTGAGATTCCTCACGGTTTTAAAGGGATTTTAAAACGGTGCCGCTGCCTACGAGTGGCAGCGAGCGTATTTTCGTGATTTTTTCCAAACCACTCATCGGAACGATGCAAATGATACGGCGTTGGAAATATATCGACGAGACGCAACTTCTTCGTGTAGAACACTTTCTCTAATTCCTTACGATTTAAGAGCACTTTTCAAATTACCGAAATGCGGATACTGTTTTTCGCGATATCAAATTCGACGCGTGGACCGCATCAGAGTGAAGAGCGCACTGCTTCCGACGGAAAACTGAACTGCATCGGACGGTCAAGAGAACTGCATGATTTTCTTTTTCTAACTTTCTTTACACCATTTTTTCTCCATGCGATCTAAATTGCGAGGCCACGAGAGTAGTGAACCACATGAGGGGAAGTGAACCTCAGAGCGAATCAAAGTGACCATAGTTTTCTGACATCATTTTTATCTTTTGTTTACACTACAGGAACGAGTGTAGCAAACTGCATGGACGAGAATAGTGAACCGCACCAACGAGAGTAGTGAACTTCATATTTTTTCCTAACAAAAAACTGCAGTCCCTTCGTTGTTAGTAGAACAAGGTTCTCAATGGGAGCCACATTACAGCCCCAAAAACGAAGTGAGCTGATCGTGTGAGTTTCTTATTTCATTTTTTACACAGTGAACCACACAACGTTTACAACGAACTGCACCAGATTCCTCATTCTTCCCCATTCTCCCAAACATGCCTTAGATCCCACAAAATAGGTCCATCTGAACTGTGCACCCAGCCCATCCGAGCTGCACGCAAGGGCCATCTAAACCGCGCACGTACGCGACATCTCTGGTCCAGTGTCGCAAGCTAACCACATGGCCTCTACGAGCGTACTGCACGACGGCGCTGCCAGACACTGCAGCACGCCGGGAGCCGAACTGCACCCCTGAGAAGCTACACGCAAAAGCTGCATCACACGTGCCCTCGAGCTGCACGGCAATGGTCGTCGGACTACAAAGGAGGAGTTGGATCCGGAGCGGAGAAGCTTGTCGGAGAGAGGTGTGGAGATGGGGCGACGCGGTGGCTCCCTGGAAACCGGGGCGGGGTGGGGTGGGCGGTGCCGCCGCAAGACACCATGGACGGTGGAGGGGAGGCGCGCCGCTCGGGGACGTCGCGACGCCGGCCGTCCAACGGACTGGCTGGGGAGGAGGCCGAATGGAGGCGTCGATCCCGTGAGAGGAGTGTGGCACCTGGGGGAGGCGACTGGAGACGGCATGGGGTGGTGTCGTGGGGCCAGGCCTCGGCTCCTGCCAGCAGGCCGAGGAGGAATCCAGGCAGGAATCCTACAGAATCCATCCCGAGAGCTCCTGGCGGCGGCGCTAGAGAAGAGCCCAGATCCGGTACGGGATCCATGGACCCGACGCGATGTGTTGCACGTGGCAATGGTGGGAGTTGCTGGCTCACCGGAATCATAGATCCAGAGCATCCCCGGCCTCGATTTTTGAGGAACCGAGCGGTGGATCCTCGCCGCATCCGGGCGGGACAGGGGGATGGAGGTGTTGTGGCTGGTCCGACGCGGGTGGAGAAGGCCGTCGGTAGGTGAAGAAGGGTCGGGGGCGGCTCGTGGTGGTGGCCGCGGTGGGCGGCGCGTGGTGATGGTGCGCCGGAGGGGTGGGGGTGGTGGGTCGCCACAGGGGTGGGTGGTGGTGGGGTGGGGAACATGGGTTGGTTCTTGCGGCGTAGAAGGTGGGGTGCAGTGGTTGGGCTACTGTAGTTTTCTAGAGTAGTTGTGCGGTTCGGGTGAGATGGATGAAGTAGTGCACAAGTGGTGTCAGAATAAGCCAAAGTGATGTTAGAATAACACCCTATATATATATATATATATATATATATATATATATATATATATATATATGTATGTGTGTATGTATGTATATATACGTACTTTAGAGTGTAGATTCATTTTTTTTGAAAACTCTAAAAAGACTTATATTTAGGAATGGAGGGAGTATATATTTGGGCCACTAGCGGGCGTGGTTGTGTTTTGACCCTCTCTTGCGTTTTTTTGTCGTTTATCCCAAAGATGCTAGTATTATGTAAAATAGCAAACGAAACTGACGAAACAACCGTATGCGATTGTATCCCGAACATGCATGAGTGTGCTACTCTAACCGTGTGCGATGCCCGTACACAGCAAAATCGGCCTTGCCTAGTGGTGGCAACCGCAAGCGTCAGCCAGTGCAAAGTGGTAATGTGCACAGTAAAAACCCAAACCCGACAGCGACCTATAAAAGATCTCGCCGGCGGCGGTAACAGCTAATTTTTCCGCCGATAGCTCTCCACCACCACCACACACACCAAATCAAACCGGTGCTCAACCATGGGGATGTGTATGGCGCCATCCTGATAGTGTTGGACGATGACGTGATAGAGGATTCCGACGCGTTGGCCGCCATGGCGGGCAAGGGCAAACAGCCAGCTACCACGGCCGCCGCCGACGGCATAGAGGATTCCGACGCGCAGTCCTCCATGTCGGTCAATGGTCAACCATCATCTGCTGCGGCCGACGACGACGACGACGACCCTGAGTTTCAGCGTCGGATGCAGATGGCCATCGCTCTGTCCGTCCTGGAATCAGGCCTCGATGTGTTCCTGCGCGACGAGGATGAGCACCCTCTCAGTGTCGGTGTGGAACAATCTATCGCATCTGTGGATGCCATCCGCAACGCGGCTAGGGATCTGAAGTGGCAGAAACGGCGGGAGAGTGCGAAGAGGAAGCGGAACTCAGATGTAGAGGGCAAAAGGAGGCGGGAGCAGGACCAGAAGGCCGCGGAGCAGGCCGCCGCATGCCTCTCAGCCGCGTTGGATGCCAGTGCAGGCCTTGCAGCTGCAGCGGCAGCCCTGGCAACAGCGGCCACGGCGACCAGGGACGCGGCTCTAGCGAGAGCGGCGCCCGTCTGTATACCGTTGGCCCATGTGGACTCCACGACATCTTCGTCGACAGTGGCAAACCTGGCGAGAGGCGCCGCGGTCGTTCCGGCCGAGGTAGCCCCGCCGGTCTCCGCCGTGGAACCACTAGAGCTCATCGACTTGACGAGCTCCTCTGAATACTCGTTCTGAGCCGAGGAAAGTCATGACGACGATGGAGGCGCGGCGTTTGTATGCATCCATGGCGTAGTGAATATTTTGTGCAGTTCATCTTCATGTAAATTGACGAACTGTTCGTAAATTACTGAGCGTCTGAACTAATGTCAACTAATGCGCTACAAAATAAGGCATTTTGTGGTGAAAATTTTCCAAATGTTTGTGTCATCTATTTGTGGGCATGTGGAAATTTAGGATGAATTTCACGTGTGTGACTGAAATTGAGGATGAACCGTGTGAGATGAACCCGCCTTGAGAAATCTCAAAAAGAGCTACCTGCCTTGAGCGATGCAAAAATTCGTGGTTTCGCGGCATGACATTTCGTTACAGCGTACAAACTTTATTATGTTCGGACCGTGTGCGATCCTGGTTGCTCCCGCCTAGTTCCTTTACCAAAATTTAAGTGGAAGCGGTATTTGAACTGCACGCCGCCCTTCCTCGTTCACCGCACCGACCCTATAGTAAATTTTTCAGCTGCCGAGGCATTTCAACCGTCCCCATTCCTCGTCCACCACCATCTCCACCCACACCATTACTACTAAATTTTTCAGCAGCAGTGACACATCCGCAAACACCCCCCCCGTCCACACAACACCCCCTCCCCCTTCCTCCCCCGCTTGAACCCTAGCTCGCCCCTGCCGCCGCATTCCACCACCAACCTCAGCCGGTCTGCCCGTGCCTCATAGCTAAACAGGTTCAGGGTCCTCACCGATCCACATACACCATCGCCGCCCTGAGTTTTTAGATGAGGCCGGCGATGTCCCTTTCCCCTAGATCCCCATCCCGTACTCCAGAGAGTGACTGCCTAATCAGCCCGACCACATCTCCCATGGAGCTCGAGGAGTGTATGAGCAAAAAGTGGTCTATCGTGGCCTATCCGCCGTACGCTGGCGAGGTGGGCGCCGTTCGTGCCTACCCTTCGATCCCGGACAAACACCTCGCTACGGGAGCCGGTGAGGACGATGCCTACATTGCCATGTCAAAGGATTCAAGTACGCGGGCTCGCGTATTCCTGTATCTTAGTATAGCAGGCTACGACATCAAGCTCGTCAACATCACCGGCTTCACTCGGGCCATGTCACAAGTAAAGTGGTCCACCGGCAACGCCTCTGGTTCAACCGCCGTCGATCTCTTCAAAGGCCCCGCCGCTGATCTCCTCTGCCTCACTGTCATGGATTTGCGATCCTTCTACGCCATCGAGGCCCTTTTGTCATTTCTGAAGGAAACATTCTACGGCGGTGGCTTGGGATCCTTAGCTCCAAAGTCAGATCTCATCCACCAAGATAATGGCACACACTAGGGCTATTACAAGGGGAAACGTCCCATCTGCGACATCAGGGAGCGCACCCTGGGCACCTCATATCCCAAGTGGAAGGAGCCCATCCATGACAAGTGAGGCAACATCTTGTGAGCAAATCATACCTTTTCTAGCTAGCCGTCTCGTACCCATTGTTGTAGTAGCTTTTGACAAGCGATAATAATGCAATGTTTAATTGAGCATTTGTCCAGTTGTCTAGCAGATGCCTTGATTTTATGTATCTGGTTGTTAGGTTGGTTGCATTGAGTATTTGTCCAGTTTTCAATGGCTATATATAGTTGGTTGTTACAGTGAGCATGAATGCCTTGTTTCTTTCAGTTATTCACAGTGTGATGTTCATTATGTGCAAGTATGAACTGTGCAGTTCAATTTCATCAATACCACCTGTTATGCCTGGTGTTGTTAACCTGTACCCTTAACTCCCGCTTTAAACATTTATGCCTTGTTTCTCTGAATTTGGTTGCCAGGTTGGTTGAAGTGAGCATTTGTCTAGTTTTCAAGCAGATGCCTTGCTTTTCTGTATCTGGGTGTTAGGTTGATTGCAGTGAGCATTTGTCTAGTTTTCAAGCAGATGCCTTGCTTTTCGTTATCCGGTTGTTAGGTTGGTTCCATTGAGGATTTGTCCAGTATCAAATGGCTATATTTGGTTGTTATAGTGAGCATATATGCCTTGTTTATTTCAAGCAGATACCTCGTATACTTGGTTAATGTTAAGCCTATTGTACTTATCATAACTTTACATGTACTTGCACAGGACAACAATGGGAGTGGCCAATGTTTTCCACCGAGGTTATTTTCATCCCTCCGCTTATACTCCATCCGTTCCATCATGTAGTGCATATAGATTTTTGTGATGTATCTACATATACCATCTAAAATGTATACAATATGAAATTTTGTGATGTATCTAATGAAATGGAATTGCAATTCTAGATGTAAATGTTTTTCTCTACAAACTTGGTCAAAGTAAGTAAATGTTGACTTCTCAAAATGTTTATAGGCAACACATTGTGGAACTGATGGAGTAATATATTACACCATTCTGCAACTGCATTTTAGCTTCTAATATCGGCTTCTTGCTTGTAGGTACATATGTCTTAGGTAAAGATCCATTCCTGGACCCGTTTTGCATGTGGGGCAATGAAATATTCATGAACCAACATCAAGTGAGGAAACTGAAAATGATTGTTAGGGAAAAGAGACGAACAATGCCAATTAGACTATTTGTTTATGCTCTATCCAACACAAAAGTGAGCTGTAGGATGGTAACTACGAACTCTATAGGCTTCTATTAGTACTGCCCATAATGAGTTGTCACACAACAATGTCTGAATCTTTTTCCTTTGCAGTGGTTCCCAAAGCAGTTTACTCAAGATTACCTCGCAAAGTACATGATTGCTAGACATGCAATGAAGGTTAAAATATATCATCGAGACTACAATGAGCATCGAGAAGTCGTAATAAAGACAGTGAAGGATGGGCGGGTGGCCATCACTAGGGGCTGGCGTAGAGTCGTTCGTTCGTTAGGCATGGAGGAGGGCACAATATGGGCATTCCGCTTCACCTACTCCAGCAACCAGAATGTGTTTCGGCTCTCTCTTTACCGTCTTTAATACAACCGTGGTTCCATCATTCTTTATTTGTCCCTTCTATAGTGTTCCTTTTTTTTAGAATTGATGCTTATATAGTTCTTGAGTATATGTACATGTGAATCAAATTATGCATTCGTTCTTAAACCTACATTTAAACATGATTCGATATGAAATACATGAATTCCTACTTTCAAATGTAAATTATGTGAATTATGAACAAATATATTTAATTAGGGGCAAATCATGCTCTACAGGCCATTACAATGCACGCAGTTTGATAAAACAAAACGTCTGTGATCAACTTCAACATCACACACGTTTCTCCATTCGCGGCGTGTGCGATGAGTCTCGCCTTCGCACAAGGTCAGGCGAGAAAGAACCTGTGTGATTAATGACACCAGCGTGTGTGCTAGTCGCCTTATCACACACGATTTCGTATTTTGAACTATGTATGATACCGTGCCCATCGTAAATGTTGGTTAAACAAGAACGCGTGCGATAGGCCTTCATCCGACACAGTTAGTCTGGATGACACGTTTGGGAAGTATGGATCACACGTTTGGGACATTTTGTAAATCACAAACATTTATCAAAAACGCCGCGTGTGGGATAGATTCAACCTTCGCATACGGTTTTATAATGACAAACGTATGCACTCTTATATCATATCACAGATGGTCATAGTGGAACTAAATTTGTGTGATAGCCCCTTTATCATACACGCTTTATAATCGTGAACTGTTTGTGATTCGGTGCACATCGTAAATGGTGCGCCACAGAATAGTGCGTGCGATGTTAGTGTGATCTTACACGAGTTGCAAGGATGAACCGTATGGGAAATACACCATATCTCAAAAGATTGCCCGGTGACCCTCGTTTGTGATAGATGCGGACATCTCATACGCTTAGTTTTGCCAAACGTTTGCGTTCGTTGGCCACCATAGCCGACGGGTTTGCCGTGTCGTGTGGGATGGACCCCCCCTATCGCCCACACATGCAAGGCGACGGTTTACAACTACGTCGCGGAAAGGGGTTAAAAATTGTTTGTATAGCACGTCACTGCACCAGCGTTTGCCTCCGTGATGATCTGTGAGTAGTCAACCACAGACCTGCGGGTCCATAGCTACTACCTAGATGGCTTCTTCTCTCCCTTTCATCTTCAATACAAAGTTCACCGCGATTCCCGCGCTAGTTTATCTGATGTATTCTTCTTTTTCCGTGTGTTTGTTAGGTTTCGATGAATTGTGGGTTTATGATCAAATTATTCATTGAAAGTAATCGAGTCTTCTCTGAATTCTATTATGAATGATTATTATAGCTTCGTATTTCTCTTTGATCTATCGGTTTGGTTTGGCCAACTAGATTGATTTATCTTCAGCAGGGGTGGTGCGTTGTAGTGGGTTCAATCTTGCGGTCAAGGTTGTCAGAATGGTGACTCAAGTTTTAGAATCTTATGACTTTACGATCCAAACTAGCCCCGCCGATTCTACGACTTTTCTCATAGAATATAAGTTTCTACGATTCTAGTAGTTATGATTCTACGACTCCCGATCCTACCAACGTACCTTCGATCCGATTCAGAATCTCGATTCTCACAACTTTGCTTGCGGTGCTCTACATCCTCGTGACAGAAGGGGACAAGACACGTATTTATATTGTTGCCATTAAGGATAAAACGACGGGATCTGAACATATTGCTTGTCTTATTTTGTCTACATTGTGTCACCTTTCTCCAAGCATTACTCTGTTTGTTATGAACTTAATACATAGAGAGGCAAAAACAGAAGCGCTCTCGAAGTGGAGTAATAGTAGTAGATGTAGAATCATTTTGGTCTACTTGTTTATGGATGTGTGATACTTGTGATCTGTGTCGGGTTTTTCGTTAAGAGGAACAGGTAGTTGCAGCACAATACGGGTAAGTATTTCCCTCAGTTATGAAACCAAGGTTTATCGAACCAATAGGAATATAAATCCACAACCGTATTCAGCGACTGCACACAAAAGAGCAAACAACTTGCACCCAACACGGGCAAGAGGGTTGTCAATCCCCTTGATCTCTTTATTTGCAAGCAAGTGAAGTGTGTAGATAATAGTACATAATTGTAAATTGCAAAATAAAATAAAAGCAAATAAATGGCAGCAAGGTAACGATAGGATTTGCAAAGATATAAGTGAATAGACCCGGGGGGCATAGTTTTCCCTAGCAGCATCTCTCATGTAGGCAACATACGATGGGTAAACAAATTACTGTTGGGCAATTGATAGAAAAGCGCATAGTTATGTGATATTCACGGCAATGATCATGTATATATAGGCATCACATCCATAAGCAAATAGGCCGACTCCTGTCTGCACCTATTACTATTACTCCACTTCAAGAGCGCTTCTATGCTTGCCTCTCTACGTATTAAGTTCATGACAAACAGAGTAATGCTTGGAGAACGATGAAATGATGTAGACAAAGAGAATTCAATTAATATGAACTAACCCCATCGTTTTATCCTTCGTGGCAACATTACAAAGACGTATCTTGTCCCCTACTTTGTCACTGGGATATAGAAACCTGTCAGGTTGAACCCACTATAACGCACCCCTCTCACTGAAGAATTATCAATCTAGTTGGCCAACCTATTTCATTAGATCGGAGAGATTTACGAAGCTATAATGACCAAGCAAACAAGAATCTTAATATTCATGTTTGACTCAAATACTTTTCATGAATAATCTGAAACATAAACCCACAATTCATCGGATGCCAACAAACACATCGTACAAAAGAATTACCTTAGATAGATCAAAGCGAAGATGCGATGATCATTGTATTGGAGATCAAAAGAGAGAGAGAGATAACCATCTAGGTACTAACTACAGACCCGTAAGTCTGTGGTGAACTACTCACACATCATCATGAGGGCAGCAAGGTTGATGAAGAGGCCCTCCGTCATTGATCCGCCCTCCGGCAGGGTGCGGAAAAAGAGCTCCAGAAGGGATCGCGGCGGAACAGAGACTTGCGGCGGCGGAAAAAGTGTTTAGGAATGCCCTCTAGGGTTTTTGGAATATGTGTGAATTTATAGGCCAGAGAATGGGGTCAGGAGGGCCACCAGGGAGGGACAAGCCATCAGGGCGCGGCCACCCCCTGGGCGCACCCTATTGGCTTGTGCCTCCCTCGTGTGGCCTCCAGTCTTCTCCCAAAGCTTCCAAGTCTTCTTTTGGTCCAGAAAAAATCATAAAAAAGTTTCTGGGCAATTGGACTTCGTTCGGTACTGTAAACCTGAAAAGTAAAAAACAGGCAGAAAACAACAACTTGCACTGGGCACTGGGTCAATAGGTTAGTGCTCAAAAATAATATAAATTGGTAACTTATTACTCAAAAAGTATCCTAGAATGATAATATAATTGTCGGAATCAGGGCTCCGGGGACCCAAAGAGGTTCGAACTCTGTAGTGCGCTGGTTCTCCTGCCCTACTTTTTCTCACAACCTCACGGCAACTGTCCGGCATGCTCGAGCTAAGGAAGAAGAACAGTGGACACGGCCGTTTACCCAGGTTCGGACCAGCTTGCGGTGTAAAACCCTACTCCTGCTTGTTTGGATTGCTTGAGGATGAGAGCGAGTACAAGGGTGGGTTCTGGCTAACTGGGGTCGACCCCCCTCTACCGTAGCAGCCTGTCCTCTCTTATACTGGCCTCACTCCTCTTCCCCAGAAAACACACAGCAGGAAGGGTTGCCACAACGGCCAGTTTGAAGGGGGGCGGGGCTGCTGCTTATCCTGACAAAGGTGGTCTTCGCTTGCAAAAAAGCCCCCTGTCATGACGCGCTGGTGGACTCGGGGATGACCTCCGTCCTGGCGCCCCGAGCCTCGGTATTCTTTCACCAAACAGGAAACCTTTGGGGTTGCTTTGGGAGCGGGCGAGCTAGCCCCGCTCCCTTGGCACGGAAGAGGAAATCCTCCTCATCCGTGCCTGCTAGCACGACTCTTGGCGCCGCTTGGCGTGGCGCGCTTCGCCCACATGAAGGTGCAGGACCGCGCGACCCCGCCGAGCCATCCTAGATGATTCCACTCCACGGAGGCCCCGGGGGCCATCTCGGGAAGCGACCTCACGAGGGGGCTTTGCGACGCTCTTGTTGATGCTTGCTGACGTACGCCTCGCGAGGCGGGGGCCCTCGCGAGGGTGTAGTTAATGAGGTCCAACGGACGGCCAGGCTGGGCCCATGGCATGCGCCATGCCTTAGGCCGCGGGCTGATGGGACTGGGTACCCCCAGTCCTATGAGCCCAACAGTAGGCCCTGGGCCCGCGGCGTGCACGATTCCACCAGTTGGAGGGACGAAACAGTGCGGGCCCCAACCGCCTGCAGGTCAGGCGCGACGCGTGGTGCACGACGGGGTGCGGGACGCCCCCACTTCCCCACGACGCCTCGGCAACCGTCCAGGTTGACATAAAGCCTGTGTGCGGCGCGAGGCCATCATTGCTCTCCCTTGCATTGCATCCGCCTAGCGAAGGCGAGGGGGGCAGGCCGGCCATCCATCGAATGCTATATACATGCAAGAGGAAAGGTCCCTCGGCTCATCTTCCTCACTCTTGCTCTTCATCACTGTTTGTCATTGCAGTAGCGATGGCGCCCGTGAGGAGGTTCTTCGCCGCTGAGAAGGGAAAGGCAGCGACGGAAGAGGCGGAAGTGCCATGATACGTCTCCAACGTATCGATAATTTATGAAATGTTCATGCCATATTTTCCTATGTTTACAATACTTTTATATGGATTTGATGCACTTTATATGATTTATTTAGAACTAACCCAGACCGACGTTGTTTTCAGCAAAATTACCGTGGTGTTGTTTTTGTGTAGAAAATGAAAGTTCTCGGAATCGCCCGAAACTTTTTCATGATTTTTTTTTGAGGAAATAAGCAATATTGGAGCAAAGAACCACCAGAGGGGAGCCACCTGTGGGCCACAAGCCATTAGGGCCCCCCTAGGCCGCACCCTGATGTGTGCTGGGGCCCACGTGGCTCCGTTGCGTGTGATTCCAAAGCTGATAAATCCCAGAAACCCCAGAAATAAAGAGACTCTCCGCTCCGCCACCGCAACTCTCTGTATCGACGAAAAACCAATCTGGAGCCGTTCCAGTACCCTGCCGGAGAGGGGAAACCATCATTGGTGGCCATCTTCATCATCCCGGTGGAGGCCATGAAGAGGAGGGAGTAGTTCACCCTCGGGGCTGAAGGTATGTACCAGTAGCTATGTGTTCAATCTCTCTCTCTCGTTTTCTTGAGATGTCACGATCTTGATGTATCACGGGCCTTGTTAATATAGTCGGATCATATTATGTTATTCCCTTGCTACCTTGTTGTGATGAATTGAATCTTTACCTTTGAGATTTTGTTATGTCGGATTGAATATTGGATTGGAGATCACTTGATATATGTCTTGCATGTGGATACCCATGGTGACAATGGGGTGTTCTATTGATTCACCTGATGTATGTTTTGGTACTCAACTTGCAGATTCCCGAGGTGACATTGGGGTAATCTATGCATAGGGGTTGATACACGTTCTTGTCCTACGTTCTCCGATAGAAATCTTGGGGTGCTCCTTGAAGTTCTTTGTGTTGCATTGAATATGGTAGATCTGAAATTGTTTGATGCATGTCGCATAATTTACCCACGGATACTTGAGGTGACATTGGAGTATCTAGGTGACCTTAGGGTTGATTGATATGTATCATTGGTGTTATTTTAGTATGAACTCTAGGGCTGTTTGTGACACTTATAGGAATAGCTCAAAAGATTGATCGGAAAGAATAACTTTGAGGTGGTTCTACTACCTACACCAATTTCATCTTATTGTTCTCCGCTAGATAGGAACTTTGGAGTGATTCTTTGTTGCACTTTGGAGGATGATCATGTGATCCAACTATGTTAGCATTGTTGGGAGATTGCACTAGTGAAAGTATGAACCCTAGGCCTTGTTTCCAAGCATTAATATACCATTTTGCTCGCTGTTTACTATTTGTTCCCTTGCTGTTTTTATATTTTCAGATTACAAAAACCTATATCTACCTTCCATATTGCACTTGTATCACCATCTCTTCGCCGAACTAGTGCACCTATACAATTTGCCATTGTATTGGGTGTGTTGGGGACACAAGAGATTTCTTGTATTTAATTGCAGGGTTGTTTGAGAGAGACCATCTTCATCCTACACCTCCCATGGATTGATAAATCTTAGGTCATCCACTTGAGGGAAAATTGCTACTGTCCTACAAAACTCCGCGCTTGGAGGCCCAACGAAGTCTACAAGAATAAAGTTGCACAGTAGACATCATGCCGAAACCGGTGAGGGGGCGAGGCCTCCCTCGTACATCTGTCGCCATGCCTGGGGCGCCTTCCTGGGGGCGCGGGCGCCCTCCGCTGGCGACTCATGCCGGCTCAGGCAGCCATGGAGGAAGCTCGGCTCGCGGACACCGACGTAGGGGGCGAGGCGGCCGCGGGCGTGGTGGGAAGAACGGAACAGCCGCCCGGCCGCCCCGGCCGCGGAGCCACTCTGCCGACGTGGCCCACGAGTTTATCGTGGGAAATGACGGGGCACGCGCCCCTGGGCCTGTGGCTGCAGCCAGACGGTTGCTGCAACGGGTCTTCTTGGGTGGCGACAGAGGTCACTCCCCCTGCTTCATATTCTTGAAGCGGGGATGGAAGTCGTTCGCCCTTGCTCGCGGCTTGAAGGAGGGGCATGTTCTCCACTTTAATTTTGACAGGGCCGCCACGCTCTTCATGAAGATCTTCGGGGATGCCGGCGACCACCTGGACTGCTGCATGGAGAGCGATAGCGGCTGCGGCTGCAGTTCTTCCGGCGACGATGGCAACAGCAGCTCTTCCTCCGGCGGAAGCGGGAGCGACGACGACTCCGACCACTCCCCGGGCGTCCGTTTCGAGGAGGAAGACTCCGACTAGGCGTGGGCGGCGCCAGAGTCGGGGTCTTGGAGGCAACGCCGCTCGAGCCCGACCCTTCTTCTTTTGTGTTTTAGTTTTTTCTACAGTGAACCATGCTGACCCCGCGGGGGCGTTTAAGAAGGATTATGGCCCTCGTGCCTTAAGTATAATGTTGTTTCTGGTCGAAAATGAGTTTGTTCTTAGCGCTTCTCGTTAGGCTTGTCCCCTTCTCCACAATCGCCTTAACGCTCTGCGTCGCGAGGACACAGCCCCCGAGCAGGACTCAGCCGTCGCTAGCATGTCAGGTCACGATGCCTGGGACAAACCAGGAAATGAGGGGCCCGAAGTCCGGTAAGATCTCCTGAGGCGCAATGCTCAGGAGGTCCCCCTTGACGCACAAGCGGCGCACGCGAGAGAAGAGGCTTCCGGCTGGAGCGAAGTTATGGCGTGAAGGAACATTACCAAAGATCACCGGGCCGTGTGGGGTGGTTAACTTAACTTCTCGGAGCGCGTCGCGAGGCGGCCACGGCCTGCGAGAGGTTCACGCGACATGAGGGCACGTCTTACCAAAGTTTACTTTCTTATCCCATCTTTCATCCTACGACGGATCAATGTAAGCCCCGCGAGGGGCACGTGAAAGACCGTTGCCTTTGCCACCAACCCTTTTCCAGATTGAACCATGCGTCCGCTTCTAAGGTCCCCTCGTGGAGTTCTCCCCTTTTCCCTTGCTTGCTTAGGTGCCCTGCGGCATTGGGACCCAGCCCCTGAGCGAGCCTCAGTCGTCACCGGTATGTGAGGTCGCGATGCCTGGACAAAGCCAGGAGGTGAGGAGCTCCGGGAGCTAGTGAAGGCTCCTGAGGCGCGATGCTCAAGGACCCCCCTATCGGTGTACTAAGAACTGGGGGTCCCTAGTACCCAGACTTATGCACGGGCAACCGCCTCAGGCCGGCAACTTCTTGTCGGGCTTTAACTAGCCTCCGAGGCAAACCGAAGCCAAGACAAAAGCAAGGCGACCAGGCCCTTCACCAGGTGGAGTAGCCCGCCCACGGGCGTCCCTGGCAGGATTCCAACCCGCCAAGCCGCCGCTCTACCTCACCAGGGACGATTGTCTACATCGGCTGAGGTGTTGAGCGGGCGGACGGAGCTGGCCGGGGCACGTGGCTACAGCGGCGGGCCTGTTGCAGCTTTAATGCCACCCGTCCCGTGGCGTGGCAGAAGAATAAGAGGTAGCTGGGCAGATGGCTCAGAAGGAGAGGCAATCCTTGTCGGGAGACGTCATCAGCTTGCCACCTCACGGCGCATTCAATGCACCTGTCCTAGTCCGTCAGAGTTCGGTATTTCCCACTACCACTCTGACAACAGCCCTGTACCTGTAAGAGCATACTGTACACCTAGTAAATGACCGTTGTATCCTTTGTGGAAACCTCTTGGACTATAAAAGGAGGCCCATGGCTACCTTGACAGAGGTCGACACCCTGTCCATTTGCACGCGTAGCTGCACCTCTCGAGCATCCATGCCGTGTGGTTGCACATCTGTATTTCAACCTAGATATACAAACACACAGACGGGACATAGGGTTTTACGCTCCCGCGCGGCCCGAACCTTTATAAACCCCGCGCGTAGTTATGGCCGACTGATGCTCTTCGTGTACTCGACGCCCCTGCCGAACTGTAAAGGGACCCCGCTGGTCCCATAGATCGTCGTGAATCACACCCCCAACATCTTTGGCGCGTCAGGTAGGGGGTCTTCCTGTGCGCGAATCTTCACCGGCGTTTCTGCGTGCCTTCGCCGACGCCCATGGCACCCAAGAAGGCCAGGGGCGCGGCGACACCGGCGCGGCCACGTCCAAGATGCCACCCCAATCCACCAATGGCGATGACCACCGTGCTCACCCCCGTTGGTGAGTGCAGCCACAACACTGCAAGAAGTTTCGCGAACCGCGACCCGGACCCCGCCGCTGTCATAGCGCGAAACGCGCTGGCGGTAACCGGCAGCGCCCGAGGCAACAACTGCGGGGGCTATGACCGGACTTCCACCGTGCCCCTCGCAAGACGACCATGACCCGCGTCCACTAGATGGCGAACCGGAGCCCCGCGCGGATGGGGCCCTTGTGCGCCGCTCCCCAGGAACGCAAGGCCGAATTCCATGACCTCCTCCCAGTGAGGGGAGACGGCGGGCAAAGGCGCGGGAAAGTGCTCCTTCTGGCATTGCCAGGAGTAAGAGCGCTACCCACGCCTCGCCCCGTCCGGTCCCAAAAACCTCGGGAGAAGCTCTGGGGCAGGCCCAGCTGCTGCTGAACTTTCCGCCCGCACCAGAGATGATGGAGGAGTGGAGGGCGACCATACAAAGCCTGCTGAGCTTCGCCAAAAATGACAAACCATATGCGGTGGGTGAGGGAGTCCGGGATTAAGGGGTCCTCGGACTACCGGCCTATTCCTTATGGACCGGACTCGTGGGCCACTTGTTGGAGGAACGGACTGACCGAATACCCCGTGGCCAAGAAGGAAACCTAAGGAGCCATGACGTGTCCTTCAAGCTAAAGATGGAAGAATAGGCATGTTTACTCCGTCGCCAGGCGATCGACTATGTGTAACCCTAGGGACCCCTGGTGTCTATATAAACCAGAGGGTTTAGTTCATAGAGGCTAGGTGAACTCATCTAGGGTTTAGCAACTTGATCTCGAGGTAGATCGACTATGTAATCTTTGTACACATCAATACAGCCAAGCAGGACGTAGGGTTTTACCTCCATAGGAGGGCCTGAACCTGAGTAAACATCGTCTCCTTCGTCTCCTGTTACCCATCGATTCTAGATCCACAGCTTGGGACTCCCTACCCGAGATCCGTCGGTTTTGACGCCGACATTGGTGCTTTCATTGAGAGTTCCGCCGCGCGATCGCTAGAAGAAATCGATGGCTCGTCTTATCTTCAGCGATGAAGTCTGCAGCAAGGACGTTTTTGTTCCTGGTCAGATTTTCACGTTCGGCAGCATCGTATCGTATACCGATCCGGCTGGCCATCTTGGCCAGGTCGGAAATTTCATCCCCAGACAAAAGGTCAGATTCAGCAACCTTGAGTTCGTTACCGACTCCAGGGGAGATCTTGTTTTAACTAAGCTCTCAGCTCACATGGAGGAGCCCGCTGGCCCCGACGCCTTAACGCCGGAGGCAACAGGTCCCACCGCTGAGGTGGCCTCTATCCCTGGGTCGGCCATAACGCCTCGCCCAGCTGATATGCCCGGATCTGCCCCGACTGAATATAACCCGGGCGCGCTATCGAGCAACCCTGGGACAACGGCGCTGCGGATCGACCCCATGCGCTCCAGCAACATGGATCCCACCGACATCTCGTCATTAAACGAGTTGCTTGGTCGGATACAAACCATGGGCGTGACCGACGGCCGAGCCTCAATCTACGACCGGATCGGGTCTAAACCCGATGATAGGGAGATTTATACTCCACCGATCACTCATTTAGTCGCCACCATCGAGTGTCCGGGCGGAAGCTCGCCCTCTCAACTACCGGAATTGAAAACAGTTTACACCCTGGTTTTCGACCGCCAGGATCCCTCCTACAATCCGGAATCCGGAGCCCACACCGGAAATAATTCAGGATCGGTTGCCGACCTAGCGCGCGACCTAGAGCCCACGCAGAGGGGTCCAGTTTATAATATAGACTCCGAACCCGCCATGCCGGATCCCACGATGGCACGGGAGGCAAATGCTGTGATCCCGGACTCACATCCTGGCGAGAAACTAAAATTTTCCCCGCCCACCACCCAAATCGAGCACTCCCCAAGCAGTGCAGGAGAGCCCAGGTTATCGGGCTTATGGGAGGTTAAACAATAGCAAGGGGAATCAGTCCATCATTTTTGTGCTAGACTCCTCCTTATCAAAGACAGAGTACCAGATCCTAGTGGCCAGGAAATAATAACAACCTTCAGGCACAATTGCCACAATGAAGGAATCCTCAATGCCCTAGCCCGTCGTCGCATTCACGACTTCTCCGAGCTATCGGACCTGGTACAAAAATACTGCGCCATGGAAAGCACTTGGCAAGCCGAACGTTTGTTTTCGGATCCGATCCCTGCCGAACACCCTAGAGGAACTCGGGAAAAGCAAATACCTCCGAAACGGTCGGCCGAACACGAACACGCTGAGAAAAAGAATAGACCCCCTATGGGAGTTAGAACTGTCCTTGACGGGCTATTAGACAAGCCATGCCCTATACACTCCATATCACTGAACACAAACCCAACTCACAGCCTTAGAGCTTGCTGGGTCGTCAGGCAGGTCGCAAAAAGCGGAGAGGCCATCCTCGAGGCCCTACCTCAAGGCAGATGTTCAACAGCGCCACCAAAACGCAACGCCGAGATCTTGACGATCTATGAAACGTTTTCCTCCAGGAATAAGATGAAGAGAGCTCTTCGAGAACTCGAACAAATCTATCAGGTGGCAGCAACGAACTCATGGACAGACACACCGATCACCATCGGAGAAGCTGATCAACCAATCACCCGCCCCGCCCGAACACCTGCCGCACTGGTCCTCAACCCCATCGTCGATGGTTTCAGGTTGCAAAAGGTGCTAATGGACGGCGGCAGTGGTTTAAACCTCATTTACGAGGATACCTTGGACAAAATGCAGTTCGACCGATCCCGCACCGAACATAGCAACACAACCTTTCGTGGGATTATCCCTGGGAAAGAGGCACGTTGTTCCGGACGCGTTACCCTCGATGTGGTATTCGGCACGCCCGAGAACTACAGATCCAAAGAACTTCTCTTTCATATCGTGCCCTTTCACAGTGGTTACCACGCTCTGTTGGGGCGTGACGCCTTCACAAGATTTCAAGCTATACCACATTACGGGTATATGAAGCTCAAAATGCCAGGCCCCAACGGGGTGATCACAATCACAAGTGACCCGTATCGAGCCCTTCGAGCCGAAAACAGAACAGTAGTGCTCACCCTCGAGGCACTAACTGAGACCCTTGCAGCAGAGGAATTAACCGAACTCCGGTCTACAGTGGACAAGGATGATGTGGTCCTTAGCAAGAGGCCCAAACCCACATCCTTTAAACCCGCAGACGAAATCGTCAAATTCCAGGTACATCCAACGGACCCCAATAAAACAGCGTCCATCGGAGCTCAGCTGGACCCCATGGTGGACGAAGCACTGCGAACATTCTTACGAGAAAACTGGGATATCTTTTCCTGGCATCCTTCGGATATGCCAGGAATCCCACGACGGCTAGCAGAACACAGTCTGAACATAATCGCAGGCTTCAAGCCAGTCAAACAGGCTTTACGATGATTTTCCGAACCCAAGCGACAGGCTATGGACGAAGAACTAGCAAAATTGCTGGAGGCCGGATTCATAAGAGAAATTAAACACCCCGAGTGGTTGGCAAACCTGGTTATGGTACCGAAGAAAGATAAATCCTGGCGGCTGTGTGTTGATTTCAAAGACCTTAATAAAGCCTGCCCCATGGACCCTTTCCCCTTACCACGCATAGACCAGATTATTGACGCCACAGCCGGACACGACTCATTGTGCTTCCTCGACGCTTATTCCGGATAACATCAGATCAAAATGAAGGAATCCGATCAGACTGCAACTGCATTCATCACCCCCTACGGGCCTTTCTGCTTTAACACAATGCCTTTCGGGCTAAAAAACGCAGGTGCTACATACCAGCGTATGATTCAGACATGTCTCGAAAAACAAGTCGGTAAAACAGTCGAGGCATATGTGGACGACATGGTCATCAAGACCAAACACGTCGGCCAGCTGATAGACGACCTCAGGCAAACTTTTGTTAGTCTTCGGGAATATGATATACGGCTCAATCTGGACAAATGTGTCTTCAGAGTTCCCGCCGGTAAACTACTCGGATTCATTGTTTCCCATAGAGGAATAGAAGCGAATCCCGCTAAGATTCGCGCCCTATCTCAACTTGCGATTCCTACAGAGCTAAAGCACGTCCAAAGGCTGGCGGGCTGCGTGGCGGCTTTGAGCCGTTTATCTCCCGCCTTGGTGAAAAGGCTTTACCGCTCTACAGGCTGCTAAAATGGACCAAAAACTTCGAGTGGACCGATGAAGCAACAGCTGCACTAGAGGAAATTAAAACACTGCTGGCCAGCAACCCCATACTCACGGCGCCAGGCGCCAGTGAACCACTGTTACTGTACATCTCGGCCACCAATCAAGTGGTCAGTGCGGTGCTCGTCGTCGAACGAGAGGACGAGGGTCGCAAATTCTGGGTGCAAAAGCAAGTCTACTACATGTCAGAAGTGCTAACGCCATGCAAGTCCAGATATCCGCACTACCAGAAGATAGCCTACACAGTGTTTATGGCATCACGAAAGCTCAGACATTACTTTCAAGAATGTTCGGTCACGGTGGCATCCGAAGTACCCCTGAATGATATAATCAACAATAGGGACGCCACCGGCCGCATAGCCAAATGGGCCATCGAACTCCTTCCTTTCGAAATCACCTATAAACCACGACGAGCTATTAAATCTCAGGTGTTGGCCGATTTCCTTGTCGAATGGACAGAGGCCGAGCAACCCAGAGAATATAGTACATACTCCCATTGGACGATGTACTTCGACGGATCCAAGATACAGTCCGGACTGGGGGCTGGAGTTATCCTCACATCTCCCACGGGAGACAACGTCATGTACGTGTTGCAGATCATGTACGCCGACTCCAACAATGCGGCCGAATACGAAGCACTATTGCACGGGCTTCGGATGGTAGCATCGATGGGCATACAATGGCTTGAAGTATGGGGAGACTCCAATCTCGCCATCTCTCAAATCAACGGCGAATTCGATGCTAAAAACCCAAAGATGGCAGCATATAGAAATGTCGTTCTTAAAATATCCGCACGGTTCGAGGGGCTAGAATTCCACCACGTCGCTAGAGACAGCAATCAGGCTGCCGACATTCTCGCCCGTATGGGAGCCAAGCAGGACCCCGTCCCAAAAAATACCTTCCTTGAACGGCTTTTCAAGCCATTAGTGGTATGGCAGGACAAGAATAAGGGCGCTGGAGCCATCGATACGGAAGAGATTGTCCCTCCTACAAATGAACCAGATGAGCAAATCATTGGCGGTTCCATAATTGAAGAAACGCCTTCGGCTCATGAGGTCATGACAGTAATCGCACCATGGACCGAGCCTTTCCTTGCCTACCTTCTCCGCCAAGAACTCCCCGACGACCAGACGGAGGCGAGAGGCATAATTCGGCGATCCAAGGCCTATAAAGTCCCCGAGCATGAGTTATATAAGAAAAGCACTACCGGGATACTCCAACGGTGCATATCTGAGGAAGAAGGGAGGCAGCTTTTGGCCGAAGTCCACGCAGGCATGGGCGGCCACCACACCGCAGCACGGGCCTTAGTAAGCAAAGCCTTTCGAGCAGGATTCTTTTGGCCCACCGCTCGAGCGAACACCCAAGCACTCATCCAACGTTGTGTTGGATGTCAACTATTCGCAAATCAAAGCCATATGCCCCCGACAGCTCTTCGGACTATTCCGATAACCTGGCCTTTCGCGGTCTGGGGGCTGGATATGGTCGGACCACTTAAAGGGGGGACCAAGAAAAATAAATACCTGCTGGTCATGGTCGACAATTCACCAAATGGATCAAAGCAAAACCAGTCAAATCAGCTAAGTCCGGACTGGTAATCGACTTTATATCCGGTGTGATATACCATTACGGTGTTCCTCACAGCATAATAATGGACAACGGATCCAATTTCACCGCCGAGGAGGTGAAGGACTGGTGCGCAAACATGGGCATCAAGCTCGACTACGCCTCGATGTAACACCCGCAGACCAATGGACAAGTCGAACGGGCCAACGGCCTAATCATGAGCGGCATCAAACCATGTCTGGTCCGATCTCTTCATGAATCTGACTGCCATTGGGTAGAGGAGCTTGACTCCGTTCTGTAGGGTCTGCGTACCACCCCGAATCGATCAACGGGATATACACTGTTTTTCATGGTCTACGGGGCAGAAGCAGTCCTTCCCTGTGATAGCATTCACGAATCACCTAGGGTACGCATGTACGAAGAAAAGGAGGCCGAGTTAGATCGGCAGTACGACTTAGACACCTTGGAAGGAGAGCGCGATATAGCTCGGGCCCGCTCTACTTTCTATCAACAGCAGGCTCGGCGCTACCAAAGCAGGGAGGTTAGAGCGAAGGCATATAATGTGGGCGAACTCGTCTTACGACTCCCAGAGAAGCAGAAGCATAAACTCAAACCCAAGTGGGAGCGCCCTTTCATCATTGACGAAGTACTTACAGGAGGGGCTTACCGCTTCCGCAACCCGCCGGACAATCGCCTCGAACCAAACCCATGGAACGCATCTCGTCTTCGGCGCTTTTACGGCTAGACCGGTGTTGTCATATTCTTTCCCTTCCTTTTTTAGCTTTGCAGGATTTGATATCGCTTCCCAGCATGTGTTCGGCTAAACCGAGCTTGCGCTAAATTTTTCGGCACGCATCTTCAAATGTCCTACTCGAAAAGACACATGGGGGCTTCTTCTCGAAGCCGGTTATTATATATTTCGTGCACCAGTTCACATGTATTGTGCACGCACACTACCCTTATCGTTCTTATGCCATTATATGCATCAATTGGACCTAAGATTTTGGCCAAGCTGGGTTGCCTCGCTCCTGTGCTTACCCTCTACGTTCCCGATTGTTCGGCTAGAGGGTAAAGGGAGCACCTCTGTGATTGTTACGACCGGATCATCCGGATACGTACCTCAGATGGGTGAAGCCGAAAGCTAGCTATCTTAAGAATAAATTTGGTCGGCCACGATGGAAGTAAAAAACTTGCGGTGGTTATCACCATTCCTAGGATTATTTTCCCAAAGAGGCCATTATCCGCATCCTAGTAGTACACGACCGTGACGTCTACGATCTACGTAGCAACCTGAAGGAAGGTCCCGATAGAGGAACTATATTCTTCGGAAGATGTTTCTTACGTTAAGTAGTAATATAACATATCTCCCTATGCACGTTTTGTTTGTTCACACCGCATGGCCGGATTGCCTGGTTCCCCGAAATAAGTTCCTTTTATCGAAGGACATTCGATACAGAACACTCCCAAGCTCTTAGCGAGGGAGGCCGAAGCCGATGGCCGGTTAAGACAACGTTTACAGCATAGACGAAGCAGTTTTTTTGATCTAAAGTACATAGCTACATAAAGTCAAACACCTGGCTACTGGTCAAGATTATCTATTAAGGTATCTAGGGTGCAATCTTCTTGCGAAATACGAGCGGCGGGCATCACTTGGTCGTAAACCAAATGAAGCGGCACTTCTTGCCCATCTGGCCCCACCGGCCCAACCCGAGCCATATGCTCTGGGATAAGTTTGGTAAAGCGGGTCTTGACCATCGCCCACGCCTCCCGCGCTCCCTCTCGACAAGCCGATGTCTTCCATAACTCAAAATGACATCAGGCACCTTTAAACCTATCAGCCACTTTGGACATCCCTTCTGGAGGCGTCTCGGCAGGCCAGATTTCTTTGGCCATGCTCTTCATGGCTCTCCGAGCCTACTCATGTACGGCAGACAGTTCCTTCAGCAGGTTCCCTCGGAATGATCCGATTTCTTCCTCGGGCCGCCCGATCAGGAGACCTAGACACGAGACAAAGCATGTCCCTCACACTTGATATAATAAAGGTACTTTTCGGAATTACGAAGATATAAGTACACTTACAGAACATGCCCCCCTGTAATCTCTGGTTCTCTTCCTGGGCTTGAGCCAATTGAGTTTTCAATCTCTCAAGTTCTTCGGCTTGCCGCTGATTTTCCGCCTTAAGCCGGTTCTTTTCCTCAAGACTTCGAGTCAACACACGGTGACCAGCCTCTTGCTGCGATTCGGCATACCTCTGAGATTGTCGAGCTGCATCCAAATCTTTCTGCAACTGCCCTATGGATTTAGCTGCTATAAAGTACTCTCTCATCAGTACGGGAATGTCGAATAAAACTCGGGAAATTGACGTACTCACCGTGCGCCTCTCGGGTGAAATTCTTCACTTGCTCAAGCTCGGCCTTCATAGTTTGTACCTGTGCTTGGCTCACCTCGAGTTCCTCGGCCAACTTCTCATTTCGCTGCCTTGAAGCCTACATTATACATAAAACAATATTCAGATCCTTAACTCGGCCGTTCCGACCAAATCAAGGCTCGGGGGCTACTGGATTAATATTTGCGTTCGGTCGTTAAAACCGATCACACACCTCTAGGCTGGACGATAACAGTTTAGCAGCTCCCACAAGCCCAGCTCAGGCAGTACTAATGTATGCGTCCACCGAACTTATAGTGGTAAACTCTTGATCGGAAAACGCTTGGTGGTGCAGGACCTCCTTTCACCGCCGGTGATTCATCCACTCTCTACCTCGGAGTTAGTGACCGAGATGTCCCCAGAATCTTCAGGGGGCTGATCCGTCACAGGGGCTTCCGCATCAAATTCGGCCTGAACAGAAGACCTTGGTTCTTGATGGTTGCCTAGCGCCTCGACGACGTTCCCGGAAGAAGCTGGTTGTACTCGTCTCCTGAGTATTTCGACACGAGAATTTTATGAGTACTTATTGCAATCATGCCAGTGGCCGAAATAAAACGGTTAAATAAAGTACCTCTTGGTTGAGTGCACGGTCGAGGTGGTCCCCGCGGTTGCCTCACGAGGAGGATTCCCGCTGTTGCTCGGTACGGGCCCTGCTGCCGTAGTTCGATGCGTGGACCGATGACCCTTGGGGATCGGCACACTCGGGTTGGCCGGGTTCGCTCGCCCTTTACGGGAAGAGGCCATCTTTTTACCGGTGGTGGAAGAAGGGAGTGGTCCGGGGTGATCGGCTAGAAGAGCCACCTTGGAGCCGTCAAGGCTCTCCTAGTAAAAGACCCCGTCCTCATATTCAATTGATAGCTCCGGATCGTCATGGAATCCGGGATTATCGTCAAGAGAATAACTCTCCGGTTGAAGCGCTGGACTGTTGACTGTCTCGACCCAACGCCTCCAATTCTGTTCGGACAGATTGAAAGTTTCGATCAGAAGGATTATACATAAATATCTGAACTCAGAAAACAAAGTCAAGGGCTTACCCATTCGATGGGGTTATGACTCGAATAGCCATCCTTGGCTGACAGTCGAGCGAAATCTTCTTTTTCCCCTTTGAAAAGATCGGCCAATATGGCCGCCATTGCCGCCTGATTGGCAGGACCCTGCCGTTGGGAACGGGTGGTGTCACTTGTTCGTTGTAACGCCACAGGGGGTGTATCCCTTGCTGAAGGGGTTGAACGCATCGAGCAATGACGGTTGCCATCACGTCGATGATGGTTAACTTACTGTGAACTAGTAGCCTCACTTGGGCGGCTAGGCGTTTTACTTTGGCACTTTCCTCTTTGGACGGACTCTTCGGTCGCCAGTTGAACCTTTTCTTCAAAGGAGCATCGGAGTATTCGGGCAGACCCCTCCGAGCTGGATCGAACAAGGGAACGTCCTCGATATAGAACCATTCCGAGGTCCATTCTTCGGACTCTTTCTTCGGAGTCCCCACGCTATACCCCGTCCCGGCTATACGCCATACTTCGGCACCGCCCACTTCTCGAATTGTCCCGACCCGAGTACGGAGGACGAGGCAAAAGTACCTCCTCCATAAACAAAAATGGGCCTCGCAGCCCAAGAACATCTCGCAGAGGGCGACAAAGCCCGAAATGTGCAGGATGGATCCGGGGGTGAGATGATGGAGTTGGATCCCGTAAAATTCCAACAGTCCCCTCAAGAAAGGATGGATGGGGAATCCTAGGCCCTGTAGGAGGAAGGGAACGAAACATACCCGCTCTCCCTTGTGTGGAACAGGGAAATTCTCTGCGAAGGCTTCACCGTTAGAAGAAGTCAATCCGGCGTGGGTAAACGCCAGATCCGAGGCGGGAAGATAGCCCTGGGTCTCAAGGTTGCGCAGCTGGAGGAGAGATATTGAACAACTTGCCCAATCTCCGAGAAGGGGGGCGTGAGGACGCGAGGAGCCAGGGATGCTCGCCATGTTTTCAAGTTTTTCGCTTGGGGATTTTCGATGGTGAAGAAGAGGAAGGGGTTGCCTAACCCACAATCCAGCCTGCTTAAATGGGCAGTTCCTCTCCTTCGTTTGCAGGAACGGCAGTCCTGTATAAGGCTGCTGGGCCGCCCATCTCCCATTGGCACGCAGGGATCGAGGGGTGGCGGAGTTAATGCTGTGGGCCCCGCGACGTCTCGACGATCGAAGAACTCACTAATGACCGGGTTATTGTTTACCGAACAGAGAGGGGGAGAAGAACTCGCCTCGCAAGCCGAAGACTTTGGGAGCACAGGACCGTCCGGACTACATACCTCCGCATTGGAGGCTAGTTCGGGGGCTACTGAGGGAGTCCGGGATTAAGGGGTCCTCGGACTACCGGCCTATTCCTTATGGGCTGGACTCGTGGGCCACTTGTTGGAGGAACGGACTGACCGAATACCCCGTGACCAAGGAGGAAACCTAAGGAGCCGTGACGTGTCCTTCAAGCTAAAGATGGTAGAATAGGCATGTTTACTCCTTCGCCAGGCGACCGACTATGTGTAACCCTAGGGACCCCTGGTGTCTATATAAACCAGAGGGTATAGTTCATAGAGGCTTGCTGAAGAGGTAGATCGACTCTGTAATCTTCGTACACATCAATACAACCAAGAAGGACATAGGGTTTTACCTCCATGGGAGGGCCTGAACCTGGGTAAACATCGTCTCCTTCGTCTCCTGTTACCCATCGATTCTAGATTCATAGCTCGGGACCCCCTACCCGAGATCCGCCGGTTTTCACGCCGACAGCGGGTTCCTCGCGTGCGCGGCACGCAGATCCCATGGAACCCACCGCCGAACGCGACGCTGGCGGGGCACACACGGTGCAGTCACCCCCACGATAGCAGCGGACTTCCCGCTGGACCGACGTACAAGACGAGGTGTCTCAAGCGTCGACGGACCCTTGGCTGAAGTAAGACCAATGCCAAGTCTTGAAGGACAGGCGCAAGGAAGACGCATGCACCGCCATCGAAAGATGGCGGGAAGCGCGTCGCCAATCTGATGGTCACGCAGATCCAGCCATCGACAAGCCCGCGCCTGGGGCGCCCGATAGCCTACCTTACGAGGTCAGATGCCCGGCGTTCACCCGCGAACTGCGGCAAGTCTGCTGGCCATCCAGTAGGGCCTTCAAGCCGGAGTTGCGGGCAAATACGACGGCACGGTCAGTCTGTCAGAGTTCCTAGGCATCTACACCATCACGGTGCAGGCTGCCGGGGGACGAGACGAGAAGGTGCTAGCCAACTACTTCCCGCTAGCGCTCAAGCCCAACGTGAGGAGTTGGCTAATGAACTTGTCGGAGGGGTCCATCTCTTCCTGGGCGGACCTGTGCAATCAATTCGTCGGGGCTTACCACGGGGACCACAAGCCCCCGGGTTAACCCAGTGATCTGCACGTACTCCCCCAGCGAGACGGCGAGATCCTCCGCAAGTACATCCAGAGATTCAGGCGCATGCAGCACAACATCCCGCACATTCATCCCGCTGCGGTGATCACTGTGTTCCACACGAATGTACGCAATCGCCGCATGCGCGAGGAGATGAGAATTAAGAAGGTGCGGGACGTTGCCGAGCTCTACGCTCTGGCCGACAAGTGCACGTGGGCTGAGGAAGGAAGAAGGCTCCTGGGGGAGGATGCTGGCACAGAGGTCGACTCCGACGACGACGAGAACGCGCCTGCCTCCTCGAAGAAGGGGCACAAGCGCAACAAGAAGTGCAAGGGCAAGGCAGTGATGGCTGTCGAGAGCTCTGGCAAACCTAACACCGGCAAGAATGCCAAATCCAAGGAGCCCGGCAAGGACATTGCCGTTTGCTCCGGAGACGACGAGGTCACGGCAGGCGAGAAGACCGGCAAGCCCTACTGCAAGATCCACCTCACCAAAGGCCACGACATCAACGAATGCAGCCATGTAGAACAGGTTGCTGAGAAGCAGAAGCAAGAGTACAAAATGCGCGACAGGGAAAAGGGCCAAGATGGTGCCGGTGGACCCGACAAGAAGAACCGCAACAGTCGAGGCGACCGCCGCGACAAGGCCAAACAGCATAAAGAAAAGCCTGCTAGAGGCCGAGGCGACAAATCTGATGATGGTGATGACAATGATGAAGATGAAGAGGGCTCTGACAAGCAAGAGTTCTAGAAGGCCATGGATGCTATGTGTGTTGACGGAGGTGCATCTGCACTCCTTCCACAGGCAGCTCAAGCAGTGGGTCAGCGAAGTCAACGCGGCGGAGCCAGCGGCACAGGCAAGGAAGCCCCTCAAGTGGTCCAACACTCCCATCATCTTTGACGCTGAGGACCACCCTGATCGCATAACCGCGGTCGAGTGCGTGCCATTGTTGGTTTCACCAACAATTCGCAACCTCAGAGTCACGAAGATGTTGGTCGACAGTGGGGCCGGCCTGAACCTAATTTCGCCCGATGTGATCAAGCGGCTGCAGATCCCCGATTCGGACCTCAAACCGACGGGCTCCTTCCAAGGAGTGGACGGGGGGAGATCTCAGCCAAAGGGAAAGATAACCCTCCTGGTCACATTCGGTAGCAAATTCAATTTCAGGACAGAGAGGGTCGTCTTCGACGTTGCCAAGATGTCGCTGCCGTATAATGGGATCCTGGGCCGCCCGACACTGGCGAAGTTCATTGCGGCGTCTCACCACGCCTACAACACGCTCAAGATGCCGGGGCCGATGAGCATCATCACTGTCCATGCCGACAAGAAAGACGCGGTCCTCTGTGTCGACAAGCTCTACCGGGAAGCAGTGGCAGCGTCTGCTGACGAGGCACTCTCTCCTGCCGGCAAAGCTCCCGGGGGGAAGAACCAGGATAAGAGTTTTGGCGAGTCTCGTAAGAACTTCAGGAAGCGCATAGCGGAGTGTGGCATGCCCGTCGGGGACTTACCAGAGACCTCGGCCGACAGGAGCAAGAAGGTTAAAGTGACCATACCCAAGACGAAGCAAGTGGCTGCGCAGGAGGACAGCGAGGGCGGCGCTTTCACTATAAGTGCCACCCTCGATAGCAAATAAGAAAACGCGCTCGTCTCCTTCCTGCGGACGAATATCGACGTGTTTGCCTGGCAACCGTCTGACATCCCTGGTGTTCCCAGGGAGGTGATCGAGCACCACCTTGCTGTCAGTCCTCATGCGCGCCCCGTCAAGCAGAAGTTCCGAAAACAAGCACTAGAGCGGCAAGAGTTTATTGCCAAAGAGATCAAGAAGTTGAAAGCAGCAGGCCTAGTCAGGGGTGTACTCCACCCGACATGGCTAGCGAATCCCGTGGTGGTACGTAAACCAAGCGGGAAGTGGAGACTATGTATCGACTTCACAGACGTTAACAGGGCCTGCACAAAAGACCCCTTCCCCTTGCCACGCATCGAACAAATAGTGGACTCGACCGCCGGCTGCGACCTGTTGTCGTTCCTCGATGCCTACTCTGGTTATCATCACATCTTCATGGCCGAGGAAGACGAAGAGAAAACAGCATTCATCACTCCCTGTGGCACATACTGCTTCAAGCATATGTCATTTGCTCTGAAGAGCGCTGGTTCAACATTCGCAAAGGTCGTCCAGATTGGCCTCGGACCACAGCTGCATAGAAATGTGGAGGCCCACATGGACGACATCGTGGTCAAGACCAAGGACAAGGCCACGCTAGTCCAAGATCTAGAGGAGACCTTTGCGAATTTGCGCAAGATCAACTTGAAGCTCAACCCTGAGAAGTGCGTGTTTGGGGTCCCATACAGCAAGCTCCTCGGTTTCTTTGTATCTTGGCGCAGGATAGAAGCCAACCCTGCCAAAATTGAAGCAATCGAACAACTAGAAGCACCGAAGCGCGTCAAGGACGTACAACGGATGGTGGGCTGCGTCGCCGCCCTCACCAGATTCATCTCCAAATCAGTAGAGCGTGCCCTGCCATTTTTCAAGATCCCAAAGAAGGCGGGCCTGATGACGTGGAATCCGAAATCGGAGGCAGCGTTGCAAGACCTGAAGAAGTACCTGTCCTCGCCCCCTATCCTAGTTGCGCCCAAGCCTGAGGAACCATTGCTGTTATACTTGGCAGCAACGAACCAGCTGGTCAGCGCCGCGCTAGTGGCAGAGAGGGAATCCAAGGACGACGAACCAACGGCCTTCAAACCGACAGCCAGCGAACCTGAGCCGACCCGGGAGAGCCAACAAAACGATATGAAGACGGCAAGGGAAGTGGAACAGTGAGCGCTGCAGAAGACAAGGGTAGTGCAGCGACCGGTGTACTTTGTCAGCTCCCTCCTGTAGGGGGCTCGGTCAAGGTACTCTAGGATTCAGAAGCTGCTCTTCGGCCTCCTCATGGCCTCCCGCAAGCTGCGCCACTACTTCCAAGCGCATCGCATTAAAGTTGTCACCCGCTTCCCGCTGCAGCGGATCCTGAGGAACCCGAAGGCAACCGACATGATTGTTGAATGGGCCTTGGAACTGGCCAGTTTTGATCTAAGCTTTGAAAGCACGGCGACCATCAAAAGCCGGGCACTGGCAGAGTTCATTGCTGAATGGAAGCCGACCCTATATGAGGAAACCCCGGAGACAGCTCTTCATGACAAGGAAACACCTCAGGTATGGATCATGTACTTTGATGGGGCTTTCTCGCTGCAAGGCGCCGGTGCCGAAGTGCTGCTCATAGCACCCACTGGAGAGCACCTCAAGTATGTGGTACAAATGCACTTCCCATGGGAGGTGTCGACCAACAACATAGCTGAGTACGAGGGTTTACTTGTCGGGCTGCGGATAGCGGCAGAGTTGGGAATCAAGAAGTTGATAGTCCGGGGAGACTCACAGTTGGTTGTGCGCCAAGTCAATAAGGACTACCAGAGCCCCCTAATGGAAGCATATGTTGATGAAGTGAGGGATTTGGAAGCACGTTTCGACGGTCTACAGATGGAACACGTCCCCAGGGCGGAGAATGACGTCGCCGACGACCTGTCGAAACGGGTAGCTCAGAAGTCGCCCGTGGAACCAGGCACCTTTGTGTTCCAACTCACTCAACCATCAGTTACACCATCAGGACGGCAAACCAAGAAGAAAAAAGTCAGTTCCGGGGACTACTTCCCGGCAAAGCCACCTCTGGCTGTCAAGAAGGTTGTCGGGAGTGACAAAATGCTCGACAATGAGCGCCGAGCCCCGACGGGACAGGCGGTCCCTGCCGTCGAAGCTAGAGCTCCCGCGGCAGAAGAGACGCCTTTAGTCCTTGTCGTCAAGCTATGGGCTCCGACATGGGCGCAGCAGATTGTCCAGTACCTCCAGACAGGAGACCTCCCCGAGGAGCAAGAAGAAGCTGTGAAAGTAGCCCGATAGTCGAGCATGTATCAGTTCGTGGACAACGACCTGTACTGGAGGAGACCGAACGGGGTGAAATTGAGGTGCATCGCTCGGGAGGAAGGACAATGGCTGCTGGCAAAGATACACGAGGGGATTTGTGGCTCCCACGTAGGATCAAGGGCCCTTGTCGAGAAGGCATTCCGGCAAGGCTTCTACTGGCCCACAACCCTTCAAGACGCCTTGGCGGTGGTAACAACGTGTGAAGCATGCCAATACCACGCCAAGAAAATACACCAACCAGCACAAGCCCTTCAAACCATACCGCTCTCCTGGCCATTCTCGGTCTGGGGGCTCAACATCATCGGTCCCCTCCCCCATGCTACCAGGGGCTTCGAGTTCTTGTTCGTCGCTATCGACAAGTTCACGAAGTGGAACGAAGTTGAGCCAGTGAGAAAAGTAACGGCGCAGGCGGCGGTCAAGTTCCTCAGAGGGATTGTTTGCCATTTTGGGTTCCCAAACAGGATCATCACTGATAACCGCACGCAGTTCACCAGCAGCACTTTTATGCAACACTGTCAAGACATCGGCTCCCAGATCTGCTTCGCCTCAGTTGCTCACCCCAGGAGCAACAGGCAAGTGGAGAGGGCGAATGTTGAAGTGCTGCGGGGTCTCAAGACGAGGACTTTTGACAAGCTGCGCGAGCACGGAAGGTGCTGGATTGATGAGCTGTCGGCGATTCTTTGGTCGGTCAGAACGACACCAAATCGAGCCACCGGCGAAACACCCTTTGCCCTGGTCTACAGGTCGGAGGCAATTCTCCCCACGGAACTCACGTACGGGTCACCGAGAGTGTGGGCCTTCGACGAGGACCAGCAAGAGCGGCTACGGCATGACAATGCCACGCTCCTCGAGGACGATCGTCTCCAGGCCGCACTACATGCCGCTAGGTACCAGCAGGCCTTGCTCCGCTACCATAGCCGCAAAGTGCGCACCAGGATTGTTGAGGAAGGCGATCTTGTCCTTCGACGGATTCAGTCCGCGAAGGGATCAAACAAGTTGACGCCGAAGTGGGAAGGCCCTTACCGGGTGGTACGAGTCACCAGGCCTGGCGCAGTCTACTTGGAGAACGAAGATGGCACCCCGGTGCAGAACTCATGGAATATCATGCATCTTCGCAAGTTCTACCCGTAAGGCGCAGTTGTCGGGCTCCTAGGCAACCACTTTTGTACAAGTCTCGTGATACGTCTCCAACGTATCTAAAATTTATGAAGTATTCATGACATATTTACAACAATTTTATATGGTTTTGGTATGATTTGCATGGAACTAACCTGGACTGACACTGTTTTCAGCAGAACTACCGTGGTGTTGTTTTTTGTGCAGAAATAAAAGTTCTCCAAATGCAACGCAACTTTTTGATGATTTTTTTTGGAACAAAAGAGGCACTAGAAGCTTCGTGGGAGGGCCAGAAGAGCCACGAGGTGGCCACAACCAACCAGGGCGTGCCAACACCCTCTGACTCGCCCTGGTGTCTTGTGGGCCCCTCGTGGCCCATCTTCGCGTGAAACCGACGCCCAAAAATCCTATATAGTCAGAAACCCCTAGAAATAACCCTAGATGAGAAGTTCCACCGCCGAAACTCTCTGTATCGATAAAAAACCAATCTGGAGGCGTTCCAGTACCCTGCCGGAGAGGGTAGATCATCTCCGGTGGCCATCTTCATCATCCCGGCGGATGCCATGACGAGGAGGGAGTAGTCCACCCTCGGGGCTGACGGTTTGTACCAGTAGCTATGTGTTCAATCTCTCTCTCTCTCTCATGTTCTTGAGATGGCACGATCTTGATGTATCACGGGTTTGTTAATATAGTTGGATCATAGGGTGTTTTCCCCTCTCTATCTTGTTCTGATGAATTGAGTTTTCCCTTTGAGATTTCGTTATTACCGGATTGAATACTTTTATGGATTTGAGAGCACCTGATCTATGTCTTGGCACTCAACTCACGGATTCCCGAGGTGACATTGGGGTAATCTATGCATAGGGGTTGATGCACGTTTTCGTCCTACTTTCTCCAGTAGAAATCTTGAGGCACTCTTTGAGGTTCTTTCTGTTGGATTGAGTATTATGAATCTGAAATTGTTTGATGCGTATCATATAATTAACTCATGGATACTTGTGGTGACATTGGAGTATCTAGGTGACATTAGAGTTGGTTGATGCGTATCATATGGTGTTATTTTAGTATGAACTCTAGATAGATTGATCGGAAAGGATAACATGGTGTTATTTTAGAACGAACTCTTGGATAGGACGATCGGAAAGGACAACTTTAAGGTGGTTTCGTACCCTACAATAAAATTTCTTCTTATGTTCTCCGCTAGATAAGAACTTTGGAGTGATTCTTCGTTGCACGTTGAGGGATGGTTATGTGATCCAATTATATTAGCAATGTTGAGAGATTGCACTAGCGAAAGTACGGACCCTAGGCCTTGTTTTCAAGCATTGCAATACCGTTTGTGCTCACTTTTGTTAATTGCTACCTTGATGGTTTTTATTGTTACTATTACAAAAATCAATATCTACTATCATTACTACGCTTGTATCACCATCTCCACCAAACTAGTGCACCTATACAATTTACCATTGTATTTGGTGTGTTGGGGACACAAGAGACTTTTTATTATTTGGTTGCAGGGTTGTTTGAGAGAGACCACCTTCATCCTATGCCTCCCACGGATTGATAAACCTTAGGTCATCCACTTGAGGGAAATTTGCTACTGTCCTACAAAACTCTGCGCTTGGATGCCCAACACGAGTCTACAAGAACAAGTTGTGTAGTAGACATCAAGCTCTTTTCTGGTGCCGTTGCCGGGGAGGTGAGTGCTTGAAGGTATATCTTTAGATCTTGTAATTAAATCTTTTAGTTTCTTGTTTTTCACTAGTTTGGTTTTATAAAAAAAACTACAAAAAATGGAGTTTAGGTTGCATCATTTGTTTCGTCTTTATAATGTCTTTCGTGAAAATAAGGATTCAGAAAATTGTGCTCAATTGGTAGAGGAAGAAATTACGAAAATACTTAATGAGAATTCCTTGAATGACGAGCATGATGGCAATATTGTTAGTATGCATTCTTTGAATACCCATGATGCTAATGATATGCAAAGCCACAAGCTTGGGGATGCTATGTTTGATGAAGATGATATTTTTAGTCCCCCAAGTTTTGATGAACAAATTTATTATGATGATGGCATGCCTCCTATCTATGATGATTATGATGATGACATGTATGATATAAAGAGTGATAATAACCTTGAAACTTGTCATCATGATTTTAGTTTTCAATTGGATTATGCCACTCAAATATCTCATGGTAGTTATTTTGTTGAGTTTGCCCCCACTACTTTGAATGAGAAGAATTTTGCTTGTGTGGGTAGTAATAAAAATTCTATGCTTGTGCATCATGAAAATAATGATTTATGTGATAGTTATATTGTTCAATTCCTTCATGATGCTACTGAAAATTATTATGAGGGAGGAATATATGCTTGTAGGAATTGCAATAATATCAAGTTTCCTCTCTATGTGTTCAAAGTTTTGAAGTTATGCTTGTTTTGCCTTCCTATGCTAGTTTATTCTTGTTCCCATAAATTGTTTGCTCAAAAAATTCCTATGCATAGGAAGTGGGTTAGACTTAAATGTGCTTTTCATGAGATTCATGATGCTCTTTTGCATGTTTCAATTATTATTCCTATGTGAGCATCATTGAAATCATCATGCATAGCTAAAAGGCATTAAAGAAAAGCGCTTCTTGGGAGACAACCCAACACTTTTACTTTCTGTTTTTGAGTGTTCACATGATTAAGCTACTGTATTAATCATGTTTTGTGTCTTTTATTTCAATAAAGTGCCAAGTAAAGCCTTTGGGATGACTCACAAGATGAGTAGAATTGATGCTGAACCAAAACAGAAACTTTTGACTCCAATACAGGAATTTTCATTTCTTACTGGAGCGTGATAATGATCTGAAATTTTTAAACAGTGTGGATATACAAATTCTTCAGGTTTTCATAATTTTTCAGAATTTGTAGAGACAGGTAAGTATGGTTATACTACAGATCTTCACAGACTGTTCTGTTTTTGACAGATTCTGTGTTGCATGCATAGTTTGCTTGTTTTAGTGTTCCCATAGCTTATATTCAGTGATATAAATTGTGTGAATGGTAGAATACCGTAGGTATTATGTGAGAACCATTATGAATCTTGTCTTGACAGTACCTAAGTGAATGATCTTTATTTATTATACTAACCCATCTCACGAAGTTCCGTTAAGTTTTGTGTGATTGAAGTTTCCAAGTTTTGGGTGAGACACCGATATGAGGAGAATAAGGTGTGAAAGGAACCTAAGCTTGGGGATTCCCAAGGCACCCCCAAGATAATATCCAAGGAAGACTCAAGCACCTAAGCTTGGGGATGCCCCGGAAGGCATCCCCTCTTTCGTCTCCAACATTATCGGTACATCTTACTTGGAGCTATATTTTTATTCGTCACATGATATGTGCTTTGCTTGGATCATCATTATATTTTTTATTATCTATTATATGTTATTTATAATCTTGTTTTTCAATAAAAAGTTCCAAGAATTGCCTTAGGATGCTTGCATTGCATGTTTGATGTGTGCTGTGTAAAAACAGAAACTTTCTCTGTAGTGTTTGAATTTTCATATTTTACTGGAACATGGAAAGTTTCTGAAATTTTTACACGGTATTGTAATTGAAATTATTTAGCACTTCCTAAATTTTCATAATTTTTTAAGTTAGATAAGTACAGTGTTTTCATAAATTGCTACAGACTGTTCTGTTTGGACAGATTGCTGTCAAAGTTTTGTTATCTACTTATCCTATAGTTTCCATAGCCTATATTGGTAGATATAAATTGTGGAAACGATAGTAAACAGTAGATGATGTTTGGAAATTATTTTGCAACTTGTCTTGGCAGTACAAGAAGTGTGGACTTATTCTTATGTGTACTAACCTATCTCACGAGTTCTTTTCGAGTTTTTGTGGATGAAGTTTTTTTAGAATAGGTGAAACCGTGATATGAGAGGATTGAACAAGATACAAAAGCTCAAGCTTGGGGATTCCCAAGGCACCCCAAGTAAATATTTCAAGAAGTCTCAAGCATCTAAGCTTGGGGATGCTACACATCCCACCTCTCTTCATCAAACAAATATCGGTTAGCCTATGTTGAGCCTAAAGTTTTATTTGTCCACATGATATGTGCTATTCTTGGAATGAATTTTTATTTAGTTTGTTGGTTGAATAAAATACTCAGATATTAAAATCTTTATTGAGAGAGAGTCCTCACATAGCTACTTAATTGCTTGACTACTCATTAATCTTCACTTATATCTTTTGAGAGTAGTTTGATGTGTTACTCTGGTGCTTGACTTATATCCTAAGAGTAAATTGTGAATGGATGAAATATCATAAATCTGAAATTATCAATGTGCTATATTATTAGTAGCAAGTTCACATTTGGTTTAGAAATTAAAATCTATTGAAGTTTAACAATCACTGTATTGGTCATATGAGCAATTCATGAATGATTAGTATAGGAAAGAGAACTTTCACATACAAATATATTATCTTGGACATCTTTTATGATTGTGAATACCCATCAATTATTTTCAAACTTGATCAAATAGTTGAAGTTGAACAAGGAAGACAACGTAATGGTTATGTTTGGGTATATTTGCATATAAGTTATATTGTTATGGATCCTCCAACATGTGGTGCTTGTTTAGAACCTTTTGCTAGCCAACACTTCGTACTAAGTAGAGATACTACTTGTGCATCCAAATCCTTGAGCCAAGTTTCTTCCATAAGAGTCCACCATACCTACCTATATATGGTATTTCACTGCCATTCCAAGTAAATTTGCATGTGCCACCTCTAAACATTCAAATAAACATCTGTTTTGTGTGCTTGTACCTCTCATGGAGCGATGGGGCGGTCATTATCTTCCATGCTAAGCGAGTTATTCTCAAGATGAGTGTTTATTCACTTGTCATTGCACGAGATAGGCTGGTAAAATAGATTCCCAGTCCTGCATAACACAAAAATAAATAAACAAAAACTCCCCCTAGAAAGTTGATTGTTTGGAGGGCAAACATGGATTCGGCCAGCCATGGAATGTGTTTGAATGGTGGAGGGGGAGTAAAAATTTAAATTCTGTTTGGGAACTGCCAATAATGTGATTAGCATGGAAGATATTGAATACTCTATGTGACGTTGACAGGAAAGGTACACCACTCAAAATTACATATTCATCTCTGTTTTAAACAATGAGCTCTGGCACATATGCAAATCTCTGCTTCCCTCTGCGAAGGGCCTATCTTTTACCTTTCAATATTTACTTTTATGCAACAGTCAATAGTATGCATTCTCATTTCAACCTGAATTATTCTCTAGTTGGCAAGCATCATGTGGTGGGGAAAGATCTAGGCACATATGGCCAGTCAAATATATTTGATCATGACTTATTATTGTTGACAATTATCTCTATGATAAATGAGTTGGGAGGTGAAACATTAAGCCCCTATCTTTCTATGTGTTCGATGGATGCCATTTGTTCTAAAAATATGCTTTGAGTACTGGCAATCATAGAAGACTATATGATGATTGAGTATGTGGAGCTCTTACTTAGACTTTGTTGAGAATAAGTTGAATTGCAATTTTTTGGTTACTAAGAACATAGGTTGTTAAGTTTCAAGAGAATTCATTGTTTGAACCATAACATGTGAATTGGTTGCTACTTTATCATGATGACTTTAATGAGAAAGAGTTGCTATTATGATGCTAGGAAAACTTATGCACTATGCTATTATTCACACTTCATAAATTATTTTCTTTTATCATTTACCTACTCGAGGACGAGTAGTAATTAAGCTTGGGGATGCTGATACGTCTCCAATGTATATATAATTTATGAAGTATTCATGCCATATTTACAACAATTTTATATGGTTTTGGTATGATTTGCATGGAACTAACCCGGACTGACGCTGTTTTCAGCAGAACTACCGTGGTGTTGTTTTTTGTGCAGAAATAAAAGCTCTCCAAATGCAACAAAACTTTTTGACGATTTTTTTGGAACAAAAGAGGCACTAGAAACTTCGTGGGAGGGCCAGAAGATCCACGAGGTGGCCACAACCCACCAGGGTGCGCCATCCCCCTTTGGCTCGCCCTGGTGTCTTGTGGGCCCCTCGTGGCCCATCTTCGCGTGAAACCGACGCCCAAAATCCTATATATTCAGAAACCCCCAGAAATAACCCTAGATGAGAAGTTTCGCCGCCGCAACTCTCTGCATCAATGAAAAACCAATCTGGAGGCGTTCAGTACCCTGCCAGAGAGGGTAGATCATCTCTGGTGGCCATCTTCATCATCCCGGCGGAGGCCATGACGAGGAGGGAGTAGTCCACCCTCAGGGCTGACGGTTTGTACCAATAGCTATGTGTTTAATCTCTCTCTCGTGTTCTTGAGATGGCACGGTCTTGATGTATCGCGGGCTTTGTTAATATAGTTGGATCATATGGTGTTTTCCCCTCTCTATCTTGTTGTGATGAATTGAGTTTTCCCTTTGAGATTTCGTTAGTACCGGATTGAATATTTTTATGGATTTGAGAGCACTTGATCTATGTCTTGGCACTCAACTCGCGGATTCCCGAGGTGACATTGGGGTAATCTATGCATAGGGGTTGATGCACGTTTTCATCCTACTTTCTCCGGTAGAAATCTTGGGGCACTCTTTGAGGTTCGTTGTGTTGGATTGAGTATTATGAATATGAAATTGTTTGATGTATCGTATAATTAACTCATGGATACTTGTGGTGACATTGGAGTATCTAGGTGACATTAGAGTTGGTTGATGCGTATCATATGGTGTTATTTTCGTATGAACTCGAGATAGATTGATCGGAAAGGATAACTTGGTGTTATTTTAGTACGAACTCTTGGATAAATCGATCGGAAAGGATAACTTTAAGGTGGTTTTGTACCCTACAAACAATTTCTTCTTATATTATCCGCTAGATAAGAACTTTGGAGTGATTCTTCATTGCACGTTGAGGGACGGTTATGTGATCCAATTATATTAGCATTGTTGAGAGATTGCACTAGCGAAAGTACGGACCCTAGGCCTTGTTTTCAAGCATTGCAATACCGTTTGTGCTCACTTTTGTTACTTGCTACCTTGCTGTTTTTTATTATTACTATTACAGAAATAAATATCTACTAACATTACTACACTTGTATCACCATCTCTTCGCCGAACTAGTGCACCTATACAATTTACCATTGTATTTGGTGTGTTGGGGACACAAGAGACTTTTTATTATTTGGTTGCAGGGTTGTTTGAGAGAGACCATCTTCATCCTACGCCTCCCATGGATTGATAAACCTTAGGTCATCCACTTGAGGGAAATTTGCTACTGTCCTACAAAACTCTGCGCTTAGAGGCCCAACACGAGTCTACAAGAACAAGTTGTGTAGTAGACATCATCTCACAGCAATGCGTGTAATCCTTTGTACAAAGCCAGGTGGTGACCCTGTGTGCAGTTAGTAAAACTAGATATCCCGCAACTTTTCTCCTGCCTAGATACATATTTGCATTATTTTTCATTATGCGGGTTATTGCGGTATCTCATTGCCAACATAAGGTCGTTGTCGAATCGCTAAAAGCCCAAAGCGCATCCAAATTTCTGTGCTTTCTTTTTCCCGAAAGGAAGCAGGATTCCTTCCCCCCGCGCGCAAGTCATACCGTGGGGAAGGAGGGGCGGCAAGGGCGGACGCGTTTGGAGAAAAAACCTCACGGCAAGAAGGGCGACAGACGAACGAAAAGATAAGTAAAACTCTTTCCCTGCTACAAACTGCAGCCTAAGAAAAGACCTGCGAGCGGGTGGACCCTTATCGGAATCGTTGCACGCCGGGGATTGGAAGCATGCCCAGCACCTCGGATAGTCGCAGCGAGGACGATAAGGTAACCTTAGAAGCGCCCCACGATAAGACGACCCACATCGGTAAGGGTCCCCGACAAGCGTAAAGGTCGGAAAGGCACTGCAATGCATTTTTCGCAAAGAGGGGAAAGAAAAAGAGGGATTGACACACAAACATACAAGGCAAATCCTTGATATATTAGTACTACCCAACATCTTTCTTTGATTTTCTTTTAGGCTTTCGTCGGGTACAACCTCGATACAAAAGGTGAGCCCCAAGCTCAGCGGCGGCGTCGCGAGGTCAAGTCGGAGTGCGATTTCCTCTAACGCCGTCGCCGCCGTCCGGAGGGAGATCGACCACTACGACATGGCATTCGATCTGGAAACAAGACCCCACAAGTGGGGCCTCGCCTTCCGAATCCCTCCAGGGCGCCGACGCGCCCTCCGAATCCCTCCTGGGCGACGGTGCGTGCGCTACTCAAAGTCATCGCCCTCGATCTGGACACCGAGGGCGCCGTCGTTGTCATCGCTGCCACTGGAGGAGCCAGAGTCACTGCCACTCGAGCCTTCTGCGCAGCACTCCAGGCAGGCCCCCAAGGCCCCTAAGAGCTTCACGGAGAGGGTGGCGGAGCCGTCAAACTCAAAGTGGAGCAGATGCCCAGGCCCGATCCCCCTGGAGTGGGCAAACGACCTCCATCCTCGCGCCAGGAACATGGCACCTCCAGGGGAAAGGTCGACCGCCACCCACACCGGCCCATCGTGGCAGCCGTCGGCATGGAGCCACAAGCCTCGAGGGCGACGGGCCTCCATGGCCCTCGTGAAAAGATCGGGAAGACGCAGCCAGCTCCGGCGCCGCCGGGGGACCACCATGAGGAACTCATGCACCTCTACTCCCGCATGAGCCCCCAAATGGGGCCGCGGGGGAGAGGCGCCTCCACGAACGCCATGGTTCGGCGGAGCCACCCCCGCGTGACCCCTGGATGCCGGCTGACCGCAGGAGCTGGACACGACCTCCGCCGCCGTCACCACAATGCGCATCGGGCTCCGAGGGCTGCCCCTACCAGCGCCCCTAGGACCTCGAGCACGACCGCGACCCCTCGCCATCGCAGAGGGAGCGCGCTGGAAGTGGTGGCGAAAGGAAGAAGGAAGAAGCACCAAGCAGCTAGGGAAGAGCTAGCACGGAGTCGGGGATGAGTGGCACCCTCTTCAACCCCTCCCTATTTATAGGGGCCAAGCCAAGGGGGAAGAAGAGGAGCCGACTCTCTGCGGACCGTAACGAGCGCACGCTCATACGTCCATGACTTCAGCGACCGCCCAACCCGACCAATGGTGAGCGCCGCGCGCGCCACGCGTCACCCAAGGCGTAGTTAAGGCAGAAGGAGGAACGTCGCCAATTAAATGGCGAAGGGCGAGCGGGCACCGCGTCATTTCCCTCGCTGCTTACCCCGAGGAAGGCCAGGGGCTGGCCGCCTGTGTACCGACATGACCGCTCACTGTCAAGCGTGTTGCTTGGGCGACCGCCCCCCTCCACAATTGTCGTTACCCACGGTAAATGCGCTCGTGGGAAAGGTCAGTAAAGGTCATCATAACTGCAGGAAAACGTGGCCGCGCATGCCCGTGCACTGTTTCGGGCCTAGCCCAGCAACGACGCACGCGCGTGTATGGCCCAGGTCCGGGTGCTACTGTCGGTGTACTAAGAATTGGGGGTCCCTAGTACCCAGACTTATGCACGGGCAACCGCCTCAGGCCGGCAACTTCTTGCTGGGCTTGCACTAGCCTCCGAGGCAAACCGAAGCCAAGACCGAAGCAAGGCGACCAGGCCCTTCACCTAGCGGAGTAGCCCACCCACGGGCGTCCCCGGCAAGATTCCAACCCGCCAGGCCGACGCTCCACCTCACCAGGGACGATTGTCTACATCGGTTGAGGTTTCGAGTGGGCAGACGAAGCTGGCCCGGGCACATGGCTACGGCGGCGGGCCTGTTGCAGCTTTAACGCCACCCGTCCCGCGGCGTGGCAAAAGAATAAGAGTTAGCTGGGCATACGGCACAGAAGGAGAGGCAATCCTTGCCGGGAGACGTCGCCAGCGCGCCACCACATGGTGCATTCAATGCGCCTGCCCTAGTCCGTCAGAGTTAGGTATTTCCCACTACCACTCTGACGACTGCCCCTATAGCTGTAAGAGCGCACTGTACACCTAGTAAATGACCATTGTATCCTTTGTGGAAACCCCTTGGACTATAAAAGGAGGCCCATGGCTACCTTGACAAAGGTCGACACCCTGTCTATTTGCACGCGTAGCTGCACCTCTCAAGCATCCTTGCCGGGTGGCTGCACATCTGTATTTGGACCCAGATATGCAAACACACGGACATGACGTAGGGTTTTATGCTCCCGAGCGGCCCGAACCTGTATAAACCCCGCGCGTAGTCATGGCTGACTGATGCTCTTCGTGTACTCGACGCCCCTGCCGAACCGTAAAGGGACCCCGCTGGTCCCATCGATCGTCGTGAATCACACCCCCGACACCCCCTTCGACGCGCGAGCGGCCCGTGCGAGGGAAAACAATGGCCATGGCGAGGCTGCCTCGGGGGGTTCTCATACTTACTTCTCTGCAACGCCAACAAGTAGTTACTTGCCGGACGTGCCTTGTGAGGCCCCTTGAGCAATCCACCCCAAGGAGAAATCCTGCACGCAAGGCGCTTCACTTTGAATGATGCGCGCTTGCTGGTTTGCACTTGGGTGTCATGTGAGGAGACCACACACCAAGGGCCTTGGTGGGGTGACGTGCGCGGGAGTAGGCCTGCGAGCCAGGGCCCAGTCCCTTGGGTTTTTCAGCGCTGCTGGGACCTACCCGAGCACAGGCACTATGTCCAGCCCCCGCTCGCGTGAGGCCCAAGGGGGAGCTGGCGAGCGCGTGCCGCTGAAGAAGGCCGGCGGCTGCCGTGCTAGGCACGATTCACCCCGAGGTCGGCGTGGCCCGTGGGGGCGCTCTGAGTTGACTTATCCACCAGCGCGGAGCATGGGGCTTCCACTTGGGCATGGGCGTGATCATAGTTTGATAGTTCTGCCAGCGCGGAGCATGGGGCTTCCACTTGGGCATGGGCATGATCATAGTTTGATCGTTCCGCCAACGCGGAGCATGGGGCTTCCACTTGGGCGTGGGCATGATCATAGTTTGATCGTTCCACCAGCGCGGAGCATGGGGCTACCACTTGGGCGTGGGCATGGTTGCGATTCAACCGTTTTGTCAGCACGGAGCATGGGGCTTCCACCTGGGTGTGGGCATGGTCGTGATTCGACCGTTCCGCCAGCATGGACCATGGGGCTTCCACATGGGCGTGGGCTTGGTCGCGATTTGACCGTTCCGCCAGCGCGGAGCATGGGGCTTCCACTTCGGCATGGGCGGGAGTCCTCCCGAGGCCAAGGTGTGGTGCGCCGGGAGGCTCTGGGGCGTGTACAGCCCCACCTCATTCTTACGTGAGAGGGTCACGGGTAGAACTCGCGGAAGTGTCGGATGCTCCGGGCACAGGGCTCAGGAGCTCCTTCCTCGGTCCTCAGGCGGTTTGTGCCTAGCTCTTGATGCGGTTGCGTGCTCATGTACCCCGTGATACGAGGGCGATGCGCGTCGGGCGACCGTCGATGCATGGCGCCCGAGGTGGCGAAACACCAAGCTAGCAGCCATACAAACTGGGCCGCACCCTTACTCGCTCGCTCGCGACGGTCCCATGAGAGGGTGAGACACTAAGGACCTCTGTGAGGTGACGAGCGCTGGGGCAGGCCCGCGAGCCAGAGCTCGATCGCTTGGATTTATCAACGCTACAGGGACGGACCCGAGCACAGACGCCGTGTCCATCCCCTGGTCATGAGACGGCCGAGGGAGTGGTCGCGAGGGCGCGGCGATTTCAGATGGTAGCGAGGCATCAAACACAAGGCTTAAGAAAATGACATGAGTTCAACAAAAGATAACCATATTCGATACATAACCAAAAAGTGAGGATGCTGCAGGGACGGACCCGTGCCAGCTCGAGGATGATGCAACCCGAAGGGCAGCATTAATTTGAACAAACCAAAAAGTCACCTGGCAATAATGCTGCTACGGGAGTGTCGGACTGCTTGGCGAAACGTGTCGCGGGGGTTCACCTCTCAGGGGCCGTTTAGCCCCTGAGGTCTCGAGGACTCGCGAGAGCCCGACATCTCGCGAGGCGCCATTGCGAGCTGCTCTAGCCTTTGGAAGGTGGTGCCAACGTTCTCCAAGCCAAAGGGCATGCGGACGTAGCTGGTGGCGACGCCCCTTCCCTGGCCAACGCGTGGTGGCTGGAAGAGGCCCTATGTATCGTCCCTGTTGAGGCCTGCGATGTCGACGCACATGCATACCTTGATATTCTCCCGGGGGAGCAAAGCCGAGCTGATGGGGCGCCTCGGATGACACTCGCCCCGCATGGCCCGAGCCTCTCGCAGCTTGTCAATCTCTCGGGCGATGAACTCTCGTGTCTCTGGCGCCTAGTGCCGTATTCTTCGCTTGCGGGGGCGTGCATCGAAGCACACCTCCAAGTGGTGCCCGAGCACCTCCCTCGTCACACTGCTCAGGTCAGACGCATTCCAGGTGGAAGCCCCCGAGCCTGGCCTGAGGGGGGCGCCGGTCGTGCCTTCCTATGTTGGGGGAAGACAGGCATCGGAACCGGGCGATGGGCTCTCGGTGTTGGCGTTAGGTGTTGCATTCATTGCCTTGGCGGGGCCCTGGACGGGCAACAATTGCTTCTTTCTTGGGGGCGCGGCCTTGCGAGGCCCAGCACCTCCTTCGTCATCTGAATGCCCAACCGCGGCAGCTTTGTAAGCACACTCAAGGGAACAAACCGCATCCTTTTCATCGCAGGTGATGGTGATGACGCCGCTGCAGCCAGGCATCTTGAGGACGTTGTAGCCGTGGTGGATCACCGCCATGTATTTGGCCAGCACCGGGTATCCCAGGATTGCATTGTACGGGAGGCCGATGTACTCCACGTCGAAGTCGATGAGCTCAGTGTGGTAGTTGTCGCGTGTGCCGGAGGTGACGGGGAGGCGGACTTGCCCCATGGGAATGATGGAGCCACCGGTCACCCCAGAGAACGGTCTGGTAGGCATCAGCTGGTCACAGAGTACCTGGAGCGTCTCGAAGGTCTTGACAGAACTTACGTTGAGGCCGGCACCCCCGTCGATGAAGGTCTTGGTGACTGAGACGTTGCTGATGATGGGGGTGCACAACATGGGAAACGCGCCCACGGCAGCTGTGGACTTGAGGTTGTCCCTCGAGTCGAAGGAGATGGCGTACTGCGACCACTTGAGGGGCCGCACGGCCTCCGGCCTCGGGAGGGCGGTGCTCACCTCACGAAAGAACTGTTTGAACAAGTGGTTCGACACAGGGGCATATGCTCTGGCGAGGATACAAGCCATCACGCGAGGCTCCTTAAAGCCCCCGCCCCCCTCGTCGTGTCGGTTGTTGTCGTTCCTCCTGGGCGGCGGCGGCGGTGACGGAAGAGCAGCGTTGTCCTGAGGGCGTGCCTCACGAGGCTATTCACGCCAGCCCTGGCGGGGGTTGCCATTGCGGTTGCCCCACCTGATGCCGCCGCGACCGCCCCTGCGGCCGGTGCCGCGGTTGTTGGAAATATGCCCTAGAGGCAATAATAAATTAGTTATTATTATATTTCCTTGTTCATGATAATCGTTTATTATCCATGCTATAATTGTATTGATTGGAAACTCAAATACATGTGTGGGTACATAGACAACACTGTGTCCCTAGTAAGCCTCTAGTTAACTAGCTCGTTGATCAAAAGATGGTGAAGGTTTCCTAGCCATGGACATAAGATGTCATTTGATAACGGGATCACATCATTAGGAGAATGATGTGATGGACAAGACCCAAACTATAAACGTAGCATATGATCGTGTCAGTTTATTGCTATTGTTTTCTGCATGTCAAGTATCTGTTCCTATGACCATGAGATCATGCAACTCCCTGACATCGGAGGAATACCTTGTGTGTATCAAACGTCGCAACGTAACTGGGTGACTATAAAGATGCTCTACAGGTATCTCCGAGGGTGTCTGTTGGGTTGGCATGGATCAAGATAGGGATTTGTTACTCCGTGTGACGGAGAGGTATCTCAGGGCCCACTCGGTAATACAACATCACAATGAGCCTTGCAAGCAATGTGACTAAAGTGTTAGCCACGAGATCTTGTATTACGAAACGAGTAAAGAGACTTGCCAGTAACGAGATTGAACTAGGTATAGAGATACCAACGATCGAATCTCGGGCAAGTAACATACCGAAGAACAAAGGGAACAGCATACGGGATTAACGGAATCCATGACATAGAGGTTCGACCGATAAAGATCTTCGCAGAATATGTAGGAGCCAATATGGGCATCCAGGTCCCGCTATTGGTTATTGATCGTAGAGGTGTCTCGGTCATGTCTACATTGTTCTCGAACCTGCGGGGTCTACACACTTAACGTTTGGTGACGATTAGTATAGTTGAGTTATTTTGTTGGTGACCGAAGGTTGTTCGGAGTCCCGGATAAGATCCCGGACATGATGAGGATCTCTGGAAGAGTCCGGAGGTAAAGATTGATATATGTGATAATAGTGTTTTGATCTTCGGAAGGGTTCCGGAATTCACCGGAAGGGGTTCCGGATGTTTACCGAAGTGTTCGGGTGCAGCAACACTTTATATGAGCCAAAGGGGTAAAGCCCACGAGGTATTGGAAAGTGCAAAAGGAAGTTTTGTTGCTGCCTTAAGCGGTACTACCGCTGGTAAGGCAGTACTACCGCGTAAGCGGTACTACCGCTTGTGTGAAGCGGTACTACCGCTCAAGCGGTACTACCACTCGTGAGCGGTACTACCGCTTGTACGCGATACTACTGGAATCCGAGTTGGACTCTTTCCGTGCGGGCCGAACCGACCTTGTGCGGGCAAAACCGACCTTGTGGAGGCTTTCTCTCCAAGTTTAGACCCCAGGGCTCAACATATAAATAAAGGGGCAGGGCTAACACACGGGGCATATCAAGATTTCCCAAGCCATGTGCCGGTAACCCTAACCCTCTAGTTCCTCCCGTCATAATCTCCGTAGTGCTTGGCGAAGCCCTGCAGAGATTGTTCCTCACCACCATCACCACGCCGTCGTGCTGCCGGAACTCATCTACTACTTCATCATCGCTCGCTGGATCGAGGAGGTGAAGGCGTCATCAAGCCGTACGTGTGTTGAACGCGGAGGTGCCGTCCGTTCGGCACTAGTTCGTGATCGGATCGAGGGACGACTTGCGATTTGGATCGCGGAGACGTTCGACTACATCAACCGCGTTTCTTAACGCTTCCGCTTAGCGATCTACAAGGGTATGTAGATTCACTCTCCCTCTCATAGATGCTCATCACCATGGATAGATCTTGTGTGTGCGTAGGAAAATTTTTGTTTCCCATGCAACGTTTCCCAACAGTGGTATCAGAGCTAGGTCTATGCGTAGATGAGATCTCGAGTAGAACACAAAAGGGTTTTGTGGGCGTTGATATTCAGATTGCTTCCTCCCTTGGTCTTTTCTTGTTTCGGCGGTATTGTGGGATGAAGCGGCTCGGACCAACATTACTCGTACGCTTACGAGAGACCGGTTCCTTCAACTGACATGTAACTTCGTTGCATAAAGATGGCTAGCGGGTGTATGTTTCTCCCACTTTAGTCGGATCGGATTTGACAAAGGCGGTCCTTGAGAAGGTTGAAAAGCAATTTTTATATCACCGTTGTGGTTTTTGCGTAGGTAAGAATCGTTCTTGCTAGATACCCGTAGCAGCCATGTAAAACTTGCAACAACAATTAGAGGACGTCTAACTTGTTTTTGCAGGGTATGTTGTGATGTGATATGGCCAAGTACATGATGAGATATAAGTGATGTATGAGATGATCATGTGTTGTATAGAATAATACGACTTGCATGTCGATGAGTACGGCAACTGGCAGGAGCCATAGAGTTGTCTTTAATTATTTTCGCCGTTTTGCTTTACTTTATCGCTATGAGTTAGCAATAGTCGTGGAAGCAACAGTCGGCGCGACAACTTCATGGCGACACATTGATGGAGATCAAGATGATGGAGATCATGGTGTCACGCCGGTGACGATGGAGATCGTGCCGGTGCTTTGAAGATGGAGATCAAAAGCACAAGTTCATGGCCATATCATGTCACTTATGATTTGCATGTGATGTTAATCCTTTTATGCATCTTATTTTGCTTAGGACGACGGTAGCATTATAAGGTGATCCCTCACTTAAATTTCAAGATAAAATTGTGTTCTCCCCGAGTGTGCACCGTTGCGAAAGTTCGTCGTTTCGAGACACCACGTGATGATCGGGTGTGATAGACTCTACGTTCGCATACAACGGGTGCAAGCCAGTGTTGCACGTGCGGAACACTCGGGTTAAACTTGACGAGCCTAGCATGTACAGACATGGCCTCGGAACACAAGAGACCGAAAGGTCGAACATGAGTCATATAGTAGATATGATCAACATGAAGATGTTCACCATTGAAACCACCTCAACTCACATGATGATCGGACTTGAGTTGGTGGATTTGGATCATGTTACACTCGAATGACCGGAGGGATGTCAATTTGAGTGGGAGTTTTTAAGTAATATGATTAACTAAACTCATTATCTTGAACAATAGTCTGAGTTGTCTTTGCTATATTTATGTTGTAGATCATGGCTCGCGCGGTAGCACCCCTGAATTTTAATGCGTTCCTAGAGAAAGCTAAGTTGAAAGATGATGGAAGTAACTTTGTGGACTGGGCCCGTAATCTAAGGATTATCCTTACGGCTTCCCAGAAGGCTTATGTCCTTGATGCACCGCTTGGTGATCCACCCGCTCCAGTTGAGTCTCTAGACGTTGTGAACGCCTGGCAGGCTCGTTCTGAAGATTACTCAATAGTTCAATGTGCAATATTGTATGGCTTAGAACCGGGACTTCAAAGACGTTTTGAACGTCATGGAGCATATGAGATGTTCCAGGAGTTGAAGTTTATCTTTCAGAAGAATGCCCGGATCGAGAGGTATGAGATCTCCGATAAGTTCTATGCTTGCAAGATGGAGGAGAACGGGTCTATCAGTGATCACATACTCAGAATGTCTGGGTACTCCACCCGTCTGGCTGAATTGGGGATGCCCCTTCCGCCAGAGGCTATCACTGACAGAGTTCTTCAATCATTTCCACCTAGCTACAAGAGCTTCGTGTTGAACTATAACATGCACGGGATGAACAAGTCAGTCGCCGAGCTGTTTGCGATGCTGAAAGCCGCTGAGTCTGAAATTCAGAAGGAGCATCAAGTGTTGATGGTCAATAAAACCACTAGTTTCAAGAAAAATGGCAAGGGTAAGAAGGGTAACTCCAAGAAGAGTGGCAAAGCAGTTGCTCCTCCCGTGAAGAAACCCAAGGCTGGACCCAAACCAGAAACTGTGTGCTTTCATTGCAAGGGAACTGGACACTGGAAGCGGAACTGCCCCAAGTATTTGGCTGACAAGAAGGCGGCCAACAACAAACAAGGTATATATGATATACATGTTATTGATGTGTACCTTACCAACTCTTGTTGTAGTGCCTGGGTATTTGATACCGGTGCGGTTGCTCACATTTGCAACTCTAAACAGGAACTGCAGAATAGATGGAGGCTGGCAAAGGATGAACTGACGATGCGCGTGGGAAATGGTTCCAAGGTTGATGTGATCGCCGTCGGCACGCTCGCTCTTCGATTACCATCGGGATTAGTGATGAACCTGAATAAATGTTATTTGGTGCCTGCGTTAAGCATGAACATTATATCTGGATCTTGTTTATTGCGAGACGGTTACTCATTTAAATCAGAGAATAATGGTTGTTCTATTTATATGAGTAATATCTTTTATGGTCATGCACCCGAAGTGAGGGGTTTATTCTTATTGAATCTCGATAGTAATGATACAGATGTTCATAACATTGATGCCAAAAGATGTAGAATTGATAATGATAATACCACTTTCTTGTGGCACTGCCGTTTAGGTAATATTGGCGTAAAACGCATGAGGAAGCTCCATGCTGATGGACTTTTGGAGTCACTTGATTTTGAATCACTTGACATATGCGAGCCATGCCTCATGGGCAAGATGACTAAACCGCCGTTCTCTGGAACAATGGAACGGGCAAGTGACTTATTGGAAATCATACATACTGATGTGTGCGGTCCGATGAGCATTGAGGCGCGCGGTGGTTATCGTTACTTTCTCACCTTCACTGATGACTTAAGTAGATATGGGTATATTTACTTAATGAAACACAAGTCTGAAACATTTGAAAAGTTCAAACAATTTCAGAATGAAGTTGAGAATCATCGTAACAAGAAGATTAAATTCCTACGATCTGATCGAGGAGGAGAATATCTGAGTTATGAGTTTGGCAGTCACTTAAGACAATGTGGAATTGTTTCACAACTGACACCGCCTGGAACACCACAGCGTAATGGTGTGTCCGAACGTCGTAATCGAACCTTATTGGATATGGTGCGATCTATGATGTCTCTTGCCGATTTGCCACTATCGTTTTGGGGTTATGCATTAGAGACAGCTGCATTCACTTTAAATAGGGCACCATCGAAATCCGTTGAGACGACGCCATGTGAACTTTGGTTTGGCAAGAAGCCAAAGCTGTCGTTTCTTAAAGTTTGGGGATGTGATGCTTATGTCAAAAAGCTTCAGCCTGAAAAGCTGGAACCCAAAGCAGAGAAATGCGTCTTCATAGGATACCCAAAAGAGACAGTTGGGTATACCTTCTACCTCAGATCCGAAGGCAAAGTGTTTGTCACTAAAAACGGAACGTTTCTTGAGAAAGAGTTTCTCTCGAAAAAATTGAGTTGGAGGAAGATAGAACTTGATGAGGTTGTTGAACCTTTACTTCAACCTGAAAGTAGCGCAGCGCAGAAAGATGTTTTTGTAGAGCCTACATCAGCTGAAGAGGAAGTTAATGATGATGATCATGAAGTTTTGGATCAAGTTGCTATCGAACCTCGTAGGTCGACAAGGACGCGTACTGCTCCTGAGTGGTACGGCAACCCTGTCTTAGAGGTCATGTTGTTGGACAACGATGAACCTACGAGCTATGGAGAAGCGATGATAGGCCCGGATTCCGAGAAGTGGTTAGAGGCCATGAAATCCGAGATGGGATCCATGTATGAAAACAAAGTGTGGACTTTGGAAGTATTACTTGAAGGGCGTAAGGCCATTCAGAACAAATGGATCTTTAAGAGGAAGACGGACGCGGACGGTAATGTCAACGTCTATAAAGCTCGACTTGTGGCAAATGGTTTTTCACAAGTTCAAGGAGTTGACTACGATGAGACCTTCTCACCCGTAGCGAAGCTTAAGTCCGTCAGAATCATGTTAGCAATAGCTGCCTTTTTCGATTATGAAATTTGGCAGATGGATGTGAAAACAGCGTTCCTTAACGGTTTCCTTAAGGAAGAGTTGTATATGATGCAACCAGAAGGTTTTGTCGATCCAGAGAATGCTGACAAAGTTTGCAAACTCCAGCGATCCATTTATGGACTGGTGCAAGCATCTCGGAGTTGGAATCTTCGCTTTGATGAGGTGATCAAAGCGTTCGAGTTTGTACAAGTTTACGGAGAAGCTTGTATTTACAAGAAAGTGAGTGGGAGCTCTATAGCATTTCTAATATTATATGTGGATGACATATTACTGATTGGAAACAATATAGAAATGTTGGAAAGCGTGAAGAAATATTTGAACAAGAGTTTTTCAATGAAGGACCTAGGAGAAGCTTCTTTCATATTAGGCATCAAGATCTATAGAGATAGATCGAGACGCTTAATAGGACTTTCACAAAGCACATACCTTGACAAAGTTTTGAAGAAGTTCAAAATGGATCAGTCCAAGAAGGGGTTCTTGCCTGTATTGCAAGGTGTGAAGTTGAGTAAGACTCAATGCCCAGTGACTGCAGAAGATAGAGAAAAGATGAGTGTCGTCCCCTATGCCTCAGCCATAGGCTCTATCATGTATGCAATGCTGTGCACAAGACCGGATGTCAGCCTTGCCATAAGTATGGCCGGAAGGTTTCAAAGTGATCCAGGAGTGGAACACTGGACGGCGGTCAAGAATATCCTGAAGTACCTGAAAAGGACTAAGGACATGTTTCTCGTTTATGGAGGTGATCAAGAGCTCGTCGTAAAGGGTTACGTCGATGCAAGCTTTGACACTGATCCGGATGACTCTAAGTCGCAAACCGGATACGTATTTATTCTTAATGGGGGTGCGGTTAACTGGTGCAGTTCCAAGCAAAGCGTGGTAGCTGATTCTACATGCGAAGCGGAGTACATCGCTGCCTCGGAGGCGGCGAAGGAAGGTGTCTGGATGAAGGAGTTCATGACAGATCTTGGAGTAGTGCCTAGTGTGCTTAACCCAATGACTCTGTTTTGTGATAATACTGGTGCCATTGCTCTAGCCAAGCAACCAAGATTTCACAAGAGGACCGGACACATAAAGCGACGTTTCAATTCCATCCGCGATTACATCAAGGAGGACGACATAAATATTTGCAAAGTACACACGGATCTGAATGTTGCAGATCCGATGACTAAACCACTTCAAAGGGCTAAACATGAACAACACCAGAACTGCATGGGTGTTCGATTCATTACAATGTAAATCACATAGTGATGTGAACTAGATTATTGACTCTAGTGCAAGTGGGAGACTGTTGGAAATATGCCCTAGAGGCAATAATAAATTAGTTATTATTATATTTCCTTGTTCATGATAATCGTTTAATATCCATGCTATAATTCTATTGATTGGAAACTCAAATACATGTGTGGGTACATAGACAACACTGTGTCCCTAGTAAGCCTCTAGTTAACTAGCTCGTTGATCAAAAGATGGTGAAGGTTTCCTAGCCATGGACATAAGATGTCATTTGATAACGGGATCACATCATTAGGAGAATATTGTGATGGACAAGACCCAAACTATAAACGTAGCATATGATCGTGTCAGTTTATTGCTATTGTTTTCTGCATGTCAAGTATCTGTTCCTATGACCATGAGATCATGCAACTCCCTGACATCGGAGGAATACCTTGTGTGTATCAAACGTCGCAACGTAACTGGGTGACTATAAAGATGCTCTACAGGTATCTCCGAGGGTGTTTGTTGGGTTGGCATGGATCAAGACTGGGATTTGTTACTCCGTGTGACGGAGAGGTATCTCAGGGCCCACTCAGTAATACAACATCACAATGAGCCTTGCAAGCAATGTGACTAAAGTGTTAGCCACGAGATCTTATATTACGGAACGACTAAAGAGACTTGCCAGTAACGAGATTGAACTAGGTATAGAGATACCAACGATCGAATCTCGGGCAAGTAACATACCGAAGAACAAAGGGAACAGCATACGGGATTAACTGAATCCTTGACATAGAGGTTCGACCGATAAAGATCTTCGCAGAATATGTAGGAGCCAATATGGGCATCCAGGTCCCGCTATTGGTTATTGATCGTAGAGGTGTCTCGGTCATGTCTACATAGTTCTCGAACCCGTAGGGTCTACACACTTAACGTTTGGTGACGATTAGTATAGTTGAGTTATTTTGTTGGTGACCGGAGGTTGTTCGGAGTCCCGGATAAGATCCCGGACATGACGAGGATCTCCGGAAGAGTCCGGAGGTAAAGATTGATATATGTGATAATAGTGTTTTGATCTCCGGAAGGGTTCCAGAATTCACCGGAAGGGGTTCCGGATGTTTAATGAAGTGTTCGGGTGCAGCAACACTTTATATGAGCCAAAAGGGTAAAGCCCACGAGGTATTGGAAAGTGCAAAAGGAAGTTTTCCTGCTGCCTTAAGCGGTACTACCGCTGGTAAGGTAGTACTACCGCGTAAGCGGTACTACCGCTTGTCTAAAGCGGTACTACCGCTCGTGAGCGGTACTACCGCTTGTACGTGATACTGCTGGAATCCGAGTTGGACTCTTTCCGTGCGGGCCAAACCGACCTTGTGCGGGCAAAACCGACCTTGTGGAGGCTTTCTCTCCAAGTTTAGACCCCAGGACTCAACATATAAATAGAGGGGCAGGGCTAACACACGGGGCATATCAAGATTTCCCAAGCCGTGTGCCGGCAACCCTAACCCTCTAGTTCCTCCCGTCATAATCTCCGTAGTGCTTGGCGAAGCCCTGCAGAGATTGTTCCTCACCACCATCACCACGTCGTCGTGCTGCCGGAACTCATCTACTACTTCATCATCGCTCGCTGGATCGAGGAGGTGAAGGCGTCATCAAGCCGTACGTGTGTTGAACGCGGAGGTGCCGTCCGTTCGGCACTAGTTCGTGATCGGATCAAGGGACGACTTGCGATTTGGATCGCGGAGACGTTCGACTACATCAACCGCGTTTCTTAACGCTTCCGCTTAGCGATCTACAAGGGTATGTAGATTCACTCTCCCTGTCGTAGATGCTCATCACCATGGATAGATCTTGTGTGTGCGTAGGAAAATTTTTGTTTCCCATGCAACGTTTCCCAACAGCGGTTGTTGCGGCCTGGACACTGGCTGACGTGCTCGCCGCGGGGGGCTTGAGCACTCGGCAGTCTTCAGTGTAGTTGGTGCACACATTGTGGTAGACACAAAACGGGCGGCGGGCCCTCTTGGGCACATCATGGTCCCGGACGCGTCTCTGCTCTGGCTCTACCGCGGGGACTTGGAAGAGGAGGAGGACGCGGGGCTGGTCGCGCGGGCGCACGTCGCACCGAGGCTCAACTGGGTCGCTGCGCAGGGGAGGTGGCGGGGGCGCTCCGTGCGCCACGTTCCCAGCGAGACTATGGAGGGCGGAGTGAGAAGGAGGGTGCAAAGACTCCCCCAGCGGTGGTAACGAGCTCGGTGATGTGGTCCAGCCAGGCATCGTAGCCGCCGTCCGTCGGGGGGTAGCGAAGCAGCTCGCACACCATGAGTAGCGCGTCCTGCGCATTCATGTGCCCAAGGCGAGCGTGAGGGGTGGATGCAGTGGCGGTGCGGCCATCTTGCTGCACGGAAGGGTGCAAGGAGGGGTCATGCTGCTCGCGGGCAGCAGGGTCGGTGGCGGCGGCAGCTTTGGCGCCGGCGAGGTGGTTGCGACCATCGCGGCCCACAGGCCCGGTCTGGGCGACGCGGGCCGCCCGGCGCCCGGCACACACGCGGCGAGCGGCGACCATATGGTTGGCGAGGCTAGAGCGGGAACGGAGCTGGAGGACCGCGGCGCACCCCTACTTGGCGTGCCAAATGTCGGAATCGAGGCTCCGGGGACCCAAAGAGGTTCGAACTCTGGGGTGCGCTTCTCCTGCCCTACTCTGCCTCGTAACCTCACGGTGACTCTCCCACGTGCTCGAGCTAAGGAAGAAGAATAGTGGACACGGCCGTTTACCCAGGTTCGGGCCACCTTGTGGTGTAAAACCCTACTCCTACTTGTCTGGATTGCTTGAGGATGAGTGTGAGTACAAGGCTGGGTTCTGGCAAACTCGGGTCGATCACCCTCTACCGTAGCAGCCTGTCCTCTCTTATACTGGCATCGGTCCTCTTGCCCCCGAAAACACACGGTGGGAAGGGTTACCACAATGGCCAGTTTGAAGGGGGATAGGACTTCTGCTTATCCTGACAAAGGTGGTCTTTGCCTGCAAAAAGCCCCCTGTCGTGACGCGCTGGTGGGCTAGGGGATGACCTCCGTCCTGGCGAGCCCCCAGCCTCGATCTTGTTTCACCAAACAGGAAACCTTTCGGGGTTGCTTTGGGAGCGGACGAGCTGGCCCTGCTCCCTTGGCATGGAAGAGGAAATACTCCTCATTCGTGCCTCCTCGCACTACTCCTGGCGCCGCTTGGCGTGGCGTGCGTCGCCCACGTGAAGGTGCAGGACCGTGCGACCCCGCTGAGCCATCCTAGATTTGTCCACTCCGCGGAGGCCCCGGGGGCAGTCGCGAGAAGCGACCTCTCGAGGGGGCTTTGCGAGGATCTTGACGATGCTTGCTGATGTACGCCTCGTGAGGCGGGGGGGGCTCGCGAGGGTCTTGTTCATGAGGTCCAACAGAGGGTCGTGCTGGGCCCATGGCATGCGTCGCGCCTTGGGCCCAGGCTGACGGGCCTGGGTACCCCAGTCCCACAGGCCCGACAATAATAGCATGGAACAATAAAAAATTATAGATACGTCGGACACATATCAGCATCCCCGAGCTTAATTCCTTCTCGTCCTCGTGTAGGTAAATGATAAAAACAGAATTTTTGATGTGACATGCTACCCAATATGTGATCTTTTGCATGTATGCTTATTGAGAAACGATGAATTAACAAACATCAACATAGTAATATTTATAGGCACAAGTAGCAAAATCATCAATCTTTCAAAGTATACGAGATCCTAAAAGAATGTTTACCCCCCCATTCATTTTATCATATTAGCAAGACATGGCTCCGTCTTCACCACATTAATACAAATGTCAAGCACCACGGTGTCCAAGTTAGGCAATTGGATCGTACTTTTTCAGTGTGCATCAACTTTTTATTTTGCACGCAATACATGAGCGTGAACCAATAGACATAGCATAAGGGTGGAATATAATATGATGGTAGATATCAAAGGGGTAAAAGGTAGAGAAGAAAATCTCGCATCAACTAGGCATATCAATAGGCTATGGAGATGCCCATCGATAAATGTCAATGCAAGGAGTAGGGATTTCCATGCAAATGATGCACAAGAGGTATAACTGTATGAAATCTCGACTGAAGCCAAGTGGGGTGTGCATCCAACTTGCTTGCTCATGAAGACCTCGGGCATTTGAGGAAACCCGTCATCGGAATATACAAGCCAAGTTTATAATAATGAAAAAGTGATTCCCACTAGCATATGAAAATGACATAACATGAGACTCTCTATATGAAGAACAAGGTGCCACTTTGAGGCACAAGTGTGGTAAAGGATAGTAGCAAAGTCCCTTCTCTCTTTTTCTCTCATTTTTTTCATTTTTTTCATTTTTTTATTATGATGGGCTCATTTGGCCTCCCCCATTTTTATTTCCTCACTGGTACAATGCTCTAATAATGATGATCATCACACTTTTATTTACTTACAACTCAACATGAAAACTTGATATGAAGAACAATGAAACAATATGACTCGATATGAATGCCTCTTGCAGTGTACCAGGATGTGCAATGATCTAGCATGACATGTATCAAAAATAATGAATGGTGGCTTTGCCACAAATACCATGTTAGCTCTATATGATCAAGCAAAGCAATATGATGATGAACGAACTAGTCATATGAAGTAATGGCGGAATTTGCATGGCAATATATCTCGGAATGGCTATGGAAATGCCATAATAGGTAGGTATGGTGGCTGTTTTTAGGAAGATATAAAAAGGCTTATGTGTGACAGAACGTATCATGTCACGGGGTTTGGATGCACCGGCGAAGTTTGCACCGATCCTCGAGGTGAGAATGGGCAATGCACGGTACCGAAGAGGCTAGCAAAATATGAGATGGTGAGATTGCGTATGTCCACGGGTTCACATTAGTCATAAAGAACTCATATACTTATTGCAAAGTTTTATTAGTGTATCACAAATCAAAGTACTACTCGCATGCCCCGAGGGAGGAGGTTGGGAGGAGTTAACCATCGCACGCCTCCGACCCGAAACAACACTAGGATTTCGATGAGGAATAGAAATGCTCACACATCCCCACCATGCCTTTTTAATATTTAGACAAACGGGAAATTAACACCTCTTAATATCCATACTTCTATGAATCAACAATGATGCACTCACACCTTTTTCATATTACCACATCAATATCATTAACCCAAGATTTCTCTTTTATGTGCTACATGATGGTTTTGATTATCACTCATTGAATACCTATTATTTTTGGACTAGTCTTATGACCCATGCAAATTACCATCACTATTTATTAACTCTCAAACAAATATAAGTGAAGAACGAGAGTGCAATTATTTCTACAAAATCTATACGCCACTGTGCTAAAAAAGATATAAGTGAAGTACTAGAGCAACTGCTAAGCTCAAAAGATATAAGTGAAGCACATAGAGTATTCTAACAAATTATGATGAAGGTGTGTCTCTCTAAAATAGGTGTGTCCAGCAAATGATGATTGTGGCAAACTAAAAATAAAATCAAACAAAAGCAAATGACGCTCCAAGCAAAACTCATATCATGTGACGAATAAAAATATAGCTCCAAGTGACATACCGATGGATTGAGACGAAAGAGGGGATTCCTTCCAGGGCATCCCCAAGTTTAGACTCTTGAGTCTTCCTAGAATATTACCTTGTGGTGACTTGGGCATACCCAAGCGTAGGCTCTTGCCACTCCTTATTCCTTCGTCCATCGTGATAACACCCAAAACTTGAAAACTTCAATCATACAAAACTCAACAAAACTTCGTGAGATCCGTTAGTATAAGCAACATATCAAATACTTTAGGTACTGTTATAAATTGATTCATATTTCATTATTTCATAATAGGTACTGTATTCTAACTTCTCCATGGCTTATACCCCCCGATGTAATCCATAGCATCATCAAAACAACCAAACTATGCAAGCAAAAACAGAATCTGTCTAAAACAGAATAGTCTGTAAAGATCTGTAAAGAACCCATAGTTCTGTAACTCTAAAAATTCTGAAAAATTATGACAACCTGAATAATTTGTATATCATACTTTGTAAAAAATTCAGATCAAAAATAAGTATCAGTAAAATCAGAGAAATTCTGCATTGAACGCTAAAGTTTTTGTTGTTACACCGTATCAATTCTACTCATCTTGTGAGTCATCCCAAAGGCTTTACTTGGCACAAAAACTCATTAAAACATAAAAACACAATAATTACATAGGTAATAATCATTTTATCACACACAAATAGAAAGTAAAAGGCAAAAATAAAGATAACTATTGGGTTGCCTCCCAACAAGCGCTACTGTTTTATACATGCAAAGCAATATGACGTTGAGTGAACTAGTCATATGATGTGACGGTGGAAGTTGCATGGCAATATATCTCGGAATGGCCATGGAAATGCCATGATAGGTAGGTATGGTGGCTATTTTGAGGAACATATAAGGAATCTTATGTGCAACAGAGCGTATCCTGCCGCGGGGTTTGGATGCACTAGCGAAGTTCGCACCGATCCTCGAGGTGAGAATGGGCAATGCACGGTACCGGAGAGGCTAGCAAAATATGAGGAGGTGAGAGTGCGTGTGTCCATGGATTCACATCAGTCATAAAGAACTCATATACTTATTGCAAAGTTTTATTAGCTTTCTTGAAGCAAAGTACTACTCGCATGCCCCTAGGGAGGAGGTTGGGAGGAGTTAACCATCGCGCGCCTCCGACTCAAAACAACACTAGGATTTCAATGAGGAATAATAATGCTCACACATCCCCGCCATGCCATAACCAATATTTAGACAAACGGGAAATTAACAACTTTTCATATCGATACTCCTATGGACCAACAACCATGCACTCACACCCTTTCACATTACCACATCAATATTATTAACCCATGGTTTCTCTTTTATGTGCTACATGAAAGTTTTGATTATGCACTCCTTGAATACCTATTATTTTTGTACTAGTCTTATAACCCATGCAAATTACTGTCACTATTTATTAACTCTAGAACAATTATAAGTGAATAACGAGAGTGCAATTATTTCTATAAAATATATACACCACCGTGCTCAAAAAGATATAAGTGAAGCACTAGAGCAACTGCTAAGCTGAAAAGATATAAGTGAAGCGCATAGAGTATTCCAACAAATCATGGTGAACGAGTGTCTCTATAAAATAGGAGTGTCCAGCAAACAATGATTGTGGCAAACTAAAACAAAAACAAACAAAAGCAAACGACGCTCCAAGCAAAACTCATATCATGTGATGAATAAACATATAACTCCAAGTGACATGCCGATGGGTTGAGACGAAAGAGGGGATGCCTTACGGGACATCCCCAAGCTTAGGCGCTTGATTATTCCTAGAATTTGACTTGGGGTGCCTTGGAAATCCCCAAGCTTAGGCTCTTGCTTCTCCTTATTCCTTCATCCATCGTGATAACACCCAAAACTTGAAAACTTCAGCACACAAAACTCAACAAAACTTCGTGAGATCCGTTAGTATAATACACATTTAAATACTTTAGGTACTTTTATAAATTGATTCATATTTTATTATTACATAAGGTACTGTATTCTAACTTCTCCATGGCTTATACCCCCCGATACTATCCATAGCATCATCAAAACAAGCAAACTATGCAAGCAAAAACAAAATCTGTCTAAAACAGAATAGTGTGTAATGATCTATAAAGAAACTATACTTATGTAACTCCAAATATTTGGAGAAATTAGAACAACCTGGGGAATTTTTATACCAATACTGTGTACAAAATTCAGATCAAAAAGACGTTCCAGTAAAATCGTAGAAATTCTGCACTGGATGCTAAATTTTCTTCTTTCGCACTGTATCAATTGTACTCATCATGCAAGTCATCCCAAAGGCCTTACTTGGCACAAACACTAATTTAAACATAAAAACACAATCATTACAGAGTCAACAATCATTCTGTCACACACAAATAGAAAGTGAAAACAAAAATTTAAAGATAACTATTGGGTTGCCTCCCAACTAGCGATATTGTTTTACACCCCTAGCTAGGCATAATGCATAGTATCAAGTGTTGTCATCTTTAATGTCAAGCTCCTCAATCACACAACCATGTTTTCTGAGAGGAGGAGGCTAGAGAATAGGATCTTTTATGAAGCTAATAAAATTGGGATGAACACTAATCATCTTGTGATCCTCATTTCTTTTAATAGGAGTGATACTAGTATTCTTAGGGACATGCATAACTTTAGAATGTTTTGCTTGAGAGGTACTAGCATTAGATTTGGATGGGGTGAAAGAGGAACCCATTATATCAAAGACTTCCTCTATTTTATCAATTCTACCAAATCCTTGCTCTACCCGCTCATTAATAGTTGTATCTTTCTCCTTTGGTGCTTTCAAAGTAACACCTACCTTTGACCCAAATTGAGTGATATGATTATGAATCTTTTTATCCAACTCCTCAATTTGTTCCTTAGTGGCCATTTTATTTTCAATAATTTCAAGCCTTTGCATAACATGTTACAAGGTCAAAGTAGTTTCATTAATAATAAGGCGTGGTGACCCAACTAAATTTTTCATGGCTTTGAAAGCATTCAAAGTGTGACTCGTTAAGAAATTACCACCGGTAATAGTATCAAGTACGAACCTATACCAAGTAGTAATACCCACATAAAAGTAACGAAGCAAGATATTGGGGGATTGCTTATGAGTTTATTTATTTTGAGCATTGCAAATCCTATGCCAAGCATATCGCAAACTTTCTCCTCCCCTTTGAGTAAAGTTAAGCACCTCATTCTCGGGAGTAAAGGGGACATAGGTAAGACTAGCCATAGCAACAAGCAAACTAGCAAAGGTAAATATTTTTATATTTTTGATTTTTATAGCAAGCAAAATATAACAACAAATAAAAAGTAGAACAAGTGAATGATAAGTTCCGAGAAGGTACTTGATAGTAAGTTGGTGATACTCCCCGGCAACGGCGCCGTAAATCCATCCTGATACTTGTGATATGCGTTGCGTTTTTTCCCGAAGAGGAGGGGATGATGCAACACAATATAGATAAGTATTTCCCTCAGTGAGAACCAAGGTTATCGAACCAATAGGAGGAACACAACACTCATCTTCAGCGCCTACACACAAAAGAGAAAACACTTGCACCCAACGCGGGCAAGAGGCTTGTCAATCCCCTTGAACTCGTTACTTGCAAGCAAATGAGTAGTTTATATGATAGTTGATAATTATAAATTGTGAAATAAAATAAAAAGTAAATAAATGGCAGCAAGAAAGTAATAGCATTTGTAAATATATAAGTGAATAGACCCGGGGGGCATAGTGTTTGCTAGAGGCTTCTCTCTTAAATAAAGCATACGGTGGGTAAACAAATTATTGTTCGGCAATTGATAAAAAAGCGCATAGTTATGCAATATTTATTCCCGACAATGATCATGTGTATATAGGCATCACGCTCATAAATAGGTAGACCGACTCCTGCATGCATCTACTACCATTACTCCACTTCGAGAGTGCTTCTATGCTTGCCTCTCTAGGTATTAAGTTCATGCAAACAAAGTAATGCTTGAAGAATGATGTCATGAATGTATACAAAGTAAACTCAATTAATATGAATGAACCCCATCGTTTTATCCTTAGAGACAGCAATACAAATACGTGTCTTGTCCCCTACTTTGTCACTGGGATATAGAGCACCGCAAGATTGAACCCACTACAACGCACCCCTCTCACTGAAGATAAACCAATCTAGTTGGCCAAACTAAACCGATAGATCGGAGAGATTTACGAAGCTATGATGATCATGCAAATAAAAATCAAATAAGTATTCAGAGATGACTCAAATCATTTATCATACCTAATATGAACATAAACCGACAATTCATCGGATCCCAACAAACACACCGCAAAAGAAGATTACATAGAATAGATCACTGCGAAGATCGCGGTGAACTTTGTATTGAAGATCAAAGAGAGAGAAGAAGCCATATAGGTACTAGCTATGGACCCATAGGTTTGTGGTGGACTACTCACACATCACCATGGAAGCAGCAAGGATGATGAAGAGGCCCTCCGTGATCGATCCCCCCTCCGACAGGGCACCGGAAAAGGGCTCCAGATGAGATCGCAGCGGAACAAAGACTTGTAGCGGTGGAAAAAGTGTTTTGGGAGCTCCCCTAGGGTTTTTGGAATATATGTTAATTTATAGGCCAGGGTACGGGGTCAGGAGAGCCGGGGGGGCGGCCACAAGCTAACAGGGTGCAGCCACCCCCCCCCCCCCCCGGGCACGCCATGTTGGCTTGTGGGGGGCCCGTGCGGCCTCCGGTCTTCTTCCGAAGCTTCTAGGTCTTCTTTTGGTCCATAAAAAATTATAAAAAATTCCGGGGCAATTGGACTTGGTTTGGTACTGTAAACTTGAAAAGCCAAAAACATGCAGAAACAACAACTTGCACTTGGCACTGGGTTAGTAGGTTAGTGCTCAAAAATAATATGAATCGGTAAATAAATGCCCAAAAGGTATCCTAGAATGATAATATTATAGCATGGAACAATCAAAAATTATAGATACGTTAGAGATGTATCAGGGGCTCACAAGGTAATAGGGCGCGCCCTGTTGCCTTGCCGTCTCCTCATGTCGCTTCCTGACTCCTCCCGAAGATTCCAGGGTCTCTTTTGTCCAGAAAAATATCTTAAAAAGGTTTCGTAGCGTTTGGACTTCGTTTGGTACTGATTTCCTGGAAAACCAAAAATAGGCAAAAAACAACAAGTGGCACTAGGCACTGGGTTAATAGGTTAGTTCCCAAAAATGATATAAAATAGCATATAATTGCATATAAAGTATCCTAGATTGATAATATAATTGCATGGAACAATCAAAAATTATAGATACGTTGGAGACGTATCAGATACCTAAAGAGTACCTTTATGGTCACCTAGTTATGAAGTGATGTTTGATACCCACAAAGCATTCTTCTGGTATTAGGGAGTGGCATGATCTCATGGTCTAAGGAATAGATATTTGACATTAAGAAAGCTATAACAATTTAAACTTAGTGACATGATCATATGCTAAGCTTATGATTGGGTCCATCACATCACATCATTCTCCTAATGATATGATCTTCTTATTAAATCATAACTCATGTCTATGGTTAGGAAATATTAACCGTCTTTAATCAACGAGCTAGTCTAGTAGAGGCCCACGAGGGACACAGTGTTTGTTTATGTAATCACACATGTATTTGAGTTTCCGGTTAATACACACCATTACGTTGTGGTGTTCCAGGTGGCATGAGTTGTGAAACAATTCCACATTGTCTTAAATACATAACAAACTCGTAACTCAGATATTCACCTTCACGATCAAATCATAGAAATTTTATATTCTTATTATGATGATTTTCTACTTCACTCTGAAACTCCTTGAACTTTTCAAATGTTTTAGACTGTTTTTTCATTAAGTAAATATACCCATATCTGCTGGAATCATTTGTGAAGGTTAGGAAATAACGATATCCACCACGTTCTTCAACACTCATTGGACCACATAAGTCGATATGTATTATTTCCAACAAGTCACTTGCCCGCTCCATTATACCGGAAAATTGGGTTCTAGTCATCTTACCTATGAGGCATGGTTCACATGTTTCAAATGATTCAAAGTCAAGTGATTCCAGAAGTCCATTCGTATGGAGTTTCTTCATGCGCTTTATACCAATATGATCTAAGCGGCAGTGAGACAAGTATGTGGTACTATCATTATTCACTTTGCATCTTTTGACATTAATATCATGAACATCTGTATCACTACTACGAGATTCAACAAGAATAAAACATTCAAATTGGGTGTATGACCATAAAATATGTTACTCATATAAATAGAACAACCATTATTCCTGGATTTCAATGGATAACCGTCTCGCAATAAACAAGATCAAGATATAATGTCCATGCTTAATGCAGGCACCAAATAAAAATTATTTAGGTTTAAAACTAATCCCAAAGGTAGACATATAGGGAGTGTGTCGACGGCAACCACATCAACCTTGGAGCCATTTCCAACGTTCATTGTCAGCTAGTGTTCTTTTATTCTATAGCAAATGTTTTGAGTTACATATATTATCAGTTGAACCAGTATCGAATACCCTGGGCTACTACAAGCACTAGTTAGGTACACCTAACATGTATATAAAATATACCTTTGTTGACATTGTCAGCCTTCTTAACTAAGTACTTGGGGCAGCTACGCTTCCAGTGGCCATTCGCCTTGCAGTAGAAACACTCACTGCCACGTTTAGGTCCAGCTTTAGGCTTCTTCACTGGAGCAACAACTTGCTTGCCATTCTTCTTGAAGTTCCCATTATTCCCCTTAGCATTTTTGAAACTGGTGGTCTTTTTGACCATCAACACTTGATGTTCTTTCTTGATTTCCACTTCTGCGGTTTTAAGCATCACGAAAAGCTTAGGGGGTGTCTTCCCCATCCCTTGCATGTTATAGTACATCACAAAGCCCTTGTAGCTTGATGGCAGTGACTAGATAACCGTGCCAATCGCTAAGTCATCATGAATCTTAATTCCCAATTGATTCAGGCAATCGACGTACCCAGACAATTTGAGTACATGCTCGCTAACGGGGTTGTTCTCTTCCATCTTACAGCTAAAGAATTTGTCTGAGGCATCATACCTCTTCACACGGGCATGATTCTGAAATACCACTTTTAGTTCCTCAATCATCTCATATGCCCCGTGGCACTCAAAACATTTTTGGGGCCTTTATTCTAAACCGTACAGAATGGCGCACTGAATGGCACGTGTCTTGCTAGACATTCACAACATCTACAAACGTCCCAGTAGGGGGTGGCGCACCGAGCGATGCATCAAGGACATAAGCCTTATGTGCAGTGGTGAGGATAATCCTCAGATTGCGGAGCCAGTCTGCAAAGTTGTTTCCATCATCTTTCACTTTTTCTTTCTCCAGGAACATATTGAAATTGAGCAGAGCTACAACGCGAGCCATTGATCTACAAGATATTGCAATGACATTTAGACTATGTTCATGATAATTAGTTAAAATTAATCAAATTACTAAAGAACTGCCACTTAAAACAACATCCCTCAAGCAGTTTAGTGATACATGATCCAAATTCACTAACCCAAGTTCGATCATCACGTGAGATGGATTTGCTTCCATGGTGAACATCAACATGTTGATCATATCATCCATATGACTCATGTTTAACCTTTTGGTTCGATGTGTTTCAAGACCATGTTTGTACATGCTAGGCTCGTCAAGTTAACCAAAGTATTTCCGCATATGTAAAACTGGCTTACACCCGTTGTATATGACCGTCGGGTTTATAACACCCGATCATTATAAGGTGCTTCAAAACTATAACTTTCGCAATGATGCATACTAAGGGATAACACTTTTATCTTTATATTAAGTGTGAGGGGTTATCTTATAATGCTACCATCATGATTTAAGCAAAATAAGATGCATATAAAGACGAACATCACATGCAAGTATAATGTGACATGATATGGCTTTTCTTCTCATGCCTTTGATCACCATCTCCAAAGCACCGGCACGATCCTCATCACCAGCATGGCACCTCAGTCCTTGGTGTCATCATATAGTTGTCTCCACCAAGGTTGTCAGAATCGTGATTCTGAATCGGATCAGAGCTCCGATGGGAGGATTGCAAATCATAGAATCTTCACTATTAGGATCGTAGAAACGTAGATTCTAGAGACCAAAATCGTAGAATCAGAGGGGTCAGTTTGGATCATAAACTCATAGAATCGTACAACAGAATCACGATTCTGACAACCTTGGTCTCCACCAATTATTGCTAACTCATTGCGATAAAGTAGAGCAATTACATGGCGTTTAACCATTGACATGCAGGCCATACAATAATATTAAGACAACCGTATGGCTCCTGCCAGTTGTTGTATTCATCGACATGCAAGTCGTGAAATATTATAAAACATGATCGTCTCATACATCACATATATCACATCATATCTTGGTCATACCACATCACATGCCCTGCAAAAATAAGTTAGACGCCATCTACTTTGTTCTTGCAAAATTTGACGTGGCTTATAAGGACAACGTATAAGAACCGTTCTTACCTACGTAAAGCCACAATGGTGGTATACAAGTTACCTTTTAATCTTTTTAGGATCGCCGTTCTCAAATCAGATTTTAACTATAGTGGGAGAGACAGACACCTGCCAGCTGCTTTATGTAATACAAGTTACATGTCAAGCGTGGAGCCGGTCTCTTGTGCGTATATAAGTAAATATGGTTCGAGTCGCTTCATCTCACTATGCCGCCAAATCCAAAATAATAAAGGAGGGTAGAAACATGAACATCAACATCCACAACAAAATTGTGTTCTACTAGTGCAAATCATCAACGCATAGAGGGGGCTCTGATACCACTAATGGTATTCGTTGCATGGAAAACAATTTTTTTCCTACAAGAGAACGAATTGTAACGCCCAAGATGTGATCCTATCCTTATTTTGGCTCGAGGGCCTCGACAAGGATAGAAGCGCATCTCGTCGTTTCGCAAGAATGGATATCATTACAAGTACATGTAAAGAAGAGATGAGTATATGGAATTGGCTTACACTCGCCACAAGCTACATCAATATCACATCAATACAACAACATATCCAAACATCATACAGAAGAGCAGGGTCCGACTACGGACGAAAACAAACAATAAAATGACATCCATCCTTGCTATCCCAGGCTGCCGGCCTAGAACCCATCCTAGATCGATGAAGAAAAAGAAGAACTCCAAATCAAACAAGCATCGCGCTCACGTCATATCATCGTATTACCTATACCTGCAACTGTTGTTGAGTAATCTGTGAGCCACAGGGACTCAGCAATCTCATTTCCAAGGGTATCAAGACTAGCAAAGCTTAATGGGTGAGATATGGTTAAGTGGTGAGGCTGCAGCAAGCACTAACAATTTATTTGAGTGGCTAACTTACGAGTACAAGAATAAAGGGGGATGATTGTCGCATAAACGGACGTGAACTAGTAATGATCTCCAAGAGATCCTGAACACCTACTTACGAACAAACATAACCCAACCGTGTTCTCTCTCGGTTCAGAAATCACGAGAAGAGACAGTCATGGTTACGCACACGGTTGGTGTATTTTATTTGAGTTTACTTCAAGTTTGCTATGACCGGGTGTTAAACAAAGTTTCCAAGTTGCCACGTAACCGTGGGCTCGGCAAGAAGAGGGAGGCTGCTGCGCTGCGACAAGTGGCGGTGGCTCGCTGGCTTGGCATGGAAAACAATGCGGGGCTAGGGTTTCCATTAAGGGCAGGTTAGGGGTGCTTAAATAGGAAATAGGGGGGCTATGGTTAGTTGTTTTTGTCCGTTCTCGGACCGTAGGATCGCGATCGGGCGGTCCAAAATGGAGGGGTAGGCTAGGTGGGTTTAGGTGGGATGTGTAGAGGTGTTGGGCTGGGAGAAGAGAGAGTTGGTGCGGCCCGGCACAGAGTTTTGAAACACCGAAAACGTCTGACGAATAAACCAATGACAGTGCCGCTACGGTCGACCGTTCGGGTATCTAGCGGACTCCGATTGCGACGAAATTTGACAGGCGGTCTATCTACAATAAAAAAAGACCGCACGCCAACTTTCGACCCAATCCGAGAAAGTTTTAAATGCACTTTTAAAACAATATTTTATCGATGCCGCGTGCGCGTGCGTGTGTGGTTGGTTTCGAAACGGTCATCGACGAGAATGGAGAGAACCGGCAACTACGAACGGATGCAGTTTTCAAAAACGAGTGAAGATGATATTCACATGATGTGAATGATGCTAATGATGAATGAGACAACCAAACGAATCACACGATGACAATGGAAAAAAGGAAATCTTCTGGAGCGTCGGTCTCGGGCTGTTACAACTCTCCTCCACTTACAAGAGATCTTGACCCGAGATCTTAGAATGAGAATGGGAATAGGAAGAGAAAAGGAAGAGGTAAAAACTTAGTTGCTTCCTTGACAAACAAGTGAAACCAATGATATTTGAAGGTCGCAAAGAGATGAAGAATGACACGAGGAACAAGTAAGAATTCAAAAAAATTTGGGCAGCACTTCGGTAGGAAAGAGAGGAAAAACTTGATAAGATGAAAAGAACTTGAAAAGAAAACACAACACTCCGGTTAAATGGATAACCATGGAAAGAACATGAGCCTGATAAACCGAGATGATGGGATGAATAGAGCAACATTACAATGCCTCCGAAACAAAAGAATAGAAGCTAGATCATTGGAAGGAAAGAACGGAGAAGAAAATGACAACTTCTACCACAATTGAATTTGGAAAGCACACTTACAAAGAAGGATTGAACGGAGTTGTTGGAAAATCAACAACGAAAAGAATTAGCTTGTTGTGGGCTTATGGAAAACATCTCAAAATTATGAGGTGACTACCCGCCACAATGGAAACAAATGATTGGGAGGAATAAGATATGCAAACTTCTGACACCAAGAGGATACATTGAGAATTTGGATCATAGATAAGCACCATGATAGCAACAATCCTTAGGAAATGCTTTAGGTGAAATCCAATCCAAGATAGCTCCAATGAAGAAGATGACGGGTTTAAATATCTCATTCTTGAAAAATTCTCCTCGAGACTCCTCATAATCCAGAATGTTATAACACCATCTCAAAAGATAAGGGAGAAAGAATTGCACTTTGAAATGCAAGATAAGAATACTTGAGGACCTCCAACTAAATCTTGGAGAACACTTGAGAATGAGAGAAATCTTGATGAACCACCATGAAGAACCTCCGAAAGAACTCCGAAACGAAAGGATGATAGAAAAGAATTGAAGGTTACAAAATGAACAAGATTGAGGTCTTGCAAAGATTTAGATGAAGCTTCGCGAAGAGATACTTGAGAAACTTGGAACTCCGGAAAAGAAAAGATCATGAAGAACTCTGGAAGAAGGATTGAAATCACTTTGGCCAACAAGAATAAGAATTATGTTATGCGTATCCTTCACCAAGTTAAATTGATGACAAGCAACGGTTTGGCATACGACTTATTCTTCTTGAGAATGGTTAACGAGAGAGATAGAGCACAAACTTGAAGAAGTCTTCAACGAAACACCGGAATAATTGAGATACGAACGAAGAGACAACAATTGAGAAGAATTTGAGAACGAAAGCTGAAAGCTGAGAATGAAGAAATCTTCTGAATGATGGCCTTCGTAGGATCGAGGAATGAAAACAACTCTGAAATGAACCGGATAGATATGGAAGGAATTTTCTCATGATCGAAAACAATTTAAGAGGATAGCACAAAGCTGAAACCATGAATCTTCAAGAGAATGGACAAGAATTTAAGAGAAACTCTCCTTCGGTCTTCAATGCTGCGAATGATGATGGGAAACACCACCAAGAATTACTGAGACACTCCGGAATAATGAATAAGAAAAGGTTGAGCCAATGATGAAAATTAATTTGAAAACGATCGTGGAGAAGGAATATGACTGATGGAATTCATTCTTACGTCATATTTAAAAAGAACTTGAGATCTCCGGAGAAGATTAGAAGAATCGGGTAAGATCCTGGGGAAAAACATGTGGGTTATGGGCCAACTCAAAGAAACCACCGTTGAAACAATTGATTAGGAAAAGAGAGATTGCACGGGTACAAATTAAGAACTTGATGAGGTGATAACCTCGAAATAATTGAGAGGATTTGAATAGAAACATGAATCTTCTGAGATGTCTTATGACTCCGGATAGAATAGAGAGAGGATGAATAAAGAAGAAAGGCTTGGATAAGAATTTGCAACACGGGAACACATTAGTGAATGAAAAGGATATGATGATCATCAAGAGGTTGAATTGAATCCACCGGAGAAGAAACAAGAACAAAGAATGATGCCCTTGAAACTCCTGAGAATCTCCACAAGGAATCACCGGGTACAATATGGAAGAAAAGAAAGCGGAAGCATAAATGAAAAGAAAGGCACTTGACTCGAAGATTTAATCATTGAAGAAAAGGGCGGGAGGGCGGGGAAAACAAAGACAACATGGGACGGATAAACAAACTCCGGAAAGAAATATGAGGATAGATCTTGCAATTATTGGAGAGGATTGAATATCTTGAAAAGAAGCACGCCGGTTAGGAATAAGATTTGCATGACAATTTTATTGAACAAAAGGATTAGCATTCCCATAGAAGTATGAGAACACCACTTAGGAAAGATATGAAATCAATACTTGACATTGAAGCAACTCGAATAACCAAAATCCAACAAAACAAAGGATGAGGCTTGCGAATTAAGACGGAAACAAATACATAACCCATTTGCATTTCTTGGAAGGATAATCCTAGGTAACTACTTGAATTCCCACCTAAGAACTTCCGAAATCTTTCTGGTTATGCAATCTGGTCCAACGGATACATGGATAAATTACTGAATAAATCACTCAACTCCTAGCAATAATACTACCCACCGTGTATCACATCCGTCAACACAAAACCAGAGAAACCTCATAAACTCATCTACCTCAGACCCTCGTAATCACAACGATACTAAAGATGGCAGTACATGTGATCCCGCTCCCCAGTACTGGGTGCCGCCACACTCTTCTCACCACGAATAGTATTGAAGCAATTTTGAACATCCGCGTCCTGAGATACTAAGGAAACTGAACGATAGCGATGTGTCAAGAATCCCCTGGAGCTCAACTCCCCGGGTCCAATCCATACGTACGGGAGGCACCAAGAACAGAATTCCGGTCACATCGACATCATAGAGGTTCCAAAATACCCGCGTGATGCTAAAAAAAATTGAGAGAGAAGAGGGTAGAATTAAAATTCCTACGTCAGGATTCCTCACCAGAGCATAGAAAAGGAGTAAAAAGAATCCTACTCTCCGATATATAACTAGACTCAAAATAGTTTTTTTTACTAGACTCGACTCGGCCAAAGTTCGATCGATCAAGGGGGCTCCTAGGTCGGTACAGGCTCTGATACCAACTTGTAACGCCCAAGATGCGATCATATCCCTATTTTGGCTCGAGGGCCTCGACAAGGATAGAAGCGCATCTCATCGTTTTGCAAGAATGGATATCATTACAAGTACATTTAAAGAAGAGATGAGTATATGGAATTGGCTTACACTTGCCAGAAGCTACATCAATATCACATCAATACAACAACATATCCAAACATCATACAGAAGAGCAGGGTCCGACTACGGATGAAAACAAACGATAAAATGACATCCATCCTTGCTATCCCAGGCTGTCGGCCTGGAACCCATCCTAGATCGATGAAGAAGAAGAAGAACTCCAAATCAACAAGCATCGCGCTCACGTCATATAATCGTATTACCTGTACCTGCAACTGTTGTTGAGTAATCTGTGAGCCACAGGGACTCAGCAATCTCATTTCCAAGGGTATCAAGACTAGCAAAGCTTAATGGCTGAGATATGGTTAAGTGGTGAGGCTGCAGCAAGCACTAAGAATTTATTTGAGTGGCTAACTTACGAGTACAAGAATAAAGGGGGATGATTGTCGCATAAACGGACATGAACTAGTAATGATCTCTAAGAGATCCTGAACACCTACTTACGAACAAACATAACCCCACCGTGTTCTCTCTCGGTTCAGAAATCACGAGAAGAGACAGTCACGGTTACGCACACGGTTGGTGTATTTTATTTGAGTTTACTTCAAGTTTGCTATGACAGGGTGTTAAATAAAGTTTCCAAGTTGCCACATAACCGCGGACACGGCTTTCCGAAAGATTTAATCCCGCAGGGGTGCTCCAACTCATCCATCACAAACTAACCACACGCCGCGTTGGAATTCCTTAACCGTGGAATCACATGTAGTATTTGCGGAATCCCGATGGAAAATCTCAACTTCGAGATAGCCCGAAGTGTCGTCGAAATTCCGCTTACAAGACGTTCGAGAAAGGTAAAACAAATCCAGCAAGGCCACCCGACATGCCGACAATCCCGATAGGACCCGCGTATCTCGTTCTCAGGCCACTGCGGATAAGCTACGCATACGGAGGCCTGATAGAAATCCCCCGAGTTGCCCCGGGGTGGCCCCGCACAGTGCTCTGTTTTGGACCAGCACCATCAGCACTGGCCCCTTGTATTATGTTGAATTAACTCCTCGGGTTCATGACGCCCTATGCTTTAGTAACGGTGTTCAGTATTATTATGTTGGGAAAATATAGTACCAATGTTGGGCCTTGCCAGAAGAGTTTTATCCCAAAACGAAAATCAAGGGGGTCCCCATAACAACCCCGAGCATGTTAGGAGCGCTCAATATGGAACATAACACCGGTACACAAGTAACTAAGGCGGCAAAAGTGGAACAAAACACCCAGCAAAAGGCCAAGCCTTCCACCTTTTACCAAGTATATATGTGCATTAAATTAAATAGCAATAATATTGTGATATATCAAAAGGATATCCATGTTGACACATGGAAACAATTGCACCTGCAACTAGCAATGCTATAAGAAGGGTTGAGCAAGCGGTAACATAGCCAAACAATGGTTTGCTGGGATGTGGAGGGGTTAGAGGCTTTTCATGGCAATTTGGGAGGCTTGACGAACAAGTGGTAGGTAGCGAGACAAGCGATAGAAACGAGACATCTAGCATGGCAATGACAGTAATGGTATCCAGGGAAATGATCATCTTGCCTGAGATCCCGCTTGGAAGAAGATCGAGTCCATGAAGAAGACGAGCCAACGTAGTCGAACGAATCCTCACACTCCGAACGCTTTCAGAACTCTATCGAGAAGGAACAATCCGAAACAAACAATCAACACACGATAAACACCACAACATATGCATGACATGATGCGCAAACAAACATGATGCATGTCCGGTTTAATTATGCAAGGCATGGCAATCACAACAAACAATACTACACATTAAGTGAAGCTCAATATGCAACGAGTTGCATATTGACGAAACTCCACGTTCAATTATTATATTCGATCTCGTTTAGCTACTCAACAATATTAAATGTTGTTAAACATGGTTGGTCATGGCATAGGTTGAAGAAGGAATTACACAATTTTAAATGGAGAGGGAGAACATACATACAACAAAATAATAACTCTCCATATTATGAGAAATGTGATTAAAGTTGTTTAACTAAACAATCATTTTAAATGTTGTTTATCATGGCAAGAGGTGAAGCATGAACAACTACACGTCTAGGCAAGTTTAAATGAGGCCGAAACAACATATAGTATTTCCGATACGACCTCATATGCAATTTTAGAATTTGGTCCAGATATGAACTAACCATATTTTATTGTTGGTAAACAGCAATATAAAATGCACCATGTGGTTCTACATGTTTTTCTAGTCAAGTTACATATGTGGAACATTTTTATCGGAGCTACGGTTAAGTAGTTATGAAATAAATCATCTTAACATGGCATTTACGCAAATTACATGAAAACAGAAATTTAAACTTTTTAAACATGGATGAAAGTTGCAAATTATTAATCTACACAAAATTCCAAGCATTTTCCATATATAAAACATTTTCATCCGATGCACGGTTGTGAAGTTATTAAATGCTTGAACATTGAGGACTTTTATGCAAATCTGTAATTCCCTGGATATTGGATAAATTCGCAGAACGGAAAAAATATAACACGGGCCGAATCTAATGGGCACTGGATAGCAAAACAACACATGGAGCGGAGCATAGGGCAAAAGGAGCGGGGCTAGGCTGGATGGGGTGCTCACCATGGGCCAAGCCTAGTCGGTGAGGAGGCTGAGGCAGCTGGGCCGGAATGCTGGGCCTTGGAGGCTGCTGGGCCGCTGGGCGCACGGGGCCCACGTGGAGGGAGGCCGAGCCAGGTGAGGCAGTCAACGGGGTGCTCCTCCCCGTTCCCGATCTGCCGAGCGGGAGGCACTGGCAGCGGCGCTATGGCTTGCAACGGCCTGGGGCGACGGCGGGCGGTCGGGGATGGCCGACAGAGGCGGGAACGGGTCGCGGCGGCGGCTCTCCTCCGGATCTGGCAGTTCCCCGCCGGATCCGGGCGCGGCAAGGGCTCGGGTGACCTCCATGGTTGCTCCTGCGCGATGTAAGAGAGGGAGCAGAGAGGTTAGAGTGGGAGAAGGAGTAGAGGGACGAGAGGGAAGGCGCGGGGTCCGGCCTGCGGTGGTCGCCGGCGACGGCTCGGTGGCCGGTGGGGCACGCGGGCGCTGGCGACGTGGGGAGCTCGGGGAGATTTGGGGCTCGGGCTCCTCTGGGCGGCGGCGGCGGATCCGGATGGGCTCGGCGGGCTCAGTTTGGGCCTGGCGGGCCCGGTGCGGGAGGAGGGAGGCTGCTGCACTGCAACAAGTGGCGGCGGCTCGCTGGCTTGGCGTGGAAAACAATGTGGGGCTAGGGTTTCCATTAGGGGCAGGGTGGGGTGCTTAAATAGGAAATGGGGGGCTAGGGTTAGCTGTTTTTGTCCGTTCTCGGACCATAGGATCGCGATCGGGCGGTCCGAAACGGAGGGGTAGGCTAGGTGGGTTTAGGTGGGCTGTGTAGAGGTGTTGGGCTGGGAGAAGAGAGAGTTGGTGCGGCCCGGCACAGAGTTTTGAAACACCGAAAACGTCCGACGAAGAAACCGATGACGGTGCCACTACGGTCGACCGTTCGGGTATCTAAGAGACTCCGATTGCGACGAAATTTGACAGGCGGTCTATCTACAATAAAACAAGACCGCACGCCAACTTTCGACCCAATCCGAGAAAGTTTTAAACGCACTTTTAAAACAATATTTTATCGATGCCGCGGGCGCGTGCGTGTGTGGTTGGTTTCGAAACGGTCGTCGACGAGAACGAAGAGAACCGGCAACTACGAACGGATGCAGTTTTCAAAAACGAGTGACAATGATATTCACATGATGCGAATGATGCTAATGATGAATGCAACAACCAAACCAATCACACGATGACAACGGAAAAAAAGGAAATCTTCTGGAGCGTCGGTCTCGGGCTGTTACACGAATTCACCCAAGATCTAATCTACTAGATGCTAGCACGATTGGGAGAAAGTCAACATGCGCTTGTAGACCAAGAGCAGAAACTTTCTAACGAATGTGCTTGGTGTAGTCATACTTTCTTCGCAATCCAATCCGATCAAGCACCTCACGAACGACACCTCCGAGATATGCACATGCACGACTCAGTGACGTATCCTTCTTATTGATCCAGCAAGCAAGAAAGAGAGGTGGATGGGTTCTAGACCAGCAGCATGACGGCATGGTGGTGAAAGTATGGTGGAAGTCCGACAGAGCTTCGCTAAGGACCGCGCATCTGAGGGACGTATGGAACGAGTGTGAGGCGGCCAACAACTGGGGTGTCAGGTGTTGCGGCCAGCCCCTCGCTCCTCTATTTATAGGCATGGGGGAGAGGGGCAAGGTTTAGCCCTCCTCCAAGCCTCTAGGGGTTGCACACCAAAGAGGGGAATGAACACTAGTGCAGAAAAGCCTAGCTATGGCATGGCAAAAATAGTCTTGTTGGGTGGACACCTGACGCCACCAATATGGCGCCACTGTTAAAAAATAGTGGTGGCATGGTGACAACGCCAATAGTATTTGACATGTTGATGGCTTGCCACATGGCCAACGCCAGCACTAATATATGTCAGTAGTGGCATTCCATGTTAGTGCGATGCCAACAATTTCATTTTCTAATTTAAAACAAAAATTGTACAGCAGCGCGATCCCAACCAAAATGATAGCATAATCAGTAATTAAATCAACTTTAAATAGTACAATGCAAATACCAATACCAGAATCTAAGTTCAACAATATACACTTATAGACATAGTTCAAAAAAGTATCAAAAATAGGCAAGTAACACAAGTGCACAAGTTCAATTAAATTGGAGGTGGTAACAACATGAGATCGCCATGCATGCATGCCTACTAGCTAGCAAACTAAACATTTCGCGGGCGGCCTCAGGGTCATAGTCTGGAGTAAGTGAACCATCGCTGCCAGCAAGCCTGTAGTAGACCATGATCTCGTCACGATCGTAGTCAAGGTAGAATGTGGCTCTCTCTCCTCAGCTTCCATGTCGTAAGCAGTTGCAAGGGCTCTCCAACCAGGGCAATCGGAATAGGTGTGGTTTGACTCGTTAGTGACAAGACAATTGTAACGTTGGGCCGTCAGCATCTTCATGAGGGTGCATTGTAATGTGATGGTTGCATCAAACAAAACTCGAAACTTCTCTAAGAATTCACGCCTTGCCCCGCAAGGGATGACCTGAGCAAAATTAAAAATAAACTAGTTAGACAATTTCGGCCACAACCGTACAATATAAAACTCAACTAGAACATGTTGAACTAAATCATATATACTATCTTAGTGATGAAGTCTTTCGAAAGATCTATGTTGAACTTCCTATCCTTCTGGCATCTCAAAGCACCACAAGTCTCACATGGGGCATCCATTTACTGCTTTCATCATTATTGGCCAAAATAAGCATAGATCATTAAACTAAATAACTAACACAGCAAAATAGAACACATATGCTAGTTATTAATCAATTCTACATATGATGCACAGTTCAAACAAAAAATAACATGCATAAAGTTAAACAATCATTCATATACGAAATAGTTAGTTCTACACATCTATCAAGCTACTAGCCAGAGGGGCCGGTCTCGTGGTCGTCCCTGGAGGACCTACGACGACGCTGCAGCGGCTGGACCTCCTCCTCCTCCTCCTCCTCCTCCTTCTGCTCCTCCGTGATCTTATCCCAATCTACAGGATCCTCCTGTGCGCTCTTCCTCACTGCATACTGAAGGAGGATCATCTTGTTTGTCTCTACGAGTTTGTCATCTCTCGCAAGCTTCCTCACTAATGGGTCGAATAACTATTGCTCGGCCTGGAGGTTCTCCTTCTCCTCAGCCCTAGTGCATATCCTTATGTCCTCTGGCGCGAGGAACTTCGCGTACTCACGACAATCAGGAAAGTTCAGAATCGCATCTTCCTTATGGTACTCAACCGCCTTTTGCATCGTAGGCATGCGCCGCAAACTCTGGGGTGTCCAAGTGGCCAAGCTCATGGACGACATTGTCCTTCCTGATGGTTGCATAGTACTTATTCCCCTTCTATCACACACCAAGAAAATTATGCACTACAAATCTCACTAAAAAATCTACACTACAACTACACTAAAATCTTACACTACAATTACACTACAAATTCTACACTACAAATCTCACTAAAAATTATACACTACAATCTTACATTACAAATACACTAAATTATACGCTTCAACTAGAATAAAATCTTATATACTATAATCTCAATACAAATTCTACACTACAATTACACTACATTTACACTAACAATTCTACACTACAACTACACTAAAACTCACCGGCGACGGAGACGACGGGCTGGCGGGTCCTTGATGACGGCAGTGGAGGCGGAGACCACGGGGAGGGGGCAGCGATGGAGGCGGAGACCACGGCAAGGGAGCGACGGTGGAGGCGGAGACCACGGCAAGGGGGCAGCGGCGGAGAAGACGGCAACGGTGAAGGTGGAGGTGGAGACGGAGACGACGGCGACGATGGAGGTGGAGACGGAGACGGCGGCGATGAAGGCGGCCGGAGACGTAGACGGTTGCCGGGGGGCTTCGTTGGCAGCGGCGGGGGGTGGGGATGGATTTGGGGGTGCTGGTGGGTGGGGAATCGATCCGGGTGTGTATATGGGTGGTTGATTTGAGGAGCGGTGGTGTGTTTGCTGACGTTGGCCGACGTGGCCAACGCCATTGCTATGTTATTTTATTTTAGTTTATTTATATTTGGTACACATTATTTTGTATTTCTATATATGTTTAGTTTATTATTTACTCACTCCATTCCTTTTGTAAGGTGTATTATTTTAGGCACAGTGACAAAGGCACATAATTATACACATGTAACGACAAAATTAACATCGACTAAATCATTGATTAGCGGCAACTAAATCATTTAGGCTAGGAAAGTAAGAGATACACGCAATTAGGAGAGAGGTAATTTCCTTTTTTTTCTCTTTGCAAGAAGAGATGCATGCAATTAGGGGAGACATACTTTCCCTTTCTTGAAGGGATAACGACATAAGGATAATAAACAATAACAAATATAATTTCTAAACTACTCCTAGATCTAGACTAAGAACATCATCAATGTGATGACTCCCATGAGAAGAAATGTTGCCACCGATCCAGCTGGGAGAAAGAGGCCAAACATGCCACTAGCTAAAAGTGCATATTGAAGCATCTTGAATTTTCTGGTTTGGCCTCGCATCACATAGTTCTTGAGTTGCATCTCATCTATCTGTTGTGTCGGTGATCCAATGAAGTAGTCGAGCAACTCGCTTACGTACTTCTGGATGAGATCAACCCATATCCATGTGTAGCAATAGTTTCTTCCTGTTGTCTGTAAATCACAATATACATACACACATATTGATGTGAGCGACACTAGATAGAGTTGAATTGTGCAAATTAGCTAAAAATAGATCGAGATGTATTTTCTGTCATATACGTACATTTCCACAATTGGTGCAGATGTAGAACTCTCGCTCTGGACTCCATTCTGTGTGCGACATATGCTTATCAACAAGGCGTCGAAAAACGCAAAGAAGCATAGGTGCCCTCACTCGATTCCCGATATCTTCGACGTTGGTGGCGTCGTAGCTGCCAGATTGAACGGAAGTTGCGCTGCTGTGGCGGGATGATTCGTCGGACAGGGCCGGTTGCATTGGTCGTGGCAAGCTCATGGCGTAGCCAACAGGGACAGACGGGAGCTCGGCCAAGGCGGCACAGTCGCAAACTTTTGACATGCTCCGCCGATGTGGGTCCATAAGTAAGAGGAGCTAACTAGTTAGGGAGAAGAATTTTGTGGAGAATTGGAAGTGAATGTATTTGAGAAACAAAAAGGGCTACCAACACTTATATATAGACAAACTTAGTGTTGGCGCTCATAAACAGTGGACATTAGCACTATATTATATAACTATGGTGTTCCAGGAAATCCAACGCCACCAATATCTTTCGACTGGTCAGCACAGCAGGGTCCACAAGTTGGTGGCATTTCCATTTGTATCCACGCCAGCACTACTAGTACAAAGCTAGTGTGCCAATTTGTCCAATGCCAGCGCTATTTGGAAAAAAATAGTGCTAGCATAGCTTCAAAGTGGCGCGCCACCAACAAGAGTTGTGGCTAGCACTTTTTCCACTAGTGGAAATCCCCTCCTTTTTTTTCCACCGATCGTGATCCCTCCTTTTTAGTGATCTTGATCTTATCCCTTGGGGATTTGATCCTATTCCTTTTAGGGCGGCGGGGGTGGGGGTGATTTTGGTGCGTATGGACTAGAGGTGTGCCGCCTTGACCCACCACCCACGTCCATGTGGGTCTCTCCATGTAGGTGGACCCACTCCGGAACCTTCTATAACCTTCCCGGTACAATACCGAAAAATCCTGAACTTTTCCGGTAACCCTGAAAATACTTCCCGTATATGTTTCCTTTGTCTCCAGACCATTCCGAAGCTCCTCGTGATGTCTGCGATCCCATTCGAGACTCGAAATAAAAATTCGATAACAACATCTTATTATCTCATTGAACCCTAGCGACACCGAATGTTAAGTGTGTGACCCTACGGGTTCGATAATATGTGGACATGATCATGACTCCTCTCCAATTAATAACCAATAGCGGGACTATGGACACCCATAATTGTTCCCACATCTTCCACATATATAGATATTTCATCGGTTGAACCACGATGTCAAGAATTCAGATAATCCTGTATACAATTCTCTTTGTTTGGCGATATGTTAATTTCCCGAGATTCGATCATCCGTATCACCATACCTAGTTCAGTCTCGTTACTGACAAGTAATGTTTACTCGTTTCGTGATACAATATCCCCGTGACTAAACACATTAGTCACATGCTGGAAAGCTACTTAGGATGTTGTATTACCAAGAAGGCCCAGAGATATCTCTTTGTCACATGGAGTGACAAATCCTAGTCTTGATCCATGCAACCCAACTCTAGTACCTTCCGAGATAACTAAAGAGTACCTTTATGTTCACCTAGTTACGAAGTGACCGTTGAGACCCACAAAGCATTGTTCCAGTATTAGGGAGCGGCATGATCTCATGGTCTAAGGAATAGATACTTGACATTAAGAAAACTATAGCAATTTAAACTTAGTGATACGATCAGAGGCTAAGCTTATGATTGGGTCTGTCCACCACACCATTTTCCTAACAATATGATCTCGTTATTAAACGACAACTCATGTCCACGGTTAGGAGACCTTAACCATTTAAAATCGGCAAACTAGTCTAGTAAAGGCTCACTAGGGACACTGTGTTTGTTTGTGTATCCACACATCTATTTGAGTTTCCGGTTAATACAATTATAGCATGGAGAATAAACACTTATCAAGAACAAGAAAATATGATAATAACAACTTTATTATTGCATGTAGGACATATTTCCAACAATCGGTGTGGTCTTCGGTCTGGCCTGATACCCAGGCCAAAAACGCAAGCTCACTGCATGGATCTGCAACGTACTCCATGTTTCCAAATCTGATGACCTGTCCTCGGGTGTAATTTTTGATCTGGCCGAGGTGGCCAGTCAATTCAGCATAAAGTGTTATGCTACGGAAGAAAAAAGTTATCCTGGAAAGAAAGACATGTCGTAGCCGACACTATTGTCGCTCTGGAGGCAAGCCATCGAACCGCTTCAACTACACACAGGGACTTGTATGGGCCATCAATGATGGAGTTAAATCCGGCAGTTCTCGTACAGGAGGTCCCGAGCTGGTAGCCTTGACATAATGGTAACAAGACAGAGAGGGAATACAACATTTACCCTGGTTCAGGCCCTTCGAAGAGGTAAAACCCTACTCCCTGATTTGTTTGTATTGATTATGGATGGGATACAGAGTACAGATTGATTTATCTCGAGATCTTATGTGAATGAGTCTAGCTGTCGCTACGGACTACTCCCCTCGGCTTATATAGATGTCGGAGGCACCAAGGGTTAGCTTCCAGAATTTCAACCATAAGCTGGCTGTTGGCTATTGGCTGAGGTGGAGGGTTACCGAATAGGCCCTAAATTTAGGGGATCCAGTCTAATGGTTATTTTCGGTTCGGGCAATATTCGAGTTTGTCCTTCCGGGTTTGTAGAAAAAGAGGGGGTGCGGTTGATGCTGTTTTTTTTTGAGCCAGGCGAACCCCTTTCCATTAAAGAAATAACGGAAATACAGAGTTTGTCTGACCAACCAAGGAAGCTGGAAAGGAGAAGCAAGCTCAAAGCATCCCTGGGAAACCTACTGCAAGCACTCGTCATCGAGCAGCTCACCATAGGGCGAAAACCCAGGGACACCACAATGAACCACCTAACCTAACCAAAACTCTAGGAGATAAACCCAACAGTTTACAGGAGAACATGAACCATAGCCCGCACACATATCGAGCATCATGCAAAAGCCCACATGGGGGGAGCGCAAATCAACATAAAAATCACCAGATCATGAGATAGCTTCAGCGGCTTCGATCACCCTGGAATAGCTTCAATCTTCAGATAACATCTCCCGGAGCCGCGCAGATACTCATCAAGTTCGACGAGTTGAGCTTCAGCATCTTCGCCCCTCGCTCCATAGCCTCTCGGTCAGCTCCATTCATCAGACCTGCCCAGTAGTTAATGTAGCCACAAGCAGAGTATACTACATCAAAGGGGGATCTCAATTTTTGTTTTCAAAGGTAGCACGATTACGACAATTCCAGATTGCCCAGCAAATAGCTGCCAGGCCAAATGTATAGTACTTTGCTCCATCAGGAATATAAGCATAGCACCAGGAAAAATATTGCCAAATGTTATTCGGTCCCAAGCTAGTCCCCAGGATGCATCCAACGGTTCTCCACACCACCCTAGCCACCGGACAAGTGAACCATAGGTGTTGAGAAGTCTCTTTCTCGTCGCAGAAGGAACATCTAGGGTTACCTGTCCATTTTCTACGTTTCATCACATCTCTAGTCAAAACAGCATCCTGAAAGAGCTGCCATAGAAAATTTTGAATCTTAAGGGGAATTTTTGCCGTCCAAATCCATCTATAGTTGCATCCCGCAATGCCTTTCTCAAGGTATTCATAGACAGATTTGGTAGTAAACTTTCTTTTCTTCCTTAGGGTCCATATAATCTGGTCCGGGGCATCTGAGATAGTCCAGGATTTCACCACACTTTTCAGTTTTTCCCATTGCTCCACCAGTGGACCATGGAGTCGTCTTTGAAAGAAATCAACATCAGCACTCGCTTTAAGTTGTGCCACCGTAATTTCTTGCTTGTTACAGATAACAAACAAGACAGGAAAACTATCTTTCAACGGAATATTATTGCGTATTGGGTCTTTCCACAGTCTGGCAATATTACCAGAATTCAAGACTACACCCCTACCAGCAAGGTAACAATCTTTAACCTTCATAATAGCTTTCCAGATAGGGGGATCCCCAAATCTGCACCGCACCGAAGTGATGTTATCTCTCTTAAGGTATTTGGCTTTGACAATATCCTGCCAAAGTCCTTGCTGGGATTCAAGCTTCCACCACCATTTGGTGAGGAGGCTGACATTTTGGTGCGGTTGATGCTGTTACGTGGGGTGGTCAGAAGTTGGAAATTCTGATGCTGCTCACCTGCACGAGAGAGCTGGCAGCCTGGCAAGTGGCAACACTCAACCGTGTCCTGTCCCGTCGTGGCAGCTCGCGAGAGTTCTCCCGTGGCACCGCACTGGCGCAGGGACACCGGGCACGGCAGGGTCCAGCAGCACGCCAGCACAACTGTTGGAAGGGAGAAAGAGGGATTGGTGGAATAGTTGTTGTATTGCTTGAGCCTCGTGGGCATATATATAGGAGTACATGATCATCTTGGAGTACAAGTCAAGGCAGGAACAAATCCTAGTCTATCTATGTTTCCTAATAATCAATATACTCAACATCCCCCCGCAGTCACAACGGTAGCGACGCAGACGGTGAGACTGAAGAAGAATCCGAAGGTAGGCCGGAGGTCATCCCCCCCCCCCCCCCACGGTCGTAACGATCGATGCATCGCGGAAGTCGTGGCTAGAGAAGAAACCGACAAGGTTGCTCAAGCAAGGCGGTAGCCCTTTGTGCCGATGTCGAGGTAGCCGAGAGCGGAGGGTGGTGTAGCCGTGGTCGAGGTAGCCGTGCGAAGAAAGCCGTGGTCGATGTCGAGTCGGGGTAGCCGGTGTCGAGGAAGTCGCCATGGAGCCGCGGGCGCAAGGAGGCGCCGAGTTAGTCATGGGCGCAGTGGTGTCGAAGTAGTGGTGCGCCGGGAAGAAGACGAAGTTGAGACGCGTCGCGCCGGCATTGCCAAGTCCGGGGACACGTCGTGGACGAAGGCACGCATCGGTGTTGCCAGCACCAGGCATGCGTAGACGGACGAAGTCGATGTTGACGATGCGTCGCTCCAGGCTTGCCAGACCTAGGAACACATCGGGGACGAAGGCACGCGTCAGTGTTGCCAGCACCGGGCATGCGTAGACGGGGACCTGCACACAACTTGTACGCCATGTCGAGGAGGATAGCAGAGAAGGACTCAACGACGGTTGCGGCGCAAATCGGCGGGGGGCCGATGTCGCCCGCGGTGGTCGGAGTAGATGAAGTGGTCGGGGTAGACGATGGCGACGCTGGCGATGAGCTGGTGCTGGACGAAGACGAAGGGGTTGGACGGACGGCGTGGCTCGGGTGGGCGAGCGACAGCGCCGCCGAAGTGGCGCGGCGTGGCTCGGGTGAACGAGCTGCAGCGACGCCGAAGAGTAGCGGCGGCGGCGGCCTGATGGCGGCGGCGGCGGCCTGATGGCGGCGGCGGCGGCTGGTTAGGAGCGCGGCGGCGATGCTCGAAGGAGGCGTGGAAGAACCCGACAGCATGACGAAGACCGGCACGGACGATGGCGTTCCCGCGCCGAGGAAGGTGGCGCGGCGCATACCAGAGGAAGTCGACGCGTGGGGACGGCGGAGTGGACCGCGCGCCGCGGCGCTACGCCCTGATGGGGCGACGAAGCAGCCGCGCGCGGGTCAGGGCAACGGCGGGAAGACCTCGGGGCGGCGGCGTGGACCGCGTGCCGCTGCGTGATGGCCCGAAGGGACGACACAGCGGCGGTGCGCGAGTCGGTGCAGCCGCAGAGACGGCCTCGGGCGGCGGTGAAGACCGCGTGCCACGCTCGCTACGGCCCGATGGGCGATGCAGCGGCAGCGCGAGGGTCGGTGCGGCCACGGAGACGGCCTGGAGCGGACGGCCCGGGGCGGCAGTAGACCGCGGGCTGCGACACTACGGCCCGAAGGGGCGACGCAGCGGTAGCGCGTGGGTTGGTGCAGCCACGGGGAGAGCCACGGGGCGGCAGTCCGGTGCTCGATCGGTGGAGGGGCGCGCTATACTTGGGACAGTCTTCACGGGACCTGCGGAGGCGCGCGCAACCGACGGGCCAGGTCGGTCGCTCGGCGTAGATGAGGCGGATCGCGTCAGCGAGCGGGTGATCAATCCGATCGCGCGCGATGTCGTGGACGTCGCTCGGTGGAGGCGGGGTGGCGGCCGGAGCCGGCAGCCGGCCCGACGCAGCTGGCCAGAAGCAGCCGGCGCGACACAGGCGGCCCGACAGCCGGCCCGAAGCGGCCGGCGTGAGGTAGCCGACAAGGCCGACGCGAGGCAGTCGGCGAGGCCGACACAGCCGGCGCGAGGCAGCCGGCGAGGACGGAGCCGAGAGCCGGCCCGACGCAGCCGGCCCGAGGCAGCCGGTGCGCGACCGGACGAGGCGACGGTGAAGATCGACGGGCAGGCCGGCGCGCGAACAACGGCTATGATGGGTCGCCGCATTGCGCGAGGCCGTCGGGTCAGGGCGGTGCAGGAGTCCCAATCGGAGCAGGACGATGACGGTCGGCGTAGATCGACGGGCGTGCCGGCGTGCGAACGGCGGCGTTGAGGAGCCGCCGAATTGCGTGAGGCCGCCGGGTCGAGTGTAGAGGCCGGGTTGCGCCGATGTCGAAGTAGAGGCGCGGTGGTCGACGGCGGCGGCGGGCGACGCAAACCGATCTTAGATCGGAAAACCAAAAAGAAAACACCGATCAAGGTGACCGGCGGAAGAGAGAAAACCCCGAATCAAGAGATCGGGGAAAAGACTCTCTAGGCCAGCCGGTCAACACGACCGGCGGACGAACCCTAGGTACGGGCGGCGCGGCCCCCGGCGGCGGTCATGGAGGCCGACCGCCCCGGGGGCGGCGCGCGGTGCGGAAGCGGTGGGCGGCGGCTAGGTCTAGGAACTTGCGGCAGATACCATGTTGGGAGGGAGAAAGAGGGATTGGTGGAATAGTTGTTGTATTGCTTGAGTCTCGTGGGCATATATATAGAAGTACATGATCATCTTGAAGTACAAGTCAAGACAGGAGCAAATCCTAGTCTATCTATGTTTCCTAATAATCAATATACTCAACAACAACGAACCGTTCAACAAGCAAAGCAAAGCCGTGTCATTTCGCGTGCGGCAGCTACCTGTCACTGTGCCAGCGACCCAGCGTCCACTGCCGCATCCGTCTTCTCCGACGCGACCGCTGCCGTCACCCGTTACAGCTGCTTTGCTTCTGCTTGCACGGACTCCATGGGCGCGACCCGCACGTATCAGGTGCCTCCGCCTGCGCCCGTGCGGGGTGGGCCGTGGGCGTCGCCGGTCGTTGCCGATGTACCCGCAACACACCGGAATTTGTTGTTCTCTGCCAAGCCAAATGGAATCATGCTGCGGTTGCAGGAAGATGAACGACAACGAGGGCCAGCCTAACCATCCCCGCAAAATAATCATCCAAGTTGACGTTCCGGCTCCCGGCTCGCGTCAGCGCATAGCTTTGTTAACCGGCTCGGGGTCCAGATATTTTTCGCAGCATCTGCATTTCTTATTCTGGTTGGATGGAAGCATCAGCACCTCCCGTTTTTGTAACAGAAAGTGTGGCCCTCTTGCGGCATGTTCATCCGTTCATCTACCTTTTTTTACACGGTGAGACCATCGAGTGACTGATGGGCCATCTGTGCACGTCGAATCCCTGTACTGACATAGTATTTTAGTATTATCAGATACGCGCTCTCTCGCCGTGACCAGGAATGCATGTGAAAGGTGTTTTATCTTGCACTATGGGACAGTCCTGCACTATGGATCAATTAAAAAGACGGATTAGGACGAACAGAGTCACTCATTTGGAGATAACCGTGTTGGAACTACGCACATGCCAGACTAATCTTATCTCCTGGAGGCGATGTCATTACATGTGTTATTTTGTTCCTACCCCGTACTTTTCGCCAGTATGCAAAAAATAGTATCAGAGGCTAGCGGCCACATTCCACAAAAAATGCAGCATATCTCCGACCGTATGGGCAAAGGATCTCGGACGCGTCTGCTCCCTAGCGTTCCGTGACGGCCTCCCAGAAAAGGTAGGTTCCTGTCCCCACTCTCAAAAAAAGGAAACTCCTGGTCCCCCCTCCCTCTCACGTGATTCTGTACCGCCAGAACCCACCCCCACCTTCCCTCCGCCTCCTATTTCAGCCGCCAGCAGGCAGACGCAGCTTCCACCTCCACCCCCACCTCCCCGCATCTTCTTCTCCACCAAGCAAACAAGGGGGCAGTTGCCCCATCCCAGATCCAAAGCTTCATAGTCCTGCAATGGCGACCACAGCAAGCTAGAAATCAGAGGGATTGGATAGGGCACCACAGGAAGCTAGAACAATTAGAAGGAAGCTAGAAAAACCCAGGAGGAAGAAAAGGCAGTGGTAGAAAAGAAGGGGAAAAAATCACAGAGGTAAAGCCATCAGATTTGCTCACCTTCCCCCTTGTTTTTGCCCTTATGCATCCATAATTTGTTGTGTTCTAGCTTCCAGGCTAATCTTCTTGATCCCAACATGTCTGGATCCAACATGTCTTTGGTTTTGCAGCATCTCTCCTGCTTCCCTGTTGCTTCCCTGTTGCATAACAACTAATGGAAATAAAAAACCCTGACTGATTTATAATTTTTCTGCTGAAGTTTTGTTGGGCAAATTGCTAGTCCTTTTTGAGCAACAATAGTGTAACTATGAGGCAACTAGTGTTACTATGAGATACACATAATGCAAAAATACTATTGTGGACCCAAAAAACATGACTGTCATAACAACTACTGCCTAAAAAGCTGAAGCTATTCTTGGCAATTTGTACACCCTATTCAAGAAAAAACAGTGTTGCCATTAAGCAACTAGTGGTGTTTATATGGGATACATGGCTGATGGTGCCAAGTTGCATTGCAAAAAACATAAGATTAAAAGCAAAAACATTGTACTATGAAAGCAAATCCATTTGAAAAGTTGAAAAAAAACATTCCTATAGGAATGGCTAATAGGGTTGTTTCCAATGTACTATGGTTTCAACAGTGGTAATAAAGAGAGAAACTTTAGAGGATATGACGTTTAATTTACCTTCAGTTGTATACTTCAACATGATCCAAATATATTGGTGTTTCTGCAAATCTGTTGTGTTCCCACGCTTGGGCAGATAGATAAAACTTGATATTTTGATCCTGCAAAAATTAAAGCACAAGAAAGTATCCCATACAAAGAAGCAAAAATGCATCACCACGGAGGAGAAACATCCCATGACAACTACTTTATCTCAGCTTATACGTCACTTTAAACACGAATACGCGGATAGGGAACAGAATGAACTTAAAACGAACAAGGTTTGCTGCTAGTACAAAAGATAGTTGAAACATTAGTACTAGACATAAAGGCACAACATGTTGCCCATAACTACTGCTGTTTAAAAGTTCTAACAGAAATATGTTGTTGCTCTCTCTGATTTTGCTGTGAATTCCATGCTGGAATTGCCTGACTGTGAAAGGAGGCTTGTTTGACCAAAAAACCTTCAAGGCATGCACATAGAAACAGTTGCTTGCAATTAAAAAACAAAAGAAATATGAGAAGCAAAAATTATGATACACACAAAAAAAGCACAAAAAGGCCTATGTAATTATGTTCAAAATGTTTCCTTGAATAACAAAATGGATCCTATTCTTCTGATTCTGGTGGGCTTGGGTTGCTGTGTTATTTGCATGCCTGTATTTAGTGTGCTACTTGCTTGCGTCATTGAGCTAACTTGCTTTATCTTTTTGGATGTAGAAAATGAACAGGTTGACGATGATTGACCTGAATGAGGAACCAGATGAAAATAATGGTGATCATGTGTACTGTACACAACATGCTGCTGGAAATAAAGAGTTTGTTGCGAAATCACCTAATCCTCCTATCATGCAAATAGTCGGTGTTGCTGCTGCAGAAGGAATTGGTACAGATGGGCACTCAAGTCGTGGGATAGGGGCTCCAGGTAATACACAAGTACCTGCAGTAGTAGCAACTGAGAGTGATGGTCATACACTTGATGGCACAGGTGCCGCGGGCGATACTGGTGGGACTGTTGGTAATGGTTTCGGTTCTGAAAATGATGAAGAAGCTTGGTCACAGCCCAAGGAGCCTTATGTGGGCATGAGGTTTGACACTTTGGAAGGCGCCAAAGAGCACTACGATGCATATTCCTTGAAGATTGGTTTTTCAATCAAAATGAATACTTCAACGAGGGCTGTGAAAACTGGAGAGCTGATAAAGCAACAGTTTGTTTGCAACAAGTTTCGAAAGCCTAAAGTCGATGATGGAGGGGTAGAAAAGATTGCTGTGCTAGATGATATTGTTGAGCAAACAAAAGATGATGATGAAGACGAGGATATTGTCTTTGTTGATGATGACAGTAAAACCAAAAAAAGGACCAAGAAGCGAAAGAGAGATACAATATTGCAAACTGGTTGCAAAGCTAAGATGGTTGTCAAACTAATAGATGGCAGATGGGAAGTGATCTACTTTGTTGGCGAGCACAACCATCCATTGGTTGACAAGCCATCTTTGACTAAGTATTTGCGATCACACCAAGGGATCCCAACAGAAGAAAGGGCCTTCCTTACACATCTTCATAACTGCAATTTGACTACAGGTTCAAACCAACCCCCCCCCCCCTACCACCACCATTCCAAACTTTAACACCCAGGACATGCCTAACGATTGCGTGTTTGAAACAAATTTGATGATTTGCTTCCAATATGTGTCTGAATTGCTTGAAACATGTGCCTGATTTGCTTCAAACATATGCCTTATTTGCTTGATAATAACAAAAAATTGCTTCCAGCTGGGCAAGATAATGCCTGATTTGTTTAACACTGTGGTTGCTGAACTTGCCTAATGTTTATCTGTTTGGTGCTCAATGGGAAGTTTCTACTTGCCTGTTTTTTTTCTGTAAAACAAATTTGATGTTGACTCTAGACTTACCTATGATTAGTTTGTTTATAGCTAAAATTCATGATAAGATACTTGTGTACAATAGCAGTAGTTTTTGGATGAGCTCAACTTGCCTGTGATTGAATTTTTTGTTGCTCAATAATGCATAGTTAAGGTAGTTCCCCCTGGATTGTTTTGTGTAGTTTGCTAATGTATTCATGTTACGTTTTTGTTGTAGTTGCTTGTATAGCTTCATGATTTGCCTAAACTCTGCATTTTGAGTTGCCTTCCTGAATGAATAAAAACTGTTTTTGATACTGTTTTTGGGTAAAAAAGGATTAACCACCATTGGGAATTCATGGCACCAGGTCGTATGATGCACATCATGTCAGAATTCTATGGAACGGAACTCATTGTCCCTTATACCACTAAGCACATTACAAACCTCAAAACGGTCTTGAACAAGGATGCTACAAGAGAAGGGGATATGATAGAGACAGTTGCATTCTTTAAAGATTAGCAAAAAGAAGATCCAGATTTTTTTACAAGATAAAGTATGATGAGGAGGACAGGGTTGAGAATATTTTCTGGGTCGATGGTGCAGCAAGGAAGGCTTACGTGGAATCTTATCATGATTGCATCTCCTTTGACACAACATATATGACTAACATGTACAACATGCCTTTTGCACCTTTCATTGGAATTAATAGACATGGGCAGTCATTCATGTTGGGTTGTGGTTTTGTTAGGCAAGAGTTGGTGTCAAGCTTTGATTGGCTATTCCAGACCTTCCTTGAGGCAATGCACAATGTAGCACCCACCAACATCATAACCGAGCAAGACATCGCAATGGCACAATCAATTAAAAGAATCTTCCCTACAAGTGTGCACCGCTGTTGTCATTGGCATATTTTGAAAAAGGCACAAGAAAAGCTTGGAGCAGTGCTGGGGCGAAACCCTGGCTTGTCCAAAGATTTCAACAATTGTGTTGACTTTAGCTTGACGCCAGAGGAATTTGAGGCAGGATGGGCTGAGATGATGTTGAAGTATGAGGCTATGACTGACACACACTTCGAGACTCTATACAAGTACCGAGAAACATGGGTACCCTGTTACTTCAAGCACCAATTCTTCCCTTTCTTGCAGTCAACTCAACGCAGCGAGGGTTCAACGCTGTCCTTAAGTGATATGTGAACCCACACAAGTCCATTTTGAACTTCGTGAAGCAATATCAGAAAATCCAAACACACATACTAGTCCGAGAGGGTTCGAAAGATTACAAGACGGGACATTTGCAGACTGAAATGTGGTCGTGTTACCCCATTGAGAAGCAGGCGTATGATTCCTATACTAGGGACTTGTACGAGAAGTTCTGTGATGAGTTTCAATTGACTGCGAGGTACAACGTGCAACCCCATGGTGAAAACTTGTATGAGGTTTACCCAAATAGAGAGTGGGTTGCTAAATATGGTTCTAGGAGCTATTTTGTGATAGTAGAAGCTAGTGATGGAGACTACAGATGTGACTGCTACAAGATTGAGAGGGACGGCATGCTTTGCTGCCATATCTTGAAAGTTTTCAACCAACTTGGTGTTGATGAAATCCCACCACAGTACATAATTAGAAGATGGACACCTTTGGCAATTTCTGATGCACCCCCTGCTGTCGAGGATAAACCCGATGAGTTGCCACCAGAATCGAAGAAAGAACTCGGGCATGGAAATTTGATGATGGATTTTGGTAGTCTTGCTCGGGTTGCTAGTGCGTCAGATGCTGCGACAGATATTGTAAAGAAGCATATGCGTGGGGCACGTCATGAAATCAACAATCTCAACATGTCAAGGAAGAAGAAGCCGGCAGTACCTCCTAGTGGGCCCACTGGTGGTCCTCCACCATCAGCTGGTGGTTCTGCACCACCACCGAGTAATACTCGAGCAACTAGTGGCCCTGCGCTGCGTCCTGGTGGACCTACAGAAGGACCTTCTGGTTCTAGGCAGCAGCAACCTACTTCTGCACCACGGAGAAAAAAAGCAGCACCGCAAGCTGGTAACTCTATGAGAGAAGGTGGACAACAACAAACAACGCTGAGGGCTGCACCAGTGTCCAGGGGGCTGTACCACTGCCCAGGGGACCTCCAGTGCCAAGCTGGTGGCATGCACAACAACTGTCAGGATATATGCCACAGCTTCTGGGGGATTCAACAATGACAAGGCCTGCGCAAACACTAAGAGGGGCTGCGCCACAGATATTTGGGGTTGCAACACTAGCCAGAGGCCATGTACCACCTCATATGGGTCCTAGACCAACAACCTGGCCTGCAGCACAACCTATGGGGGCTATACAACCAAACCAGGGGCCTAACGCAGCAAACACAATGTATGTGACTAGTACTGGACTTGAACCATCGCCTAGAGCGTCAGCAACAGTCGATGGTGGGTATGGACAACGTCCCAGTTCTTCTAATACGCAAGAAGAAAGTGGCAGCGCACTTTCATCTCCCATTGGGCAACCTCCTGGTGGACATGCACACCCGCCACTCAATATAGCATCACTACATGCAGCTGTTGCGGCCGCGCAAGGTGCTTCTATGGTTGAACCACAGCTTGGAAAAACTACTACCACACCTGACCCTACAATTCCTAGAGACCCTCCAAAATCAACTACAAAAGGTAGGGCAAAGTCAAAAAGAATTCAATCAGCACTTGAGCTGCATCCAAAGAGGAAAAACAAGTGCAGCTATTGTGGGTCTGTTAACCACAATGGTGCACAGTGCACCACCAGATTGGTGTGATGGACACACAATGACCAGATGGTTGAAAGATTTTGCATTGACAAATTCCTACTTTCTACCCCCGGAATCTTTAAAAGTTTATATGTTTGAACACCATAAACTAGTTGTGTAATGATCATACTATTTTTGTTTTATGGTTTCTGTGACTAGCTTGCCTCACATTGAAGTTTAATTTGCCTGTTGATGGGATTTGAGTTGCCTGTTGGTGTACTTTGTATTGCCTCGCAAAAAATGAATACAGGCAACTCCCCCTGGTGGTCCAAATTTTACATGCAAAAATCTGTAATGCTGAAGATGCAATAATCTCCTGCTTATGTAATGATCATATTAAATCTCTTTTATGGTTTTTATTAATAGCTTGCCTCACAATATAGTTTGGATTGTCTGGATATGACATTTGAGTTGCCTGGTCCCAGTTTCTTATACATGCAACTCCCCCGGTCCAAAAAAATTCACATCCATTTCCATAATGCTGATGATGCAGTAATCTTTAAAAATGCTAGCAAACTTCAGACTTCTTGAACAAGAACATAAAGAACAGTACACGTGAGGGAAGATAGAAACTGACCTATGCTAACTTGAGGATGGCTTTCCACGGAGCCTTGTTGCACACGTTGTCAACCCATGTATTTGTCAGCTATTTCCTGATGTTTGGGACATCCTCGGCTGTGAATTTTGGAACAGCCCTTGCCTCCCAACTGTTCGCTATTGTAAGGGCAAAAATACCACAGTCGAACCTATACATATACATTATGTTTTCTAGTTAGCTGGTTTACTCTATGTACTACTGTTACTTGACAAAGTCTGAAAAGCAGAGTCTGTGTGAATGGATGCTTACTCGTTGTTTTGTTGTGGCACATCAATGTTGATAAGTCCAAAATCATCCAATGAGATGTGAGACCTGGCGTAGTGCTCTTCCCACAGAACACGAACACTTGCAACAATTTTCCTTGCGCATACATCAAGACTCTTGTTCTGAAGCGTCCTCCAAGAATCAAGAACCTCAAAACGTCGGTCCCTGATGTTCACATTGAAAATCCAATAATGATTCCCTGTAACTGGCTTTGTCTTGTCAATGTTCTCTAAAACTGGGAACATAATCTGTTAGAAAAAAACATCTGCGGTTAGTAGTAAAAATAGGCAACTTCAATAGTTATACCCGCGCAAAAGTACTACCGCAAAAAAAAACATGCCACATGTTGGATGTAAGCAACTTTTTTGGGTGCTCTAGCAAATTAATACACGGACTGAAAGCAAAATGCACATGGAAGTTATGTTCTTATGTAAGCAACTTGCATAGAGAGATGCAGAGGCAAAAAATATCATGAGTGTAGGCAACTTGGCCCCCCTAAAAAAATTACATTTGTGTGAGGAAGATTTAAGCAGGAAAAAGTGATAGAAAAAAGCAAAAAAGGAAAAAATGCAGTTGTAGAAAATCAAGAAACCATTAACTTACCATATCTTTACGGTCCAAGCGATTCGATTTCTTGAAATGGGAAATGAGCTCCTTGCTGGTCAATTGCACATTTTGCAACCATGTCTGGTGGAAAAGAATACGGAGATGACCATGAGCAGATGTGAAGAAAAAAAGGAAAGAATTGCAAAACTACATGTATTAATGCTTCAACTTTTCTTACCGAGAACCTGAGGGGCATCACGACCTTCTTTGAGTCTAGTGGCAAGTTCATCATTATAGATTGTATTCCGACTTCCATTACATGGCTCAAGACAAAACCTTCCTTCTTCATTGAGTTTGCAAGCTCCCTCACCGTGACAAAGTATCCACCATATTCAATTACCCTTGGGCTGCAAAGAAAAAAAAGACATTTAGCTAACAAATCCTTCCTGATTTGCCTACCACCATCCAGCTCAGAAAAAAATGAGGGCATGGTCATATGGAAAATAAAAAAATAAAAAAAACATTTTCAAACTAAACCAAATTGCCTGATTCTATGATTTCGATTGCATGTAAAAACAGTTTGAATTGCATGCATAACAGAATGAACCTTGCCTGGAAAAAGTGCATTGTGCAAAACCTTACAAAGAAAATGGAATGGGTGTATTGTCATACCTAGTATCTGCATTTGGTGGTGCTTCTTCATTAAGTCTCCCATGCAAGATAACCGATGCATACAATCTATTTGCTTCAGGTTTGGACATATAGACTTTTTTCTCATTATAGTCAATGAATGGGGACCTTTTGCAAGGAGGTGGCTTGATAATCCTTCTCTCAAATTGATGTGGGGGCATCTCTCCTGAGCTACTACTGCTATAAATCTTGCTGCCTGATCCCACTTCTCCTTGGTTGGAAATTTTGTCGGGAGTTTGATACATGCTTCGCTCAGTTATGATCCCAGCTGAACAGCCTGCGTCAAACTTATCTACCTTTCCTTCTGCTTCTGCACACGGTTCATCTATGCCTTCAAAGTCCAAAACATAATCGTCATCGATTATTTCAATGGTTGGGTGGGTAGGTACAGACAATTCCTTGAACTCGTGCTCAGCAAATCCACTTGACCCGTCATTCTGATGTGCTCTGTCGTCTACAGATGCTGTTGGCAAATCATCTATGCCTAGATCGTACCTTGGTGCTGGGCAGTACTCACTATAAAGTGCAGCTGATCTTTTACTATTGCTTTGCTGAAAATGTTGTTGTTCTGTCTTTGCTGAAGTATGATTTGTGGGGTTGATTTGGGGGTTCTTGCTGTTTGGATGAACACACCTTGCTAAGAGCTCACTGACATCTAGAACATTGATTTCTAGTGCATTTGTTGTCTTTCCACTAAGACGCATGAACTGCTGGAACCGCTCCTCCACATCAGAGAAATGGGAAAGGTTCCCCTGGCTACTTGCTTGTATTACTTCTGAAACACTTTTGGCTTCAGGTTGGGCAACTGTAGTTGAACATTCAGGCAATTTCCCTAGGGCTATTAGCAACTTTTTTTCCGAACTTTTTCCCATGGTTTCAGCGATTTTGTCTTGCTCCCTTTGATCTCCATACATGACACTGCCGGCGGGATGTTCTCTTTCTCCTTTTCCTGACCTGCATCATTTAACGCTACAGCCTGTGGTGATGCCTTGAGATCTTGCAACTTGCCCCTCTGGATAACATTGCCTGATTGCGTTACATTTCCTCGAGACGAAAAAGACACTTGGCCATTTAAGTCACCTAGTGGTTGTGTTCCACCAGGTTTTGCTGTGCTTACTGTCAGAGTACCTCCCTTTTTAACTTGAACTGGTACTACTTTTGTGGGGTCAGGTGTTGCCTCTGCAAGACTTGCCTGAAAAGTAGTAGGACTTGCTTCCTGCTTGGACTGAGTTGCCAGAACTTGTGATCCACTTGCCTGTTTACTAGTCTGCTTTGAGGCTGACCCTGGAGATACTGAGCTTGATATCATATTCTTTACCATTTGTGCTTTGTCAATTCCATTACTTGCCTCTTTTACTTCACTATTTGCCTCATATTGCTGCTGAGAAGGCCCGGATTTTTTCATGGCTGACTGCCTTTCCTTTCCCCCTTGGGCATATTTGCTTTTTTCAGCACCAAATGCTGGTGGATCCCCTCCTGTTTCATTCAGCACAAATGGCTTTAATATGAAGCTGACACTTTTCTTCTTCTTCTTTGGTGGCGGAGGCGGTGGAACTTGGTTGTGACCAACTTGCTTTGGTTCTCCAACTTCATGTAGAGCACCAATTTCTCTCATTATTTTCCGGCGAATCTCCTTTGGGCATATTTCCTCAAGGCTGAATGTGAAGGCCAGATCCAATTCTTTTCCCCTCAACAACTCTTCAAATATCATCCTCGCTTCGAGTGCAAGGGATCTGTCATCAACATCCAACATTTCTTTCAATTCAAACAATGGAAAGCGTGGCTTTGGGGAAGCAGCAGTTTTAAACTCTGTCATCACAAGATCTCTGACAGAGATGCTATCTGCCTCATCCATTGCTTTTTGCTTCCTATCTCTCCTCTTTTCAAGTAGAAATTGCAGTGTGGATTCTTCATCATCATCGCTGACCGGGGTTCCAACTGCGGCATCCTCATTCCCACCTGAGCCACTGTTGCCGCCTGAGCCACCATTGCTGCTTGAGCCACCGTTGCTCCCTGAGCCACCGTTGCCACCTGGGCCACCATTGCCTCCTACATTGTCATCATCATCATCATCATCATCCCCCTGCCCATCATCTTCCTTCTCTTCTTCGTTGTCATCACCTTCTTCATCATCATCGTCTTCCTTTCCTTCATCCTCATCTTCTTTGTCCTTGTTTCCATCAATTTCAACTTCCCTCCCCATGTGAACACTTGCCTCCTCATAATTTAGGTATGCATGTTCTGTTTCCTGACAACTTGCTTCCGCCTCATAACCATCATCATTGTCCGAACTGCCATCACTATCGCTTTCGTCATTACCTTTCTCCTTCTAAACTTCCTCATTTTCACTATCACCTTCCTCACTGCCATCATCATCGGAATTAAATGACTCTTCATCACTTGGTAAGCTATCTCTGTCGGCTGGTACTTGTTGACGTCTTCTCTTTGACTGTCGCCTGCTTGTCACCACATTAATAGGATCTGTCGTCCTTGCCCCCCATTCATCATCATCGATCCTACTAATCCCAGTCACGAGCTTTCCAACTGCATGTGAAATTACGGAACACATTTCGTGCACCATACCTGTGAGCTTCTTTTGCTTCTCCAAAACATAAAAGTGGATAATAAAAACCCTGATAAGAATCACCATCTGTTGAGGGTTAAAAAAATGGAACAAGTATATAAATGAGCAAAAAAAGGGAAGCACTAGTACAGGAAAAAACAGCCACCGGTTGACTTACTGTTTTGTCATATGACTCAGGCAATCTTGTGGAAACAAATTTGGTGATGTGATCCATGCTTCCAAACAAGCTATCATCCGCACACCGTGAAAACTCAGTCTTAAGCTGATGGTTTGTTGTCAAAAAAGGAAAAATATGAGTGACAACAAATCTGGCAGATGCATATTTCAAATGAAAAAATTGGTAATTCTAATTGTCTGAATTTGCCTGCATCCACTATCCGATTTCTTGATGCCTACTATTAATATAATGGATAGTTAAGATTCAGTAGCTAGTAGAGTTGCAGAAAATGTATGTAGCTTGCTAGTTTTCAATACATAATTTGCTTCTGTTGCATGAGAAAGTAGCTGTTGTTAAACATATAAATTGCTAAATAGTTAAACTATGCATCGTTTGCCTACTTTCATTTCAAAAGTAGTACAAACAGGTACCATTACTGTCACATAACAAGGTCAAATAAAAACTGAAAACTACTTAAAATATATGTAAAGCAATTGCCCAGAAAATCTTATTAACTTGCTTGCTCTTTTAAATTCAATTGCCTCCTCTAGTCGAGTACTTCAAGTTTCTTGAGACAACATAGGTCCTTACAAACAAAAAAGGATTGCGTTTGCACATGAAAAAAAGTCTAATAGAAAGAAAAGAAACGAGGTTACCCGCAAATTGCCGTATTCTCCTGGGGCCTTCCTGTCCTTCTTGATAACTTTAGCAATTAAATCTGAATTCCAAACTGACACCCTTGGTACCAAGTTGGGAATTGGCTCATCAACATCCAACGAGTCTAGATACAACAGCTGCGTGATGACAAAAAAACACAAGTTTAAAGTTACCTGATGTTTGCAAAAAAACAAAAAAAAAGTGGATGCTTGCAACAAACAGCTTGAAGCACTTACAACGAGGTGGAAAACACAGCAACAAACAGCCTTCTTCTTGCCACGACCCAATGTGAATGCTAGCTTCAGTTGATCAACAACAAACTGGCATATGTTGGTCTCTGTTATCACATTGACATCCATGACCGCCGGGAAGTTTTTTGGGGAAATACTTAAACTAGTTGAGGGGGCAAGGAAGCAGAAAAAAACAAGAGCTAGCCAAGCACGGACGAAGTCATCATCATGAGATCCATTCATTTCCTTGATCATCTTGCACCAATCTGTGAGACTCGGTGAATTCTTGGAGGTGATATTGTAAATGTTGTACATTGCCTTTGTGATTTCGGAACGGTTATCAAAGCACACCTTCCTCCCCCTATTTGGCAAACCCCATATCCTACGGACACTTGCAGCATCTACAGGAATCTTGCCCCTTTCCGGAATAACTATTTGCGATCTCAGGATCATAATGCCTCATTATCCATTAGCTAAGATCTCCAGGCATGCTATTCGCTGCAAGATCCAGAAGGCCACCAAATTCTTTTTCAATGATGACACCTTTTTGCGCAAAAATCAAATCCTTGTTCAACTTGAAAAGCCTTGCAGGAGATGCCCTGTTCCTACGACCCTATTGCACAACAAGATGGAAAAGAAGGAAGGAATTAGCAATAATGTTCGTTACTGGACAACATTGTTGGGCAATTGTTTTGAAAAACAGAGGCAACAATGCAAATACCTCAGTTCCTCCGGTCTTCTGGCGTTTTGGATTTGGAGGTTGATCCACAGTAGGACCTTCGGCATTTACATTTTCAGCATCTCCACCTGGGCTCTCATTTGAAATAATATCATCAGGACGCATCCCTCGCACAATGATAGCCTTACATCTCTGACGCTTGTACCCAATCGTTGTTGAACTACTCCGTGGCTGAAGAGGAAAAACACACAAATCAGTAACAACAAAATCTGTTATGTCCAAAAAGAACATAAAACTTCGAGGAATTTTGCACACCTGTGCTTGATGCTCTTCATTGCCATGAGACGCAACTTCATCACGACTTGCTACAGGAGGTTCATCCTGTTTTGCCTTTTTGCTTGTCCCAGCCATCTATTTTCTGTTGCGTACAAAAAAGGGAAACAATTAACAACATCAAGCAAAACTGAAAAAATTCAGTTCTACAAAAACTATATATCCTGCACCCTAAAAATTCAGGTGAAGTATACAGAAGACAACACCATAACAAGCACAACTAAAGTGCCAAAAGGATTGTTGGACAAATATAGGATTGTCCACTATATGAATTTCACTCTGTTCCAACATTAGAAACTACTTAAGTAGCAGAGCAATGTACACAAAAATAGCAAAACAATTTGGAACACAACAGGCAAGTGAAACATAAAACTAGGCAACACATGATACCACACCGGGCAAGTGAAACACAAAACTGAAGCAACACTCAAAAACTGAAGCAACCCCAACACCCCTCCCTCACACACACCTGAAAAAACCCTATAGCATCAAGCCTTGCCTTGTTCAACAGGACAGTATAGAATTTGCATTGTTCACAAAGTAGCAATATGAACTCACGAGCCATTGCTGGGTAGGTCAAACACAAAACTGGAGCAACAAACATTCGCCTGATCTACAACCGACGAGAGAATCCTAGGCCCAATACCGATCCCCCTGCACACACCCCCACCTACTCAGCATCATCAAACCTCGCAGGAGCTCGCATGCATTCAAACCCTAGCTCGCCAGTAACCAAACCTAATACTCAAGTCGTCGCATACATGCATTCTAGGACAGTAGTACTCAAAACACGGGAGATCTAAAATGCCTCAAAACGGAATCGATAAACTCACAAGGGGGTGCTCGCGGCGATTGTACCCTCCGACGGCGTCCTCGGCGGGACGTTCCTCCTCTGCCGCGTCTCCGGTACTGCAGCACCTTCCACCGCCGACTCCTGCTACCACACGGCGCGCTGGTGTTGCTGTGGTGGTCACACCTCCCCCGTCGCCGCACACGAAATCAGGAACAGCGTCCGCGGCGGGCCGTTCCTCCTCTCCCGCGTCTCCGGTACTGCTGTTGTTGCTGCGGTGGTCGCACGCCCCCCGTCACCGCACGCCCTTGCTCGCCTAATCCCCGAATAGACGAAGCACAGGACGCCCTGCTTCCACCTCCGGCGGTAAAAACGGCCGCCGAATCGCCGCCACGCCGCCGCCTCCTCCTGATTTGGGGGATTTGGGATGGGATGAACGGAGGATTCGTCGGCAGTTCGCGAGGAAGGGAAATGGTGGAGGATTCGAAACGGGAGAGAAGGAAGTGGGGAGGAGAGGAGAGAATGGAGGGACCCGCAACCGCCCCTCCGCCCAACGGGACTAAACCCGACCAGGCGACACCTGGCACGGGCACCGAGGGCCCCGACCGCGTGACGCCTGGGAGCCGCGAAGCGTCGCCCTCCGCGGGATGTCGATCGCACGGCGCAGAGACATGTGCGCTCGAGAAAGCAAACAGGCACACCTGCACTTTTTAGGATTTAGGAAGGATCTCAGGATAACCGGATAAGCACGCACTGACAAGACCCTTTCCTTCCCCTTAACAACCAATCCGATCAATCCGATCGGATCCACAAAAGCGAGCCCTCACTGCTATGCTTGATGGTTCTCGATCACAATGCCCAATGCCACCGATCTCTATGTGATCCCCATGTTCCTGCGCAAACGCGACACTCGCCTGTTGAAGCTCACACGACACACCTGAAGCTGGAAGCTTGGCGTCCGGCTCAGGCTCACTCCGGGCCAGACCAAGCTACTAGCAAAGATTCTCGATGCAGTAGCGGCCATACACACACAGCACGATCGAACGTTAGCCATAACCGCATTGGGGCTGATTTAGGTACATCTCTCTCTCCGTCTGAAAAGAGCCCACACACAGTTTCTCTCCTACAAGAAATGCCAACCTCCTCCAGCACCAGCACTGTTGCTCCTGCCCAATCGGTAGGGCAAAAGCTCCCGGAGGCCGGAGCGGCTCACATTCCCCGCCCAAACCGCATCGTCCTTATCCGTAGAAGATGCCAGCCAGTGGTGCATCACTTCGCTCGCTTGTACACACTCCAGTTCATTAGGAAGACGTCAAAATCGACAGCGCGTTGCACATGCATTTCCATCTTTCCGCGCTAGATACGACGAACAGGATTGGATTAGGCGGCGGCGTGTTTGGCCGATCCCGGATGCAAATCGGGATCAGCGCTTATCCGGAAGCAGAGCAACCGGAGACGACCCGGGTGACAGAGCAAGTTAACCCTCGAGAGATCTCTCCATCGGAAGCGTAGCAGGGAACTGGGGGTGCGGAGTCAGCAGCACCGCCAGAACCACGTAGGTGAAAATGACAAGACAGAAGCTTCAAGAGCCCCAACAGCACGGATATAGCTGCAGTCCAAGAGGAGTTCAATGAAACCAAAACACGTCCGTTTACCTTTTCACGCACTTTTCCTCCCCTCCTGCGTGGAGCTTTGACGACGTTGGCACCGTTCAGGTACGTATTGGTGCAGCATTTGGTGTCATGGTCGCTGGGAGTTCACCAGTGGCACGCAACGCATCGCATCGCATCGCATCGCATCGTGGTGACATGGGAGTCAAAGAGACGAACGAACAGACTAGAGCATGTACCGTCGGATTTGGCAGATCTGATCCCTCAAACATTCACGGACACGTCAGGACGCGTCCGCGTAAAGTGACCGGCCACATCTCAAATGATCCATGATGCGTCCTCTGTCTCGGCGCGTCAACGATGGGTTTGCGCGTCCGCCATCGCGTTCGGACGCCAGACGGTTCCCACCACCTCATGTGCGGCAGTGATGCCATACCTAGCGATGGATCCATGCGCCATTGCACGGACGCAATGGATTCCGGACGGAAGGAGTCCGAGAGCTGTTGTCGAGCGGCCTCCTCCCGGGAGCGGCAGAGCGCAAGCCGAACGGTCATCTCCTCCTTGGGGCCGTGTGGGATGAGCTCAAGGTCGACGGATCTGAAGGTGTAGGACTCGAATCCGCTGCCCGACATGTCATAGAAGGTCGGAGATCGTTGTACGGGAGTTTGGGGGCGGAGTGGAGTGAAGGGGAGCGGAGCGGAGTGGCTAGGATTTGGTCAGGGAAAGGACGAGGACAAATATATGTGGGGTCGGATGACCAGCGTGGGTCTGGCCTGAGCCTCTCCATATCCGCCTCATATTTGGGCTGGATATGAAGGATGCCGGTCAACCCGTGCGTTTAAGACCGCTTGATGCGTCCGTCGTAGTCTTTTTTGGTCGATCATTGATCGAGTCGTTTCGTGCGGACGTATGAGAGGGGTTTAAGGCGCAGCCTGGCTGTGGATATTCTTAGTAGAACATTGTAGCAATGGAATTTAATCATTTGTGGAGCTACTTGGGTCTCTGAGCTTTCATAACCCATAGGTTCTTTCTCCGTGATTGACGTGCTTGAAAGGAATATTCAAACACTAATGTCAAATACGGCCCGGGGCCTATTTTAGAGAGTTTCTATAATTGAGCAAGCTCGACTCGAATTGAAGGCTAATCTAGAGAGCTGCCTCATACTCCACCTGCAACATTGTAGCTAAGCGCAAACATATAAAAAGTACAGAAATATATGGTTTTGGTCCCTCAGGTTTTCTAAAAGTATAGATCTAGTCCCTTAAGATTTTTCGATAGACATTTGGTCCTTCAAGTCTCAAAACAGGGTAAATTTCATTCAAAACCAGATTTGACCACTTTGACCGGGTGTTTTGTGAACGGAGACATACGATTTGTCTTATCCATTAAATAAGGAGAGAATAGAGTTTAGAGTTCTAGAAAACACCCACAAAAACGACATGACAATTATTTGCCCGAAAACAAATTTTCTAGTTTCTTAGCGCCCGCGTAACCCAAAGCTTAGCCTCCTCCTAGATGATACCATGGAGGATAGGCGGTGGCATGCATTTGTGGCAGAACACTGGCATTTTTTTAATTCAAATGGTCCAGAGACAAGCCTGATGAGAGAGGCGCTAGCATGCCAATTAGGATTGCTATTGTCGGTTCTCTTCTCCCACCACTCGTTGACGGTTTCATCTAGGTGCCACTTGAAGGTATCCGTGTGATAGAAGCCATGCTTCTCGATGATGGCCCTCCAAAGCCTAAGCATGTAGTGGCACTTGAAGAAAAGGTGAGCATTAGTTTTTTGCCCTCTCTTGCAAAGAGGGCAAAGGCCATAATTTTGCCACTCGTGCCTATCCAAGCGATAGGCTGTCCAAATCCTAGTGCAATGCCAACTAATCAAACAATTTAACCTTGGGAGTAGCCAAAACCTTCCATACCATGCGGTCCATGGGAGTGAGGGTCAATCCAAGGAATTGAACCTTGTACCCGGTGGCCGCCGTGTAAATTCCATCATTCGCGTGTTGCCAAACAATTTCATCTTCGGCCTATTCATCAAGATGGAAGTTGTGCACAAGCATCCAAAGAGTGAAAAATCCATGAATGTGGTCACCGGAGATAGCGGTGTTGTGGTTGATTTTGAGGATCCATGCATTCCCTCTAAGAGCCTTACGCACCTTTCAATTATTCCGTCTTGATGCCTCGTAGATTAGCGACGCAATATCCTAGGGCTTGCGCCCATGAAGCCAAGGGGCGTCCCAGAACGGCGTTCTTGCGCAATCACCCATAGTGATCTCTACTCCTAATTGCTCAGTTGGTAGAATAGCATCCAGGTTTTTTTCGTCCAGTTTAATTTCGTCTCCCCCCACCACCCCCTCTCATCCTGGTCTATCGGTTTATTTTTCTCTCCACTCTTTTATTACAAATCAACACTTTCCTAACTTATAACTAATCATGGATCTAACTTTCCTGTTAAGTTATCCAAATCAATCGATACATCTAATTAGTGCAATTTGTTTTAGGAAACAAATAACATATTTTCGGGAAATAAATAACAGATTTTAAACTAACTTTCCTAACTTATCTAAATCAATCGATCCGTTTCGTTAATGTAATTTGTTTTAGGAAACAAATAACATATTTTCAGGAAAGAAATAACATATTTAGGGAAATTTTTGCCTCACCTCACACCATCCCTTCCGATTTCCCCTCCCACTAAAAACCGAATCGATTCGTCCGATTCTCCTTTCATTTTTTGCGTGCTTGCTTTGGCAGGTGTCGAGTCAATTAAGTAAATAAGAAATGACAAATCGTCCATATATGTAAGATTACCTTCCTAAAAAGCAGAGCGAAGATTTTTCTTAATAACCTTCCAAAATAAAATCAAGTACTCAACAATAACAAATCGTTAATCCCGCGTACTATGCCATTTATTTTCTATCATTATCTATACTATTGAATCACAATCATAATTTTCCTAATAAAAGAAATTACATGTCTTTTCTGACCTTGCCAAATCTTTAACGTTGAAACGGAATGTCTCTACTCCTAAAGGGGGAGCTGGTAGCCGGCGTTCACCGGTTTATTTTCATCACTCCTCCTACCATCATGTGGGTTATTTTCGTCACCCTTCCACCTTGGGTTTTTCTACCTCCTCCATCCCCATGCACGCAAACGAAAAAAAACCCGAATCACCCTGTACGCCCTATCCCTAACCCGCTCTCGTCTCCTTCCCTATGACGCATCCGCCGGCCCAATCGACCCCCGCTATTGGGCTCGTCCGCCTCGCCGTGGCCGGTGAACGCACCGGTTGTGGCTGCGACCCTCTCCGGACGGCGGCGATGATGGATGGAGCCGCTGGCGCTAGGAAGGCTCCTGAGCGATGGACGCGCCGGGTCATCGCTCCTCAGCGCCAGCCCCTCCCGCCGCGCCGGATCGCGTGGCGATCTGGGGATCCCTAACCAGCCCCCGCTCCCTGACCCCCTCCTCCTTCACGAGCGGCACGGTGCTCTCCTTCTTCCCCGCACATTGCTCCTACCCCTCCCCAAACCGCCATGGATCTCGCGTTGCTGGAGCCCCTCCTCTCCTTCCCCGATCTGCCGTGGATCTTGTGGTGCTAGAGCCGCTCCTCTTCCTTCCCTAACCGCCATAGATCTCGCCAGCCGCCACCGTAAGAAGCCCCACATCCCCCAAGCTCGACGGGCTTGCCAGCCGACTGGACGAGGTCCTCGCCATCGCCCTGGATCTGCCTGCGTGGAGGGAGGACGGAGGCGACTGGGGCCTGAGTGTTCCGGCCAACTGGCCAAGGGTGTCATGCTCGGCTCCATGGACGCACCGGTCTTGACGCTGTTGCGTTGGCCTTGACCTACGACGCCACTTCTCATGGGGGCGTAATACCCTTGATGTACATACATTGTTGCCCTGCCGAACGGCGGCCTGATGTCTACTACACAACTTGTTCTTGTAGACTCGTATTGGGCCTCCAAGCGCAGAGTTTCGTAGGACAGTAGCAAATTTCCCTCAAGTGGGTGACCTAAGGTTTATCATTCAGTGGGAGGCGTAGGATGACGATGGTCTCTCTCAAACAACCCTGTAACCAAATAATAAAAAGTCTCTTGTGTCCCCAACACAACAAATACAATGATAAATTGTATAGGTGCACTAGTTCGGCGAAGAGATGATGATACAAGTGTAGTAATGATAGTAGATATTGATTTTTGTAATAGTAACAATAAAAAATAGCAAGGTAGCAAGTAACAAAAGTGAGCACAAACGGTATTGCAATGCTTGAAAACAAGGCCTAGGGTCCGTACTTTCGCTAGTGCAATCTCTCAACAATGCTAATATAATTGGATCACATAACCATCCCTCAGCGTGCAACGAAGAATCACTCCGAAGTTCTTATCTAGCGGAGAACATAAGAAGAAATTGTTTGTAGGGTACGAAACCACCTTAAAGTTATCCTTTCCGATCGATCTATCCAAGAGTTCGTACTAAAATAACACCAAGTTATCATTTCCGATCGATCTATCTAAGAGTTCGTACTAAAATAACACCATATGATACGCATCAACCAACTCTAATGTCACCAAGATACTCCAATGTCACCACAAGTATCCATGAGTTAATTATACGATACGCATAAAAAAATCAGATTCATAATACTCAATCCAACACAAAGAACCTCAAAGAGTGCCCCAAGGTTTCTACCGGAGAAAGTAGGATGAAAACGTGCATCAACCCCTATGCATAGATTACCCCAATGTCACCTCGGAAATCCGCGAGTTGAGTGCCAAGACATAGATCAAGTGCTCTCAAATCCATAAAAGTATTCAATCCGGTAATAACGAAATCTCAAAAAGAAAACTTAATTCATCACAACAAGATAGAGAGGGGAAAACACCATATATTCCAACTATATTAACAAAGCCCTCAATACATCAAGATCGTGCCAAATCAAGAACACGAGAGAGAGAGAGATTAAACACATAGCTACTGGTACAAACCCTGAGCCCCGAGGGTGGATTACTCCCTCCTCATCATGGAGACCATAGGGATGATGAAGATGGCCTCCGGTGATGATTTCCCCCTCCAGAAGGGTGTCGAAACGGGGTCTAGGTTGTTTTTTCGTGGCTACAGAGGCTTGCGACAGCAGAACTTCTGATCTAGGGTTATTTCTGGGGGTTTCTGAATATATATGATTTTTGGGCGTCGGTTTCACGCGAAGATGGGCCACGAGGGGCCCACAAGACACCACGGCACGCCAGAGGGGGCTGGCGCGCCCTGGTGGGTTGCGGCCACCTCGTGGCTCTTCTGGCCCTCCCACAAAGCTTCTAGTGCCTCTTTTGTTCCAAAAAATCGTCAAAAAGTTTCGTTACGTTTGGAGAACTTTTATTTCTGCACAAAAAACAACACCACGGTAGTTCTGCTGAAAACAGCGTCAGTCCGGGTTAGTTCCATGCAAATCATATCAAAACCATAGAAAATTGTTGTAAATATGGCATGAATACTTCATAAATTATTGATACGTTGGAGACGTATCACGACCTGCCACATCGCTATCGCTGCTGCTTGCCGTCCCATTTGGATAAGGGTATTCTACTCTCTTTCTTGATCCATGTAGTACTTTTTCCCAGGTAATGATGAATTGATACATGCATCAATCTTGATACTGACTGTTGATTTTATTTCACGCGCCATAGATCCATGCTTCTAGCCACAACCCGTAGAACAAGTAAGCAGTGCTCCCCAAGATCTTGCAGCTAGCCTTCTTTGTCCATCTCTCTTGAACAACAAGCATAGATGCTGCCACGAGTTCTAAATCAAATGTTGTATCTTTCATCCCTTCATTGTTGAGTGAATAGTGTTTTTAATTCGATTATTTTGGTGTGTGCTAAGGATGGATGTTCAAGTGTGGATAACCTTGATTTCTGCCATGTTTTACATGTCATGTCGGCGTTATAGAAAATTATGTTGGAGATCAATTTTATCAAGAAGATGATGTGTCAAAGGCTTAAAATATCAGTTCATGCCTCCATTACTCATACAGTCTAGCTTCTAGATAAACTTCCATTACTATGTTTTGGATGCACACAGAAAATGAAGATTCGGTTGATGAGATCAAAGAAGAAAGCTCTTATAAAAAAGAAAAGGTCGAGAGTCCAATATCCCTATCAGTAGGATTGCGAAGGAGGTCAATGTAATTAAAATCTTGTCCCTTTTTATTTCTTTCATTTTCTTACAGTTACAACTATTGTATTAATGGATGCAAATAAATAGGGCTTTGGTCGAAGCCGGTACAAGCATACAAGAGAGAAATGAAAGGAATGTTGGAGCACCTATTAAATTGGATACAGAAGCTCAGGCTCACATAGAGAAGCATAGGTATGCCCCCCCTTTTCTTGACAAAGTTTCTTGTGGACTCAAGTCTCTGGCTTAATGCTCTCACTATCTTTTATACATATGGGTTAGCAATTTACTCATTTGTTCATTGATTGGTCTCGCAAATTTTGTTGTGATGAAAAGCGTAGGTATACTCAATGCTATGTTTGACCATTAGTTCATTACCATTTTGTAGTGATATTTTATGACCTAAGCATGGTAACTTTCAGCGTTACACAAGATGAACAAATGGATATAATGGGTGGCCGTTTTCTTACTATGTTGGATCTCCTAACTGCACAGGAAACTGAAAGACGATCTGATGGATGAAATGGTTGACTTAGCACGCCAGCTTGAAGAAAATAACCTTGTAGTGAACCAATCCGTGCAAGATGCCCAGGGCAAAAGTACCGTTTTCGCACTTGATACCCAGGGCAAAAGTACAACAGAAGTAGTCCAATCCTTGCTTAGGACCTCCAACTCATGAAAAGGTGATTTTGTGTTTACCATGCTTGTCAGCGGAGTTATATTTATGATCCCTTTATTTTATCCCTGATATGCCACGGGTTTCAGAAATTAATGTTCAACTAATGTTACATTTTTCTTTAGTATCTCTATCATTAACTGAAAGTTTCTTGTCGGGTTAAGCACTACTGATTTGCATCTTCACGACAGATACACAACACCCTCTTTAATAAGTTAGGTAAATTATCGTAAGATGAGAAGATCTCTTCACAGGGCAGCTAATACACAATGTGACCTTAATGTATGTGCATGACTACTTGAAGGGGGGGCTGAAGCTGCTTAAACACCTAAGTGAGGACTTGTTACTTTCTTTGTTTTAATCATCTTGAATCAGTAGTATTACCAATTATTACAATATACAAAACCTTAGGATCTGTAAGTTCCATTTTTCCTTGAGTTCATGAAGACTCAAACCCATCTTACTGAACATCTGGTCATTGCCAGATATATGTAGATTCAACCATTTTAAGGATGGTTTATGTTCTTGTGGGGACTTCTGGGCATTGTGAACTGAACGAGACCAATCATCTTCGAGTGGTGCTCCCATAATGTAGCAAATTATTGTCATGTGAGTAATGGCTCTTCTGCTTTAAAAACCCATGTCGACTTATATTGTGCAAGCTCTATTTAATCAATGATGTGCAGTGGTATAGTTTTTTGGATATGCAATTTGAATAAACATAGGTAAAACATTATAAAGCATATATGTATTGACACATATGATTATGTATTAAAATGCTTGAAAGTCACATTAGATTATGTATTGACGCATATACAAGGTTTCTCTACCAAAGTATATGTTGCTTTTCTATTGTTTGTCACCTTATTTTCTTGAAGTTTTTGGTCTATCAATTATTTATCTATATTTCATTTTGCAAGAAAACAAACAAACGTAGGAAGAGCCAAACATTGCACGAGCTTTGACAAACAAAACCTGACTACAGAGGTGGTCGCGCCGGTGGGGGTGGGGGCAGCAATGAGCCGACAATGCTTTATGAGCCGGTCAAATCTGAGGCCGCGAGTCGATGCATCCACGGACGCCACAGAGAACTCAACATCAAGGCGATTAGTGATATTTGGTTGTGTTAAGAGGAAAAAATTATATTAGTATAATAGAAACTTTTCGAGTTAATTTATTTGTATAATGGATGGAATTGTTTCAAACAACATACCTTGGTGTCTCCCTGTAGTCATGTACTAAAGAAAAGCTCCAACACGCAATGAAATGGCAGCAAAGAAGAAGCGGGTATTATGTTAGCAAAAAATATATTTGGTATTTGACATTCTCTTTTTGTGTTAGCATGTAATTATTCATGTACTCTCATACTGAAGCTAAATCAAGTAGAGAGCTAAAGCTTGATGAGTTAAAATAATGAGTGAGTCTATGTTATTATGTTTTGCCCTTCTGGTTTTTTTGGTCTATCTTCTTCCTTTTTTCTTTCAGCCCTTGGTTTCTCTCACAACAACTTAAAGAAGTCGGTCTAATGACAACATAAATAAGTTGCTTGGCATGGTAGTTTAATATATTGTATATGAGATTATTTTTTGTAATTTACTATTGTTTATATGTTCAATTTTGTAGATGAGAGATAAAAGCTGACGGCTTTCGATGATGCTTTGAAAATGTCGACTCAGAAAACTTTATGATGGATTAGATTGAAAATCATCAAGTTTTACACAATCGGAAGAGATGCATGCTAATAAGTATTCTTTATATATTTTTGCGCATGATATTAAAAAAGGTGTCTTTTTATATATTTTTATTTTGCAGATTATGAGAGAGATGGAGATGGGTTATATCGACCTTCAAAGAGAATCCATCGACGAAGATGTTGAAGCGATGTCGTTAGAAGGGAGCAAAAATTCATTGAGTTTTATACAATGAAGGCTCGTAGGCGTTCTACTAGTAGTGGTAGAGGCGTAGAAAAACTCGAGACCATCATTGTTGCAAGGGCTGCAAAAACCCACCCAGAGCTTGTGGGGATCCATCCATTTATACCAAAGCCAACGGGTGCTTTGTAAACTTGTCGGTATTGAGCACTCCTAAACCATCGTACTCCTTTGGTCTCCACTCCATTTTTTTTGACTAGGTTTGACCGCCACGTAAGGTGCTCTTAATGAACAGTAAATTTGAAACAAATATATCTAAAAACTTCTCCCTCCATCCCATAATATAAGAGCGCTCTTGGGGAAATACACTTTTGGTTCCGGGGTGTGTATGCACATGATATGAGTTTTTTTTAATATTTTTTAAAAAATCAAAAAAGTTTAGAACTTTTTTAGAATAAACTTGGCTTTCTTTTGCACTACTATATAAATTTTCACGTATAAAAGACCATTTTTAACTTTAGTTTTTTCTTCTATTATAGGTCACTATTCACACTATTTTGACGGAAAATTTTGTTTTTTCGAAAAGAAGTCAACCGGGGGGGGGGGGGGTCCTTTTGTCGAATTTGTTTACAAGTACAATGGAATTTCAAGTTTATTTCAAAAATATGTTTAGATTTTTTTGACTTTTTGTTTAATTACTAATTTGTTTCTCTATACAGGGTATATATACACCCATAGAACAAAGGTTCCTGTCCAACGTTTTTAACGCTACACTAGTTTTAAAAACGCTCTTATATATGGGACGAAGGGAGTATCTCATATGCTCGGATGCGCAAGGTGCGTGTAAAATTTCTTGGTGTTTGGACATTCGAGGAGCTCGTGGCAAAAACAATTTCATAAATGTACTCTAGGTGAATAGTAAATTTGAAAAAATAGCTAAAGTATTTTAAAGAGTCTGTTTTTTTACACCCAAGAAACTTGGGTACGCTTCGAGCGTGCAAATTTTCGTTGTCAAGTGACATCCGACGAGCCCCAGCTAGAAAACGGATTTTGGCTTTTTTTTTGTGATGAAAGTTGTTTTGTTGGCCACGAGCACCTCGAATGTCCAAAGACGAAGAAAATTTGTACGGTCCTCGCGTGCCGGAGCATCTTGAATGCCAACAATTTTTTAGATTTATTATTTGGTTTGCTATTTTTTCGAATTTACTGTTCACCTATAGTGGAATTACTCTCTCTTTTCGCACAGGCACCTTGAGTGTTTAAAGACCCAAAAAAATTGCACGCACCATGCACACTTAAGCATATTGGACGCAAAGAAAATCTGTTTATTTATTTACTTCTATTTTTTTGAATTGTTTTTCTTTTGTTTTGGTTTTATTGTTCATCAAGAGTTGATTACCTGGTCGTCAAACCCGGTCAACATGGTCAAAATCAGATTTTGGGCTAAACTTACCCGGTTTTGAGACTTGGAGGGGAGAATGTCTGCCAAGTTTTTTGAGGAACTTGAGGAACCAAAAACAAATTTATCTTTAGAAAACAATCCATAGTGAGAGGTGTGCTTCTCCTGCCGGTCTTCGGCCTTTCTCTATTCGTCTTGCTTAAATAATGTAATATTTATCTGATGATTCATTTGGATTTGTCCAATAGTGTGCTCCATAACTCTAACATAAATACAAGTCTTTCTTTTGTCGACACCGAGAGGATACAAGCGTGCTTTTTTTTCTTAGGCAAAATACACAGTGAGTACAATTATTAGCGCCCCTTTAGAAAAGTTGTACAAATTTAAAATACAATTATTAAGATCCCTTTATGCCTAGTTTTAATAAAACACGTTTTAGTAGGATTTTTCAGAAAACTAGTTTTACTAAAAATTCAGTTAGGAACAAGTATACACAAAACCTTGTTTGGAACATGTTTAAGCATGGGGACTGTATCGTCGCTGCCGCATCCTCAGCTTCTGCTGGATATTCGTACTTCCTGGATGGGCTCGATCACTTGCTCACGATCAAAGATAGAATAGCGATGCAGCTGGCCGGTTTGACGGCATCGTCGTCGGTGATTGTTCCTTGGCCAGCGGTGAAGGTGAGGAAAAGATCAAGATGCAACGTTGTGGCCTCGAGGAAGCCAACCTTTGTGCAGACGCTACCATCACGGAGGAAGGCGCGGGAGGAGTGCCCGCTCGGGAAGGACCAATGATCGACCTGTGATGGCGACGGCCGCCGGCAACACAAGATGAGTGCTCGCCGGGTAAGGAGCACCAACAATGGTGACAGCCGCGAGCGACGCGAGATGAGTTGTCGCTGGGAAGGACCAGTGGTCGACGGTGACGGTGTTAGCCGCCGGCGATGAGGGAGAAGTGGTCAACGGCGATGGCCGCGGACGATGCAGGATGAGTTGTTTCGCGAGCGGCGGATGAAAAACTGGTTTATAGAAAAACACCTATTTGTCGTTTTTCCATAAACTCGTTTTTTCAGTTTTACGAAAACTAAGATTTGCTTATCTATGGATTTGTTAGGTTAACCAAGCAGAGTTTTAGTTTGTTGTAACCGAAAACGTGTATAGACCAAACTGGTTTAGTAAATTCCCCGTATCCAAACAACCCCTTAACCTTATTTAAGAGGAGTATGGAGGCCAGGTACTTTGAAACGACAAAAGGGAAAACAATCAAGACTTCATATCAGTTGTTGGGCATTTTCTTTTAGCCCGGGTTTGTTGGGCATTTTCTTTTAGTCATGGTTTGTTGGGCATCTTCACCAAATCAAAAACAAGCCTTGGGGCCTAGCAAGGCGGCAAACAAATCTATTCCAGCAGGATTGGCCCTCAAGATCGAGGTCCACAAAAAATCACAAAAAATGGTTCTACCATTAAAACTAGGGTTTCAACATCGCCGTGTTCCTAACTTTGTAAAGGAAATCGGCTCCTACTCACTCCTAATCCTTTGACCCCTGCAGATGGCTTAGGTAAGCTCGATAATCATAGATGGATTCCACTTATATATAGCAGGAAAAAAAGGCATTACGTAGCACGATTCCTAGCAGTTCAACTAATAAGAATCTGAAAAACGGAGAGGGCCATGTGATCATCGAATCGTATACCAGGGGGGGACAAAAACTGAATTGATCAGGAACAAAACTTTGCATATATGTACACATCGATCGCCGGACGTATACATCAGGCACAAATCCTCGCAAGTCTCGTGATCTACATACGCCTCTCTTCAAGTTGCTCTGCACGTTACACCGAGCCATAGTAGCAGAATTAAGCGCACTCTAGTCATGGCTGCCCCAAAGAAACTACTAGTACTAAAATAGGAGTGTCTAGGACACATCTAGATGTGACATAGTTATTGCACATCTAAATGATAAATAAAGCATAAAAAGGAAAAAAAAAATATCCACACAAATCTCCACGTAAGATCAATGATATCGGACTTAGACGTGCAATACTTATGTCACATCTAGATGTGATTTAGCAAAACCGTACTAAAATTTACAGCCAAAGCTGGTGCACCTAACCAGGCAAGTCCTACACTAATTTACTCCATTTGTATGCACAGAGAAAACGAACGCCAGAACGGCCTGAGATCACGCGACTGCGCCCGGCAAGGCGGGCACGTCGCCCTGCCACGCCCAGACAATGTCCGCGAGCCCAGGGCGCACGTCCTCGGCGCAGAACTTGTTGAAGTCGAGCGCGTCGCCGCCGTCGTGCGCGAACTCAACCACGGTCACGTCGGCGGCCACCTCGAACACCTCGGCGGTGACCGCGAGCCGCCCGTTGGCGCCGGCGGCCTTCGCCTCCATTCTGATCCTCCACCCTTTCCCTCTTGTTGTGTTGTACCTCAGCGCCTTGCCCACCGACTCCAGCTTGTGGAACACGGTGGCCGCCGGCGCGCGGGACGTGAACACCGTCGCGGTCTTCTGCTCGCTCTCGAACAGCCCCGACAGGTCGAACCCGGAGGACATGGAGGATATGAGCTGGAACGCATTGCACGTCCGCGGCGAGATGTTGCCGGAGCTGTCCTCGCTGCCGTCGATTAGGGCGGCGGCGTTGTCGTCTTCCCACTTCCTGGGCGCGACGGGGGAGGAGGGGACGGGCGGCACGAACCCCCTCTTGAACCACGGCGTGAGCATGATCTCCGGGATGGAGATGCGCTTGGCGGGGTCGACGGCGAGCAGGCGGCCGATGAGGCGGCGCGCCTCGCCGGAGACCCAGGGCGGCATCTGGTACTCGCCCTTGAAGATCTTCTGGTACATCTTGACGTAGTTGTCGTGCTGGAAGGGGAGGAAGCCGCAGAGTAGCACGTAGAGCACGACGCCGCAGGACCACATGTCGGCGCGCGCGCCGTCGTAGCCACGCTTCCTGAGCACCTCTGGCGCGACGTAGGCCGGGGTGCCGCACTGCGTGTGGAGCAGGCCGTCGTTGTGCAGCTGCTCGGGCAGCGCGGCGAGGCCGAAATCGGTGACCTTGAGCCGGCCCTCCTCGTCGAGCAGGAGGTTCTCGGGCTTGAGGTCCCGGTGCGCGACGCCGCGGCTGTGGCAGAAGGCGACGGCGGCGATGAGCTGCTGGAAGTACTTGCGGGCCGCGTCCTCCGTGAGGCGCCCGCGGGCCACCTTGGCGAAGAGCTCCCCGCCGCGCGCGTACTCCATGACGACGAAGACGCGCTGGCGGCTGGCGAGCACCTCCCTGATGCCTACGACGTTGGGGTGGCGCACCATGCGCATGATGGAGATCTCCCGGCGCAGCTGCTCCACCATGCCCTCCGTCTGGCGGAGGCGGGCCTTGTCGATGACCTTGATGGCCACGCTGTGGCCGTCGCGCAGGTCGCGGCCGTAGTAGACCTTGGCGAAGGAGCCCTGCCCCAGCATCCGCCCCAGCTCGTACTTGCCCAGCACCAGGTTCCTCACCTCGCCCTCCCGCCCTCTCGCCATTGTATGCCGGCTTGCTCGGACGTTGTTGTCGACTTGTTCTCGGAGTTCACTACGGACGTCCACTGCTGCTGCTGCTGCTCGCTTGGGATTTAACTAGGTGCGGGTGGCACGCGTCATGGTGGTGGCTAGTGGCTCTCGGCACGTTGGTGGGGGCGGGCACATGGGTTTGACGCGGGCGTTGCTGGTTTGGGGAGGGCGGCACACTGGACGGGCACCGTGGGATTCGCTGCAGCCGGTCGCTTATTTGTACTGGCGTGGTGTGATGGCGTGGGGCGGGCGGCGTGTGTGGTGCGGTGCGCGGGACAGGGAGAGCGCGTGCAGGTGGCACGGGCCAGGTGGCTAGGTGGGTCGGGGGCGTGTGGGGTCGGGTGGACGCGCCGTGCGGTGCGGTGCCGGCGAGAGCCGAGAGGAGAGGGACAAATGTGAAGGCGTCGAGGTGGGAGGTTGGGAGTGGTGGGGGAAGAGTGGTAGCCCGGTCACGGCCCATGAGTGGTGGCGGCGCGTTCCCAGGTTGCAGCAGCACGGAAGAAGGGGGCGTCTGTCGGCTAACTGGGCCGATTACTATACGCCCGTTCAACGTTTTAACGACATGCGGCCGGCCAGCCATGTGAGCTTGGACCGGTCCTTCCCTCTGAAAATAAAAAACCACGGCCGATATTTTCAGTTTTTTCTTGTCAATCCTATTAAGACCCCGGCATCTAAACCTACTCCTTTATTAAAAAAAAACGTGGATTACAAACAGTTGGAATCTAGTCTTCTAGCATTCTCACTGAGAAGTGTTCTTTTCTTTCGAAAATGTTAAGAGTGCTGTTAACCCTCCTATACCCTCACTGCCCTTTGATGATCGCTTAGCTCAGGAGGCATGATAAGTTCATTTTGTATCATCATTTTTTATTACAATTTATCCCATTCTAATTATATATTTCATATTATGATAGAATTTTAATGTCTTTTCTTTCATAAAATGCAAAATATATCAAGATAGGGGAATTACCGGCAGCTGAAAATTTGGACCTAAAATAACAACAGAAAAGAAAGCAATTCTTCTGAGCTCAAAATAAAGCATGAATTTTTGAAGAATTGCTTTGAAATATATAATGAATATTGGAGCAAAAAAAAATACCAGAGGAGACCCACCAGGCTGCCACACAGCTAGGTGGCGCGTCTACCCCCACAGGTCACGCCACCTACCCGTCTGGGGCCCTGGGTCTCGCCTCCTGATGCCCTTTGACCCGAAATTACCATTTACCCTAGAAAAAATCACAAAAATTCCCGGGACTTTCTACCACTGTTTGCGAGGCGAAACTTGGGCGGAGAACTTTTGCTCCGCGGCAAAGCGATTATGCCGGCGAAACTTCCTCCCGGGAGGGAAGAATCCAAGTCTTCATCATCACCAACACCCCGTTCATCATGGAGATCATCAGCTTCATTAACATCGTCATCAACACCATGTCATCTTGAAACCCTAGTTCTTCATTTGTGTTCAATCTTTGTATCGAATCTCAAATTGGTAGTTAGGGTGCTAGTAGTGTTGATTACATCCATGTAACTGATGCTTATTGGTCTAATTGGTGAAATATTATTATGTTTAGATTGTTAATCATATAATTATACCCACTGATCATGATCAAAACAATGAGTCGTGAGTAGTTCCATTAGTTCTTGAGGACATGAGAGAAGTCTTGTTATTAGTAATTATGTGAAGTTGATGCATGTTCAATGTTTTGATATTATGTTGTATTATTTTTCTCTAGTGGTGTTACATGAAAGTCGACTACATGATACTTCACCATCTTTTGGCCTAGGAAAGACATTGTGGAATTTGTTTGTGGATGATGAGTTGCGGGAGTGATAGAAATCTAAACCCTAGTTTGTGAATTATTATGTGAGGGGATATTTTGGATACAACTATTTAATGTTATAGTTAGATTTATCTTAATTACTTCTCTTGTAGTGGCGGATGCTTGCATGAAGAGTATAATCATAAGTAGGTACTTGTTCAAGTTAGGACAGTACCTTAGCTCCGGTCCACCCACATAACATTTATTAAGACAATGAACACAATTCAATACATCATAGTGAAAGTAACTTGGCGATATTTCCGTGCATCCTTAAGAGCGTTTTAATCAATATAAGAAGCTTATCCTTCACACAATTAAGGACTTTGTTACCATTTATCTTTTTATCAAACTATCTATAAAAAACTATCTTATATCAGTTGCAGTGAAACCTTGCCGAAAACGGTCTATCAATTCCTTCCGCTCCTTGCTGGATTCGACACTCTTGCTTATCGAAAGGACAACGATTGATCCCCTATACTTGTTGGTCATGATCAAGACTCTTTTCTGATGCCGTTGTCAAGGAGTGTAGCGCTCTTGGTAAGTGAAATTTGGTAAGAAAACTTTTATCGTACGTGCTGAACTTTTTACACTTATTACTGTGGAAAATAATCCGTTGAGAGGCTTGTACAAACTTTTTTGTTACTGACGTCCAGAATAACACTCCGCTTAATCCTTACTCCTAGCGTCCTCCTTGGTTGAACTCCGCGATCCTGGGTAGATGCAGCGTCGAAGAACGAGAAAGAGACAAGAGGCAACTACGATGCAATTTTATTTCAGACATACGTGACGTTCATTCAAAGTTATTCCATTGATCCCTCATAAAAACACATCGGGTTGCAAGGCTATGCCTCAACCTATTTCCTTACCGAATTACTCACACATGGCGATTGGATCAAAAGAAAAAAAATCATTGAAGAAGACATCAAGAAGAGAGCTTTATTGATAATACGTCTTACAATGGTTGTCGGATGCCATACACGATTACAACTTTACAAGTATGGCTAATTTGAAGGTGGATTATTGTGGTGATGGTGACGGTGGTGGCTACGGATATAAGATGGGAACGACAACGGGCCAGGGGCGGACCTACATAGTGCTGAGTGGGTGCCCAAGCCCCACTCAATTTTTGATATTTGAGTAACAAATACTTGTATTCTACAAGATTGATTTTGAAATTCTTCAAATTAGTACAATAAGTGCCCCCGCTCCAATTATTTGCCCCCACTCCACAACGTTTCTAGGTCCGCCCATGGCAGCGGCTAGGGTTGATGAATGGATTCTGTGGCGGAGACGGAGATTTTCGGCTAGTGTTGAACCTATTTTCAAAAGTGATACGACTGGACACCACAGTGCAGCTAGGACCTCGTACGACTATGTGCGCTTGTACCAGATGTCGTCTTGCGCTTTGGTGGTCCTCTTGTGCCTCCCATTTAATTTCTGCTTTCTCCATTTTGCTTTTTTCCTTGTAAATGATATTTTTTATCCATCTATGACTTTTTTCCTATGGAAACAAAATAAAGAGATGATTTTGCAATCTCTTGCATTCATTAGTTATTAGGGCCATTTGCATTTCTGTCCCTAACTCGAACCACCTACTCAGATTTGCCCCTAATTTCGAAGCCTGCTCAAATTTTCCCCTCTGCCGTTAGGTGCCCTTATAGAAATGCCCTTCCGTGCCGTTTCCGTCCGGTCAAAGGGCTTTGACCGCTTTCCAGATGTTTGCTGGACATTTTTGCCCCTCTATGCACATGCCACTTACAGATGGAACCTACCCAGAAAAAAGAAAAAACTCACTCTCTCTCATCCCTCTCCAACTTACACGTGGACCCAGCAACACAAAAAAACTCTCTCCCTCTCTCATGACACCTCTATCCCTGACATGTGGGCCATTGGACCCACTGTAAGGGTCAACGCTTGTCTCATGTGGTCATCGCGAGACCTGGCGACTCGGCCGATGGCCGTCGTCGACGAGGGGTAGCGCGCCTGGGTGTGAGGAACATGGTGGGAGGCTCGGGGTAGTCCGAGTGAGTGGGTGGAGCCACCGTCGACATCTATTGTTCGAGCTATCGACAGAGCCATCGCCTAAGAGCGCCTCAGATCTTCTACCGGCGACGCCGTTGCTGCCCACCGCGGCCGGAGTCCAAATCGAGCGGTACGAGCATGTCTGTGAGCTCCGTATGGCGCCTCTCCATCGCCCTGTGCAACAAATCGGGACTGGGGCCTCCTTTAGATGACGCTCGGGACGTCGAACTCCGCCATGGCCGTCGCTCTTCCCATCCTAAATTCGTTTGCTCTGAGCCACTATGGACCTTCCCGACCTATCTGCCGTCATCGAGGAAATCTGGCGCTCCTACTCCCATCTTCCCCCGCCCGATTTCATGCCTGGTGCCGCCCCCTGACCGAAGCCGGCCGCCATGACTAACCTCGACTGGCTCGGTCGTGCACGCGCCCATCTACACCAGCCGCTCCTAGTGAGCTTGGCGTGTCTCGCGCAGCTCGCGTGCGTCGTGCCATCCTTGCACGATCATCCCCCCCTACAGAGAGCCGGCGGCGAACGCAGCCCCTCAGGATCAAGAACGCATGGACCGAGGGCGTTGACCCTCTCTGCTTCTTGGTGGGTCCATGTGTAAGTCAGAGAGGGATGAGCGAGAGAGAGGGGGAGTTTTTTCTTGGGTAGGTCCCACCTGTAAGTGGCTGTCCCACGGGAGAGCTAAGTTGGCCTAGTTTTCCTTTTATTTTTTAGACTGGGTCCCGCATGTAGGTGTCACCTGGAGTCAGGGGAAAACTGTCTGATAAACGTCCGGAAAACGGTCAAAGCAGTTTGACCGGACGGAAATGGCACAGAAGGGCATTTCTGTAATGATCCCTAACGGCAGATGGGCAAATTTGAGCATGTTTCGAAATTAGGGGCAAATTTAAGTAGTGGGTTTGAGTTAGGGACACAAATGTAAAAGACCCTAGTTATTAGTGGACATATCGTAGCAAATATCTATGGCCATATCATAGCGAATAACTTAATTTTATACATTAAACCGGTGATGAAGATGCCTACCCTGGGTAGGGTCATAAGCCTGACATCTGGGACCCACCAATGGCCTCCCAATTTCTTCAAATTCCTTGGGCAGAGACTCATTCGGACGAATATAGTCGTTCACTCGGATGCCTCATTTCACTCGGACTACTCGACGCCATTCGGACAAGCGGAAGCTCAGACGACCAGGAAGACAGAGCGTCAGTGGAATTCGAGCAATCACACATTATGAGTTAATTCGCCGTTATCAGTAACGACAAGTTAATCAGCCGTTCCTGTAACGTAGTGTTCATTGACATTTAATGCCTAATCATGGCGCTCAGCCGGTGGTGGCGCACTCTATATAAGCCACCCCCGGGCGCCGTGGCAAGGGTTCCGACCCCCTGTAATCCTATACCACCATAAGCAAACACAACAGCCTCCGGGCACCGAGACGTAGGGCTTTATCACTCCTGAGTGAGGCCTGAACTCGTACAAACCGAGTGCACACTTGAGCCGTAGCTAGACGACGCCCCTTCATTCGTACCCCCTAGTACTATTGTCAGGATCATTCCCACGACAGTTGGCGCCCACCGTGGGGCCGCGCATCTAGCGAATTCCGGCGCAGGTGGAATTTCCATTTTCTCGTTCATCATGAACGCTTTCGGCGGCGAGATCCTCTTCGGGTCCCTCAGCTTCGCCGTCGACGATTCGGCATGGCTGCAGGAGGCACCGCTGGACGCTGAGGCACTGCCCTCCCGCGGCGTAGTGCACTTTAGCGCGACGACGTTCGGAGTTCTCCTCCGGCAACCGTCTACACCCTATCGACCGACTTCTCCGACTCGTCTTGCGGCTTCTCGCCGACGCTCAGGGCGCTCTCGGCTGTAGCGCTGGATCAAGCACGCTGTGGCGGCCCAGGCCGCAGGACAGCAAGTGGCTGCACTCGAAGCTGACGAGTCAGTCCACTGCCTTTTCTCGTCTTCGGATGACGACTCCTCCGATGCTGCCGGTTTCGAGAGCAGCGGCGAAGTGGCGGAGGTCTTGATGGCCGGCCCGGCCCGAGACGCTGCCCCTCCGGGGCATTCGGCGGGAGACACCCGCGATCGGGACGGCGACCGCCGCAACGCCAGCACCGACGGCTACGTTCCCCGACCCCTCATTCGGGAGCAGCGGGAGGAAATCAGGCGCAGGAACGACCAGGTCCTCCAGACGCCCATTGAGGGGAACACCCCCGAAGAGATAGCCCTGGAGGCCGCTCGCCAAGCCACTCTGGCTGAGCGCGAGTGTCTCGAGCGGCTACAGCATTCACTCGACGAATGCGTGGCAAGGGAACTTCCCATTTCCAGCCATAGCCGCCGCCAGTTGACGTTCACGAAGGATCGTCCATACACCATCCCGGTGATGCGCACACCTTTGATGAATCTGGCCGCGGCCACTAGGATCGCAGATTCGATCCAGCCGCCCAATTCGGCGGCAGGCGAGGGCATTCGGCAAATCCAGGCTTTGCTGAAGACCGCCCTACAGCAAAACTCAGAGGTATCACAATCTCATCAGCACATTCACAATGAATCTACTCGGGCAGATATTGTGCAGTCGGCTCACAGTCCGCTCGCGCCGAGGAAGGATCCGCGAACTCCTCCTCATCCGAGAGGACCGTACGGAGGACGCGGGCGCGACGACCGCGATTTCAGTCGGACCCCCCCTCCGAGGGGTGGTCTGAGTGGCCAACGTCCATATGACGGAGGCTACCCGCTCGGGAGAAACCGCGAGCGGAGCCCTGTTCAACACAGAGGCTATGATGCCCGATCCGATATCACTCAGCGAGTGGTCGATCAGAACAGATATGATAGAGACCAAGCGAGTGGCTGGGGAGTTACCAGCCTTGGGTGTTTCAGCAGATACATCCGAGAGGCGGAAATACCCCCCAATTACCGACTGGCAACCAAAATTGGAAAGTTTAATGGCGAATCCAAGCCAGAGACTTGGCTCGAAGATTATCGAGTCGCTGTCCAGATCGGCGGCGACAACGATTTTGTTGCCATGAAGCACCTTCCGCTCATGTTGGAAGGGTCTGCGCGGGCGTGGCTAAATCAGTTGCCTGCCAACTGCATTTACTGTTGGGAAGACTTAGCCCGAGTGTTCGTCAAAACATTCGAAGGCACCTACAAGCGCCCGGGTGGACTGACGGAACTCCAGCACTGCGTTCAGAAGAGCAATGAAACTCTCCGAGAGTACATTCGGCGCTGGACCACATTGCATAACACCATGGAAAATGTCGCTGAGCATCAGGCCGTGTGCGCCTTCAAGGCAAGCACTCGGTAACGGGAGTTAGTCTTGAAGTTCGGTCGGTCTGGGGATCTGTCCCTCAGTCGGGCCATGGAGATTGCGAACAAGTACGCCAATGGCGAAGAAGAAGACCGCCTCCGTGGCGGCAAAGCGAGAGCCGGCAACGCCCCTCAATCAGGAGGCAACGCCGGGAAAAATCAGAAGCGGAAGGCTGACGCCTCCGACAAAGCAGAGGTCGTAGCCATCCAAGGGCAGGGGCAAGGCAAGCCGAAGCCCAAGAAAAAGAAGAAAGAATGGATTCCCAAGAAGAAGTCCGAGTACAAATCCGACATTCTCGAGCAGCCGTGCCAAATTCATACCAAGACGGATGAAGAAGGCAATGTTGTGCTCCCGAAGCATACCACTCGGGAATGTCGCCTGCTCAAGCAGGAGATGGCGCTGAGCCCTCGAGTGAGAAAGTCAATGTCGAGGATGAGGGAGATACTTCCGAGTATCCGAAAGTCGACAAGGTTATCAACGTGATCTTCGCCGACGTTAAAAGCAAGAGGCAGCTGAAAGTTATCAATCGGGAGGTCAATATGGCAGTTCCGACTGCTACCAAGTACCTCAACTGGACGAACACGCCTGTCACGTTCGACCAGTCCGATCATCCGCCCCACATTGCCACCCCTGGGAGGCAGGCGCTGGTCGTGGACCGAGCGGTAGGTGGCGTCCGACTGCGCAAGGTCCTAATGGACGGAGGCAGCGGGCTTAATATCATATATGCTAACACGCTCAAGGCTATGGGCATCCCGATGTCCCGATTGAGCAAGAGCAACATGCATTTCCACGGGATCGTCCCCGGGAAGAAGGCAGAGTCACTCGGCCAGATCGCTCTGGATGTAGTATTCGGAGGCGAGAAAAACTTCCGAAAGGAAAGGTTAACCTTTGAGGTGGTGGACTTCCGCAGTGCTTACCACGCCATCCTGGGTAGGCCTTCTTACGCACGTTTCATGGCCAGACCATGTTATGTGTATCTCAAGCTCAAGATGCCAGGACCTAAGGGTGTGATTACAGTCACTGGCGACCGGAAGATCGCCAAAGAGTGCCTTCAGCAGGGTACAAAGATCGCCAATGAACAAGTGCTTGCAGTCGAGCTTGAAGGGTACAAGAAAGAAGTAGATACTACTGATCTGCTCAGATCAAAGCGGTCAGCTTCAGAATCAGCCTTCCAGTCGGCTGGCGAGACTAAGCAAATCCATGTTCATCCGAGTGACCCAAGTGCCACCCCGACGAACATCTCCCCTTCACTCGGAGACAAATAGGAAGCCGAGCTCATCCAGTTCCTCTGTGAGAACTGGGATATCTTCGCATGGAAGCCGTCTGACATGCCTGGTGTTCCCAGGGAACTGGTTGAGCACCGACTCCAAACCGATCCCAAGGCCAAGCCAGTCAAGGAGTACTTGCGCCGATCCTCCATCGAGAAGCGCAAGGCGATTGGTCAAGAGATAGCTCGGCTCCTCGCCGCCGAGTTCATTCGCGAGATTTACCACTCCGAGTGGCTCGCAAATGTTGTCTTGGTACCGAAGAAAGACAAGTCACTCCGTATGTGTATTGACTTCAAACATCTCAATCGGGCCTGCCCGAAGGATCATTTTCCTTTACCTCGGATAGATCAGATAGTAGACTCTACAGCCGGATGCGAACGTCTGTCGTTCCTGGATGCGTACTCCGGGTACCACCAGATCCGAATGTATGGCCCGGATGAAATAAAAACAGCCTTCATCACCCCATTCGGGTGTTTCTGCTACATCACAATGCCATTCGGTCTGAAAAATGCTGGCGCTACTTTCCAACGCATGATACAGAAATGCTTGCGAGAGCAGATCAGTCGGAACGTGGAGGCATATATGGATGACATCGTGGTCAAGTCAAGGAAATGTTCTGACCTCCTGACTGACCTCGCCGAGACCTTCGCGAACCTGCGATGCTTTGGAATAAAACTGAATCCAGCGAAGTGCGCATTCGGAGTGCCCGCCGGAAAGTTACTCGGTTTCCTTGTTTCCGAACGAGGGATCGACGCAAATCCGGATAAGATTGGTGCTATAATCCGAATGAAACAACCTGAACGCCTGCACGACGTGCAAAGGTTGACCGGTTGCCTTCCGGCTCTGAGCCGATTCATCTCAAGACTCGGTGAGAAGGCATTGCCGCTCTACCGACTGATGAAGAAGTCTGACAAATTCGAATGGACACCCGAAGCACAAGCCTCGTTCGAGGAACTCAAGGCATTGCTTTCCACCCAGCCGATGTTAGCTGCTCCATGCAGCCAGGAACCTCTACTACTGTACATCGCGGCCACTAGCCAGGTGGTGAGCACTGTCCTTGTTGTAGAGCGCGAGGAGCCGGGAAAAACATTCAAAGTGCAAAGGCCTATATACTATATGTCAGAAGTCTTGACCCCTTCCAAGCAAAGGTACCCACATTACCAAAAGCTTGTCTATGGCATTTACCTAACGGTAAAGAAGGTGGTTCATTACTTTCAAGATCACTCGGTCACAGTCGTCAGCAACGCTCCCCTGTCGGAGATTCTGCACAACAGAGACGCTGCTGGCCGAGTGGCGAAATGGGCGATCGAACTCCTGCCGCTGGAAATAAAATTTGAAGCCAAGAAAGCAATCAAGTCTCATGCCTTGGTGGATTTTATGGCCGAATGGATGGAACAAGAGGAACCGACCCCGAGTGTCTCCGAGCATTGGACCATGTTCTTTGATGGATCTAAGATGCTCAATGGCTCGGGAGCTGGAGTCGTCCTTGTTTCTCCCAGAGGAGATAAGTTGAATTACGTCCTCCAGATCCATTTTAATTTGTCAAACAATGAGGCCGAATACGAGGCCCTCCTGTATGGCCTCCGTATGGCCATCTCACTCGGCATTCGTCGTTTGATGGTCTACGGTGATTCGGACCTCGTTGTCAATCAAGTGATGAAGGAGTGGGACATTCGGAGCCCAGCTATGACCAGCTACTGCAATGCAGTCAGAAAGCTGGAGAAGAACTTTGAAGGATTGGAGTTGCATCATGTTCCTCGTGCGAAGAACCAGGCAACAGACGACCTAGCAAAGATTGGTTCCACTCGGCAGGCAGTCCCCAAAGACATATTTCTCAAACATCTACACGCTCCAACAATCGCAGAAGATCCTTTCACAGAGGACACCCCGCAAGCAGTCGGTCCATCTAATCCGACTGAAGTTGAAGTTCCAGCTATAGTGGATCTGGTCCACGAAATGCTGGTAATTACTCCCGAGTGGACTCAACCCTATTTGGCATACTTGCTTAGGCAAGAACTCCCCGAAGACGAAGAAGAAGCCCGTCGGATCGTCCGTCGATCCAAGTCATTCGAAGTTATGGGAGACCAGTTGTACAAGAAAAGCACCACAGGAGTCATCCAAAAATGCATCTCCCCTGAGGAAGGGCTGCAAATCTTACATGAAATCCACTCAGGAACCTGTGGCCACCATGCGTCCTCTCGGACTTTGGTTGCTAAGGATTTCCGAGCGGGTTTTATTGGCCCCGAGCCAATGAAGCAGCAAGGGACCTGGTGGACCTGTGTGTTGGGTGTCAGTTCTACAAGAATAAGTCCCACAAACCAGCGTACGTGCTCAAGACGACCCCGATCACTTGGCCATTCGCAGTATGGGCCCTCGATATAGTCGGTCCCCTGCAGACTGGGTCGAGTGGATTCACACATCTACTCATGGCGGTTGACAAGTTCACCAAATGGGTCGAAGCAAAGCCCATCAAGAGTTTGGATGCAGGTACTGCCGTCAGTTTCATTCGGCAGATCATCTTCAGATTTGGCATGCCACATGATATTATCACGGATAATGGGAAGAACTTCGACTCAGAAGAGTTCCGTGAATTCTGTTTCTCTCAAGGCACTCGGGTTAATTATGCCTCAGTGGCTCACCCGCAGTCGAATGGGCAGGCAGAGCGCGCAAACGGAATGATTCTGCAAGGTCTGAAGCCCCGATTGATGAGAGACCTGAAGTATGCTGCTGGAGCTTGGGTTGAGGAATTGCCTTCTGTCCTATGGGGCATTCGGACAACCCCAAACCGCTCTACGAAATGCACGCCTTTCTTCATGGTATACGGATCAGAGGCTGTGCTGCCGAGTGATCTTCAACACAATTCCCCCCGAGTGGAGCTATATGATGAAGCTGAAGCCGAAGACGCTCGGCAAGACGGCCTCGACCTTTTAGAGGAAGAGAGAGAGCTGGCCCTCATCAGATCGATGCTCTATCAGCAAGATCTGAGGCGTTACCATGACAGACACGTCCATGGCCGAGCTTTTCAGGAAGGAGACCTTGTCCTCCGACTGGATCAGCAGAAACCCCATAAGCTAGTGCCTCCGTGGTAGGGGCCGTATGCAATCTCCAAAGTCTTGCACAATGGAGCTTACCGACTTTACAATATCGAAGATGGAGTAGAAGAGCCCCGGACTTGGAACACGGACCTGCTTCGCAAGTTCTACACTTAGCACGTAACTACTTTAGTTTGTCATTCCAGAAATGCAATCCGAGTGATCTCGATGAATAAAGTTTACTTCCTTTATATTTTTTCGAAATTTAACTCTTGTCACTCCGGTGAATCAGTGTCCTATGTCACCCCCAGTGGGTGTAAAATGCTTAGCTGCGATTCCGCATCGCCTAAGTTAAAAATGTCTAGAGTGGGACATCCTTCTCACTCAGACGACAAGATGGACAGGACCATCATTGTTCGCAAGAACTAATCCGAGTGCAGGTCTCACCTACACTCGGGGGCTTAGCCGCGGTCCCGCATCGCCTAAGTTAAAAATGTCTAGAGTGGGACATCCTTCTCACTCAGACGACAAGATGGACAGGACCATCATTGTTCGCAAGAACTAATCCGAGTGCAGGTCTCACTTACACTCGGGAACTTAGCTACGGTCCTGCATCACCTAAGTTAAAAATGTCTAGAGTGGGGCATCCTTCTCACTCGGACGACAAGATGGACAAGACCATCATTGTTCGCAAGAACTAATCCGAGTGCAGGTCTCACCTACACTCGGGGGCTTAGCCACGGTCCCGCATCGCCTAAGTTAAAAATGTCTAGAGTGGGACATCCTTCTCACTCAAACGACAAGATGGACAAAACCATCATTGTTCTAATGAACAATCCCGAGTGCGGGTCACGCCCATACTCGGGGACTTAGCTGCGGCTCTACGTCGCCTAAGCACGAACGTTCAGAAAGCAAAGGTTGAACAAAACCAATTCAAATAAAAACTGTATCACTCGAAATAAGAGTACGGATAAAAGTCTTGACGATAGGAGCCTCGGGCTCATTCAAAGTCTTACGGTTACAGCTACCACTCGGCATTCTGAGGCAAAAGCTTAAAGAGTTTAAACTTGACTATCACTCAGCCTGATGCACTGCTTCTACGAAGGTGTCCAGGTCGATGATGTCCGCTATCCGAGTGGCAGCCTCCATGAACATCTCCATGAAGTCATCGATCTTGGCATGCTTCCTGTTAGCTACCTCAAGAGACTTCAACTTCTATTCGTCCAACCCCTTGTAGTGGATACGAACTAACGAGAGGGCGATGTCAGCACCAGCCCGAGCTGCAGATTTCTTCTAGTCTTTCACTCGGCTCGGCACCGCCTTCACTCGGGCAAGCATGGTCTCCTGGTCCTTCGAAGGCTCATCGTCAGAAAAGACGTCGCGATCGATTGCGGAGATGGCGGCGCTAAGCTCCCTGATATACAGGGCCACTTGCTCGACACGCTCTTCCAAGCGGAGCACGCCCATGGCAGTGCTGTCCTAAGCAGACCTTGAGACGGATCCAGTTCCTTCTCAATTTTGTCTGTCTCCTCCGCCACATCGTCACAAAATGCTGGATTCGGCCAAATGAAGAAAGAAGTCAGAGACAGATAAAATTCATTCGGCTCAATCACTCGGGAGCTCCATGAGAATCACTTGGGAAAGTTACCTTTGAGCTTTTCATTGGCTTCACCACTGAATTCCTCAACATACTCCTCCAGCTCTGCTTTCTTGGCAGCGATGTGCTTGAGTTTGGTCTCCCACTCGGCGTGTGACCTCTTCAGCTCCACAAGTTCTTCCTTGGACTTCTGCACAGTGGCTTCCAAAGCTTTCTTCTCCTCCTCTAGCTTTCCGACTGTCTTCAGTTTCTCCTCGGCCTCTTTGGCCTTTCGGCTGGCTTCCTTCTAAGCGGCCGCCAGATCGACGTCCTTCTTCTCAAGAGCATTCTTCACAGTTTCTAAAGAAATAGAATTCTTCAGCCTCTGGATAAGTTTACGATTGTCTCCACGAAGATCTGATGAAGCATATTCAGTAGGATGGGGAAGGAGAGAAGTTATTGTTACAGTCGGACAGGAAGGACTTACCTTCGATTGACTTCTTCTCCTGCTCCAGTTGAGCATTTTTGGCCTTCTCGGCCTCCAGGTTGAGACGCAGCTCCTGCACCTTCTTCTGCAGAACATTATAATGGTTTCCGAGTTCGCAAACAGCCTGTCCACAGGAAACAAAAGACAAACATTGGTCAGACCTTGATTCAGATTCTAAGACTCCCGCCGACTGCATCAGTCGACGGCAGCCTTGGGGACTACACCCAATGGGTGCGCTCAACGCGCTCCCACTAGAAAATAAAGACAAGGCTCTATTTGAGCTCATCAATGTATTGAACTCCGCGTTCACTCGGTTTTCTAGACACCCGCCGATTGCATCAGTCAACGGCAGCCTCGGGGACTACACCCAGTGGGTGCGCTCAGCGTGCCCCCACTGGAAACCAAAATACCCAGTGGGTGTGCCCAGACGCAAACCCACTCGGGATCAAAACAAAAATCACACGGATCAAAATTTCCGACTGAGGAAGGTACTTACAAGAGTACTTACTCGGACATTCTTCTGCAATGCTTCACTCGCGTCATAAGCTGTCTTCAGCCGCTCGCTCATCACCCCCAGTTGGATCAATGCCTCTTTGGTCGCCCCCACCTGATCCTCTGGGACATGGTGTAACGTGAAGATATTGGTAGCAGGAGGAATGGGTGAAGGGGATACAGTTTCAGCCCCGAGTGCAGCTCCGGCCCCTGAGCTGGTCCCCTACGGCGACGCTGAAACACTGGCAAGTGGCAGCTCCTGCATCACGACATCCGCGTCAACAGATGACTTTGGCGGTTCGACCCTGTCGCCTGCGTCAAGGTCTATCACTTCATGCTGAGCTGCAAGCGTTCAGAAGAACAGTCACAAACAAGCAGAAAGAAAAATTGAAATGTGCGTTCGAGTGAATCAGAAGTTTACCCTTTGAGGACGCAACATCAACGTCAGCCTTTTCCTTCTCCAGAGATTGAGGGTCAGGCGAGGCAGTCGAAGTATCAGCACTGCAATGAAAACACTCGGAATATCATAACACTCGGATTGAGCCATGACAATAAATGTCGAAGTGAAGGTACTTACGCTGAGGCTACATGAATGCTCATCTTCATCTTGGGGACAAACACGGCCTTCCGAGGCTTGGAGGTGGTGATCTTGGCTTGTTTAGACGCCTTTTCGGGTGACAAGGCAGGCTCTCCACGCCCACGCTTCGAGCTGCGAGTCGGGAGTGCAGTTCCGCTCGGCTTGGTAGCACTCGAGGCTTTGGGACCGCCGCCACGGACCCCCGGGTCTTGGCGCGCCTTGGAACGGCTCTCGTGAACCCGTTCCTCAGAACGAGAAGACTCCGCTTCATCACCATCGTCCGAGTCGTCTTCGTCATCGCCACTTTCGCCGCTTTCGTCACTTCCTTCACCGCCCCCCCTTCTGCAGACTCGTCCGGCTGATCGTTGTCACTTGCCACGTCAATCGGTCCTCGGTTGACGATCGGCACTGGACTGTTCATCCCTGTGAAGGCCTGACAAGTGGAAGACAGATTGGCCAGAAGAACAAGTTAGTCGGATCAGTTACATTAAATGCGTAAATATCACTCGGACTATGGCACGTCGAAGATTACCTCATTCGGTGGGTTCTCAGAGGAGAGCGGAGGCACCTGCCTGCTCCCTCTGGGGTTGTCACGTGCAAATAGATCACCTTGATCCTAGCTTCCACTGAGTCAGCCTTAAGTTCCTCCGGATGAGTCCGGGTGGTGTCATCTGGGCCAGTGTATGCCCACATGGGGTGAACCCTGGCTTGCAACGGTTGGACCCTCCTCTGGAGAAAGACCTCTAGCAAGTCGAGGCCGTTGACACCTTTCTGCACTAAAGCCACCAGGGCTATTACCAGGATATCTACTTCCGTTTTCTCCTCTTTGGACACGGTCAGTCGGGAAACTGCCTGAATGCATTCCGACGTGTATGGAGGAAGACCCAGCTGATCATCCCCGACTGGAACATCTTGGCAATAAAACCAAGTTTCCTGCCACCCCTTCACCGAGTCTGGGAACAAAATTTTCGGGAAACAACCTTTTCCCCGCAGTTGAATCCCAAGACCCCCACACAATTGGGCTACGTTCGTCTTATCCTTTGATTGACTGGGCTTTTTCACAGTCATCATTCGGCAGGTGAAAAGGTGTTTGAATAAACCCCAATGGGGATGACAACCCAGGAAAATTTCGCAAAGGGATACGAACGCAGCTAGGTAAACGATGGCATTGGGAGGAAGGTGGTGGAGTTGAGCTCCGAAAAAGTTTAGAAATCTACAGAAAAATGGATGAGCCGGAAGGGAGAAACCTCGCTCGAGGTGAGTCACCAAGAGCACGCGTTCGTTGCCCTGCGGTGAAGGCTCCTCCTCGCCCTCTTCCGGCAACCTCCAAGCCCCCGCGGCGATGAGCCCTTGGCTCTCCAGCTCGAGCATGTGAGCTTCGGTGACCCGCGACTACATCCACTCGCCCTGGGTCCATCCCGCTGGAGCGCCCGCGCTCGAGGATGATTCCCGTGAGCTCTTCTTCCCCCGCTCGGCCTTGTCCGTCGCCGCCTTCGTCATCTTCGACGACTCTGGACCCGATCTACGGCGGAGGTGGGATGGAAGTGTATCGCTCGGGCGGCGGAGAGGACGGAGGCGGAGGAGAGAAATGAGATCTATCTCACCGCAAACAGCACTCACGCCCCTTATATAACCCAAAGCGCGAGCGCAATCTCGGGCCGTCAATCCGCTAACGGAGCGAGATCCGCAGATCTGCTTAGCGGGGCCCTAAGGACGCGTGGCGGAAATCCCGGCACGATAATCGAGGCGTCGTGGCCTCCGCCCCAGATTTCCGCGACAAGACCGTTCGATCGTGCCGAGCGCGCGCTTCTCGCGGTTCAGGTCGCGCGGGAACTTTCTCGAATTTCAATCGGAATGAACTCCGCATTTCGAAGAACCTATCGATCTGTTCCAAATAGACCAGGTGATCGACTCTCGATTGGCCAGTCACTCGGATGGAACGAGAAATCATTCGGATCATTTCTTCCGAGAAAGATCCTGAATCTTTCCAACAGAAAGACATATACAAGTTGAACCGTTCCGTCAGAAAATGTTGATCCTGAATCCATCGCGGTTTGAAGTCGAGTGTATCGGGACCCCGATCATGAGCCATATGAATCCAGCCTGTAACATGTCACACCACTTTGCGGCCTCACGCACGGTAACCCACGGCTGCCACCTTACCTTGGCCGGGACCGTTTGCGCCTCTTGCCTCACGGATATGAACATGCCGCTAGCATTCACACGTCAAAGAACCCGGGTCGACATGACTAGTTATAGACCCAAGTGGCACAACCGTACAGGGACAGTTATACGTAACCCAACAATGCAGGTGTCGGTCATCAGCGTGTGTAGACGAGTCATAGCAAGCTACAGGGACTCCATTACGTTGTGGGACATAAATGTCATCAACTGCGCGTAGACGAGTCATAGCAGGCTACATGGACTCCATTACACTGCGAGACATTTCCCCGAAGGGACAGACACGGCAGCAAGAAGGATACACGCCGGTCAATCAATGTGTCCGGAGCAGTAGCAAGCTACCAAGGCTCGGTGGAAGCACAAAGAGGCATTTCCCCGTAAAGCAGGCTACTAAAGGTATACAGCTAGGTGTCGAATCCCACACATACCAATGCATTTCAAACATACACGCAATATGCACGATATATGTAGATACAACATGGCATCACAACAAAACTCTACAACATAACATTTATTTAGAGGGCTCCGAAGAGCCAACATAGTATAATGTTACAAGCAGGGTGGGTCACATGACCCAACATTCAGAGCATACAAACAACAAGCGGAATTTACATGTCTGGGTACAGACATCTACTAAAAGCGGCTGGAAGAGCCTGAAAAGCTACAATGACCCTACCAAAGGAGCCATACTCATGTCTGGGTTACTAAGCTAATCTGTCGATCTCAACGTCAGAAGAAACATAACTGAACAATGTCCATCTCTGCAAAATGTAAATAAGCAACAGTGAGTACGAAGGTACTCAGCAAGTCTTACATTAGAACTATCTACATATGCATCATGTATCAATGAACGGGATAGTGGGGTTTACTGTAGAATGCCAGCTTTGACCTTTGCCTAGACTGAAATATGATAAAGTATCCAACGTATCACTACTCTCTCGTCTCCCTACAAGAGAGCACACACGAGTCCACATGTTCACCATATCAATACACCACTATGGATCCTCTCTCGTCTTCCTATGAGAAGCCATCTATAGCACTCACACTTATCTAGAGTATTTTAGATTATCCATTTGAATTGTCTATGAACAATGCAAGTCTCCAAGTAGTCCATATCCGCGGACGCGGCTATTCGAATAGATAGATTACCCTGCAGGTGTGTACTTCGTCACACATGCTCCCGCCACTTACCGCCATGTGCACGTAAAAAGGCACCTCGGCAACCTTCAAGCGGAAGCCCAGCGAGGGAGTCGGCCACGGACGTTAACTTACAACGACTCTAGCCCAAGGCAGTCGCCTAACTGAGTTGGTCACCACAATCGAGAATCCGGCCGTGTTTCACGATTCGGACTCAGAAGTTGTGTACAGGGCCCCAAGCCGGTCCCGGTTGGGCCGTTCATTCACTTCGCAGGCCTGGCCACATCCTATCAACGTTTCGAACTAGTGCGACTCCTGGGCAGAGAACAGGGTAGGTTAATAGGCCGAGAGGGGTCGAGTTACCGGAACCCAATGTGCGGTAGTAGCTAGTCTTGGAACACAAACACGGAAATCAGTTCCTATGAGCGGTCTTAATGAGACAACCCTCCATGTACTCCTACATTGCCTCTCATCGCTACCTTTACCAAAACAGGTTCAACACTTAACCCTCATGACCAGGACACGATCATTTCACTCCGGTTCATCACCCAGATGAATCAGACCTGACACAACTCTAAGCATAGCAAGCATAACAGGGTTATAGCACAACATGGCTCAAGCATCTACCAGGTATGCTAGGTTGCTTGGTTTAGCTATTTACTGTGACAATGACAGGTCATGCAAAGGAGTGGGTTCATCTACCGCAACACAAGTAGCAGTTGAATCGCATTGTCCTAATGCATTGAAATGAGAGCAAGAGCGAGAGAGTGGGATTGTATCGAATATGCTCAAGGGGGGTTGCTTGCCTGTTTATCGGAAGAACTCAACTGTTCTTCGATGTCGTCGATAACTACGTCTCGCAAGTCTATCGACAAGATCAAACAAGGTACAAATTAAGCAAGGCAAATGCTTCACAATGATGCATGAGTATGACTTGTTAATATGTTGCTGGTTTGAGCTAAAGCAAGTGACCACAAATTAAATGGGAGTTGTTTGATCAATATGGTCAAAATCAAACTCCACATAAGGCATTTCATTTGCCATTTATTTGAATTGTCATATCCAGCAACCTTAGGTGGTTCAAACATGCATGAAAATGGTACCATCAGATTCATTGGATTTTTCTGATAATTTTTCATATATAAATTATTTCAATCTGAGTTACAGATTATTTTCTATGATTTTTCAAAGATTTTACTATTTTCTGGAATTATTTTAAACTCAGAAATCAGTTATTGCGTCAGCTCTGCGTCAGGCTGGCGTCAGCGGTCAACAGCGCCGGTCCCGGTCAAACCTGACCAGTGGGGTCCACTGGTCAGTGACCCAGGGACTAATCCCGGTCAAACCCGACGCTAACTACGCTTTGACCATCGATGGGGCCCGCTGTCAGTGGCTAATGGCTGGTTAATTAACCCTAAGTGGCCGGCCACGTCGTTACCGCCCGGAGAGAGGTCGCCGGCGACCATCCCCGCGGCAGAAGTTCGCTGGAATCGCGCAATGGCCGCGGTTGGATGATCTGCGGGCACCAGGGCGTAGCCCAGGCTCGCCCGCATCCAGGGGGCAAGCGGCTGGTCGCGGGGGCGCCGGAGACGACGGCCACGACGAGCTTGGCGGCGGCCGGCGTTCGGCCGCGTGCGGGCGCGGGGCTGCGGTGCACGGGGAGGCTTGCTAAGCGACTTGGCGGGCTGACGAGGGCTCCAGGAGCACGCAGAGGTGCTCGGGCGTGAGCCATGGTGGCTGTGGCCATGGCCACGCCATTGCCGGCGGCGAGGGGTCTTGGGCTCGCGGCGGGCGGCAGCTAGAGTACGCGGAGGACCATGAGAAGAGGGGGAGAGGGACGGCAAGCTCACGGGGAGTTGAAAGAGACACTCAGTGGCTCGGGGATGAACTGCAGGCGACGAATCAACGGCGGCGGCCTTCGGTGCCCGACGGTGGAAACGGCGACGATGGCGACGCTGCAGGGCCTCCCGGCTTGATTCCTTCGGCTTGGAGGAGCAGGGCGATACGGCGGAGCTCGTGAGCAGCAAGGCAGGGCGAGGCGAAGCCAATGGCTGCGGGTGCGGCGAGCGGCGGTGACGGACGCGCTCGGGTCCGAGGGAGAGGGAGCAGAGGGAGAGGGAGAGAGCAGCAGAGGGAGGGGATGAGCTCTAGGGGGTCAGGGGGGTGCCGTGGCGCTCTCAGGGCGAAGGGGAGGCAGGCAGGCAGGGTGGAGGTGGCCTCGCGCGTGGCCACGCTCGCCGGGCGCGTGCCCCTGTCCTCCTGGCGAGAGGTCAGGGGTGACTGGCAATGGGCCAGATGGGCCACTTCTCTCCTAGGCCAGGTAAGTGGCCAGGTGAGGCTCTGCCTTTTTCTTTTATTCTTGTTTTCTATTTTTTTCTGACATTTGTTTTGGTTTGTTAGAATATCAAACCATTTATAAAAATCCTGAAAAATGTATATGTGGACTATGTGGATTTAACCATGCCACATAAAAAGTTTCAGATTATTTGGATCTATATTTTATATATAGTAAATATAATCCAATGCAAATAATTGTTTGATTTAATCCAAATGCCCAATTTAAAATGTTTCTGTTATTCCAAAATATGGATTGGCAATTTTACCTCAATCCAATATTTTAGTGAAATACCACGGACATTTCCTTGGAACTATTTGAAGCAATTTTTATATTGCTTATTTGACAGAAAATTGAATAGTGAGGCTTGATCAAATCCCCATTTCAATTTTATTTGAAAATAAAATGCATGCATGAATGCATTGGTAATCATAATTAAACTAGGGCTGTGACAACTGACCCCCACTAAACAAGAATCTCGTCCCGAGATTCAGGCGTAGTCGGGAAGAGTGCAGGGTACTCAAGCCGAAGACGATCTTCGCGCTCCCAGGTTGCTTCATCCTCGGAATGGTGCGACCACTGAACCTTGAGAAACTTGATGTTGCAACGTCGAGTGCTGCACTCGGCTTCATCGAGAATACGAATAGGATATTCTCGATATGAGAGATCATCTTGAAGATCAAGCGTTTCGTGGTCTACTTCGCGGACAGGATCCTTGAAGCAACGCCTGAGTTGAGAAACGTGGAACACATCATGAACTTTGGAAAGTTGTGGAGGTAGTTCCAACTGGTAGGCAACCTCTCCTCGTTTGGCAAGAATGCGAAAAGGACCAATGTAACGAGGAGCCAATTTGCCTTTGATACCGAAGCAATGGGTACCCTTGAGAGGTGTAACCCGAAGGTAAGCCTTGTCGTCAACTTCATAACTTACGTCCTTATGACGACGGTCATAATGACTCTTTTGACGAGACTGGGCTGTTTTCAGATTCTCACGAATGATGCGAACTTGCTCTTCTGCATCCTGGATCATATCCGGTCCAAAGAATTGTCTTTCACCGGTTTCTGACCAGTTTAATGGCGTTCGACATCTTCGTCCATACAAAACTTCGAAAGGAGCTTTGCCCAGACTAGACTGAAAGTTGTTGTTATAAGCAAACTCGGCGAATGGAAGACATTTCTCCCAATTCATTCCGAATGAGATAACACAGGCTATGAGCATATCTTCGAGAATTTGATTGACTCTTTCGACTTGACCACTTGACTGAGGGTGATAAGCGGTGCTAAAGGAGAGATGGGTTCCCATAGCATTCTGAAAACTTTCCCAAAATCGAGAAGTGAAAAGACTTCCACGATCTGAATTGATCTCTAGAGGAACACCATGAAGAGAAACTATTCGAGAGATATATAGGTCTGCTAACTGACTAGCAGTTATACTCTCTCGAACTGGAAGGAAATGAGCAACTTTCGAAAGACGATCGATGACCACGAAGATGGCATCATTCCCTTTCCTAGTCTTTGGAAAGCCGGTGATGGAATCCATACCGACCTTGTCCCATTTCCACTCGGGAATAGCAAAGGGCTGAAGAGTGCCAGCAGGCCTTTGATGCTCTGCTTTAACGCGACGACAAACATCGCAGTTAGCAATGAACTGAGCGATTTCACTCTTCATCCGGGTCCACCAGAACCTCTGGCGTAGGTCCTGAAACATTTTGGTACTATCGGGATGAATCGTGAGAGGAGATTCATGAGCTTCTTTAAGGATCAGCTCTCGAAGTTGTTGCTTCTTGGGAACCACCAAGCGGTCATCAAAGAATACAACACCTTGATCATCTACCGAGAAGCGTCCAACAACTCCTCTAGCGAGGTTGCTCTTGATTCGGGAAATTCCCATATCATGCTTCTGGGCTTCTACGATCTGATCCTGAAGAGTCGGTTTCGCCACCAAGGTAGAAAGGGATCCTCGAGGAACAATGTGAAGATTTAACTTACAAAATTCCTCGTGGAGAAGTGGTTGACTTTGTAGCAACATGAGGTTGTTGCAATAGGATTTACGACTTAGTGCATCAGCCATGACATTGGCTTTGCCTGGGGTGTAAGATATTCCTAAGTCGTAGTCCGTAATCAACTCAATCCACCGTCTTTGCCTGAGATTCAAATCCAGTTGGGTGAATATATATTTGAGACTCTGGTGATCAGTGTATATTTCGCAACGATTACCCAGAAGGCAATGTCGCCAAGTGACAAGTGCATGAACTACAGCGGCAAGTTCCAGATCGTGTGTTGGATAATTCTCCTCATGTGGACGCAACTGTCGAGATGCGTAGGCAATCACATGACGATCTTGCATAAGAATGCAACCTAGACCTTGTCACGAAGCATCACAGTAGATAACAAAGTCCATTGTGAAATCCGGGGGTACAAGTACCGGGGCATTAGTCAGTCGTCTTTTCAACTCCTGAAAACTTTCCTCACACTTTGGAGTCCACACGAACTTCTTATCTTTCTTGAGGAGTTCAGTTAGAGGTTTGGCAACTTTGGAGAAGTTCTTAATGAAGCGGCGACAGTAGCTTGCTAAGCCAAGGAAACTCCTAACTTGCTTCACCGATTCAGGTTGAGTCCAATCAAGGACAGCTTGAACTCTCTCGGGATTGACAGCAATACCTTTCGCAGAGATTACGTGACCTAGATAGGTCACTTCTGGCAACCAGAATTCGCACTTGGAGAATTTGGCGTAAAGGCGGTGCTCTCGAAGTTTCATCAATACCAGCCTAAGATTCTCGGCATGTTCTTCTTCGTTCTTCGAGTATATGAGGATATCATCGAGGTAAACCACGACAAATTTGTCCAAATACTCCATGAAGATCGAATTCATTAAGCGGGAGAAGGTGGCTGGGGCATTGGTTAGACCGAAGGACATGACGTGTTGGGGAACGTTGCATGGGAAACAAAATTTTTCCTACGCACACACAAGATCTATCCATGGTGATGAGCATCTACGAGAGGGAGAGTGAATCTACATACCCTTGTAGATCGCTAAGCGGAAGCGTTAAGAAACGCGGTTGATGTAGTCGAACGTCTCCGCGATCCAAATCGCAAGTCGTCCCTCGAACCGATCACGAACTAGTGCCGAACGGACGACACCTCCGCGTTCAACACACGTACGGCTTGATGACGCCTTCACCTCCTCGATCCAGCGAGCGATGGTGAAGTAGTAGATGAGTTCCGGCAGCACGACGGCGTGGTGATGGTGGTGAGGAACAATCTCTGCAGGGCTTCGCCAAGCGCTACGGAGATTATGACGGAGGAACTAGAGGGTTAGGGTTGCCGCACACGGCTTGGGGAAATCTTGATGTGTTCCGGGTGCTAGCCCTGCCCCTCTATTTATATGTTGAGCCCTGGGGTCGAAACTTGGATAAAGAGCCTCCTCAAAGTCGGTTTGGCCCGCAAGGCAAGAGTCCTGCTCGGACTCCAGGACCAGACGCCAGGGTCCTCGGCGTCTGGCCCCAGACGCCAGGGTCCCGGGTCCCTGGCGTCTGGCCCCTGGCCTCCGCAAAACTTCCTTTTGCACCTTCCTAAAGCCTCGTGGGCTTTACCCCTTGGCCCAAATAAAGTGTTCTCGTACCCGAACATTTCGGGAAACAACCGAAACTCCTTCCGGTGAATTCCGGAACCCTTCCGGAGACCAAACACTATTATCCCATATATCAATCTTTACCTTCGGACTATTCCAGAGCTCCTCGTCATGTCCGGGATCTCATCCGAGACTCCGAACAACTTTCGGTCACCAACATAACAACTCAACTATACTTATATCGTCACCAAACGTTAAGTGTGTAGACCCTGCGGGTTCGAGAACTATGTAGACATGACCGAGACACCTCTACGGTCAATAACCAATAGCGGGACCTGGATGCCCATATTGGCTCCTACATATTCTACGAAGATCTTTATCGGTTGAACCTCTATGTCAAGGATTCAGTTAATCCCGTATGATGTTCCCTTTGTTTATCGGTATGTTACTTGCCCGAGATTCGATCGTCGGTATCTCTATACCTAGTTCAATCTCGTTACCGGCAAGTCTCTTTACTCGTTCCGTAATACAAGATCCCGTGGCTAACACTTTAGTCACATTGCTTGCAAGGCTTATAGTGATGTTGTATTACCGAGTGGGCCCTGAGATACCTCTCCGTCACACGGAGTAACAAATCCCAGTCTTGATCCATGCCAATTCAACAGACACCCTCGGAGATACCTGTAGAGCATCTTTATAGTCACCCAGTTACGTTGCGACGTTTGATACACACAAGGTATTCCTCCGGTGTCAGTGAGTTGCATGATCTTATGGTCAAAGGAACATATACTTGACATGCAGAAAACAATAGCAATAAACTGACACGATCATATGCTACGTTTACAGTTTGGGTCTTGTCCATCACATCATTCTCCTAATGATGTGATCCCGTTATCAAATGACATCTCATGTCCATGGCTAGGAAACCTTCACCATCTTTTGATTAACGAGCTAGTCAACTAGAGGCTTACTAGGGACACAGTGTTGTCTATGTACCCACACATGTATTTGAGTTTCCAATCAATACAATTATAGCATGGATAATAAATGATTATCATGAACAAGGAAATATAATAATAACCAATTTATTATTTCCTCTAGGGCATATTTCCAACAGTCTCCCACTTGCACTAGAGTCAATAATCTAGTTCACATCACTATGTGATTTACATTGTAATGAATCGAACACCCATACAGTTCTGGTGTTGTTCATGTTTAGCCCTTGGAAGAGGTTTAGTCATCGGATCTGCAACATTCAGATCCGTGTGTACTTTGCAAATATTTATGTCGTCCTCCTTGATGTAATCGCGTATGGAATTGAAGCGTTGCTTTATGTGTCTGGTCCTCTTGTGAAATCTTGGTTCCTTGGCTAGAGCAATGGCACCAGTGTTATCACAAAACAGAGTCATTGGGTTAAGCGCACTAGGCACTACTCCAAGATCTGTCATGAACTCCTTCATCCAGACACCTTCCTTCGCCACCTCCGAGGCAGCGATGTACTCCGCTTCGCATGTAGAATCAGCTACCACGCTCTGCTTGGAACTGCACCAGCTAACCGCACCCCGTTAAGAATAAATACGTATCCGGTTTGTGACTTAGAGTCATCCGGATCAGTGTCAAAGCTTGCATCGACGTAACCCTTTACGACGAGCTCTTGATCACCTCCATAAACGAGAAACATGTCCTTAGTCCTTTTCAGGTACTTCAGGATATTCTTGACCGCCGTCCAGTGTTCCATTCCTGGATCACTTTGAAACCTACCGACCATACTTATGGCAAGGGTGACATCGGGTCTTGTGCACAGCATTGCATACATGATAGAGCCTATGGCTGAAGCATAGGGGATGACACTCATCTTTTCTCTATCTTCTGCAGTCACTGGGCATTGAGTCTTACTCAACTTCACACCTTGCAATACAGGCAAGAACCCCTTCTTGGACTGATCCATTTTGAACTTCTTCAAAACTTTGTCAAGGTATGTGCTTTGTGAAAGTCCTATCAAGCGTCGTGATCTATCTCTACAGATCTTGATGCCTAATATGAAAGCAGCTTCTCCTAGGTCCTTCATTGAAAAACTCTTGTTCAAATATTCCTTCACGCTTTCCAACATTTCTATATTGTTTCCAATCAGTAATATGTCATCCACATATAATATTAGAAACGCTATAGAGCTCCCACTCACTTTCTTGTAAATACAAGCTTCTCCGTAAATTTGTATAAACTCGAACGCTTTGATCACCTCATCAAAGCGAAGATTCCAACTCCGAGATGCTTGCACCAGTCCATAAATGGATCGCTGGAGTTTGCAAACTTTGTCAGCATTCTCTGGATCGACAAAACCTTCTGGTTGCATCATATACAACTCTTCCTTAAGGAAACCGTTAAGGAACGCTGTTTTGACATCCATCTGCCAAATTTCATAATCGAAAAAGGCAGCTATTGCTAACATGATTCTGACGGACTTAAGAATCGCTACGGGTGAGAAGGTCTCATCGTAGTCAACTCCTTGAACTTGTGAAAAACCCTTTGCCACAAGTCGAGCTTTATAGACGGTGACATTACCGTCCGCGTTCGTCTTCCTCTTAAAGATCCATTTGTTCTGAATGGCCTTACGCCCTTCAGGTAATACTTCCAAAGCCCACACTTTGTTTTCATACATCGATCCCATCTCGGATTTCATGGCCTCTAACCACTTCTCTGAATCCGGGCCCATCATCGCTTCTCCATAGCTCGTAGGTTCATCGTTGTCCAACAACATGACTTCTAAGACAGGGTTGCCGTACCACTCAGGAGCAGTACGCGTCCTTGTCGACCTACGAGGTTCGATAGCAACTTGATCCAAAGCTTCATGATCATCATCATTAACTTCCTCTTCAGCTGATGTAGGCTCTACAGAAACATCTTTCTGTGCTGCGCTACTCTCAGGTTGAAGTAAAGGTTCAACAACCTCATCAAGTTCTATCTTCCTCCCACTCAATTCTTTCGAGAGAAACTCTTTCTCAAGAAACGTTCCGTTTTTAGCGACAAACACTTTGCCTTCGGATCTGAGGTAGAAGGTATACCCAACTGTCTCTTTTGGGTATCCTATGAAGACGCATTTCTCCGCTTTGGGTTCCAGCTTTTCAGGCTGAAGCTTTTTGACATAAGCATCACATCCCCAAACTTTAAGAAACGTCAGCTTTGGCTTCTTGCCAAACCAAAGTTCATATGGCGTCGTCTCAACGGATTTCGATGGTGCCCTATTTAAAGTGAATGCAGCTGTCTCTAATGCATAACCCCAAAACGATAGTGGCAAATCGGCAAGAGACATCATAGATCGCACCATATCCAATAAGGTTCAATTACGACGTTCGGACACACCATTACGCTGTGGTGTTCCAGGCGGTGTTAGTTGTGAAACAATTCCACATTGTCTTAAGTGACTGCCAAACTCATAACTCAGATATTCTCCTCCTCGATCAGATCGTAGGAATTTAATCTTCTTGCTACGATGATTCTCAACTTCACTCTGAAATTGTTTGAACTTTTCAAACGTTTCAGACTTGTGTTTCATTAAGTAAATATACCCATATCTACTTAAGTCATCAGTGAAGGTGAGAAAGTAACGATAACCACCGCGCGCCTCAATGCTCATCGGACCGCACACATCAGTATGTATGATTTCCAATAAGTCACTTGCCCGTTCCATTGTTCCAGAGAACGGCGTTTTAGTCATCTTGCCCATGAGGCATGGCTCACATGTGTCAAGTGATTCAAAATCAAGTGACTCCAAAAGTCCATCAGCATGGAGCTTCCTCATGCGTTTTACGCCAATATGACCTAAACGGCAGTGCCACAAGAAAGTGGTATTATCATTATCAATCCTACATCTTTTGGCATCAATGTTATGAACATGTGTATCATTACTATCGAGATTCAATAAGAATAAACCCCTTACATTGGGTGCATGCCCATAAAAGATATTACTCATATAAATAGAACAACCATTATTCTCTGATTTAAATGAGTAACCGTCTCGCAATAAACAAGATCCAGATATAATGTTCATGCTTAACGCAGGCACTAAATAACAATTATTCAGGTTCATCACTAATCCCGATGGTAATCGAAGAGCGAGCGTGCCGACGGCGATCACATCAACCTTGGAACCATTTCCCACGCGCATCGTCACTTCGTCCTTTGCCAGCCTCCGTCTATTACGCAGTTCCTGTTTTGAGTTGCAAATATGAGCAATCGCACCGGTATCAAATACCCAGGCACTACAACGAGAGTTGGTAAGGTACACATCAATAACATGTATATCATATATACCTTGTTTGTTGTTGGCCGCCTTCTTGTCAGCCAAATACTTGGGGCAGTTCCGCTTCCAGTGTCCAGTTCCCTTGCAATGAAAACACACAGTTTCTGGTTTGGGCCCAGCCTTGGGTTTCTTCACGAGAGGAGCAACTGCTTTGCCACTCTTCTTGGAGTTACCCTTCTTACCCTTGCCATTTTTCTTGAAACTTGTGGTTTTATTGACCATCAACACTTGATGCTCCTTCTGAATTTCAGACTCAGCGGCTTTCAGCATCGCAAACAGCTCGGCGACTGACTTGTTCATCCCGTGCATGTTATAGTTCAACACGAAGCTCTTGTAGCTAGGTGGCAATGATTGAAGAACTCTGTTAGTGATAGCCTCTGGCGGAAGGGGCATCCCCAATTCAGCCAGACGGGTGGAGTACCCAGACATTCTGAGTATGTGATCACTGATAGACCCGTTCTCCTCCATCTTGCAAGCATAGAACTTATCGGAGATCTCATATCTCTCGATCCGGGCATTCTTCTGAAAGATAAACTTCAACTCTTGGAACATCTCATATGCTCCATGACGTTCAAAACGTCTTTGAAGTCCCGGTTCTAAGCCATACAATATTGCACATTGAACTATTGAGTAATCTTCAGAACGAGCCTGCCAGGCGTTCACAACGTCTAGAGACTCAACTGGAGCGGGTGGATCACCAAGCGGTGCATCAAGGACATAAGCCTTCTGGGAAGCCGTAAGGATAATCCTTAGATTACGGGCCCAGTCCACAAAGTTACTTCCATCATCTTTCAACTTAGCTTTCTCTAGGAATGCAATAAAATTCAGGGGTGCTACTGCGCGAGCCATGATCTACAACATAAATATAGCAAAGACAACTTAGACTATTGTTCTAGATAATGAGTTTAGTTAATCATATTACTTAAAAAACTCCCACTCAAATTGACATCCCTCCGGTCATTTGAGCGTAACATGATCCAAATCCACCAACTCAAGTCCGATCATCACGTGAGTTGAGGTGGTTTCAATGGTGAACATCTTCATGTTGATCATATCTACTATATGACTCATGTTCGACCTTTCGGTCTCTTGTGTTCCGAGGCCATGTCTGTACATGCTAGGCTTGTCAAGTTTAACCCGAGTGTTCCGCACGTGCAACATGGCTTACACCCGTTGTATGTGAACGTAGAGTCTATCACACCCGATCATCACGGCGTGTCTTGAAACGACGAACTTTCGCAATGGTGCACACTCGGGGAGAACACAATTTATCTTGAAATTTAAGTGAGGGATCACCTTATAATGCTACCGTCGTCCTAAGCAAAATAAGATGCATAAAAGGATTAACATCACATGCAAATCATAAGTGACATGATATGGCCATGAACTCGTGCTTTTGATCTCCATCTCCAAAGCACCGGCATGATCTCCATCGTCACCGGCATGACACCATGATCTCCATCATCTTGATCTCCATCAACGTGTCGCCATGAGGTTGTCGCGCCGACTGTTGCTTCCACGACTATTGCTAACGTTTAGCGATAAAGTAAAGCATTACATAGCGCTTAATGATTGACACGCAGGTCATACAATAATTAAAGACAACTCTATGGCTCCTGCCAGTTGCCGTACTCATCGACATGCAAGTCGTGATATTCTATACAACACATGATCATCTCATACATCACATATATCTCATCATGTAATTGGCCATATCACATCACAACATACCCTGCAAAAACAAGTTAGACGTCCTCTAATTGTTGTTGCAAATTTTACGTGGCTGCTACGGGTTTGCAAGAACCGTTCTTACCTACGCAAAACCACAACGTGGTGTAGTGATTGCTTTTTGATCTTCTAAAAGAACCCTCTTCATTGAAATTGATTCAACTAAAGTGAGAGAGACAGACACCCGCTAGCCATCTTTATGCAACGAAGTTACATGTCAGTTGAAGGAACCTGTCTCGCGTAAGCGTACGCGTAATGTCGGTCCGGGCCGCTTCATCTCACAATACCGCCGAATCAAGTATCAACTAGTAACGGCAAGCAATATGTATACACCCACGCCCACAACTCGTTTGTGTTCTACTCGAGATCTCATCTACGCATAGACCTAGCTCTGATACCACTGTTGGGGAACGTTGCATGGGAAACAAAAAATTTCCTACGCACACACAAGATCTATCCATGGTGATGAGCATCTACGAGAGGGAGAGTGAATCTACATACCCTTGTAGATCGCTAAGCGGAAGCGTTAAGAAACGCGGTTGATGTAGTCGAACGTCTCCGCGATCCAAATCGCAGGTCGTCCCTCGAACCGATCACGAACTAGTGCCGAACGGACGGCACCTCCGCATTCAACACACGTACGGCTTGATGACGCCTTCACCTCCTCGATCCAGCGAGCGATGGTGAAGAAGTAGATGAGTTCCGGCAGCACGACGGCGTGGTGATGGTGGTGAGGAACAATCTCTGCAGGGCTTCGCCAAGCGCTACGGAGATTATGACGGAGGAACTAGAGGGTTAGGGTTGCCGCACACGGCTTGGGGAAATCTTGATGTGTTCCGGGTGCTAGCCCTGCCCCTCTATTTATATGTTGAGCCCTGGGGTCGAAACTTGGAGAAAGAGCCTCCTCAAAGTCGGTTTGGCCCGCAAGGCAAGAGTCCTGCTCGGACTCCAGGACCAGACGCCAGGGTCCTCGGCGTCTGGCCCCAGACGCCAGGGTCCCTGGCGTCTGGCCCCTGGCCTCCGCAAAACTTCCTTTTGCACCTTCCTAAAGCCTCGTGGGCTTTACCCCTTGGCCCAAATAAAGTGTTCTCGTACCCGAACATTTCGGGAAACATCCGAAACTCCTTCCGGTGAATTCCGGAACCCTTCCGGAGACCAAACACTATTATCCCATATATCAATCTTTACCTCCGGACTATTCCAGAGCTCCTCGTCATGTCCGGGATCTCATCCGGGACTCCGAACAACTTTCGGTCACCAACATAACAACTCAACTATACTTATATCGTCACCAAACGTTAAGTGTGTAGACCCTGCGGGTTCGAGAACTATGTAGACATGACCGAGACACCTCTACGGTCAATAACCAATAGCAGGACCTGGATGCCCATATTGGCTCCTACATATTCTACGAAGATCTTTATCGGTTGAACCTCTATGTCAAGGATTCAGTTAATCCCGTATGATGTTCCCTTTGTTTATCGGTATGTTACTTGCCCGAGATTCGATCGTCGGTATCTCTATACCTAGTTCAATCTCGTTACCGGCAAGTCTCTTTACTCGTTCCGTAATACAAGATCCCGTGGCTAACACTTTAGTCACATTGCTTGCAAGGCTTATAGTGATGTTGTATTACCGAGTGGGCCCTGAGATACCTCTCCGTCACACGGAGTAACAAATCCCAGTCTTGATCCATGCCAATTCAACAGACACCCTCGGAGATACCTGTAGAGCATCTTTATAGTCACCCAGTTACGTTGCGACGTTTGATACACACAAGGTATTCCTCCGGTGTCAGTGAGTTGCATGATCTTATGGTCAAAGGAACAGATACTTGACATGCAGAAAACAATAGCAATAAACTGACACGATCATATGCTACGTTTACAGTTTGGGTCTTGTCCATCACATCATTCTCCTAATGATGTGATCCCGTTATCAAATGACATCTCATGTCCATGGCTAGGAAACCTTCACCATCTTTTGATTAACGAGCTAGTCAACTAGAGGCTTACTAGGGACACAGTGTTGTCTATGTACCCACACATGTATTTGAGTTTCCAATCAATACAATTATAGCATGGATAATAAACGATTATCATGAACAAGGAAATATAATAATAACCAATTTATTATTGCCTCTAGGGCATATTTCCAACATGACGGTGTACTCGTATTGGCCATAACGAGTGACGAAAGCCGTCTTTGGAATGTCCCCGTTCCTGATTTTGATTTGATGATAACCTAATCTCAAATCCATCTTGGAAAAGACTGCAGATCCAGTGAGCTGATCATACAGATCGTTGATCCTGGGGAGCGGATATTTGTTCTTTATCGTGACCAGATTAACCGGTCGATAATCGACAACCATCCGGTCCGTACCATCCTTCTTGACGAAGAGGACAGGACAAGCCCATGGAGAAGAACTAGGATGGATGAAACCTTTCTTCAAAGATTCATCGAGTTGAATTTTAAGCTCAGCTAATTCTTGAGGTGACATCTTATATGGTCTCCTAGCAATTGGGGCAGTTCCTGGAATAAGGTCTATGACAAACTCTACTTCTCTGTCAGGTGGAATACCTGGCAGTTCCTCTAGAAAGACATCCGGGAAGTCACGGACTACCGGGATGTTTTCAAGGTCTGGAAGAGGATTGGCATTAAGATAATATATCCGCCCTTCGAGGATATGGGTCTGGACACTGACTATCTGGACAGAAGGATGGGTAAGCTGAACAGACCTAGTGAAACAATCAATTTTGGCATGATGAGCTGTCATCCAGTCCATCCCCAAAATGATATTGATGTCCGAAGACTTAAGAGCTATCAGAGAAGCAAGGAACACCAAACCATCAACAAGGATTTGATTTCCATGGCTCACTCTAGCAGTTTGCCATCTAGAACCTGGAGTTTGAACATCCAAAGGAGTAGGCATAATATCAAAGGACATATCATGCGATAGGGCATACCTCTTAGAGATGAAAGAGTGGAATGCTCTAGAATCAAATAGAACTGAAGCTGGATGAGAATTGACAAGAAGCGTCTTAAGCACACGTCAGCATCATCTTGAGCTTCTTCTGCAGTTACATGATGCACACATCCACTAGTATAAACAACTGACCTGGTATTAAACTTCTTGATTTGGGGCTTGCCACGACCGGCAACATTGCTTGAGGAGGATGGAACACTTGCTCGCAAAGGGCAATTCTTGGAATAGTGTCCAGGCTGACTGCACTTGAAGCATGCTCCATGAATGGGTCGTGGATCTGGGTTGATCATCCGGCTGATGAGGTTCTTCGGGGGAACACATTGCATTGGCAGACGAGGCGCCACATAGGATGGCCTCGATGCATATCCCGAAGGGAGAGCGGTGTTCGGGATCCATAATCTACGCCTCTGGGATATAGAGACTGAAGATGACCCAAAATCACAGTTGCGCTTGCGAGATTCCTCATAGGTCATCCTACCAGTTTCTGCTTGGATGGCTTTGTTCACAAGAACTTGGAAGGTACCGCACTCATGCAAATTGAGGTCACGACATAGCTCTGGGTCGAGACCTTTCCTGAACCTTGCTTGCTTCTTGGCATCTGTGGATACTTTTTCTGGGGCATAACGCGCGAGGCGTCCAAACTCTCGACTATAGGCATCCACATCCATCTTGCCTTGGGTCAGATTGCAGAACTCCTCTTGCTTACGATCTATCAGGGCCTGGGGAATATGATGCTCACGGAAAGCCTCACAGAATTCCCTCCATGAAGTAGCTTGGCCTGCAGGTCGCATGGCCTCAAAGTTTTCCCACCATAGGCTGGCGGAACCTTCAAGGTGATATGCGGCATAGGTGACCTTGTCTCCTTCAGCCACGTTTGCATAACGCAACTTGTTATTGATACTTCGGAGCCAATCATCTGCATCCAGTGGCTCAATGGAATGATGGATGGTGGGCGGTTGCAACTTGATGAAGTCTCTGATGGATACTAGATCATTGCGACGATGGGCTGTGTTCTACTCGATGTGCTCCAGCAAACGGTTGGTGGCACGCTTGTTCCTCTCAACTTCTAGCATAACCTCCGCCAACAGAGGCAGGTTGGGAGGATCTTCTTCATCCCTACCATCTCCATGATTCTGACCACGACTAGCAAATCTCCGGGTTACTGGCGACATCCTGAAGGAACACCAGGGTTCAGAAACAAGGAAGAACACCAGAACATATCTAAACCTAGAAGAACTCGGACAACATAACGGCTGTACGGCCATGAAATATGAGGCAGCCTGCAGAAAACTTGGGCAGCATAACATCTCAACATCATGGTTCACGACACAGGGAGAACATATGCATCACTTCTCACGACTCTGATGGAACATGACTTGACACACGACCATTCTATAAGTCTGTGGTCCAGTAACTCGGCATCCTAGCAGATAGGTGAGAAGCCTAGTCCTTAATCCCCGTAGAAAGGAAGAGGGTGACCCAGAATAGAGTAACTTGAGGAAAGGAGTAAAAAGAAGCCTTACGTTCCATTCCACAATCAATTCCCTTATATAACTAAGGCATTACTAGACTCAACATCGACCAGTTTGGCTTCGTAAACTTACAGACAGTTCAGCTCTGATACCAACGCTGTCGGGACCCCGATCCTGAGCCATATGAATCCAGCATGTAACATGTCACACCACTTTGCGGCCTCATGCACGGTAACCCACGGCTGCCACCTTACCTTGGCCGGGACCGTTTGCGCCTCTTGGCTCACGGATATGAACATGCCGCTAGCATTCACACGTCAAAGAACCCGGGTCGACATGACTAGTTATAGACACAAGTGGCACAACCGTACAGGGACAGGCATACGTAACCCAACAATGCAGGTGTCGGTCATCAGCGTGTGTAGACGAGTCATAGCAAGCTACAGGGACTCCATTACGTCGTGGGACATAAATGTCATCAACTGCGCGTAGACGAGTCATAGCAGGCTACATGGACTCCATTACACTGCGAGACATTTCCCCGAAGGGACAGACACGGTAGCAAGAAGGATACACGCCGGTCAATCAATGTGTCCGGAGCAGTAGCAAGCTACCAAGGCTCGGTGGAAGCACAAAGAGGCATTTCCCCGTAAAGCAGGCTACTAAAGGTATACAACTAGGTGTCGAATCCCACACATACCAATGCATTTCAAACATACACGCAATATGCACGATATGTGTAGATACAACATGGCATCACAACAAAACTCTACAACATAACATTTATTTAGAGGGCTCCGAAGAGCCAACATAGTATAATGTTACAAGTAGGGTGGGTCACATGACCCAACATTCAGAGCATACAAACAACAAGCGGAATTTACATGTCTGGGTACAGACATCTACTAAAAGCGGCTGGAAGAGCCTGAAAAGCTACAATGACCCTACCAAAGGAGCCATACTCCTGTCTGGGTTACTAAGCTAATCTGTCGATGTCAACGTCAGAAGAAACATAACTGAACAACGTCCATCTCTGCAAAATGTAAATAAGCAACAGTGAGTACGAAGGTACTCAGCAAGTCTTACATTAGAACTATCTACATATGCATCATGTATCAATGAACGGGATAGTGGGGTTTACTGTAGAATGCCAGCTTTGACCTTTGCCTAGACTGAAATATGATAAAGTATCCAACGTATCACTACTCTCTCGTCTCCCTACAAGAGAGCACACACGAGTCCACATGTTCACCATATCAATACACCACTATGGATCCTCTCTCGTCTTCCTACGAGAAGCCATCCATAGCACTCACACTTATCTGGAGTATTTTAGATTATCCATTTAAATTGTCTATGAACAATGCAAGTCTCCAAGTAGTCCATATCCGCGGACGCGGCTATTCGAATAGATAGATTACCCTGCAGGGGTGTACTTCGTCACACATGCTCCCGCCACTTACCGCCATGTGCACGTAAAAAGGCACCTCAGCAACCTTCAAGCGGAAGCCCAGCGAGGGAGTCGGCCACGGACGTTAACTTACAACGACTCTAGCCCAAGGCAGTCGCCTAACTGAGTTGGTCACCACAATCGAGAATCCGGCCGTGTTTCACGATTCGGACTCAGAAGTTGTGTACAGGGCCCCAAGCCGGTCCCGGTTGGGCCGTTCATTCACTTCGCAGGCCTGGCCACATCCTATCAACGTTTCGAACTAGTGCGACTCCTGGGCAGAGAACATGGTAGGTTAATAGGCCGAGAGGGGTCGAGTTACCGGAACCCAATGTGCGGTAGTAGCTAGTCTTGGAACACAAACACGGAAATCAGTTCCTATGAGCGGTCTTAATGAGACAACCCTCCATGTACTCCTACATGGCCTCTCATCGCTACCTTTACCAAAACAGGTTCAACACTTAACCCTCATCACCAGGACACAATCATTTCACTCCGGTTCATCACCCAGATGAATCAGACCTGACACAACTCTAAGCATAGCAAGCATAACAGGGTTATAGCACAACATGGCTCAAGCATCTACCAGGTATGCTAGGTTGCTTGGTTTAGCTATTTACTGTGACAATGACAGGTCATGCAAAGGAGTGGGTTCATCTACCGCAACACAAGTAGCAGTTGAATCGCATTGTCCTAATGCATTGAAATGAGAGCAAGAGCGAGAGAGTGGGATTGTATCGAATATGCTCAAGGGGGGTTGCTTGCCTGTTTATCGGAAGAACTCAACTGTTCTTCGATGTCGTCGATAACTACGTCTCGCAAGTCTATCGACAAGATCAAACAAGGTACAAATTAAGCAAGGCAAATGCTTCACAATGATGCATGAGTATGACTTGTTAATATGTCGCTGGTTTGAGCTAAAGCAAGTGACCACAAATTAAATGGGAGTTGTTTGATCAATATAGGTCAAAATCAAACTCCACATAAGGCATTTCATTTGCCATTTATTTGAATTGTCATATCCAGCAACCTTAGGTGGTTCAAACGTGCATGAAAATGGTACCATCAGATTCATTGGATTTTTCTGATAATTTTTCATATATAAATTATTTCAATCTGAGTTACAGATTATTTTCTATGATTTTTCAAAGATTTTACTATTTTCTGGAATTATTTTAAACTCAGAAATCAGCTATTGCGTCAGCTCTGCGTCAGGCTAGCGTCAGCGGTCAACAGCGCCGGTCCAGGTCAAACCTGACCAGTGGGGTCCACTAGTCAGTGACCCAGGGACTAATCCCGGTCAAACCCGACGCTAACTGCGCTTTGACCATCGATGGGGCCCGCTGTCCGTGGCTAATGGCTGGCTAATTAACCCTAAGTAGCCGGCCACGTCGTTACCGACCGGAGGGAGGTCGCCGGCAACCATCCCCGCGGCGGAAGTTCGCCGGAATCGCGCAACGGCCGCGGTTGGATGATCTGCGGGCACCAGGGCGTAGCCCAGGCTCGCCCGCATCCAGGGGGCAAGCGGTTGGTCGCGGGGGCGCCGGAGACGACGACCATGACGAGCTTGGCGGCGGCTGGCGTTCGGCCGCGTGAGGGCACGGGGGTGCGGTGCACGGGGAGGCTAGCTAAGCGACTTGGCGGGCTCACGAGGGCTCCAGGAGCACGCAGTGGTGCTCGGGCGCGAGCCATGGTGGCTGTGGCCACGGCCACGCCATTGCCGACGGTGAGGGGTCTCGGGCTCGCGGCGGGCGGCAGCTAGAGGACGCAGAGGACCACGAGAAGAGGGGGAGAGGGACGACAAGCTCACGGGGAGTCGGAAGAGACGCTCAGTGGCTCGGGGATGAACTGCTGGCGACGAATCAACGGCGGCGGCCTTCGGTGCCCGGCGGTGGAAACGGCGATGATGGCGACGTTGTAGGGCCTTCGGGCTTGATTCCTTCGGCTTGGAGGAGCAGGGCGATGCGGCGGAGCTCGTGAGCAGAAAGGCAGGGCGAGGCGAAGCCGGTGGCTGCGGGTGCGGCGAGCGGCGGCGACGGACGCGCTCGGGTCCGAGGGAGAGGGAGTAGAGGGAGAGGGAGTAGAGGGAGAGGGAGAGAGCAGCAGAGGGAGGGATGAGCTCTAGGGGGTCAGGGGGGTGCCGTGGCGCTCTCAGGGCGAAGGGGAGGCAGGCACGCAGGGTGGAGGTGGCCTCGCGCGTGGCCACTCTCGCCGGGCGCGTGCCCCTGTCCTCCTGGCGAGAGGTCAGGGGTGACTGGCAATGGGCCAGATGGGCCACTTCTCTTCTGGGCCAGGTAAGTGGCCAGGTGAGGCTCTGCCTTTTTCTTTTATTCTTGTTTTCTATTTTTTTCTGACATTTGTTTTGGTTTGTTAGAATATCAAACCATTTATAAAAATCCTGAAAAATGTATATGTGGACTATGTGGATTTAACCATGCCACATAAAAAGTTTCAGATTATTTGGATCTATATTTTATATATAGTAAATATAATCTAATGCAAATAATTGTTTGATTTAATCCAAATGCCCAATTTAAAATGTTTCTGTTATTCCAAAATATGGATTGGCAATTTTACCTCAATCCAATATTTTATTGAAATACCAGGGACATTTCCTTGGAACTATTTGAAGCAATTTTTATATTGCTTGTTTGACAAAAAATTGAATAGTGAGGCTTGATCAAATCCCCATTTCAATTTTATTTGAAAATAAAATGCATGCATGAATGCATTGGCAATCATAATTAAACTAGGGCTGTGACATAGTGAGGAACGCCCAGGCCGTTTCTGGACACTTCCGGGTGTCAATCACTTAACAACCAAAACCTCATGGATTCGGGGGCTACTAATGAAGATGCCTACCCTGGGTAGGGTCAGAGGCCTGACATCTGGGGCCCACCAATGGCCTCCCAATGTCTTCAAAGCCCCTGGGCAGAGACTCATTTGGACGAATATAATCGTTCACTCGGATGCCTCATTTCACTCGGACTACTCGACGCCATTCGGACAAGCGGAAGCTCAGACGACCAGGAAGACAGAGCGTCAGTGGAATTCGAGCAATCACACATTATGAGTTAATTCGCCGTTATCAGTAAAGGCAAGTTAATCAGCCGTTCCTGTAACGTAGTGTTCATTGACATTTAATGCCTAATCATGGCGCTCAGCCGGTGGTGGCGCACTCTATATAAGCCACCCCCGGGCGCCGTGGCAAGGGTTCCGACCCCCTGTAATCCTATACCACCATAAGCAAACACAACAGCCTCCGGGCACCGAGACGTAGGGCTGTTATCACTCCCGAGTGAGGCCTGAACTCGTACAAACCAAGTGCACACTTGAGCCGTAGCTAGACGACGCCCCTTCATTCGTACCCCCTAGTACTATTGTCAGGATCATTCCCACGACAACCGGTTTAAACAATGGTCTTATGAGCGTAAAAATAACACTCATCATGCGGCAGTCGTGGCTGAACCGGTGAGGCAGCGGAAGCTCTAATTCCGTGTCTTCCCCTGTAGCCCGGCCCTCTCGTCCTTCGCGCAGATCCGCCCATTCTGCGCCCGTCCATGTCCGCCACTTACAACGCCCCTCTCCGCTTGCTATACGCTCGTCCATGTTCGCCACTTACAATGCCCCTCTCCACCTGCTCAACCTGCTCCGAAGGGCGTACCCAGGCACCGTTGGGTCCTCGTGCCCGCGCCCGTGCCGGCGCGGACGAGGACGTCCAAATCTGAGGCACTGGCAGCACGCTGTGAGCGGCAGCGGGTGAGGGAGCGGGCAGCGACGGGGAATGCGATGGCCGCATGTAGGGCCCGCACATGCTACGGCGGATTCGAAGGACCACGTCGTGACTGTCCTCCGACGCTCCCTGACAATGACAGAGACCGGCGCGCTCCTGTTCCGCCGCAAGAACGCCAAAAGCGCTCTGGCTCGCCATCGAGCAATCGAACGCGGGGCTACAGCGGAAGGGGCTACCAAGGAGAAGGCGACCCGGATGGCCAAGGAGCAGGAGCGCGTGGTCCAGAGGATGACATACATCATCATCTCCTCCTCCTCCTCTGACCTCACCCCCCCCTTCCGATGGATCCATCTTTGACGACGATAACGCTCCTCCGAATATGGACGCCTACACGGAAGGGTAGAGCCGCACCGGCGACCGCAAGGGGAAGGGGCCGGCCAAGAAATGGTGGTTTCCTCCGCCCTTATTCGCCTCTGTTTTGTCTATGTTTTCTAGTTTTCAGTATAAATTTAGAGTGAATTCCGTTTTTACCCCTTAATATGACATTTTTGACACTAATTACCCCATTTAGCAGGATTTCATCCGTTTTACCCCATTTAGCAAAAGTGTTGTCACATTTTACCCCGTTTAAAATTTTGTAAGTGTTCTAGCTGATGGCTCCCAATTGTAAGGTCTAGCTGACATGCCACATAGGTGGGTTTTTTCCTGATGGGTTTTCTGCACGCAGAACCGCATCACCTAGCTTCTCCCGACCGGTCATGATCGCACCAGAAAAGTTTGTTGGATGGCCAAGTCGCCCAGGTCGGGCCACGCCACACTGGTTTTCATTATTCACGGCACACACCTCTCGCATTCGAATTGCACACACAATCCTGCTCTAGTCTTGGCCAAAACCATTGCCTCGTTAATTGGGATGGTGTAGGACGATGTAGGCGGCGAGCAGCAAGCAAGACTTCAAGGCATGGCTATTGGCGATCGTTGGAACGAGCAGCACCAGTACATCCATATTCTCCCCTCCCATGCCTTGATGTATCCTCTGTTTGTCACCCCTGGCGGTTAAGTTTTTTGTGGCTAGATTTTCTCTCTATCTGGGATGCATATTAGATAGGTTTAGGTTACTCATTTCCGGTTCAAAGAAGTATTGTGATGAGATGACCATGTTCCCATTGAATAAATTAAAAAACAAATTATAATATGAAATCATGTATGTTTTCTTCGGTGTTATCATATAGAGTGAATTCCGGTTTTTACCCCTTACTATGATATTTTTGACACTAATTACCCCATTCAGCAGGATTTCATCCATTTTACCCCATTTAGCAAAAGTGTTGTCACATTTTACCCTGTTTAAAATTTTGTAAGTGTTCTAGCTGATGGCTCCCAATTGTAAGTTCTAGCTGACATGCCACATAGGCGGGTTTTTTCCTAATGGTTTTTCTGCACGCCGAACCGCATCACCTAGCTTCTCCCGACCGGCCATGATCGCACCAGAAAAGCTCGTTGGATGGTCAAATCGCCCAGGTCGGCCCACACCACACTGGCTTTCATTATTTACGGCACACACCCCTCACATTCCAATTGCACACACAATCTTGCCCTAGTCTTGGCCAAAACCATTGCCTCATTCATTGGGAGGGTGTAGGACGATGTAGGCGGCGAGCAGCAAGCAAGACTTCAAGGCGTGGCTATTGGCTATCGTTGGAACGAGCAGCACCATTACAACCATCTTCTCCCCTCCCATGCCTTGATGTATCCTCTGTTTGTCACCCCTAGTGGTTAAGTTTTAGATAGGTTTAGGTTACTCATTTCCAGTTCAAAGAAGTATTGTGATGAGATGACCATGTTCCCATTGAATAAATTATAAAAGAAATTATAATCTGAAATCATGTATGTTTTCTGTGGTGTTATCATATACGACCTTAAGTATGCATGATTCTATGAATCAGATTAAAAATGGTTTAAATATATTGCTTCACTAACTCTGATGCACGTACACATCTGAATACCTAGTCAAGAATTAACTAGGTAAATGATTTTTAGCAAATATGTTGACCGGTACAGAGTTTGTATATGTTTCTGGAGCTGCTTTGGTGCACTCATATCGAGCCTAGCCGGTCAGGAGAAACTAGGGCGATCTTGTTCGGCGTGTAGAAAAAACATCAGAAAAAAAATCCCGCCGAGTTTGCATGGTAGATGAACCTTACAATTGGGACCCATCGGTCAGAACGCTCCCAAAATTTTAAAGAGGGTAAACTATGGCAACACTTTTGCTAAATGGGATAAAATGGATGAAATCCCGTTAAATGAGGTAATTAGTGTCAAAAATGTAAAAATAAGGGGTAAAAACAGAAATTCACTCATAAATTTACGATGTCCAATGATAAACTTTGATCATTTCGTGTCGGATGACTATGGGTGCTAAGCTAGTATATGTATGCCGCTAAGCGTGTTCATCATGTTCATCTATGCTAGTTGACGTTGCATATGGTTCATGGATTTAGGGATTCAGACACGCGGGGAACAGTTGTGAAAGTAGTTAGATGAGGGTGACCGATCAGTCCCGTGGACGCGCCAGCGCACATCTGCGGACGTTTGAGGGTCCGATTAGATATATGCTCTAAATATCACTCTGATCCTATGTAACCATGAAACTTCATCGTGTTAAAGCACTTCAAATGATGATAACCGCTACCTTATCGCGTGAGTTGCTTTCCCCTTTCCCCTCCCCTTGCTACAGTTCAGGAGAGGAGAAGAAGAGGGCGGCTTCGTCTTCCCCCCGTTTCAGCCGGCGAGGCTGCGGGTTCCCTTCCCCTCCGCCGGCTGCTCCGGCAGCGGGAGGGGGGGGAACCTCGGTCCTCTGTTTCGGCTTGTAAATAGGGTGTGGAGTGAGTCTCTGGCCGGCGGCGCTGTGGAGGTGGTGGTGCGGTCGGAGTGGAGGTGTGGTTCGTCGGCGTGCTTCCCCTTCTGCGTCGGTGTCCTTTGGGACTTCGCCGTGGCACGCGCGACTTCTGGTGGCCGGGGATCTGCGGATCCTGTGGTCTGTGCGGGCTCTGTACATGGTCTCCGTGCCGGAGGCGGCGGCCATGTTTTTGAGCTTTTGTCTCCTGGCTCTTGCTCCGTGACGGCAAGGATAGCTCCAACCTTGCCGAGGAGCCTGGGAGTCCTGCTTTGCAGGTGGAGCGGCTTCAGATCTTTCTCTCCCTTGCCGGCCGGTGAGGGAGTCGACGTCCACGCGTTGGTGCGGCTCCGTTCTTCCTCTTCTTCGTCGTGCGAGCATGCAGAGGCTGAGAACGACGACTTCCCGTCCGCGAGGAACCCGTCCGCTGATTTCAGGGCTTCGCCGGCTCTAGGAGAGAGCTGTGGCGGCGGTGCAGCGGCGCGTCTTCGTTCCGCGTCGGAGTTGTTAGGGGAACGGGATCCCAGGGACCCGGTTGTAATTTCCGTGTTTTCTGGGGTGCGTTGTACTGTTTGCTGTGGCTAATAGATCTGGGGTTGTTTTCGCAAAAAAAAAAGCACTTCAAATGATGTCCTTGTACGAGTAATGTACCAATGTGCGCCGCCCCTCGTGAAACTACAGATTATCAACTGCATGCTAATTATATATAGTACTCCGTCTTGGACCAACTGTTATGCTCTTCTGTTACACTATGTGTTATACTCCCTCCGTCCGGTAAAGAGTGAACATTTGGCTATAAAATTTGTCCACAAAAGAGTGTACTTTTATCTCTCCAATGCACTTTAAAGTGGAAAAAATTGTTTCTCTTTCATCACACGGTAATCAAGACCAATAACATTCTACACATGGTCTTCTTAAGTTTTACATGCACTTAGCTCATTGGAGGTTGGGTAATTAAAGAGGAGAGAGATGGTGCCTTGCACATTTCCAATGCATTTTTTTACTCCACTCCATAATTTGTCCTAAAATTTCTATATGTTCACTCTTCACCGGACGGAGGGAGTACGTTGTACGCTTCGAGAAATGACAATCAAATGTACACGCGGTACAATGTAATTGGAGAAATATCGACTCTATCAATCCTTGCATGGGCTGTCAATACATGTCACAATATTGTACCATACTAGTACTATAGGCTGGCGAGTACAGTATATACGCTATAGGCACAATGGAATGGAGTAATATCCAAGACACGACAACGATGCCCGACAAATGCCCCTCCCCACGGTGAAAGTGTATGGAAAATGGCCTTTTTGCGAAACTTCAACACAAAATGGCCCCAATCTGAAAATATTTCATAAACTGGCCCTTTTACATGACGCCCGGGGCTAGGGCGCCATGCTAAATAGCATGACGCCCCGGGCTAGGGCGCCATGCTATTTGGCATGATGCCCTCGCCCGGGGCGCCATGCTACATGTCGCTACCATGACGCCCCGGTCCAGGGCGTCATGCCAAAAAGCATGGCGCCCCAGCCCCGGGCATCATGCAAAAAGGGGCCAGTTTGTAAAATATTTTCAGATTGGGGCCATTTTGTGTTGAAGTTTCTCAAAAGGGCCATTTTCGTACACTTTCACCTCCCCATGCTTCTCCAAGGCACCATCATCACTCAAGCCGGAAAAATGAAACGGCCATGCACCCCGGAGTCGCCCACAGGATCGAAACGACCGGAGAAAGATCACAAGGCGTCATCAAAGATGGAGACGTACGGGCATTCCGGTATCCAGCAAAACAGGACGCCGCTCCCGTATGGGCTTCACGTTGCCACTTGTGCCCCAGCCGGTGCAGTGCACTCACCGTGACCAACACGGTAAACCCCGAGGAAACAGGGAGCTTTCGTCCTGCCCGGCAAATAATTGAGCGAGCTCACAGCGACCCCTGGTCCCGGCGACGGCGCAACGCCCGCGCGCGTGAGACGTCGCCGTTCGGAGCCTTGGAGAAGAGGAGGACGCGCATGCATTATTGGCGGGAAATCACGCATTATTTTTGGCCCCAGGTCGGCCGCGGCACGTAGGTTTCTCCGATGGCCATGGTTGGTGCGGGAAACCACGCGCCACGTTACGGACGGACTTAACAGTGGTGTGGTGACCAGAAGCACGTACTGCTGGCCGTCTGTACCCCTACCTATCCAGTACGTGTCACCGTCGCGCCACCTGCCGGCCGGCGCCTGGTTCTTCCGTTCGGTTGGTGCACCGATAGATACCGTGGCCCACTCCATGATCCTCTTGTCCCTGGATTTGGGCTGTGTGGTGCGTGTGAGCTGCTACCATGTATGTTGTGGCCATCGGTCATCTATGTTAGTTGCTTCAGGCCATCGGTCATCTAGCTACAGTGGTGCGATTCGGCTGTATTGCAATTCGCGATTCGCGACTTCGCGACTGCAATCTTCGTGTGATTTTGCCGTTCCGCCCCTACACAAGGAATCTGGATCTTTGCCAGCGCAACGGATGTCGGAAGGCAACTGATGGCTGCCTTAGCTTCGGAAGGACAATGATTGTTGCATTATTAGAAATTGATTGTACTGTTGGTCGACTTCTAACTTCGGACTCAAGAGAAGAAAAATGCTCTAGTTTGAGCTGTGTCCGGTTGAATGTTTACAATCTTGTGCGTGGATGCATCAAGCAAAGCTGCTTTATCTGGGAAAAAGGAGTAAAAATTGATCGATGCAAGACTTGTTTGAAGTGGGCTTGTGCATCGTCAAGTTGCTGGGCAAGAATCTAGGTAGTTTCGTATGGTCAGCAGTTCCACTAATCTTTTCCTTTTCATGATCCTGATAGGCTGTAGCGAACTAATTGTTTTGCTGATTATCCTTGGATGCTGGAGCATTTGGACTACAAGGCATGCAGGAATCTTTAAATTCATCTGACAAAACCTGTTCAAATGCAATTGGGACTGGAGTTGGAGCTGATGCTCTCTCTCAAAACAACCATCAATGGGGGCAATCCAGGTAACAGGATAGGTGCTCTAACAACGTCGCTTGAGCGTCGCCGTCTCTGGGCCTAACCGATAAGATAAGCCCAGATCATGAGTTTTCATCCCGGAAAGGAGCATGAGTAAACTACATGCAATAATACCCACAACCATCGTTCAAAAATCGAACAAGTGAGGCTGTCGGTTGACTCAGTTCAGGTTTTTATCGGCTGGACCATCGGTTCATCGGTTTATTTGCGACAAAATACCAAAATATGTAAGGTGAATTTTCAAAATTTGCACATCCCATCAAATGAATACATACAATATTGGATGTAAAACATTAATAAATCACAAAATGTTACTAACCTGGTTGGTAATTGGGCCTTTAACATGCCTTGCCTCAAGGTTAGGTGTTTGATTCCTTGTTGACGTACCTTTCTTGAATATGATATGTATTTTTTTACTAAAAGACCGATGCACCCTAAAAGCCGGACAAGGCGTCGATTCCCGGTTATTTTGGTCGGACTGCTGGTCCGGCCTAGTTTTTAAGACTATGCCACCACCAAGGGAAATATGTGTCGGCGTCGTTTACTTCATTGTTGGGGTCAACTAATGAAACCCTGGTGGACGGCAGCGGCGGGAGTCATTGCACCTAGGTTGGAATTCGAAGACAACGATGTGGGCGGGGAGGAGAGGAGGCGGGGTGGCTAGGGTTTCGCTGACCATCGTCTGGGAGGGAATTAGGCGTCCTTATTGGGGCGGTGTCATTGTTCGTTTCATTTTCTCTTCTCTCCAAAATACTAACGAAGTGCCTCCATAATTTTTTACATGTTGCGGACCTTGCGTGCAAATTCAAATTCGACATAATGCGGTCTCTGTATTTATGAAATGCACTTCATAATTTATCGAATGTGCTAGTCCCATATTTTGCGACCCAAGCTCCATACTAATGGTAATTATGAAGTTTGGTTTTTTAACGAACTAATTGTTTTATAGCGAGTTTTTTTTTTTGAAAGAGAGTACAGACGTAGATGTTGACGTACACACATATACTCATCACTATGAACATACGCATGCACATTCTAGTCTATGAGCACCTCCAAAAAAACTGAGCCGGTGGGTCTTGAGATTGACGAAGTCATCACTAAGGTCACAACCATTTCCATAGATACACAACCTTATCATCTCATGCTGAACTTTCTTTTTCTCAAGCGGAAAGAAACTTTCATCGATTGCGATACTTTCGCGCGACAGGAACTTTTTCAAAATTCGGCAGCAGCTCGACACATCTGCTATGGTTGCTTCACGCCCACAAAACCATAGGACAATCCCAGACGTGAAGCAACAAGGACATCACCTCCTCCCATGGCGTAAACCATGTTAATTTCATATGCTCCACGGAATCAAGCAACGAAGGAAAGGTCGTCAAAACATAATGCCGAGGCATATGAATTTTTTTCACCGTGATTAGCTAGCCTATCGAGCGTGTAAAACATCTGAAGTTGCTTTCCTCTCCACTACTTCAAATTCTCTCCTCTCGATTCATCAACATCTGAAGTTACTTTCCTTGTAGCATGACGCGACGAGTAGCTATGATGGCTGGCGGCCGGACGTGCCACCGGTCACAGTCACGTCACGAGGTGCTGGGCCGGAGATGGCGAAGTTCTGCAACACTTGTCCATGATCCATTGATACGCCGCTGCAGGAAAAAAAAGCCAACGCTGGTCGCCATCTACCCTGCCGCATCAGGCCAAACAACCGCCATAATGCTAGTTAATTAATCAAGAAACAGTGAGCCAGCACACATATTCTTGCTGTGACGATGCCGACTGCCACCTTGCATAATTGGAGGCTGGCGTTGAAGTGCTCTAAATTAGATCCGGGTACATGCAGGAGCATTCCATGGTCATGAGGTGAGCTGGGAAGAGTGAAGCCTGAGCACTCGGTGCTAATGACGACGTACTGAGCGATCGACCAACCGCGCCCCGGTCAAAGGTTTTGCCGACCGTCGCATCAGTCGTAGCCGGGTGTTGACGGGCGATTCGCGGCGTAGACAAGACAGTTAAGAGGTCAGCGTTGCCGGAAGGCGAGAAGGGCGGAACTCTCACTGCCGCTGGCGCCTGTTTGCATCGCCGGTCGCATCTTGAACGCCACTGCTGGCAGCTGGAGTAGAACGCCGGTTGATTTGCCCCGGCACTTTTCTCCCCGGACGGCTTCAATTAGGTTTGAGAAAAATTCACCGTAGGTCCTCATGCTTGTTTTGATGGTCACTTTAGTCCACGTAATTGCAAATATCCGAAATACGGTACTCATATTTGTCCTGCTGTACGTATTTGCTGATTTGGCGTTTGACTTGCCTCCACGTGGGCTTTAACCGACAAGTCAGCGTCAGGCCGCCTGGACAGCGCTATATGTGGCTAAACCAGGTTTTTTTTGTGCAAAATCCCACGTATTTACACCCACCACCCCACCTGATCGGACCGCACCCGCACCTCTCGCTCCTCACCTGGTCGGCTCGCTCCCCACCTGCTTCCCACCTCTCGCTCGTCTCTCCCCCTCGCTTCTCCTCTCATTTGAACCCTAAACTCCAACGCCGCCGCCGCCGCATCCACTGCCGCCGCCGCATCCACCCCCCGGCCTCCGCTGCCGTCGTATCATCCACTGCCGCTGCCGCCGCCGCCGTACATCACTCCGCCAAGGGCCGTCGTCATCATGTCATCTTCCAGCTCCGTCCGCTCTGGACTGCGTGATCGCATTGAAGTGCTCTAAATTAGATCCGGGTACATGCATGAGCGCTCCATGGTCATGAGGTGAGCTCGGAAGAGTGAAGCATGAGCACTCGGCGCATGCATGAGCGATCGACCAACCGCGTCCCGGTCAAAGGTTTTGCCGACCGTCGCATCAGTCGTAGCTCCCCGACCGCGGTGTCGACGGGCGATTCGCGGCGTAGACAAGACAGTTAAGAGGTCACCGTTGGCCGATTCTACCGATCAATAATTCGAAGGCGAGAAGGGCGGAACTCTCACTGCCACTGGCGCCTGTTTGCATCGTCGGTCGCATCTCGAACGCCACTACTGGCAGCATGGAGTAGAACGCTGGTTGATTTGCCCCGGCACTTTTCTCCCTGACAGGCTTCAATTAGAGCATCTACAGACGGACCCCTCATACCCTCCTCAAACGTCCGGGCAGGCAGCCCGGTCACTGCCCGGTCACAAAAAATCGATCCAGACGGACCCCTGATACCCATCTCAAACGTTCGGACTGACCGACACTCCTCATATCCATTTCAAACATGAGGACTATATGAGGGGTCGCGGACGCGCCCGGGCGCACCCAGTCAGTCCGCCATGTAGGACGTGACCCCACCTCGGACCACCTTTTCTCTTTCTTTATTCATTCTTTTCTTTCTCTCTCTTCTTCTCCACCAATCATGTGCAAGTGACCGAACATATGAGGAAAATGTGAGAGATGCGGCTGCACGGATAAAAAAGTAGGGGTTCAAAACGGACACGCCCGGTCACTGACCGGGCGTGTCCGCGGGCGTTTGAGTGGCGGGATTTGCAAGTCGTGGCTGAAGATGCTCTTAGCTTTTACTCGCTACGCCATCGGCAGTGCCGTGCAGGGCGATCGGGTAGCTTGACGGGGACAACTGCATGAGCTTATGTACAGCTCAGAGCATCTAGCCGGAACTTGTAAATCCGGTCCCTAACGCCCGCGGACGGGTAATGCATTCTACATCCGGATACCTCAAATTAGAAACCTCACATCCACGTAATCTTAATACTAAGCGGAGGTTGTCCGGCTCTGCCGTGTTCATGTACGACGGCTGGCTGCACCCCTCGTAGCGTCGGTCTGGTCGCCGGCAAGGTAGAGTAGGACATGTGACCCTAGCTGGCTCACGGGACTCGATCTCCAGTCGTCTCCCATGCCCTACTCTTCCTCGTCGGAGTCCGTAACCCGGACGGTGCTGGTAGACGTGAGGTCGATGACGAATCATTCCTGGGAGGAGCCGACGTCCACCATGACGCGGTTGCAGCGCCAACACTGGTGCACCCTACGGGGCGCCGGAGAGTGTGACTCCGTCTCTCCAATGTCCACCGCCACGAGTGCCTCCGCCGCCTCCCGCGCCCGCTGCCTCGCACGATGGGCACGCCGTGCCATGATATCGTCCGAGGATGGCCATGCTCCGTGCTCGGTGCGCCAACGGAGGGGATGCACTTCCGCTACGGCGTTTGGACGCTAGACGGACTACACCGCCTCCAATGAGGCAGCGACGCCAGATCCAAGCACTGGTTGTGCCGACGCATTGGATTCTCGGCGTTGCGAGTCCGCGCTGCCATCGGGCGGCCGCCTCCTGGGAGCGGCGGAGCGCAAGCCGGACGGCTAGCTCCTCCTCGGGGCCGTGTGGGATGAGCTCGTGGTCGACGGATCTGGAGGTGAAGGACTCGGATTCGCTGCCCGCCATGCCGGAGAAGGCCGGAGATGAGCTTGGGTGGCGGATGGGAGTGGAGTGAAGTCGCTAGGTTTTGCTCCGGCGAGCGAATGTGGATGAATATATGTGGGATCGATGCGGGCCAGCGCGGGCCACTGCGGGCCAGGCGGGCGTGCCCGGGCGCACCCGGGCTCCTCCGTATCCGCCCCATATTTGGGCTGGATATGAGGGGTGCCGGTGAGCCCTGGTGTTTGAGGCCCATTTGAGGGGACCAGCTGGGTCGATTTTTTGTGACCGGGCGGCCTGCCCGGGCGTTTGAGGGGGGTATGAGGGTTCCGGCTGTAGATGCTCTCACATGGAAAATATGCGTGGTATGGGCATCTCCAACGCTGTCTCCTAAAACGGACACCGTGTTTGTGCGCTGACAGTGATACGAAAGCCGGCAATCAAACCATGCCCGCATACATTTTAAAATGAATTTGAACAAAGTGAACAATATTCATGCAAATAAGATGGAACTCACTTAAGTTCAGAGCGTAATCTACGTAAAACATTTCGTACATTCAACTAAAACCTAAATAGACATACACCAGCTTCTAGGGGACGGTGACCTCGTACACGTGACCGCCTTGGCCGGCCACACCTGCTTCATGTGGTAGCGCGACGGCGAGGGTGGCAACGAGGGCGACGCCGGACCATGATAGCGGAGCGACCGTTTCATCATGGTCTCCATATGACAGACATACTCGTCGTCCGTCACTGGCACCTTCGCGTATAGGCAAGGCTGTTGCAGCATTTCCCGAGGCGGCGTCGAGTCCTCATCGTCGCCGAAAAAGATAACAATCTTGAAAGGGCATTTCCCGCCTCAAGTATTTCGGTGTTGATGACAACACAATTTGCAAACTAACCGTGTGCTTGACCTGCACAGGTGCGTTTATATGGCACAAGATGGTTAGCCACCCTTTTGGAAGGAAAAGAGCGAAGACGACATTTCAATGCATGCATTTATTTATTTGGTCGTAGAAAATCCGTACTATTAAGAAGGGGTCCGCATCGGAAGGCACGGTGGAATCAAATCACGTACACAAACTCATATTGCACCACATATCTACCCCCCCCCCCACTTCAGTTTTGAGGAGAGAACCTCATTCCTAACTATGCAAAAAAGCTCCCAGTGGTTGTACCGTTCATGGGCCCAGTTGTACCGCTCCTCTTTGGACGGTGCATCTAGTGAACAACCTAGGCGGTTGTACCACGCTCTAGGATGATTGTACCCCTCGATCTCCAAGCGATACTACCGGTCCTATTTCCGCCAACTATCACCCGAGGGGTGATTCCCTCGGGTTAGGCAACGGTGCACGCACGGTGGCTGGCCGGTTATTTTGGTTGTAAATGACCGTATAACCTGTGGCTCCAGCAGTTGTACCGCTAGGTACCTGGCAGCCACACGTGTCAGCTGGAGGGCGGTTGAACATGCGAGTGTACCTCCCCAACCACCTCTCAAGGGTGATTTCCCTCGGTGTTGGGTGCGGTACTCAAGCGGATGCGCAACTGGTTTTTTCGAGTATTTCCAAGTAGCTGGTACAACTGGTGCTCAGGGCGGTTGTACTGCTCTGGCTGCCGAATCTAGGGTTTGGCCTGACGCGGTTGTATTTCTCCTATGCTTTTTCCTGCGAACGATTAGAAATTAGGAGGGACTATTTAAGGAGGTGGTTCTTCCACCTCCCACCTACCTCTTGCCTCTCTCTCTCCTCCATTAATGCCCTAAGCTTCATTTTGCCCGATCTCCTTCTCCATCCAACCAAATTTGTTGATTTGCTAGGGATTAAGGGAAGAGACCTAGATCAACACTTCCACCAAAGGAAATTTGTTTCCCCCATACATATCTTGTGGATCTTGTTACTCTATGGTGTTCGGGCACCCTAGATGGAAGAGGTCACCTCGGAGCCACATTCCATCATGGTGAAGCTTCATCCTAGTGTTGGGAGCTTCCAATTAAGTTTTGAAGATTGCCCGAACCCTGTTTGTAAATGTTGTGTTTGTCGCCTTCAAGGGCATCGCTAATGGATTCGCGACACCTTGCATTGTGTGAGGGCGTCTGGGGAATAGGGTGAGTCCTTGAGATACTTGGGGAGCATTGTGTATCCATCACCCTCCAACGGAGACACACCTCCCCCAAAGGAGGGAACTTCATAAGCACATTCTCGTCTTCATCGTCATCACTTGCGGCTACATCTTACTTTTACTATGTGCAAGCTTTTATCTTGTGTTTACCTTTGCTTGCCCTTGTTGTGTGTTATGCTTGACATATAGGTTGTCCACCTAGTTGCATATCTAGATAACATATTTTCTTGTTATCCCGCAAAAAAACATATTTTCTTGTTGAGCCAAAAATTTGGGAAGAAAGTTAAAAAAATATTAATCGCCTATTCAACCCCTCTTCTAGTAGATCATACCAATCCTTTCAAATATCCTCCTTGTTAGAGGAGCTGGCGACCGTGGAGCTCGAGGGACGTAGAGAGCAACGACGGCGGCGCGAAAATCCAGAGGGAGACCCGGAGCCATCGTTGCCTGCCGGCCTAGAGGCTCGAGAATTTGGCATGGTGCATCCGTGGTCCGAATTGGAGAGGTTTGGAGCAGAGAGGCTAGAAGCAGAGAGAAGGAGTTCCAAGAGATGTGGTGTGAACAGTGTCGGAGAACGACTTAAATAGGTGCAACAGGCATGCGAAGGGATGGAAAGCCAGCTTCACTACAACGCAAAGACCGATGTATGCTTCTTGGTCGTTGTACCTACATTGAAGGGGCGTCGCCCGCTCTTCCGGCGCATCACTCTGACCGACATCAATGCCGCAAAGTCATGTCCACTCTGGAGCAGCGCTAACCGACATGAATGCATTGCAACCACTTCACGCAGAGAGGGTTTTCCGGGCGAAAGGGATTTTGGGTAGAATCGAGGTGTTGGACGCATGCATGGCAGTTGTCTGGATGCTTGCAAAGCCCCTGGTTTGCCACCAGTTTGCGGGAAAGCAGACGTTCAGACCGGTCCACGGACCATGGGGTACCGCGTTGGATGGAAAATCGTTTCCAGACCGCTCGGCTCGGATGGTCGCGTGAGGTTTGAAGGTCCATGTTGGATATTACCTAAGTCTTCTCGTCAATTTTTATTAAAGAAGCCATCACAAGGTTCTTTCACACAGACCCAAAAACAAATACAGAGAAAGAACAACCATAGCATGTCGGCAACACACTACAAAACACCTAGGCCAACCAATAATCTAATATGAGAAACAAATATTCAACTCAAAACATCTATATTTTTCTTAAAAACAGAAATACAACCATCAACAGTCACAAGAACTTGCAAACCCAACGAGACCACCATGATCTAGCCACATGGAAAGCTACCAAATGAGCAGCAACCGAAGGAAAGCCATGCAATCTTCTTTGCAATTTGATTTCATCCATGCCCCCTTACATAAACATACTCCATAACCATCCCGATCTTCCTGGTCCCTTCATGTGCATTTTTCTTGACCTTTTATCCTCTACAAAATGCTCCATGCTTTAAAATAATATAACACAAGTGTTAAAGCATAGAAGAAGGATCGTCAGGATTTTTCTTAACAAAACATATCTATGCCCCTCCCCCCCCCCCCCGCCTTCTCTGATCCAAATACCTTTGGTTTCGAGGGAAGGACTGCAATCAAGCCCCCCAACATATCAGCCACCCCTTCAGGAGGTTCGACAAGCCCCAAAGCACAAATAACAACTTGCCAAACAAACTTAGCAAGGTTACATCAAAACAACAAGTGATGCATGGTCTCCCTAGTCCCACAAAAAGTAACACTCCTCGTTACCAGACCAACCTCTCCTGACAAGGCAGCACCAGCCAGATAAAGATCTTGGTTTTCGGGGAAGCTTCAACTTCCAAATGCCTGTGTAACCCAAAGGATTCAGAAATATGTACAAGTACTTCCCCACAAATTTGTTCTTGTCATTAAGATTCCATCTTAGTATGTCCATTCCACCATTAGAACCACCTCATCCACCATTTACCTCAAAATTTCCCAGCGGTCAACAGCCTCTCCATATAAAGTTCTCATGAAAGAAAAGCCAAGCATGGTAAGTCATACTAAGCGAGTAGCAACATATGCTTGATGGATGTCTAAGAGGTAGATAGACCCTTGTTCTGCACCCGTGATAATAATGTCAGAGTCTATTTTAAACTTGAGGCTTGATAGCATACAAATATAGGAGATCAGATGTAACCTTTTCGATAAGTAAGAGTGTTGAACCCAACGAGGAGCTAAAGATAGAATTAATATTCTCTCAGGTTCTATCGACCACCGCTACAACTCTATGCGCACTGACCCTCACTTTACCTAGAACAAGAATAAAATTAGTTTGCGAGAATAAATATAGGAATACTTGCAAAATAATAAATAATTAGTTGTTTAGTAGAGAGTTTTTTGTAGAACAAAGAGAAATATTTTCCATAGGCAATTGAATATGACATGTGTGATAATTATCATATGCATGAGGGAGATGCTTAATCTAATCACACTTTCCGTACTTGATTACACGAATTTATGATTCTCACTTTGGCAAGCACCCGCAACTATTAAAGATCATTAAGATAAACCCAACTATAGCATTAAGTGTAACGTCCCTAATCCCATACACTACATACCCCACTTACTCAGGTTTAAACATCTGGAACTCTTGCAACCCACTATAAGCAAATTATGAACATATTACAACACCCTACAGCGGGAATCCCACACGCTTGCGCGACACTGTGGGCACCATAAGACAACACCCATAATAATACACAACTCATATCAATCACGCCATACCACAACTAACCGTAGGACAAAATGCATCTACTCAAACATCATAGAGGTGAAACACATCATTGGATAATAATACATATCATAAAGCACCATGTTCAAGTAGATATTACATCGGGAAAAGACTAGTGACACCGCTGTATAAACGGGGAGAAAGTTGTTGTTGACAGCGGCGAAGTTGTTGATGTAGATCGTCGTCACGATGATTCCCTCGGCGGCGCTCCTGTGCCACCGTGAGAGAGGGGGAGAGATCATCCCTCCTCCTTCTTCTTCCTTGGCCTTCCCGCTTGATGGGAGAAGGATTCTCCCTCTAGTCCTTGGCCGTCATGGCCCTCGAGGGGCGGGAGCCCCTCTAGATTGGATCTGTCTCTTCGTTTTCTTCTCAGTCCACGACATGGGTTTCTAGCAAACATCGTTACTTAAATATCCGGAGATTCATAACTCCGATCGGGCTGGAATTTTTACATATTTTTTTCCAGATATAAGTTTCCTTGCGCCCAAAGGAGACCTCGAACCGATTTACGGGGTGGCCACAAGGCACCCCAGTGCGCCCTGGGGGGTAGTGGCGCCTCTGCCTTGTGAAGCCATTGCTAGGGAACGTTGCATGGGAAACAAAAAAATTCCTACGCACACGCAAGACCTATCCATGGTGATGAGCATCTACGAGAGGGAGAGTGGATCTACATACCCTTGTAGATCGCTAAGCGGGAAGCGTTAAGAAACGCGGTTGATGTAGTCGAACGTCTTCGCGATCCAAATCGCTAGCCGTCCCGCGATCCAATCACGATCCGTCCCGATCTAGCGCCGAACGGACGACACCTCCGCGTACAGCACACGTACAGCTCGATGACGATCTCCGCCTTCTTGATCCAGCAAGAGGGAGCGGAGAGGTAGATGAATTCTCCGGCAGCACGACGGCACGACGACGGTGGTAGTGGAACTATTCTGGCAGGGCTTCGCCTAAGCACCGCCGAAAACTAGGGGAGACGATCTAGTGGGGAGAGAGGGCTGCATCGTGACTTAGGGTTAGGTGCGGCTGCCCTCTCTCCCCTCCAATATATATAGGAGGGAGGGGAGGAGCCGGCGCCCCTAGGGTTTCCCCTAGGAGTCGGCCGAAGGAGAGGTGGAGGAGTCTACCTCCAATCCTACTTGGATTTCCTTCCCCCACTTGGCGTTTTTTCCTTTTCTCACACCCCAGCCGCATTGGCCCTTAGGGGCTGGCTTGCCCAGCCCACTAAGGGCTGGTGCACCACCCCTAAGGCCCATGTGGCCTCCTGGCGTGAGTGGCCCCTCCCGATGGCCCCCCGGAACCCTCCCGGCACCCCCGGTACACTACCGGAAGTACCCGAAACTTTTTCGGTGACCAAAACGGGACTTCCTATATATCAATCTTTACCTCCGGACCATTTCGGAGCTCCTCGTGACATCCGTGATCTCATCCAGGACTCCGAACAACCTTCGGTCACCACCATACACAACTCAATACTATGGAAACGTCACCGAACGTTAAGTGTGCAGACCCTGCGGGTTCGAGAACTATGTAGACATGACCGAGACACCTCTACGGTCAATAACCAATAGCGGGACCTGGATGCCCATATTGGTTCCTACATATTCTATGAAGATCTTTATCGGTTGAACCTCTATGTCAAGGATTCCGTTAATCCCGTATGATGTTCCCTTTGTTCTTCGGTATGTTACTTGCCCGAGATTCGATCGTCGTTATCTCTATACCTAGTTCAATCTCGTTACCGGCAAGTCTCTTTACTCGTTCCGTAATACAAGATCCCATGGCTATCACTTTAGTCACTTTGCTTACAAGGCTTATTGTGATGTTGTATTACCAAGTGGGCCCTGAGATACCTCTCCGTCACACGGAGTAACAAATCCCAGTCTTGATCCATGCCCACTCAACAGACACCTTCGGAGACACCTGTAGAGCATCTTTATAGTCGCCCAGTTATGTTGCGACGTTTGATACACACAAGGTATTCCTCCGGTGTCAGTGAGTTGCATGATCTCATGGTCATAGGAACAGATACTTGACATGCAGAAAACTATAGCAATAAACTGACACGATCATATGCTACATTCATAGTTTGGGTCTTGTCCATCACATCATTCTCCTAATGATGTGATCTCGTTATCAAATGACATCTCATGTCTATGGCTAGGAAACCTTGACCATCTTTGATTAACAAGCTAGCCTACTAGAGGCATACTAGGGACACATTGTTGTCTATGTATCCACACATGTATTAGTGTTTCCAATCAATACAATTATAGCATGGATAATAAACGATTATCATGAACAAGGAAATATAATAATAACCACTTTATTATTGCCTCTAGGGCATATTTCTAACAGTCTCCCACTTGCACTAGAGTCAATAATCTAGTTCACATCACTATGTGATTTACATTGTAATGAATCTAACACCCATACAGTTCGGGTGTTGATCATGTTTAGCCCTTGGAAGAGGTTTAGTCATCGGGTCTGCGACATTCAGATCCGTGTGCACTTTGCAAATATTTATGTCCTCCTCCTTGATGTAATCGCGGATGGAATTGAAGCGTCTCTTTATGTGTCTGGTCCTCTTGTGAAACCTTGGTTCCTTGGCCAGAGCAATGGCACCAGTGTTGTCACAGAACATAGTCATTTGGTTTAGTGCACTGGGCACTACTCCAAGATCTGTCATGAACTCCTTCATCCAGACACCTTCCTTCGCCGCCTCCGAGGCAGCGATGTACTCCGCTTCGCATGTAGAATCAGCTACCACGGTCTGCTTGGAACTGCACCAGCTTACCGCACCCCCATTGAGAATAAATACGTATCCGGTTTGAGACTTAGAGTCATCCGGATCAGTGTCAAAGCTTGCATCGACGTAACCCTTTACGACGAGCTCTTGATCACCTCCATAAACGAGAAACATGTCCTTAGTCCTTTTCAGGTACTTCAGGATATTCTTGATCACTGTCCAGTGTGCCACTCTTGGATCACTTTGAAACCGTCCGGCCATACTTATTGCAAGGCTGACATCGGGTCTTGTGCACAGCATTGCATACATGATAGAGCCTATGGCTGAAGCATAGGGGATGACACTCATCTTTTCTCTATCTTCTGCAGTCACTGGGCATTGAGTCTTACTCAACTTCACACCTTACAATACATGCAAGAACCCCTTCTTGTAGTGATCCATTTTGAACTTCTTCAAAACTTTGTCAAGGTATGTGCTTTGTGAAAGTCCTATTAAGCGTCTCGATCTATCTCTATAGATCTTGATGCCTAATATGAAAGCAGCTTCTCCTAGGTCCTTCATTGAAAAACTCTTGTTCAAATATTCCTTCACGCTTTCCAACATTTCTATATTGTTTCCAATCAGCAATATGTCATCTACATATAATATTAGAAACGCTATAGATCTCCCACTCACTTTCTTGTAAATACAAGCTTCTCGGTAAACTTGTATAAACCCGAACGCTTTGATCACCTCATCAAAGCGAAGATTCCAACTCCGAGATGCCTGCACCAGTCCATAAATGGATCGCTAGAGTTTGCGAACTTTGTCAGCATTCTCTGGATCGACAAAACCTTCTGGTTGCATCATATACAACTCTTCCTTAAGGAAACCGTTAAGGAACGCTGTTTTGACATCCATCTGCCAAATTTCATAATCGAAAAATGCAGCTATTGCTAACATGATTCTGACGGACTTAAGCATCGCTACGGGTGAGAAGGTCTCATCGTAGTCAACTCCTTGAACTTGTGAAAAACCCTTTGCCACAAGTCGAGCTTTATAGACGGTGACATTCCCGTCCGCGTCCGTCTTCTTCTTAAAGATCCATTTGTTCTGAATGGCCTTTCGCCCTTCAGGTAATACTTCCAAAGCCCATACTTTGTTTTCATACATGGATCCCATCTCGGATTTCATGGCCTCTAACCATTTCTCGGAATCCGGGCCCATCATCGCTTCTCCATAGCTTGTAGGTTCATCGTTGTCCAACAACATGACCTCTAAGACAGGGTTGCCATACCACTCAGGAGCAGTACGCGTCCTTGTCGACCTACGAGGTTTGATAGTAACTTGATCCGAAGTTTCATGATTATCATCATTAACTTCCTCTTCAACTAACGTAGGCTCCACAGAAACAACTTTCTGTGCTGCGCTACTCTCTGGTTGAAACAAAGGTTCAACAACCTCATCAAGTTCTATCTTCCTCCCACTCAATTCTTTTGAGAGAAACTCTTTCTCAAGAAATGTTCCGTTTTTAGCGGCAAACACTTTGCCTTCGGATCTGAGATAGAAGGTCTACCCAACTGTCTCTTTTGGGTATCCTATGAAGACGCATTTCTCCGCTTTTGGTTTCAGCTTTTCAGGCTGAAGCTTTTTGACATAAGCATCACATCCCCAAACTTTAAGAAACGACAACTTTGGCTTCTTGCCAAACCACAGTTCATATGGCGTCGTCTCAACGGATTTCGATGGTGCCCTATTTAAAGTGAATGCAGCTGTCTCTAATGCATAACCCCAAAACGATAGTGGCAAATCGGCAAGAGACATCATAGAACGCACCATATCTAATAAGGTTCGATTACGACGTTCGGACACACCGTTCCAATGTGGTGTTCCAGGCGGTGTCAATTGTGAAACAATTCCACATTGTCTTAAGTGACTCGCAAACTCATAACTCAGATATTCTCCTCCTTGATCAGATCGTAGGAATTTAATCTTCTTGTTACGATGATTCTCAGCTTCACTCTGAAATTGCTTGAACTTTTCAAACGTTTCAGACTTGTGTTTCATTAAGTAAATATACCCATATCTACTTAAGTCATCGGTGAAGGTGAGAAAATAACGATATACACCGCGCGCTTCAATGCTCATCGGACCGCACACATCAGTATGTATGATTTCCAACAAGTCACTTGCCCGTTCCATTGTTCCAGAGAACGGGGTCTTAGTCATCTTGCCCATGAGGCATGGTTCACATGTGTCAAGTGATTCAAAATCAAGTGACTCCAAAAGTCCATCAGCATGGAGCTTCTTCATGCGTTTTACACCAATATGACCTAAACGGCAGTGCCACAAGAAAGTGGTACTATCATTATCAACTCTACATCTTTTGGCATCAATGTTATGAACATGTGTATCATCACTATCGAGATTCAATAAGAATAAACCCCTCACATTGGGTGCATGACCATAAATGATATTACTCATATAAATAGAACAACCATTATTCTCTGATTTAAATGAGTAACCGTCTCGCAGTAAACAAGATCCAGATATAATGTTCATGCTTAACGCAGGCACTAAATAACAATTATTCAGGTTCATCACTAATCCTGATGGTAATCGAAGAGCGAGCGTGCCGACGGCGATCACATCAACCTTGGAACCATTTCCCACGCGCATCGTCACTTCGTCCTTTGCCAGCCTCCGTCTATTCCACTGTTCTTGTTTTGAGTTGCAAATGTGAGCAACCGAACCTGTATCAAATACCCAGGCACTACAACGAGAGTTGGTAAGGTACACATCAATAACATGTATATCATATATACCTTGTTTGGTGTTGGCCACCTTCTTGTCAGCCAGATACTTGGGGCAGTTCCGCTTCCAGTGACCAGTTCCCTTGCAATGAAAGCACTCAGTTTCTGGCTTGGGTCCAGCCTTGGGTTTCTTCACGGGAGGGGCAACTGCTTTGCCACTCTTCTTGGAGTGACCCTTCTTTCCCTTGCCATTCTTCTTGAAACTAGTGGTTTTATTGACCATCAACACTTGATGCTCCTTCTAAATCTTAGACTCAGCGACTTTCAACATCGCAAACAGCTCGGCGACTGACTTTGTTCATCCCTTGCATGTTATAGTTCAACACGAAGCTTTTGTAGCTAGGTGGCAGTGATTGAAGAACTCTGTCAGTGATCGCCTCTGGCGGGAGAACAATTCCCAACTCCGCCAGACGGTTGGAATACCCAGACATTCTGAGCACATGTTCACTGACAGACCCGTTCTCCTCCATTTTGCAAGCATAGAACTTATCGGAGGTCTCATACCTCTCGATCTGGGCATTCTTATCAAAGATAAACTTCAACTCCTGAAACATCTCATATGCTCCATGACGTTCAAAACGTCTTTTGAAGTCCCGGTTCTAAGCCATACAACATTGCACATTGAACTATTGAGTAATCATCAGAACGTGCCTGCCAGGCGTTTGCAACGTCTGCAGACTCTACTGGCGCGGGTGGTTCACCAAGCGGTGCATCAAGGACATAAGCCTTTTGGGAAGCCGTAAGGATAATCCTTATATTACGGGCCCAGTCTACAAAGTTACTTCCATCATCTTTCAACTTGGCTTTCTCTAGGAACGCATTAAAATTCAGGGGTGCTACTGCGCGAGCCATTGATCTACAACATAAATTTTGCAAAGACAACTTAGACTATTGTTCAAGATAATGAGTTTAGTTAATCATATTACTTAAAAACTCCCACTCAAATTGACATCCCTCAGGTCATAGGAGTGTTACATGATCCAAATTCACCAACCCAAGTCCGATCATCACGTGAGATGAGGTGGTTTCAATGGTGAACATCTTCATGTTGATCATATCTACTATATGACTCATGTTCGACCTTTCGGTCTCTTGTGTTCCGAGGTCATGTCTGTACATGCTAGGCTCGTCAAGTTTAGCCCGAGTGTTCCGCACAAGCAACACTGGCTTGCACCCGTTGTATGTGAACGTAGAGTCTATCACACCCGATCATCACGTGGTGTCTCGAAACGATGAACTTTCGCAATGGTGCACACTCGGGGAGAACACAATTTTATCTTGAAATTTTAGTGAGGGATCACCTTATAATTCTACCGTCGTCCTAAGCAAAATAAGATGCATAAAAGGATTAACATCACATGCAAATCATAAGTGACATGATATGGCCATGAACTTGTGCTTTTGATCTCCATCTCCAAAGCACCGGCATGATCTCCATCGTCACCGGCATGACACCATGATCTCCATCAACGTGTCGCCATGAGGTTGTCGCGCCAACTATTGCTTCTACAACTATTGCTAACTCATAGCGATAAAGTAAAGCAAAACGGCGAAAAAAAATAAAGACAACCCTATGGTTCCTGCCGGTTGCCGTACTCAGCGACATGCAAGTCGTGATTATCTATACATAACATGATCATCTCATAAATCACATATATCTCATCATGTTATTGGCCATATCATATCACAACATACCCTGCAAAAACAAGTTATACGTCCTCTAATTGTTGTTGCATGTTTTACGTGGCTGCTATGGGTATCTAGCAAGAACGATTCTTACCTACGCAAAACCACAACGGTCATACACAAATTGCTATTCAACCTTCTCAAGGACTGCCTTTGTCGAATCCGATCCAACTAAAGTGGGAGAGACAGACACCCGCCACCCATCTTTATGCAACAAAGTCACATGTCAGTTGATGGAACCGGTCTCTCGTAAGCGTACGAGTAATGTTGGTCTGGGCCGCTTCATCCCACAATACCGCTGAATCAAGAAAAGACCAAGGGAGGAAGCAATCTGAGCATCAACGCCCACAAACTCCTTTGTGTTCTACTCGTGATCTCATCTACGCATAGACCTAGCTCATGATGCCACTGCTGGGGAACGTTGCATGGGAAACAAAAAAATTCCTACGCACACGCAAGACCTATCCATGGTGATGAGCATCTATGAGAGGGAGAGTGGATCTACATACCCTTGTAGATCACTAAGCGGGAAGCATTAAGAAACGCGGTTGATGTAGTCGAACGTCTTCGCGATCCAAATCACTAGCCGTCCCGCGATCCAATCACGATCCGTCCCGATCTAGCGCCAAACGGACGGCACCTCCGCGTTCAGCACACGTACAGCTCGATGACGATCTCCGCCTTCTTGATCTAGCAAGAGGGAGCGGAGAGGTAGATGAATTCTCCGGCAGCGCGATGGCGCGGCGACGGTGGTAGTGGAACTATTCCGGAGGGCTTCGCCTAAGCACCGTCAAAAACTAGGGGAGGCGATCTAGTGAGGAGAGAGGGCTGCACCGTGACTTAAGGTTAGGTGCGGCTGCCCTCTCTCCCCTCCAATATATATACGAGGGAGGGGAGGGGCCGGCGCCCCTAGGGTTTCCCCTAGGAGTCGACCGAAGGAGAGGTGGAGGAGTCCACCTCCAATCCTACTCCAAGTAGGATTCCAATCCTACTTGGATTTCCTTCCCCCACTTGGGTTTTTTTTCTTTTCTCACACCCCAGCCCCATGGGCCCTTAGGGGCTGGCTTGCCCAGCCCACTAAGGGCTGGTGCACCACCCCTAAGGCCCATGTGGCCTCCCGGCCTGAGTGGTCCCTCCCGATGGCCCCCCGGAACCCTCCCGGCACCCCCGGTACACTACCGGAAGTACCCGAAACTTTTCCGGTGACCAAAACGGGACTTCCTATATATCAATCTTTACCTCCGAACCATTCCGGAGCTCCTCGTGACGTCCGTGATCTCATCCGGGACTCCGAACAACCTTCGGTCACCACCATACACAACTCAATACTACCGAAACGTCACTGAACGTTAAGTGTGCAGACCTTGCGGGTTCGAGAACTATGTAGACATGACCGAGACACCTCTACGGTAAATAACCAATAGCGGGACCTGGATGCCCATATTGGTTCCTACATATTCTACGAAGATCTTTATCGGTTGAACCTCTATGTCAAGGATTCAGTTAACCCCGTATGATGTTCCCTTTGTTCTTCGGTATGTTACTTGCCCGAGATTCGGTCGTCGGTATCTCTATACCTAGTTCAATCTCGTTACCGGCAAGTCTCTTTACTCGTTCCATAATACAAGATCCCGTGGCTAACACTTTAGTCACTTTGCTTGCAAGGCTTATTGTGATGTTGTATTACCGAGTGGGCCCTGAGATACCTCTCCGTCACACGGAGTAACAAATCCCAGTCTTGATCTATGCCCACTCAACAGACACCTTCGGAGACACCTGTAGAGCATCCTTATAGTCGCCCAGTTACGTTGCGACGTTTGATAAACACAAGGTATTCCTCCGGTGTCAGTGAGTTGCATGATCTTATGGTCATAGGAACAGATACTTGACATGCAGAAAACTATACCAATAAACTGACACGATCATATGCTACGTTCATAGTTTGGGTCTTGTCCATCACATCATTCTCCTAATGATGTGATCCCGTTATCAAATGACATCTCATGTCTATGGCTAGGAAACCTTGACCATATTTGATTAACAAGCTAGTCTACTAGAGGCATACTAGGAACACATTGTTGTCTATGTATCCACACATGTATTAGTGTTTCCAATCAATACAATTATAGAATGGATAATAAACGATTATCATGAACAAGGAAATATAATAACAGCCATCAGAAAGGTGATTATACATTTTTTTGCGAGGGAAAGGTGATTATACATTGACTTAACAGTGAATTTCTTTTTACTGTTTCATTGCCAACTAGGGGTGTCATTTTCCTGAGACAGCCCCCCCCCTTTGATGATTCTTGCGCACAAAATTCACATATGATCGACAAATAATGTCCGTAAAATTCTATCGCATTTGGACTTCGTTTGGTATGTTTTTTCTACGAAACAAAACATGCAACAAATAGAACTGGCACTAGATTAATATGTTAGTCCAAAAAATAATATTAATGGTTGCCAAAAATATGTGAAATTAGTAGAATAATGACATAAAACATTCAAAAATTATAGATACGACAGAGACATATCAAGGCTTATTAGTTGTGAGTTGTGGCACAGTGTGCAAGTATCGGTTTGTCAACCATCATCATCTCAAGGTAAAGGAAAATGGGCGAACATTATACTTGAAAAAATAACTAGTGCACGTCGAAGCACCTAGACACTTGGGTTAATCATCCCAGGATATGCAGTTTCAGTCGTTTTGGTTTTTGCGAAAAATTATATACAGTAGCAGTACAAAGATTCTAGAAGTAATAAAAAATACAAATAGTTTCATGAACTACCTAACGATGACAACAAGCACCGGAGCAAGCGGAAGACGTGCCTCCTTTATCACCACTCTCTCATGGAGCCACGCAAACCATTTTTTTCAGTAGACAAACGAAAAGTCGATGTGCCAGAGCCCCAAAGGATCGTTGTACCAGAACAATAACCTTCACTAATGATGAGAAACATAGGTCGAAAAAGCCATACATGCAAACACACCAACATAAATGAGGTCGTGTGAATTCAGACGAATCCGTCAAAGACGAATCTGGCCGAATTTAAGTAGATCCAGCAAAGAGTAGCCTCGATCGAATCTAAGAAGACCCGCCGAAGAAATATCTCCACAAGCCCTCCACCAGCGCTGAGTGCACTTCTAGAGAGGGGATACGATGTGGAAGACATTAGTCCAACCCTGTTATGCCTCTGTCTAGCCGACCCAAGCAAGACACGAAACTATCTAAAGAAAGGACATGACCCCTCAGGGGATTTGGGAGGGGGCACGTGGTGGCGGCCTCTTATGCGTAGGGATTTACCGAGTTCATGTGGTAGAAGCTCGAAAAACCCATATGCCACGTGAAAAGCGTCGTCTCGACAAAGCCGACCGAGTAAGCAATTTAGATCTCGGCAAAGCTTTTGTCGAGTATCCAGCGGACAAAACTTGACGAACTCTCCTTTGCAAGGGTGTAAGTTGGGTACCCATCATCGAGAGCCAAACTCGGAAAAGCGTTTGCTGAGTTATCTGGGCACCTCAGCAAATTAGATAATTCAAGTAGTGTGGGGATGTTTCTGCTTGCAGCGGGGTTTTAGGCGAGGCAACCCAGTCTGGTTAGGTGTTTGATGCTTTCGGGATAAGATTTCTATGTCGTATATTCCAATATCACAAATTGAGGGATACCCTTTGCAAATGTCACACCCACCTCCTCTGGTGGTGACAAGTGACACACTGCAAGTGCGACGGTTGTTACAATCTGAAAGTTTTTTGGTTTTATTCGTATATTCATTTTTGAAAAAATATTTTGGGTACGTTCGGTTTATTACCTAGCCTTGCTTAGCTAGGCTAGCTTACTAGCCGATTTGAGCAATGGCTCGTAGGGGCAAAAGCTGACTATTTGGTTGCAGGTTGCACTCGCTCGAGAGCATATATCGTAAAAAAGGAACTATGGAAATGGTGCATCATGGACCACGACGACCCATGACATGAAAGTTACATTACGGGTAGAATTCTGGTCCTATCTCTTTCCTCCTCCACAAGAAAAGCTCTTCTCCTCCCGTCGGCGTCGCCGCCGGTCCGCCCCATCTCCGATGGCCTCTAGGCCATGGAGGTGCGGAGGATCTCGGCCCCCCGCTGGCGGGAGGGACCCCGTTCTCGTTCTTGTTAGATTCAGCGTCTTGGTTGGGGCTGTGTGGCGGCGGCGATATCCCTTAGTAGGAATAATGTCTCCCACGTTTTATCCCCGTCCCGATGGTGTGTCTAGCATCGTCGGAGGGCGTGTGGAGGTTTGTCTCCGTCGGATCTCGCGGGATTCGGTCGGTGCTGGTCTTCGGTGGATCTGTTTGGATCCGGTCTTCGTTCGTCTTTGTTTGGGTGTTTACAGGTTTGATCCTTCTGATCTACGACTTTCTTCATCGGCAATGGTTGCTACTTTGGTGCGCTGGTCCTATGGGGCCTTAGCACGACGACTTCCCGACTGTCTACTACAACAAGGTTTGGCCGGCTCCGGTGAGGGAGGGGCGATGACGGCGGCGCGCCTTCGGCTCGCTCCAGTGCTTGTAGTCGTCGCTAGGTGGTCCACGGACATGGTTGTAATTTTTATTATCTCTGTTGTTCTTTGTACTGCCATGATTGAAGATAAATAGATTGGAAGTTTCTCACAAAAAAAAAGTTACATTACGGGTGCACACACTATTCATGTTTTTTTTTCGTGCTTGTTCGTTTGCCTCGGTGAGCGAGCCAAATAGGCTCTCCTTCGTGGGCAAGGATTTAGCGGCGGTTATGGGCTAAATCGCCATCAAAAGTCAAATTTACTAGTCCATACCAAATGACTAGCTTTGCCTCGCAAGGCTAGTTTAGCTTTTGCCTCGGATCCAAACGCGTCCTTTATCTCTTGTATCGTGTGTTCAGATCACGAACTATTTTCACCGTTGGGTTTTTCGCATCCGGATTATCTGAACTAGGTCCAGTGTTAATAAGTTTGGACGATAGTTTCTACAAAAAAATAGAAACAAAAAAAACTACAAACCAAACAAATGGAGGCAGAAATGTACATAAGCATATTTTGTGCTTCACTTTTTTGGGTAAGCATAATTTATGCTTCACATGGAAGCGCAACTATGTCGTACGCAATGCACAACAATACTTTTGACTTTTGGAAAAGCATGGTTTGTGCTTCACGCAGAAGCACAACTGAGCTTAATCATGCAGCACAAACTATGATTTCACACGGTCTGCTTCACGTGGACGAGGCAAAACAATTTCTTTCCCAAGAAAACCTAAGGGAAAACCCTGAAAATAACCCCAAAAAACACGTGCAAATTAATATTTGTGCTTTCGCGGGGTGTCTCGTGCGACAGGCGACGCCTGTCGGGCGCACCACTTGGCATACTGGCATCCCACCAAACTGCCAGCTGGGATGGCCTCCCTAGGGGCACCGGCTGGTTGTTTGCGCAGGGGGGAGGGCGGTTTGGATTTTCATGTATCACTTATTGCGATAACTCATAGTCATTGCTCTGGCCGCCAGAACGCTCGACTATTGGCTAGCCCACAAATAGCGCATACGATTCCTCATGTCGCCACCGTGTACGGGACGACAACAAGCGTATGTTTCACTTTCAAGAAAAATCACGTGTCTTTCTAATTTTGCCCTAGGTTTATATCTTAATAAAGAAATGTATGAATTTAATTTTTTTGATAATTTGAAAATTTTAGCGGATTCAAAACATGTTCATAAATTAGAGATATGGTTTGTGAATTCAAAAAAAGTTCGCGAAATCAAAGAACTTCGAAAATATAATAAAAAATGATCGCCAATTAAAAAAATCTTTATGAGTTTGAAAAATGTTAGGGGATTTATGAACATAGTTCGAAATTTCCTTACATTTCCTCCAGTTGTGAACGATTTTTGAAATTCTGAACATTTTATTGGAAAACGTGATTAAATTTCAAACATTTAAAAAAAATCACAAACATATGTTGAAAAGTGACCAATATTTTTAATCCCAATCTTTTTTGGAAAAGGCGAACAACTTTTGAAAACTCCCAAATAGTTATTGAAACCACAAACAGTTTTTGATTATGTGAACAAAAATTGAACACATGATTCTGAAAGTCTAAACAATTTCTGAAAATGTGAATATTTTCTAAAAACATGAACATTGTTTTGTCATTATGTCAACAAATTTTTAAACAGGGGCAGTTTTTGAAATCCTGAATTTTTATAAAATTGTGAACATGTTTTGAAATTCCCCAAATACTTTTCTTAAACGCGACCATTTTTTAATATGTGAATTTTATTTGTATTCCTATTTTTTGAAATTCCCTAAATATTTTTTAAAATAGAGAATATTTTTGAATTTAGGAACAATTTTTGAAAATGTGAAGAAAAACAAAAAAGTAATTGAAAAACAAAGAAGAAGAAGAAAACAGTAAATAAATAATACCGATTTAGAGACCTTCTAGAAGGTCACAAATGGGCCAGGAACTTTCTGGAAGCTTCCTAAAATTAGAGGCTTGATCACACCCCGTAAGTATGCTAGCACAACTAAACGGGTGAGCCGAGTATAGCGTTGTAGTGAGAGGTTGCCTGAGCAATCTTAGCGATATTGATTGCAGGGGGCGACACAGAACAATCTCAGTTAGTTGCTCCAAGCTTAGTATTTTCTAGAGAGAAGATCAGAGTTCAATTTCAAATGACAAAATAGAGCCACGAGTTCGATTCACTAACAATGAATGATAACATGGCCCAACAATAACTTCGCCCCGCGCCCATGCTTGACCACCACATCCTCCACACCATAACCAATTTGAAATTGAAACATACGCTCGACTATCGGCTAGCCCACTAATAGCGCATACGATTCCTCATGTCGCCACCATGTACGGGACGACAACAAGCGTATGTTTCACTTTCAAGAAAAATCACGTGTCTTCCTCATTTCGCACTAGGTTTATATCTTAATAAAGAAATATATGAATTTGTTTTTTATATTTTTTAAAAATAGCGGATTCAAAACATGTTCATAAATTAGAGAAATGATTTATGAATTCAAAAAAAGTTCGCGAAGTCAAAGAACATCGAAAAAATAATAAAAAATGATCGCCAATTCAAAAAATGTTAATGAATTTGAAAATGTTGGGGGATTAGTGAACATAGTTTGAAATTTCCTAACATTTCTTCAAGTTGTGAACAATTTTTGAAATTCTGAACATTTTATTGGAAAACGTGATTAAATTTCAAACATTTTACAAAAAAATCACAAACATATGTTGAAAAGTGAACAATATTTTTAATCCCAAACTTTTTTGGAAAAGGCGAACAACTTTTGAAAACTCCCAAATAGTTATTGAAACCACAAACAGTTGTTGATTTTGTGAACAAAAATTGAACGCATAATTCTGAAAGTCCAAACAATTTCTGAAAATGTGAATATCTGCTAAATACATGAAAATTGTTTTGTCATTATGTGAACAATTTTTTCAAACAGGTGCAGTTTTTGAAATTCCGAACAAAAAATAAAAATTGTGAACATGTTTTGAAATTCCCCAAATATTTTTCTTAAACGCGACCATTTTTTTATTATGTGACTTTTATTTGTATTACGATTTTTTTAAATTCCCCAATTTTTTTATGAAAATGAGAATATTTTGGAATTTAGGAACAGTTTTTGAAAATGTGAAGAAAAGAAAAAAGTAATAGAAAAACAAAGAAGAAGAAGAAGAAAACAGTAAATAAATGTGAAGAAACAAAAGTAATAGAAAACCAAATAATACGGAAAAATAAAAAACAGTAAATACAAAATACCGATTTAGAGACCTTCTAGATGGTCCCAAACGGTCTAGGAACTTTTTGGAAGCTTCCTAAAATCAGCGGCTTGTTCACACCATGTAAGTATGCTAGCATAACTAAATGGGTGGGGCGAGTATAGCGCTGTAGCGAGAGGTTGCCTGAGCAATCTTAGCGATATGGATTGCAGTGGGTGACACATAACCTTCTCAGTTAGTTCCTCCGCACTTAGTATTTTCTAGAGAGAAGATAGGGTTCAATTTCAAATGACAAAATAGAGCCACGAGTTCGATTCACTAACAATGGATCATGACATGGCCCAACAATAACTTCGCCCCGTGCCCATGCTAGACCACCACATCCACCACACCATCACCGCGATGACAAGTGGGCCCCACGCATGGCCGCCGTGGTCGTCATCCCAGTCCAGCACAAAACTATCCATAAAACCATCGCTCGTTCCCTTTCGCCGCATACGGTTTCCGTCAGCGCTCATCACTCTTGTGTCCCGCCCTTTCCCGATGTTGTTGGTTGCATGCAAAGAGCTCTCTAACGGAAGCGGCACCTAGCTGTGAAGTATCTACCGCACAATTGCTTCACAACTAGTATGATGTATGCCCGCTTCATTTGTATAGATTTGTATTGTTAACCCACTTTTCCTATGTGAGATTAAGTCACATCTGGCTGGCCCCCACACATGTGCCCTATCTCTATCTCTCCCATCCACATGTATGGATGACACAAAATAAAAGAAACCACTCTCTCCTCTCCCACACAATAAATATATCATTTTATTCAACGTATAATAATTTAAATCCACCATATCTTTTAAACCTCAATTTTGTTAATTAATGTTTTTATATACTTGAACTCCTAGAGCCAAGACCTTTAGAAAAGATAAATCTTGAATACAATCAAACCTTTTAAAATTCTAATTTTTGAAATAATTGAAACCAATATTTCAGAAACAAGTGAAATAAGTTTTCTTAATTAAGTCAAATAACTAAAATAATTTAAAATAATATATTTTCTGAAACTTATTTCGGTTCAAAATATGTGTAACTTGTTATTTAAAAAAAATTAAACTAGTTGTTTGAAAAATGTGAAGCGGATTATGTCAAATTACTTTTTAGACGAGTGAATCTATTTTTGAAATTAGTGAAATTGTTATTTTAACTTGTAGTTTTGTCTAATAAGATAAACCAATTGTATGGAATAATTGAAATTAAGGTATTTCAATTGGGTGAAACCAAATTCTTGAAATGAGTTGAATCAGTTTTCGATACACAAGACAGAGAAAATTATTACTGAAAATTTTGAAACTAGTTATGGAAAACATGTGAAACCGATTATTTCAGACCTTTAGTTTTTTAAAAACTATTAAAATGTTTTTTTGCACTGAGTGAAATCAATTTCGAAATGAATATGAAAACTATAAAATTCAAACTGTTCGAAATATATCCAAGACCAGTTTTCTTTTCAAAGTTCTCATTGCCCTGAATTCAAATATATGTAAAGATTCGAAAACAGATTTTTGGTTCAAAATAGATCAATCGTCAAAAGATTTTCTATGAATTTCATAGGTGCGTTTCAATGGAGAGAGCGTTAATATACTTGTAATGCCAGCGTACGTATGCACACACATAAAGCTGCATTGCATGCAGAGGGCTCCACATATTAGGTTGTATTCCCGTGTGTATTCTACTGCGAAAATGATTAGCTTGTTTATATTAAAAAAGCTGCAACAGTCTCAATGCATCGCATACGTTGTGGATTGCCCACCACTACATAGCGGTTCCGTTAAATTTATTAAATCCCAAATATTTTTGGAAAAGCAAACCATTGTTTAGCCAGGAACATGTTAAGAATTTGTAAATACAATTTGTAAACAAGTTTTTAATATGAACATTTTTCTCAAAATTCAAACAATTTTTGAATACGTGAGCACTCTTTTAGAAAAAGAGCATTTATTTAAATTCCAGACAAAATTTTAAATGTGAACATTCATAAAATTCCCCGAACATTTTTTAACAATGTGATTTTTTTAAAACTGGAAGATTTTTTATATTCTAAAAAATTAAATGAAAATGCGAAGAAAATTTTAAATTCCCTGAAGATTTTATGAAAATGTGGACAAAATTAAAAACGTTTTTTTTCAAAAATTAGATGATTTTTTAAAATGCATAGAAAAAGGAAAAAGAGACAAAAAACAAACAAATAAATAAGGACAAAAAAACAATAAGTAAAAAAGTACTGGTTTAGAGACCTCCTACAGGGTCAAAACCGGCCAAGAACCTTCTAGAAGCTTCCAAAAATCAACGGCTGATTCATGCCCCAGAGGTATGCAAACGCAACTAAATGGGTCTGCCCAGTATAGCGCTGTAGTGGGAGATCCCGTGAACGATCTTAGCGATAAGGATTGCAGCGGGCGATAAATAGCAATCGCGGTTAGTTGCTCCACGTATAGTTTTATTTTTGAGAGAGAAGATAGAGTTCAATTTTAAACGACAAAAGAGAGCCACGAGTTCGATTCCGCTAACAATGGATCATGACATGGCGCAGCAATAACTCCGGCCCGCGCCCATGCCGGACCACCACATCCACCACACCACCACGGCCCTGACCAGTGGGCCCAACACAATACCGTCCACGAAAACCGTCGCCCGTTTCCCTTTCACCGCATACGGTTTCCATCCGCGCCCATCACTCTCGCGCCTGCTCCTTCCCGATGCCGTTGGTTGCGTCACAGCCATCCAGGCACTTCCCTCTCCCCGCCGTCCGATCCCGCTCAACGGCTCGATGCGCTTCCCAGATCCGCAAGCGCCGCGATATTTATCCCGCGGCGGCCTCCACCTCCAGCTCCACGGAAAAGCCTTTTCGTGTCTCACACCGCCGGTAACCAACGCCGTCGACGAGAGGTTTTCGTGTGCCGTCATCTCCTCTTCCCCTCGCTGCCTTTGGGAATGCGGAGCAATGTGGAGGAGCACGCGCACTGACCTCGCCGGCAAGCATAGCCTGCGCGGCGGCCGCAACTGCCACCGCAAGCACGTCGAGGACGGGTAGATCGCGCGTCGGCAGTCGCCGGCCGGTTCAGTGCGGGGCTCGGGGTCCGGGCGCGCAGGGAGGAGGGGGGCGGCAATGGAGGACGCGGCGGAGGGGAAGACGAACGTGCTGCAGGGGAGGTACGAGCTGGGGCGCGTGCTGGGGCACGGCAACTTCGGCCGGGTGCACGCGGCGCGGGACCTGCGCACGGGGCGCGGGGTGGCGGTCAAGGTGGTGGCCAAGGACAAGGTGGAGCGCGCCGGGATGGTGGAGCAGATCAAGCGGGAGATCGCGGTGATGAAGATGGTGTCCCACCCCAACATCGTCGAGCTGCACGAGGTGCTGGCCACGCGCACCAAGATCTACCTCGCCCTCGAGCTCGTCCGCGGCGGCGAGCTCTTCGCCCGGATCTCCCGCGCCGGCCGCCTCCGCGAGGACGTCGCGCGGCGGTACTTCCGCCAGCTCATCTCCGCGGTCGACTTCTGCCACGGCCGGGGCGTGTACCACCGCGACCTCAAGCCCGAGAACCTGCTCCTCGACGAGGCCGGCAACCTCAAGGTCGCCGATTTCGGGCTCAGCGCGCTCGCCGGCCACGCACGCCCCGACGGGTTGCTCCACACCGCGTGCGGGACGCCGGCGTACGTGGCCCCCGAGGTGCTCGGCGGGAACGGCTACGACGGCGCCAAGGCGGACATCTGGTCCTGTGGTGTCATCCTCTACGTGCTCCTCGTTGGCGCCCTGCCGTTCCAGGACGAGAACCTCATGTCCATGTACCGCAAGATGCAGCGCGGCGGCTTCCTCTGCCCGTCGTGGGTCTCCAAGGACGCCCGGAAGTTGATCGGCAGGCTGCTCGACCCAAACCCGAGCAGCCGCATCACGATCGCCAGCCTCGTCGAATCGCCGTGGTTCAAGAAGACGTCGTCCATTCCGAGCCCCCTCTTGGAGCCCGTGCCATCGGCTGCCGCGCGCGGCAACGGCGAGGACAAGGACGAGCCTCCGGAGGCGCTGAACGCCTTCCACCTGATCTCCCTCTCCGCGGGCTTCGACCTGTCGCCGCTGTTCGACCAGGAACCCTCGACGGGGCGCGGGACGAGGGGCGGCGTCATGCGGTTCGCGACGCGGGAGCCAGCGAGCGGCGTGATATCACGGCTGGAGGGCCTGGCAACCGGCGGCGCAATGCGCGTGACGAAGAGTGGGGCGCGCGGGGTGCGGCTGGAGGGCGCCGAGCGCGGGCGCAAGGGGCGGCTCGGGGTGGCGGCGGAGTTCTTCAGCGTGGCGCCGTCCGTGCTGGTGGTCGACGTCAAGAAGGACGGCGGCGACACGATGGAGTACCGGTCGTTCTGCAGCGACGAGCTCCGGCCGGCGCTGAAGGACATCGTGTGGGCTGCTGCTGCTGCCGCCGCCGCGTCCCCCGGTGACCCCCCTGCCCCCACCTGATGTAGCTGTCGTCCACGCCACCATTATTGCCCCTGCCACTGTTGCTATCCGGCCGTAACTAGGTGTGCATTATTGTTCGGCGTCGAAGTTGATGGCTGCTCCTGCTGCCGCTGCTGGTATGGTTGTACCTGGAATTTGCGCGCGGCAGCAAGACAGAATCTGGCGCCAAGTGATGTCATGTCTGCATCTGCCAATGTTTGTTTTAAACTGTTTGAATAACAGTACTATGTTAGCTTCGTGAATTCACTTGCATGCGTGCATGCCTTCATGTGTGGATGCTTTCGCCTGGACATTGCAACTTCCGGCTGTTAAGAGCATCTCCAGCGTTTGGTGCCCCCAGGGCGAAAATAGCGCCGCCTGGGGTCAGCCGGCGGAAAAATCGGCGTGGGGGGCAATCGGTTCCCAGTCGCCGCCCCACGATAATTTGAATGCAAAATTTAAAATAACCAACGGCGAAAACATGCCAAGTTTGGGCCAAATTACGACTAGATTCGAACGTTTTTTACAAAAGTAGACAAAAAAAAAGAGAACTAGGTAAACTACGCCGTCGCCGCCGTCGCGCCGTCTTCTACATGCCGAGCAGCCTGTAGAAGTCCGTGTAGTCGCCGCCGTCGTCATCGTCGCCATCGTCGCCGTCGCCGTCCTGCGCGCCGCCGTCGTCCCTGCTGCACCCCTGCCCTGGGTAGCCGTGGCGATGCAGCTCGGGGTTGGAGGGCCCCGGTGCCTCCTCGTCGTCGCTGTCGAGGATGACGACGCCGCCCTCCTCGCGGCCGCGGCGACGAGCGGCGATTTCCTCGAGGGCGCGCCGATGGCGTTCCATCTCCTCCCGGACGTAATCGTCCCGCGCCCATTTGAGGGCCGTCTCGTCGGCGGCGGCCATGGCGAGGTGCTCCTGTTTTATGGCTGCCGCCGCCGCCGTGCCAGGCTCTGTCTTGGGCCTGACAAGGCGAAGGTGGCCGCCGGGAGGGGGGGAAGGCTCGCGGCGGCAGCCCTCGGTGATGGTAATGCCGCCGCCACCGCTGCCCACGCTGCGACGGAGGGGCGTCTCGCCTGGCTCGGGCTTCACGGCGACGAGCGGCGTGCGCGCGCCGGAGGAGTGGGAACCGGACGACGAGGACGACGCCGTGGCCATCCGCCTCGGCATCCATGAGGAGCCCCTCCGGCGCGAGATGGAGGGCGGCTCGGGGTACTCGAGCCGCGGCGAGTCGCCGCCCTCGATGTGCTCGAGGACGGCGTCGAGCGTGCGCCGGGGACGCCCCACCACAGGCGGCGCCCCTCGGAGTTGTGGCGACCGCGCGTCGGGCCGCCGTTGGTGGAGGCTAGCTGGTCCTCGTGGCGGCGCTCGAAGTACGTCGTCCACAGCGTGTTGCTGTCGGCGGCGTACCTTGGCTGCTGGCGCACCGCCTCGGTCAGCGACGACCGAATCCTTGCGATTTCGGCGCGCCGGTCGGCTTCGGTTGGCACCGGTGGCACCGGGACTCCGCCGGCGCTGACCCTCCATGCGCCCGGCACCCGCATGTCCGGCGGCGCCGGGTAGTCCGCCTCGTACAGGAGGCGGGCCTCGTCCTCGTGGAGGTGGCGGCGGCCGAAACCGTTTAGGGCCGCTCTGTCACCTGGGTAGCGCACGGCCATCGCGGGAGAAGAAGAGAAGCTCGCCGGGGGAGAGTGTGGTTGAGGGCGTCGGCGGCGAGAGAGGGGAGGAGCTGTGGCGAGGAGTGGCGGGGTTGCCGGAGGTCGCCTTTTATAGCGTCGAACGGGCGACAGCGTGCGGCCGCGTGGAGGGAAAGGTGTGGATGCGCGTCGCCCGGCCTGACTGCGCCGCCCGTCGCGCCGCCCCGTGAGGCATCAATGGAAGGCTGACCTTTGGGCAGCCTTGCATTGATTCCGCGGGAAACCGAGGCGATGAGGACGACGAAGCGCCGCGGGTCGCTGACGCGAAGGACCCACCGTTTTTTCGCGCCAAAAATCGGCGCCCCCAGGCGTCCCCCAGCGCGCCGGGTTCAGCTTGGGTTCGTCGGCGCCAATTTCGGCCCTAACCGGTGAAAATTGGGCTCCTAGGGGCGCGACTGGGCCGTTTTTCTCGCGCCGGCGATAAAAAAGGGCCTTGGGGGGGCTGTGGGGGGGGGGGGGGAGTGGAGATGCTCTAAGGCTAACTCCAACCATGACCCCCAAATCGTCCGCCCGCGTCCGTTTAGAGCTAAACGGACAGAAATCGTGGCCCAACGCGCGGCCGCAAACAGACAAGTGTGTGTTTTCTGTCCGCTTTCGATCCATCCCTCGCTCAAGTTTGGGCCGCGTTTGCAGCCAAACGGACACGCACGGACGGACGGGAATCGCGCCCTTGTCCTCCCCCTGGCCTGCCAGTCGGGGACACAACCGCCCCCTTTTCTATTCCCCCCACGCCCTCCCCCCCCCCTCAACACACACAACTCCGGCCGCACACCCCACACTACTCCCCTGTCGTCCCTTCGCCGCCATCGCCGCCTCTTGGCGGCGTCCACCTTGCCCGTCGGCGGCACGGCCCCTTTTCTTCCTCCACATGTTCTTCCTCCACATTGCTTTGCTGCCGGCCACAAGGCGTCTCCACCACGGCCACAAGGTGTCCTTTTCGGCCGCGTCTCCACCACGTCCGCAAGGTGTTCGACGCTTTGCTCGCAAGGTACCATGGATAGTGGGGATGAGTATTTCTTTCACAACTTTGTTTGTTCATTGGATGACTCGTCCTCGGACGATGAGGACATAGTGGTGGCATCATTGGTTGTCCATGACCACATCAGTAGGATGCGTCCTCGGTTCAGGGGATCAATCCCCGGCCATGCTCCGGCCTTAAACCGCAATAGGGAGAAAGGGCACCACCTCCTCTATTCCGATTACTTTGAGAGAACCGCACTTTACAAACCGCATCAATTCCGTCGTCGTTTCCAAATGAGGAGGAATGTGTTCAATCGTATCCGGGAGGCAGTTGTAGCATATGATCCTTACTTTGAATGCAAGGAAGATGCCCTTGGAAAACTTGGCTTCTCTTCTTATCAAAAATGCACTGCGGCTATTTGCATGCTTGCTTATGGAATTCCTGGTGATCTTGTGGATGAATACGTTCGTATGAGTGAGTCCACGTGTTTACAATCAATGTACAGTTTCCGCAAAGCCGTGGTGGCTGTGTTTGGCCCCGAATACCTGAGAGAGCCAAATGCCGCAGATACATAGAGGTTGTTGACGATCAATGCAGAGAGGGGTTTTTCGGGCATGCTTGGTAGTATTGATTGTATGCACTGGAAGTCGAAGAACTGTCCATTTGCTTGGCAGGGGCAATACAAGGGGCATGTGAAAGGTGCCACTATCATACTAGAAGCGGTGGCTTCACAAGATCTGTGGATATGACATTCTTTCTTTGGCATGGCTGGTTCTCACAATGATATTAGCGTTCTTCAGCACTCTCCAGTGTTTGCAAGGCTTGCGGAAGGCCACTGCCCGGAGGTCAACTTTGAGATCAATGGCCACTATTACAACAAGGGATATTACCTTGTTGATGGTATTTATCCCCAGTGGTCAACTCTTGTGAAGACCATACCCAATCCACAAGGAGAGAAAAGACAAAGGTTTGCCCAAAAGCAGGAGAGTGTTAGAAAAGATGTGGAGCGTGCGTTTGGTGTGCTTCAATCTCGACGGGGTATCGTTCGAAACCCTGCATTGACATGGAGCACTCAGAAGCTTTGGGAGGTGATGACTGCTTGTGTGATCATGCACAACATGATCGTTGAGGATGAACGTGATGGCAGCATCTACGACCAAGGTTTGATTTTCAGGGTGAGAATGTTAAGCCTGAGCACCCACCTCCTGCCACTTTTCAACCGTTCGTTCAATTCCATCGTGAGATGCGTGATTGGGACACTCATAAGCAGTTGCAAGATGACTTAGTTGAGCACATGTGGGAACATATTGGCAATGAGTAGATCTATTAGTTCAATCTTCGTAGGTGCGCATAAACTATGAGTGGTTTTGTAAAACTATTTCATATTTTTAAATTTTTGATTGGGTTGTAGTAAAAGACTATTTCATGGAACCATTTTATTTTGCATGGTTTGAACTAAGTTAATATGCTTCATTTTTATTGTACTTGTATGACCGGCGGACATATGCGGCCCATGATGCGGCCCCGCGTTGGGCGCACGGCCGACGCAAACGGAAATTTAGGCGGACACGGCCCCATTCCCACCCCCAAACGGACGAAATCCAGACAAAACAGACGTCCGTTTGGGGTCGTGCGTTGGAGTTGGCCTAATTGCGAGACTATCTGGAATTAGAGCATCTCCAGCCGTTGCGACCCCCAGGAGGCATTTAAATCCAGACAAAACAGACGTCCGTTTGGGGTCGTGCGTTGGAATTGGCCTAATTGCGAGACTATCTGGAATTAGAGCATCTCCAGCCGTTGCGACCCCCAGGAGGCATTTTTTCAGCCTCGAGGGGTTGGCCCAGCGAAATATTTGGCATGGGGCCTAGAATTTTCCCAGTCGTCCCCCAATAGGTTGCCCCTTTTATTTTTTTCGCTTTTATTGTGCATGTCATTACAAAAAAACACATTGTGGGCACTGCCGGCCACGCGAGCTTGAGCTTGCCGGCGACGACCCAAGGCCACCCCTCCCGCCCCCAGCCTTCCTGACTCGCCATGGACGCCGAGTACCCGTGCTGGCCTGGTCTACTCAGCACCAACGCCGCCGTCGCCGACATGCTGTCGAGGCTGTCCGAGAGGATCAACAAGCTCGTCTGCGGCGTCCTGCCGACGGACAGCCCCGTCGTCGACGACGGTAGGCTGGGGCCGCGCAGAGGGCTGATCTCCCTGCTGTTGTTCCCGTTGGGAAGGTCGGCCGAGCAGCCCAGATGCCTATCGAGCTCGAGCCCGTCCGTCGATGCGTTCACGCGGGAGGCCGACGGTGACGCAGAGGGCGCGGAGGCCTCGCTCCCGTGCCTGGCGTGCGGGTCGGATGACAGCTTCAAGGTCTTCTCCTTCGCCGAGGACCGCATGCGCAGCGGCGACGTCGCCATGCAGCTGGCGCGCGACCGCCGACACGTTCCGTCCTCGCACGGAGGGAAGGTGTTCGTCACCGACATGTGCGGCCGCCACCTGTGCCACCTCGTCGACCCGTTCACGGGCGAGCGCACGCCACTCCCCGACCTACCCATCCCCGCGTGGCGTCATGGTTGCGCGTGGCGACACGGCGTTCTTCTACAGGGCGGGAGGCGCCGAGCGGGGAGGTAGGCACGCGATGAGGATGAGAGGAGCGGCCGGGCGGCGCGTGGCGAGGGCGGCGGCGTGCCGGGCGAGGCTTTCCTGCGCGAGCGTGGGACTTGGTGAGGAGAGAAGGAAAAGAGAGAGCGTGCACGTGGGTGGGGCCCGGAGAAAAAGGATGGAGAGAGGGAGTGGGAGGCTAACTGTGGGCCAAACGACATGCAAAACCTTCTCTCTCCTCCCCCAAGTGCCCCCCGGTGGGCTGGGTTTGGCCTGGGAGCGCCGGCTCTAATTTTGGCCAAGTGCAGCGAAAACCGAGCCTTTGGGATGACGAGTGGGAAAAAATTTAATTGCCGGCACCCAAAAAGTGGTCCTAGGGGGCGTCGGGGGGGGGGGGGGGGGGCTGGAGATGCTCTTAGCAGCCAATCTTAGGGGATGGAAAAGATTGCGTGAACTAGTCAAACCATGTAGTACTTACTGGATACTGGACGGTATTATTCAGATGAAAAACTTGTCTCCACTACGCTCAGAATACAGGCCGACTGTAACATAACAGTCTTGTTAAGTCTTAGTCGACAGAGACTTGGTTAAGTCGTAGTCGATACTTCCTCCGTTTTACAATGTAGTGCGTCCGTGCTTACGGAGATTTAAGTTTGATCATAAATTCAACCAACGAGACGGACTGCGGCGGCAGCAGAAATTATACCACTGAATTCGTATTTTTCTGCTGTCGCCGCATTCGTATTTTTCTGCTACCGCTACAGTCGGTCTTTTTCGAATTTATGATCAAACTTAGATCTCGGAAAGCGCGGACGCACTACATTGTGAAAATGGATTGAGTATTATATCCGCGAGATCTTACATTAAGATCCATGCAAAAAAAAATTGTTTTTTTCTTTCTTATATATTATGACACTTGACTAAGACTTGATTAAATCTCTGTTGACTGAGACCTAGCCATACCCGTAACATAATCTTCAGAGACCGGACTCTGCAAACAGCGCCCGATCACACCTCATTTTCTCGCGCGTCCATTTTATATCCGAACCCCTAAATCCATGCAATCACATGCAACGTGATCAACAATACGTAGATAAATTCAATATAGTATAGATCGAACATAACTTATAACCAGACATAGCAAGTTAACATAATATACCAAGTTCTTGGACCTATTATGATCTAGGACTAATAAACGTCAGTAATGATAGAAAGGAGGCGCGTCAGACTTCACCACTTCCTCGCCGGGCCCTTCCCCTTGTGGTCTCTAGAGTAGAGGTACTACACCTAGGCGTAGGCATTGGGTCGCTGTGGTGTCGTCATCGTGGTGGTGTCGTTGCCATTGGAGCAGGATGAGGGTGAGGGGAGGGGGAGGCTGGCCAGGCACCGACTAGAGCTTCATGCTCCTTGGCTAGATGTCGAGCCTTCGTGACACTGGCCGCCCTACGTGAGCTGCTCAGATTCCTCGATGCCTAGCCGCAATGCCTTGGCATTTTGCGGCAGCCGGCGGCGGCGAGCGTCTGTCTCCTTCGAGGTCAATGGACAAGCGGATGACGTCACGTGGTACTGGAGGAGGTCCTAATTCGAGTCAACGGGTGCCAGCTACTCGGGCGCGATCTACACGACCCACAGTCGAACCAGTTGGATTTGCCCTACGACGCCCCTTGCCTCGAAGCCGCAGGGAAGCCGCTGGGCGAGCTCCCTGCGCCTTCGACACTCAGATAGCCATGGCCTCAGGCTTGACGATGCACGCACAAGCACCGAGTGTCGTCTAGGAGGGGCAACGGCTGGAGGTGACGGGTGGAACTACTTGCCCCGTCACCTTATCAAGGAGGGTGTGGACTGTGACACATGCCGTCGTGAGCAGACGTGGAGCTCTCCCTCTCCTTGTGGGTCACTAGGCAGGGAGCAGTGCTCGAGCTTCCGTCACTGTCCATCCGCGACTGGTGAAGGTCGAGCTCCTCGTCGTTCTATGCGGAGCTCCAATCCACATGGCAGCGAGCGCGTCCCAGTCAATGGGATTGGCCTTGATGTCGGATGAGCTGCTGAAGTCGGCCATGGTGGGGCAGAGAGGGAAATAGGCGAGATGCGATTGGACCGGTCAGGAGTGTGCCTATGGTTTGATCCGGGTGGGGATAAATTGGAATTTATCTGGCGCCAAGGTGGGCTAGGATGGGTCAATCCAACATGGCGGTCGAATCCGCGTGTGTCCGGGCCTTCTCTTATCCGCCACATATGGGTTGGGTTTTGAGGGGTGTCGTACAACCCAGACATCTGGGCCAGGTGTGAGAGATTTATCTGGGTGCGTTGTTTCGATGTAGGTTGTGTCCGGACTGCCGCCTAGTCAAATGAGAGAGAGAGTGGGGGTCCGGTTGCAAATGCTCTATACCGTGGGTTCCTAAGAGCAACTCTAGCAGATACCGCAAATTCGCTCTTGCAAAATAGTCGCCGATATACGGTACCAGGACAAAGAAACGTCCCGGACAGGTATTGTATATCGGCCTGACCCATATTTTTATTGCGACGAGCTCTAGAAATTGGCTTGCTTCCTCTGTACCTTCGGTTTCCCCCCTCGCTTTTGCTGTTCGCTCTATCCTTCGCGCGAGTTGGCAGGAGGACAATTTCAGGAACAACTGCTCCCGTCGTAGTTGGTGCCGCTGCCTCCCAAGCTCGACTCCAACCAAATAAAAGAGAAGAGGGGTCGGGCGCGAGCAGCAACTCAGCCGCGAGCAATACCTCGAGCGCGTCCCGCGCCGTCATGGGCATGCTACAGGGGCTCGACCGCATCACCCCGTCATGGTCGCGAGCAGGGGCTCGCCCGTGTCGGCCCCGCCATGGGCACGAGCAGGGGCTCGACCGCGTCTGTCCCGCCATGGGCGCGAGCAGGAGCCTTATTGCGAGCAGACCCAATTACAATCTATATTTTGTTTGTAGGAGACTTTATGCTATTTTACAAGGACCTTGTTGCAAATTCAAGTACTCACTAGTGGGCTCCACATTTGACCGCTGACAATGCTTGCTGGATCTTCCGATGCCGCGTGACACCGCAATTCCAGTTTTAGGGGGGAAAGTATACTGTTTTTGTGGACGAATTTTTGCTGGATATGGTAGAGTTGCTCTAAGAAAGGCCTGTACCACTTCGACCCATCCAGCGTTTCAAAAATCTATACCGCAAGCAAAAAAGCTCACCTGCCATGTACGCAAACGTGCGACAGAACATGGACGTTATGTGAGGTCCTGCGTTACTGGCTTCATGCCGAGCTGCAATGGTGTCCAATGGTATGCTCACTTGAGTCCATCGAACCAGTTATCATTTGGGCGAAAGTGTAACGCGTCTAGAATCAAGATTCACGCAGGTGCAGTCTTCTCCCGTAATTCCTTTCGACCCCACACGTACTGACATACAGTACATACACCGTCAACGTAGTCCTAGCTAGAGGCTTCACGCATGGGCCGCACCACACATTATTTGTGTCCTCTCCTCAAGATCCTCAATCATTCAGCGGGGATAAAAAAGGCTCAATTATTGTACCCCGGGCCTACGAGTGCATTTGGATTTGGTGGTGTGGTGGAACGTGCTTCTTGAACAGTCGCTGGATGGATAGGTTGCAGCAGTCCTCGCAACCAACCACTTCAAGGAGGGAGCAGGCATGCTCCGGAATCAGCTCATGCCTTGACACGTTGTGTCCATCCGATTCCGACGCCCCGAAGAACAGCTGGTGGGTGACGCGTCCATTGTCCCAAGGGATTCGAGATGAAAGAATCTGAATCGAGAGGACGGCAACGGATGGATGGTGACGAGCATGTACCAATGCATGCATGGTATGTGCATGGATGGACAGTGTGATGAACTTGGCATGGTACTCCATGTTTGGCAAGCGCCGCGCCACACCAGAAGCAAAACTAATCGAGCAATGGCCAACCAGGCCCAGCCAGGCATTGTTTCGTCATAAGAATTGGGCAACATCCTGAATTCCTCCACCGCTAGTACCTAAGCGGGTTGCACGGTTGCGCTAGTGATGTCAGATTGTACTAGGGTTTATTAGGCCTACTCATAATTTGGATCAAAATTTAATCATCTATTTGACTAACAAAATATAAAGTTTATGCTACAACAAAAATATGTTATTGGATTTTTCGTTGGATGAGGTTTGCAATGATATAGTTTTTGTGACATATAGTTTATTTTCATTACTCTTTTCGTTTTTATTTACTTAAAATATTAGCTTTGTCTCGGATCAAACTTTACAAACTTTAACCAAGTTTATAAAAAATTTGACATCCACAATACGTTAAAATTCAATCTATGTTCATACCATATATATCTATATCATGAAAGTTCAGATTGTTTCTAATAAACCTGATCAACTTTATAAAATTGGACTTAGGTCAAAACTAATATGTGAAATAAATAAAAATAAAGGAAGTAATTGAACCTACGATCAAATGATAGCTTAAAATAAGAGGGGGTCTAATAAACCCGGACCGTGGGAGTACATGAAGAACTGCCACAGGGGCTGTGACCTATTTTCTTCCTGATTGATGTCAAATTGTTTACCTACGATAGGTTGCAGATACGAGAACAATATGGGTTGCACTATATAGGTCTATAGCTGAGGGCGTGAGGAGCACACATTTTTTTTATTCAACGTGGGAGGAGGACAAAGTAATCCTAGGGCAATTGCGGGTTGAAAGTCGGGAGCTCCTATTCTAAGCTATACGCGCTAGGAACCACCTTGGTTTGGCCCATGTGCGGGGCAGGATGCGCCTTGTTTTCTTTTTGCTTTTCTCAGCACTTTTTTCCTTGTTAAAAGTAGTTTGGGATTTCAAAAAACATTCAAATTCATAAATGTTTGTCAATTGAAAAATTGTTCATGACCTGAAAACAAATGTTCGGGAAATGATAAATGCTCAAGGATCAAAAAAAGTTCACCGGATTCAAAACATGTTCAACGAATTCAAAAACAGTTCTTGAATTCAAAAACTATTCGCAATTTCAAAAGAAGGAACATTTTTTAATTTTAATGAACATATTTTTTATTTTGATGAACAAATTTTTATGAGATTTTTCCAATAATTACGAACATTGTTTTCTATTTGATGAACACTTTTTGAACTAGATGAACAAAAACTATATTCAAGTTTTTTTTTTGAAAAAACTGATGATTTGTTTTGAATTCAATGAATGTTTTTTGAATTTGATGAATGTTATCACAAATCTATTAACAAATTTGGAATTTGATGAACATTTTTGCAATTCAATGAACAATATTTGAATTTTGATGAAGATTTTTAAATCAATTCGATGAACGTTTTTTGAATGGTTGAACATTCTTTTCTATTGATGAACATCTTTTTAATTCGACGATCAAAAAAGTGTTCGCAAATTTTTAAAAAAAGTTCGCAAAAAAAGTGAAAAGTAAAGAAGCACGTAATTTCAAAAAACAATGTTCATGTATTTGAAAAAGTGTTCATGATTTCAAAAAACTCTTCACGATTTCACAAAATGTTTGGAATTTGAATAAAAGATGTTGGAAAATTGAAAATAAAATAAAATAAAAGAGAAACAAACAATTCACGAATTTCGACGATACTCGCAAATTAGGAGCCACCTTGAAAGTCGGGGCGATGTTCCACACATAAGATAATTGTGTGACCATTGCGGTGCTCTTATATACATTGGTAAATACCCCCCCCCCCCCCCCCCCCCCCCCCCGCGTAAAGAAATAGAAGAGCGTTCAAAACAATACTTTAGTGATCTATACGCTCTTATATTTATTTACATTGGGAGTAATGTTTTTGTTTTGAAAACATGTGCAGTGCAACGCCATAGAAACGTGTGTATCAGATGGTTAGATTCATTGTGATGGAACCAGCCATCATTAGAGTTTTAGACTTGGTGTTTTTGGATTTATTTCTGTCTTTTCGGCGATTCTTGTCAGTGGATGGTGATGTTTTCGTAGACGAAGAGGTGTCTGTGATGACTTCATCAATCTCAAGTTGTTGTGTCAGCTCAGTACTTTGGAAGTGCTCATATACATAGGGTGTGCGTGGTTCGTTCATAAGGGTAAGTGTATGTGAGTATCTACGATTATACTGTGTTAAAAAAAAGCTAAAATCTCCGCATTGACGCGATTAACATTTACTCCGTTTCAAGATACCTTGCTTATTTGGGTTCGTTAGGCCGAAAAGCTTTGACAGACTTTCGTGACATAAAACAATACGCACAAAGAAATACTTTGGAATACGAATCTCATAACAATAATTCTATACTACTTAGAATATATACTAAAAGAATAAATTCTGTTCAAATACTTGTTATGTCCAATATGCGAGAGTGTGTAAGTCGACGGACTCGTCCTCCACTATGTTCAATTCCGGGTGCCGCCTCTACAGTACTAAACAAATATGTAGTTCACACTCTCAACGTTCCTGTACAGAAGGCTCATGCATGTTCCGATGTATCCGTCAGTTTAAGCAAAGAACTATGAATCATATTGTAAAATCGGTATACCACCGAGTTTGTATTTGGAAAGAAATTTCTAAAGGTATAGTTTGCGTGATATATAGTGGTCTATGATTGGAAGAAGTCCCATTCATTCGCAAGTGCCAATTTGGCCTTGCGTGGAGTGTGGCTTCCGGATGATCCATCTTCAAGATGATGACTGAAACATCGTGTCATGTCTGGGATGAAATTTGTTCTGGCGTTGATTGGTTGGGCTCGGCAGCGACCAACGTGAGTCATTATCTTGTTGAAAGCGTTATCTTCTTGCTAATGTGCCCGCCTTTGGTGTTTGGTTTCGGCAATCAAGATGCAAATCGTTGTCTTGTCCATTTTTGGTCGGACTTGGACATGGCGATGACATTGTGAGGACGCTTATTCCTTCCTAAAGGCGTTGTTGCGGAAGAAGTTGACTTAGTTTATGTTCTTTTTCTTTCATATCTTGTCATGGGTCATTAGAGGTTACCGTTCTATACTTTGCTCAATTATTAAAAATGGTTGTGTGCATTATAATGATGCTGAGGCCAAGGGTTTAACCTCCGTTTCGAAGTAAGGAGAAAAAGTTTGTGTAATATCCTCTATTCCTATTTTTTCTAGTCATGCAACCACGACATGTAAGCAAGTTATATATTTAAGTGATAAGTTATTTTTTCACTAATCTATGCATGCAGCACTGTCTTGTCAGCCATTATAAAAAAATGACATTTCTAACAAAAATATGAAGGGTGACTAGTATGCTGCAATCACCTAACGCATCGGAAAAAAAAAATCCTTTTCTCTTTTCTCTTTTTATACCCTTCACAATTTTTATTGTTCTTTAAGCTAACACCTTATATTATTTTTCCAATTAAGCTTACATTTTTTTATTGTCCTGCAGCATCGCGCGAGGCATAATCTCAGTATTACTATATTTATTGGTCAGATCGAAACCAAGCTAATGATCGATCTGACCGATAAATATAGTAATACTGAGATGAGATATCGGTCCTCAGCTCGACACATCACTTCTGCATGCATGCATGCATCCTTGCTCATCTCTATGCTTTCTACGCCATGCGCATGCATGAGTACTCGGAAAGCTGGGAGGCGCTCGTGTCTATGTAGCCGTAGGCACAGGAGATTGGTCGATCAGGACTCGGGAATCGATCCATCCCGCGCGTGCTTATCTATTTATCTCCACCACCCCACTTGGGCGAAGCCACCTCTCTCTTTCTCGAGACTTTGAGCTAAAGCTAGCTAGTATAGTGAGCTGCGGCAGTAGCCATGGAAGAAATAGACTTAGGGCAAGAATCTCTAAACCTAGCATGGTCCATATACGGAGGAGGAGCAGGTGGCTCCTCATTGGTTTACCGTCTCGTCATGGGGAGATGCGAGCGACCCTCGCGTGCATGGCAGCCGCAGATTAAACAAAACAACACGGTGGCCTCCTCAAGATCACGTTATGTTTTCCGTTGATGCCGCGGAAAGAATGTTAGCATGCGCGTCATGGTGGTTCATTTTGCATTGGTCTGACTTGGTTTGTTTACCTTTGATTGGTCCGATCCATTCTAACCCTAGCTGTAGCTTTCCATCCGGCACAAATGTCCGCTGGGGTCCGGCGGCCTCTTATGTGCGCCACCCACGCTCTGCTTTGCGGAAAGGTCATGTTCATTGCTATTGCGCCATTTTTAGATGCATGAACGTCAGAATCGGAATCTTTTGGAATTGTATCTTTGTCTTTACGGCCCATCTCGGTCCTCAGCTCGACACATCACTTGGCTGCATGAGATACCGGTCAAAATGATTGCAGGCCCCTCCAAGTCCACGTATGGCCTGATGGTTCTTGATGCGATTAGGACGTACACCATCTTTTAGAATATCACCTAGAGTAGGGCGTACTAGACTTCTGAATTCAAAATTTGTAAACTTTGATCAAGGCGGAGTTGGCTTCGTGGTGTCGTCACGAAGCTGTAGCGGTAGTTTTTGGTCCCTTTTTTTTTGGTTTTAAGATAAGGCATACACCCAACTTTACAGATAAAGCCTCCAGACAAAGTTAAGTTGCGAAACCTCACATAAAAACGTACAAACCATCTCCACACAGGCGAACAAGCATTAATCAGTTCAACAGTGGCACGCTACCTACACCCAAGGGACTACATCAATAACAACACAACCTTCAGGGGGACCAGCTTGATTTTGTTGGTAAAGGGTAGATGCCACGGAACGAACATGCGAAATCAACACGCCATAGCCTCATGATCAACCTCCTTAGTCAGTGACTTCCAGTGCTGAATGAAAAATAACAGTTTAACAAGCAGGCATCAGGTTTATTATGGAAAACATGATCAATAATAAACTTATTTCCAGTGGTTCATAAGACCCAACACATTGTTGGAAATATGCCCTAGAGGCAATAATAATTTGGTTATTATCATATTTCCTTGTTCATGATAATCGTTTATTATCCATGCTAGAATTGTATTGATCGGAAACTCACATACATGTGTGGATACATAGACAACACTGTGTCCCTACTGAGCCTCTACTAGACTAGCTCGTTGATCAAAGATGGTCAAGGTTTCCTGGCATTGGACATGAGTTCTCATTTGATAACGGGATCACATCATTAGGAGAATGATGTGATGGACAAGACCCAAACTACGAACGTAGCATATGATCGTGTTAAGTTTATTGCTATCGTTTTCTGCATGTCAAGTATTTGTTTCTATGACCATGAGATCATGCAACTCACTGACACCGGAGGAGTGCCTTATGTGTATCAAACGTCGCAACGTAACTGGGTGACTATAAAGATGCTCTACAGGTATCTCCGAGGGTGTCTGTTGAGTTGGCATGGATCAAGACTGGGATTTGTTACTCCGTATGACGGAGAGGTATCTCAGGGCCCACTCGGTAATACAACATCATAATGAGCTTGCAAGCAATGTGACTAAAGAGTTAGCCGCGGGATCTTGTATTACGGAACGAGTAACGAGACTTGCCGGTAACGAGATTGAACTAGGTATGGAGATACCGACGATCAAATCTCGGGCAAGTAACATACCGATGAACAAAGGGAACTACGTACGGGATTAACTGAATCCTTGACATCGAGGTTCAACCGATAAAGATCTTCGTAGAATATGTAGGAACCAATATGGACATCCAGGTCCCGCTATTGGTTATTGGCCGTGGAGGTGTCTCGGTCATGTTTGCATAGTTCTCGAACCCGAAGGGTCTACACACTTAACGTTTGGTGACAATATAAGTATAGTCGAGTTGTTATGTTGGTGACTTAAGGTTGTTCGGAGTCCCGGATGAGATCCCGGACGTGAAGAGGAACTCTGGAATGGTCCGGAGGGGAAGATTGAAATATAAGACGAAGGGTACCGGCGTCGGGAAGTGTTCCGGGGTGTACCGGGGATTCGACGGAGTACCGAAAGGGGTTTCGGGAGGCCCCGGCAAGTGTTGGTGGCCTCATGGGCCAAGGAGAGGGGGCGCACCAGCCCACCAGGGGGCTGGGAGCCACCCATACCCTAGCCCACTTCGGCTAGGGGGCAGCCGCACCGCCTAGGGCCGCCGACCCCCCTTGACTTGGGAGGCAAGGCGCCTTGGGGGGAGGGGGGGGGGGGGGGCACCCAAACCCTAGTCGCCCCCCTTGGCCGCCGGCCTTGATACGTCTCCAACGTATCTATAATTTTTGCTTGTTCCATGCTATTATATTATCAATCTTGGATGTTTTACAATCATTTTATAGCAACTTTATATTATTTTTGGGACTAACCTATTGACATAGTGCCAAAGTGCCAGTTGCTGTTTTTTGCTTGTTTTTTACTTCGCAGAAAATCAGTACCAAACGGAACCCAAACGCTACGGGAATTTTTGAAGATTTTTTATGGACTAGAAGAGCCAGGATGGGCCAAACAACAACAAGAGAGGGGGCCCAGGGTGGCCATCCTCCACCAGGGCGTGCCATAGGCCCCTGGCGCGGCCTGGTGGAGGGTGCCCACCTCGGGACTCCCCTCAACCGATTATTCGCCCTATAAATTCCCAAATTTTCAGAAATCCCTAGGGGAGTCAACGAAACACAATTCCAGCCACCGCAAGTTCCAGAACCTCGAGATCCAATCTAACACCATCACGGAGCGGTTCATCTTCATCATAGGTGCCTCTCCGATGATGCGTGAGTAGTCCACCATAGACCTACGGGTCTGTAGGCAGTAGCTAGATGGCTTCCTCTCTCTCTATGATTCTCAATACAATGGTCTCTTGGAGATCTATTTGATGTAATGACTTTTGTGGTGTGTTTGTTGGGATCCGATGAATTTTGAGTTCACGATCAGTTTCTATCCATGAATATGATTTGAGTCTTCTTTGATCTCTTATTTGCATGATTACTTATAGCCTCGTATTTCTTCTTCGAATCTTTGGTTTAGTTAGGCCAACTAGATCGATTTTTCTTGCCATGGGAAGAGGTGCTTTGTGATGGGTTCGATCTTGCGGTGTTCTTTCCCAGTGACAGAAGGGGCAGCAAGACACGCATGTATTGTTGCCATTAAGGATAACAAGATGGGGTCTATTCCTACATGAATAGATCTTGTCTACATCATGTCACCGTTCTTATTGCATTACTCCGTTTCTCCATGAACTTAATACACTAGATGCATGCTGGATAGCGGTCGATGTGTGGAGTAATAGAAGTAGATGCAGAATCATTTCGGTCTACTTGTCTTGGACGTGATGCCTATATAATGATCATTGTCTGGATATCATCATAATTATTTGATCTTCTATCAATTGTCCAAGAGTAATTTGTTCACCCATCGTGTGCTATACTCATGAGAGAAGCCACTAGTGAAACCTACGGTCCCCGGGTCTACTTTTCCATCATATTGCTTTCCGATCTACTATTTTTCCTTTTTGTTTTTAGATCTATATATCCAAAAACCCAAAAATACCTTGCTACACTTTTTGTTTACTTATTTTATTTTGTTTTCTTGCGAGATCCATTTGCCAAAACTATCATTACCTAACCTATCTTATTACCATAGAGAGCTTGACAACCTCTCTTTCGCGTCGGGTTGCAAGTATTTGTTATTTGTGTGCAGGTGCTGTTTATGTGGGTGCGTGATCTTCCTCTACGGATTGATACCTTGGTTTCATAACCGAGGGAAATACTTACCGTCGCTGTGCTGCATCATCCCTTCCTCTTTGGGGAAATACTGACGTAATCTCAAGCCAAGTCAAAGGAATTTTCTGGCGTCGTTGCCGGGGAGGAAGCAATCTCATCTACCAGGTTCCTAATCACAAATCTCATCTCCTTGCAATTTACATTATTTGCCATTTGCCTCTCGTTTTCCTCTCCCCCACTTCACAAATTTGCCGTTTTATTCGACCTCTCTTTTTCGTTTGCCTTTTTCTCGTCAGATCTCTTGTTTGATTGCAATCTTGTTTGCGTAGTCACGATGACTCAAGAAAACACCAAGTTGTGTGATTTTTCCAATACCAATAATAATGATTTTATTAGCACTCCTATTGCTCCTCCCACCACTAGTGCGGAGTCTTGTGATATTAATGCCACTTTGTTGAATCTTGTCATGAAAGATCAATTTTCTGGTACTCCTAATGAGGATGCCGCGTCCCATCTAAACACCTTCGTGGAATTATGCGATATGCAAAATAAAAAGGATGTGGACAATGATATTGTGAAGTTGAAATTATTTGCTTTCTCCTTGTGGGATCGTGCAAAAAATTGGTTTTCTTCTTTGCCTCGCAATAGTATCAATTCTTGGGATAAGTGCAATGACGCTTTTATTACTAAGTATTTTCTGCCCGCGAAAATTATTTCCCTTAGAACCCAAATCATGAATTTTAAGCAACTTGAGCATGAACATGTTGCACAATCTTGGGAAAGAATGAAATTGATGCTAAGAAATTGTCCTACTCATGGTTTAAATCTTTGGATGATCATACAAAATTTTTATGCGGGATTGAATTTTGTCTCTAGAAATCTTTTAGATTCCGCTGCGGGTGGTACTTTTATGGAAATTACTTTGGGCGAGGCTACCAAATTGCTAGATAATATTATGGCAAATTATTCACAATGGCATACTGAAAGAGCACCTACTAGTAAAAAGGTTAATTCGGTAGAAGAAATTAGTACTTTGAGTGAAAAGATTGATGCTCTTATGAAGTTGGTTGCTAGTAAGAATGCTCCTATTGATCTTAATGATGTGCCTTTGTCTACTTTGATTGAGCAAAATAGTGATTCCGTAGACGTGAATTTCATCTCGCGAAACAACCTCAATAACAATGCTTATAGAGGTAATTTTAATCCTAGGCCTTTTCCTGGAAATTCCTCTAATAATTATGGTAATTCTTATAATAATAATAATAATAGGAACACCTCTGATCTTGAGAATATATTTAAAGAATTTATCAATGCTCAAAAGACTTTCAATACTACGATAGAAGAAAAGTTGAATAAGATTGATGGTATGTCTAGGAGCATTGATAGAATTTCCAATGATGTAGAAAATCTCAAGTTGCATGCTTTTCCACCTAAGATTAATGAATCAATTAAAGCTTTATATTTTTCTATGGATGAAAGTAAGAAAAGAACCGCTATGCTTAGAGCTAAAAGATTTTTTTTAGAAAAAGCGTTTTCTAGCGATTACTTTCACAACAATGATGAAGATCTTAAAATGATTGGTGTTTGCTCTATTGATTCCTTGTTTAGTAATGTTAAAATTTATAATAAAGGGACTGAAGAAGAGTCAACTTTATATAGAGGGCGTCCCAATGATTTGGAGGGTGAAAATCTTGATGAAATTTTTGATAAAAGTGGGTTTGAAGAGGTCAAAACTTTAACTAGTGATGTGCCCACTATTTTTGATTACAAAGACTTTAATTATGAGAGTTGCTCCTTGGTTGATTGTATTTCTTTGCTGCAATCTATGATAAATTCACCCCATGATTATGAATAAAATAAAGCTTTTACTAAACATATTGTTGATGCCATGATGAAATCCTTAGAAGAGAAGTTGGAATTAAAGATTTCAATTCCTAGAAAATTGTATGATGAGTGGGAACCTACCATTAAAGTCAAGATTAAAAATTATTAATGCTTTGCTTTGTGTGATTTGGGTGCTAGTGTTTCCACAATTCCGAAATCTCTATGTGATGTGCTTGGTCTTACCAATATTGAAGAATGTTCTCTTAATTTGCACTTGGCGGATTCTACTATTAAAAAGCCTTTGGGAAGAATTAATGATGTTCTTATTCTTGCAAATAGGAACTATGTGCCCATTGATTTCGTTGTTCTTGATATTGATTGCAATCCGTCTTGTCCCATCATACTTGGTAGACCGTTTTTACGCACTATAGGTGCCGTGATTGATATGAAAGAATGCAATATTAAGTTTCAGTTTCCTCTTAGAAAGGGTATGGAACACTTCCCTAGAACAAGAATTAAGCCACCATATGAATCAATCATGAGGGCCTTTTATGGAGTGAAAACCAAGGATGACAATACTTGAATCTATGTGTTATGCCTAGCTAGGGGCGTAAAACGATAGCGCTTGTTGGGAGGCAACCCAATGAATAAAATGTTTTTTATCTTTTCCTTTCTGTTTTTGAGTGTTTGCATAATTATGCCTGTGTTATTATTGTGTTTTTATGTTTTAATTAGTGTTTGTGCCAAGTAAAGCCTTTAGGATGATTCATAAGATGAGTAGAATCAATGCTGAATCTGAAACAGAAACTTTGTTCCCAGTGCACGAATTTTCATTTTTTACTGAAACATTATATTAAGCTGAAATTTTAACACAGTATTGCTATACAAATTCTTTACATTTTCCTAAATTTTAAGAATTTTTAGAGTTACATAATTATGGGTAGAGTACAGATTACTACAGACTGTTCTGTCTGAAACAGATTCTGTTTTCGTTGCATTGTGTGCTTGTTTTGATGAATCTATGGCTTGTACCGGGGGGTATAAGTCATGGTAAAGTTATAATACAGTAGATATAATGCAATAATAAAATATGAATGGGTTTACAACAGTACCTTGAAGTGGTAATTTGCTTTATTATACTAACGGATCTCACGAGAATTTTGTCAAGTTTTGTGTGATTGAAGTTTTCAAGTTTTGGCTGAGATCACGATGGATGAAGGAATAAGGAGTAAGAAGAGCCTAATATTGGGGATGATACAGCACCCCAAGGTAATATTCAAAGAGTAACAAGCAACTAAGCTTGGGTATGCCCCGAGTGGCATCCCCTCTTTCTTCTAATGACCATCGGTATTTTACTTGAAACTATATTTTTATTCGTCACATATCATGAGTTTTGCTTGGAGCGTCTTGTATCTTTGCTTTATTTGCTTTTATCCTTGCTGTACACACCTATTTGAGAGAGCCAAAAATTATGCTATGATTTGCTAGAATTGCTCTACATGCTTCACTTAAATCTTTTTGAGCAAAGGAATTGCTCTAGTGCTTCACTTATATCTTTTTGAGCACGGTGTGTTTTAACATGTTTGAAGAAATGCTCTCATGCTTCACTTATATTATTTTGAGAGTTAGTAATTTTGAAGAAATCCTCTCATGCTTCACTTATACTATTTTGAGAGATGAAACTTTTATGCTCATGATCTTCACTTATATCCATGTGAGCTTGTCAAAAGCAATTGCAATTTATGAAACTAGTCCCAAAGTGATAGATATTCAAGAGGGATATAATAAAAACTTTCATGAAGATCATTGGACAAATTAAACTTGATTCTTTGCAATAGTTTTGATACATGACAATAGTAATATGTGAGTTATGTTGGTGAGTAATTATGCTTAGTAAGAATATTGATGTTAAGGTTTGTGATTCCCTATGCAAGCACGGAAGTCAATAGTTGTGCTACGAAATTACATCCTACTTATGGTGAATTATTCGGTGTTAGTTATGCTAAATGCTCGCTTATGTGATTTTTTGTTTCTTAGTTGGATGGTTCTCAACCTATTTGCTAGCCTTCACTTGTACTAAGTAGAAATACTACTTGTGCATCCAAAGTCCTTAAACCCAGTTTTGCCATATGAGTCCACCATACCTACCTATACACGGTATTTCCATGCCGTTCCAAGCAAATTTGTATGTGCCATCTCTAAATTTTGAAAATAAATTTTCCTTTTTGTGTGCTCGTACCGCTCATGAAATGGTAGGGGGTGACCGATATTTTTCCATGCTAGATGTGTTATTCTCAAGATGAGTGTTTATTCACTTGTCATTGCACGAGAGTACGGCGGTAATAGGGATGCCCATTCCCAAAATGAAAAAGAAAAAAATTTACTTTATGTTGTCAAATAATAAATTCCTTGGAAAGTGTTGGTATGGAAGGCAACCGTGGATTTGGCTAGCCATGGAAAGTGAAAGTATGGTGGAAAAAGAAATAAACTTTATTTTCTGTTTGGGAACCGCTTATGATGTATCTAGCATGAAAAGATATTGAAATCTCTCGGTCGTTTTCGTTGACAGGAAAGGCATGCCACCCAAAATATTTTTCTCTATCAATTTAAACACTTGAGCTCTGGCACCTCTACAAATCCCTACTTTCCTCTGCGAAGGGCCTATCTATTTACTTTATGCAATTTTTATTTTTCAATTTGAGTCTCCATCTTCTCTTATAAAGCACCAACTAGGAGGCACTATGATCGTACTTGAGCATTAGGTATAGCTAATATTTGAGTGTGTATTGTGAATGGATCAATGATTGAGCATGATGGGCTAGGGATAACTTGCTTTAGCGTTGATATTTTGAAAGACATGGTTGCTGGTTGATATGCTTGAGTATTAAAGTTTTCATGTCAAAACTAGACTATTGCTTTGAACCATCTAAAAGTCCAAATGTCCATGCTACAAAGAAAAGAATATATGATGAACATGTTAGGCAGCATTCCACATCAAAAATTCTGTTTTCATCATTTACCTACTCGAGGACGAGTAGGAATTAAGCTTGGGGATGCTGATACGTCTCCAATGTATCTATAATTTTTGCTTGTTCCATGCTGTTATATTATCAATCTTGGATGTTTTACAATCATTTTATAGCAACTTTATATTATTTTTTGGGACTAACCTATTGACATAGTGCCAAAGTGCCAGTTGCTATTTTTGCTTGTTTTTTACTTCGCAGAAAATCAGTACCAAATGGAGCCCAAACGCTACGGGAATTTTTGGAGATTTTTTATGGACCAGAAGATCCAGGATGGGCCAAACAACAACAAGAGAGGGGGCCCAGGGTGGCCACCCTCCACCAGGGCGCGCCATAGGCCCCTGGCGTGGCCTGGTGGAGGGTGCCCACCTCGGGACTCCCCTCAACCGACTATTTGCCCTATAAATTCCCAAATTTTCAGAAATCCCTAGGGGAGTCGACGAAACACAATTCCAGCCGCCGCAAGTTCCAGAACCTCGAGATCCAATCTAACACCATCACGGAGGGGTTCATCTTCATCATAGGTGCCTCTCCGATGATGCGTGAGTAGTCCACCATAGACCTACGGGTTCGTAGGCAGTAGCTAGATGGCTTCCTCTCTCTCTATGATTCTCAATACAATGGTCTCTTGAAGATCTATTTGATATAATGACTTTTGCGGTGTGTTTGTTGGGATCCGATGAATTTTGAGTTCATGATCAGTTTCTATCCACGAATATGATTTGAGTCTTCTTTGATATCTTATTTGCATGATTACTTATATCCTCGTATTATTTCTTCGAATCTTTTGTTTAGTTAGGCCAACTAGATCGATTTTTCTTGCCATGGGAAGAGGTGCTTTGTGATGGGTTCGATCTTGCGGTGTTCTTTCCTAGTGACAGAAGGGGCAGCAAGACACGCATGTATCGTTGCCATTAAGGATAACAAGATGGGGTCTATTCCTACATGAATAGATCTTGTCTACATCATCTCACCATTCTTATTGCATTACTCCGTTTCTCCATGAACTTAATACACTAGATGCATGCTGGATAGCGGTCGATGTGTGGAGTAATAGAAGTAGATGCAGAATCGTTTTGGTCTACTTGTCTTGGACGTGATGCTTATATAATGATCATTGCCTGGATATCATCATGATTATTTGATCTTCTATCAATTGCCCAACAGTAATTTGTTCACCCACCGTGTGCTATACTCATGAGAGAAGCCACTAGTGAAACCTACGGTCCCCGGGTCTACTTTTCCATCATATTGCTTTCCGATCTACTATTTTGCCTTTTTCTTTTCAGATCTATATATATCCAAAAACCCAAAAATACCTTGCTGCACTTTTTGTTTACTTATTTGATTTTGTTTTCTTGCGAGATCTATTTGCCAAAACTATCATTACCTAACCTATCTTATTACCGTAGAGAGCTTGACAACCTCTCTTTCGCGTCGGGTTGCAAGTATTTGTTATTTGTGTGCAGGTGCTGTTTACGTGGGTGCGTGATCTTCCTCTACGGATTGATACCTTGGTTTCATAACTGAGGGAAATACTTACCGTTGTTGTGCTACATCATCCCTTCCTCTTTGGGGAAATACCGACGCAGTCTCAAGCCACGTCAGGCCCCTAGGGAAAACCCTAGGGCGCCCTCCCCTCCTCCCTTCCCCCTATATATAGAGAGGGAGAGAGAGGGCAGCCGCACGACAACGTGCTACGGCGTTGCCCCTCCTCTCCCTCGTAGTTCTTCTCCTCTCATAGACGCACGGCGAAGCCCTGCTGAGATTTCTCCACCACCACCTCACCGTGCCGTCGTGCTGCCGGTGGACTCGAGCTACTACTTCACCATCGCTCGCTGGATCGAGGAGGTGAAGGCGTCATCAAGCCATACATGTGTTGAACGCGGAGGTGCCGTCCGTTCGGCACTTGATCGGGAGTTCGCGGGACGGATCGTGATTGGATCGCGAAGACGTTCGACTACATCAACCGCGTTTCTTAACGCTTCCGCTTAGCGATCTACAAGGGTATGTAGATGCAATCTCTCCTCTCGTAGATGTTCATCTCCTAGATCAATCTTGGTGAGCGTAGGAAAATTTTGTTTGCCATGCAACGTTGTAGGGATCGAAAGTAGGTCTAGAGGGGGGTGATTAGACTACTTGACCAAATAAAAACCTAACCATTTCCCAAATTAATTAGTGGGCAGATTTTAGCAATTAGCACAAGTCAAGTTCACCCTACACATGCATGTCTATGAGTATTGCAGCGGAAATTAAAGACAAGCATATGTAAATAGAGGGGGAGAGGAGATCAAATGCAATTTGGAGACACGAAGATTTTTCCAGTGGTTCCGATAGGTGGTGCTATCGTACGTCCACGTTTATGGAGTCTTCAACCCACGGAGGGTAACGGTCGTGAGAATCCACGGAGGGCTCCACCCACAAATGGTCCATGATAATCCCCAAGTGCAAGGAATCATCGTAGCAATTTCCAAAGGTGGAAGTGATAAGTATGGAGTGTCGAACCCACAAGGAGCTAAAGGTAAGATCAATATTCTCTCAAGTCCTATCTGCCATTGATACGACTCTACGTACGACGAACGTTTGCTTCCAACTAGAAACGAGAAATAAAACTACGTTGTGGGTATGAAGAGAATAGCTTTGCATGATATCGGAGAACTAAAATATAAAAATAGGTACTGTTATCATAAAGTTAGAATATATTACAATATATTACAAATAGCGAGTGTGGAATAATGATGGGTCGGTGTGCGGAATTGTCCTAAGCAATTGTTAACAAGATCGGTAATCATTATTGCAATTTTATATGAGGGAGAGGCATAATCTAACATACTTTCTCTACTTGGATCATATGCACTTATGATTGGAACTCTAGCAAGCATCCGCAACAACTAAAGATCATTAAGGTAAAACCCAACCATAGCATTAAAGCATCAAGTCCCCTTTATCCCATACGCAACAACCCAGCTACTCGGGTTTATGCTTCTGTCACTCAAGCAACCCACTATAAGCAAATCATGAACGTATTGCAACACCCTACAGTGGGAATCCTTCTCGTGTGCGCGGCACGAAAGGCACCATAGGATAGCACCAAAATAAACGTACAACTCAAACCAATCTAGATCATCAATCAACCCATAAGACAAAAGAAATCTACTCAAAACATCATAGGATGGCAAGACATCATTGGATCATAATATGTGGCATAAAGCACCATGTTCAAGTAGGGGATTACAGCGGGATGCGGGAGAGTGGACCGCTGAAAAGACATGAGGACGGTGATGAAGAAGGTGATGTTGATGAAGACGATCACCGCGGCGATGGTTCCCCCGATGGCACTCCGACGCCACCGAGAGAGAGGGGGAGAGGGTCTCCCCCTTGTGCTTCCTCCTCCATGGCCTCCCCCCTGGGTGGGGAGAGGTTCTCCCTCTGGTCCTTGGCCTCCATGGCGATGATGGCCCCTCCGTCTTCCTCCTCCATGGTCTTCGGTGATGGTGACCCCCTCCGGCAGGGTGCCAGAGATGGCCAAGTTTGATCTTTCGTGGCTACAGAGACTTGCAGCGGCGGAACTTCCGATCTAGGTTTCTTTCTGGAGGTTTCTCGATTTATAGGAGTACTTGGCATTGGAATCAAGTCAGGGGGGGGGGTGCTCGAGGGGCCCACAAGCCAAGGGGGCGCGCCCTAGGGGGGGGGGGGCGCCCCCTAGGCTTGTGACTGCCTCGGGACTCCTCTCCGGTATCTTTTTGCTCCAGTATTTTTTATATTTTCCAAAAATATTCTCCGTAAATTTTCAGCCCATTCCGAGAACTTTTATTTCTGCACAAAAACAACACCACGGTAGCTCTGCTGAAAACAGCGTCAGTTCGGGTTAGTTCTAATCAAATCATACCAAAATCATATATAATTATTGTAAATATGGCATGAATACTTCATAAATTATAGATACGTTGGAGACGTATCAGCATCCCCAAGCTTAATTCCTGCTCGTCCTCGAGTAGGTAAATGATAAAAGAAATAATTTATGAAGTGTGAATGCTAGCAAGTGCACAAGTTTGATCAATGATAATTCCAATCACTTTTTCTAGCATCAATATAAACCATAAACAGTAGCTCATCTCATAAAACTTCTCATGATCAAGTAACAAGCTATTCACATGTTAAAGTATAGACTAGAAAGTTTCTTGAAAACTAACAAACCATATTCCTAGTCATCGAACAATTGCAATTCATCTTATTTTCAGGAAGGGTCTATGTAAGAGCTTTGATTTAGCAAATTCCACATACTCAACTATCATATAGTCTTCCATGATTATTGACACTCAAAGCATATTTTTAGAACAAATAGCATCCATCGAACACAGAGAAAGATAGGGGCTTAATGTTTCGCCTCCCAACTTATTTATCATATAGATAATTGTCAACAATAATAATTCATGATCAAATATATTTGTGTGGATACATATGTCTAGATCATTCCCCAACACATGGCGCTTGCCAAGAGAAAAAGGCGAAATATAGGAAGTGGTGAAGATCACTATGACTCTTGCATAAAGGTAAGTACTAGAAAGTAAAAGATAGGCCCTTCGTAGAGGGAAGCAGAGGTTGTCATGCGCTTTTTGTTTTTGGATGTGCAAACCCTTAATGCAAAGGAACGTCGCGTTGTATTGCCCTTTGTGATAGCAACCTTTATTATGCAGTCCGTCGCTTTTATTTCTTTACCATCACAAATTCGTACAACGCTTATTTTCCCTCACAATAAAAGATCATACATATTTAGGAGCAATTTTTATTGCTTTTTGCACCGATGACAACTTACTTGAAGGATCTTACTCAATCCATAGGTAGGTATAGTGGACTCTCATGACAAAGCTGGTTTAAGGGTGTTTGGATGCACAAGTAGTATTTCTACTTGGTGCGGAAGTTTTGGCTAGTATAAGGTAGAAGCAAGCACCACATGTTGGAGGATCCATAACAATATAACTTCTATACAAATATACCCAAACATAACTCATTACGTTGTCTTCCTTGTCCAATTTCAACTAATTTGCTCAAGTTTGAAAATAATTAATGAGCTCACAATCATATAAGATGTCCAAGATAGTATATTTATATGTGGAATCTCCCTTCCTTCAATATTCTTTCATGAATTGTTCAAGTGACCAATGCGGTGTTTGCTAACTTTCAATAAATTTTACCACCTATACTTATTAGGTGTGAAGTCATTACTCCCCATGGGATAGGTATATGAAACATATTTAATTTCATATTTATGATATTCAATTCATTCAACCATTTACTCATAGGATATAAGTGAAGCACGAGAGTGAATGACAAACTACTCCAAAAAGATATAAGTGAAGATCAATGCGTAGTCTATTAGTTAAATAGCCATGTGGGGACTCTCTCTCTTATTCAAAATTTCATATCCAATTCTTTTATTCAAACAGCAAAACAAAATAAAAATAGCACTCCAAGAATAGCACGCATCATGTGAATGAATAAAAATTTAGGTTCAACATAGGCTAACCGATAATTGTTGATGAAGAGAGATGGGATCCGTAGCATCCCCAAGCTTAGATGCTTGAGACTTCTTGAAATATTTACTTGGGATGCCTTGGGCATCCCCAAGCTTGAGCTTTGTATCTCTTTCAATCCTCTCATATCATGGTTTCACCTATTTTCAAAAACTTCATCCACACAAAACTCGAAAAGAACTCGTGAGATAGGTTAGTACACATAAGAATAAATCAACACCTCCTGTACTGCCAAGACAAGTTGAACAATAATTTCAAACATCATCTACTTTTTTACTATCATCTCCACAATTTATATCTACCAATATAGGCTATGGAAACTATAGGATAAGTAAATAACGAAACTATGACAGCAATCTGTCCAAACAGAACAGTCTGTAGAAATTTATGACAACAGTGTACTTCCGTAACTCAAAAAATTATGAAAATTTAGGACATGCTAAGGAATTTATATGACCATACTATGTAAAATTTTTAGAAACTTTCCACGTTCCAGTAAAATATGAAAATTCAAACACTACAGAAAAAGTTTCTGTTTTTTACACAGCACACATCAAACATGCAATGCAAGCATCCTAAGGCAATTCTTGGAACTTTTTATTGAAATACAAGATTATAAATAACACCTAACAGAAAATAACAAAATATAATGATGCTCCAAGCAAAACTCATATTATGTGAAGAATAAAAATATAGCTCTAAGTAAGATATACCGATAGTGTTGAAGACGAAAGAGGGGATGCTTCCGGGGCATCCCCAAGCTTAGGCGCTTGAGTCTTCCATGGTTATTACCTTGGGGGTGCCTTGGGAATCCCCAAGCTTAGGTTCTTGTCACTCCTTATGCTCCTCATATCGGTGTCTCACCCAAAACTTGAAAACTTCAATCACACAAAACTTAACGGAACTTCGTGAGAAGGGTTAGTGTAATAAAGATAAATCATTCACTTAGGTACTGTCAAGACAAGATTCATCATTGTTACCACATGATACCTATTGTATTCTAACATTCCCATAATTTATACCACTAAATATAAGCTATGGAAACACTAAAACAAGCAAACTATGCATGCAAAACAGAATCTGTCAAAAACAGAACAGTCTGTGAAGATCTGTAGTGTAACCATACTTCCCTGTCTCTAAAAATTCTTCAAAATTATGACAACCTGAAGGATTTGTATATTAAGACTGTGTAAAAATTTCAGATCATTATCAAGCTCCAGTAAAAAAAATTAAAATTCCTGTACTGGAGTTAAAAGTTTCTGTTTTGGTTCAGCATCAATTCTACTCATCTTGTGAGTCATCCCAAAGGTTTTACTTGGCACTTTATTGAAAGAAAACATATAAAACAAAGTTACTACAGTATAATAATCATGATAACACACAAAAACAGTAGGGGTAAATGTTGGGTTGTCTCCCAATAAGCGCTTTTCTTTAATGCCTTTTTAGCTAGGCATGACATTTTAATGATACTTTTCCAAGCCTAATTCCGATGATAATTTTATTCATACTCTAAAAGATATAAGTGAAGTTCATAGAGCATTCTACAATTAATATAGATTAACCAATATCCATGCTCAAAATAGATAAGTGAAGCACACGAAGCATTCTATAAAGCCATACTCAAAAGATTTAAGTGAAGCACAAAGAGCATTCTACAAAGCCATACTCAAAAGATTTAAGTGAAGCACAAAGAGCATTCTACAAAGCCATACTCAAAAGATTTAAGTGAAGCGCATGAAGCATTCTAAAAATCAATGAAGGACTATCTCATACTAGAAGGGTGCATAAAAGGAAAAGAAAAACACTAAAGATGCATATCATGTGAACAAAACAAAAACCGAGGTATACCGATAATTGTTGAAGAATAAAGATGGGATGCCTTCCGGGGCATCCCCAAGCTTAGATGCTTGAGTCTCCTTGAAATATTTACTTGGTCTGCCTTGGGCATCCCCAAGCTTGAACTCTTGTCTCTCCGTATTCTTCTTATATCGATACCTCCTCGATCTTTGAACACTTCATTCACACAAAACTTAACAAAACCCTCGTGAGATCCGTTAGTATAATAAAGCAAAATACTACTTTAAGTACTGTTGTGAACTCATTCCAAATTCATATTAGCATTATATATACTGTAGTACAACTTCACCATGGTTCATACCCCCCGATACTGCCCATAGATTCATCAAAATAAGAGAACAATGCATAGAAAACAGAATCTGTCAAAAACAGGACAGTCTGTAGAAATCTGGAAACTTCGTATACTTCTGTAACTCAAAAAATTCTGAAAATTTAGGACAAATTAAAATATTTGTATATAAGTACTGTGTAAAAATTTCAGAAACTTTTGAAGTTCCAGTAAGAAATGTAAATTCATGCACTACAGTCAAAGTTTCTGTTTTTGCATCGCACAAAGCAAACAAGCAATCTAAACATCTTAAAACCAAATCTTGGCACATTATTTTTATAATACAATGGATATATACAAGGGGATAATTATTTTTGAGAAACTTCCATGAAAAATTCTACATTGTTTCCATGAGCATGAACACAAGTGTTCAAGGTCGACCCTCACTTCTCCAATGCACAACCTTCCAATCACTTCTCTTTTTGAAAAACTTCTTAGGCATAAGAGGCAAGTAATTCTTTTTGTATTTTTTTTCATTATTTAATTTTTTTTTGTATGTTTCACCCACAACTAAAGAAATCAAAAAGGGAAAACAAAATCTACTTAGTGAAGAAAGCAAACAAGCACACACGAGAATATCAACCCCATGCTATTGCTCCCCGGCAACGGCGCCAGAAAAGAGCTTGATAATCCCCAAGTGCAAGGAATCATCGTAGCAATTTCCAAAGGTGGAAGTGATAAGTATGGAGTGTCGAACCCACAAGGAGCTAAAGGTAAGATCAATATTCTCTCAAGTCCTATCTGCCACTGATACGACTCTACGTATGCCGAACGTTTGCTTCCAACTAGAAATGAGAAATAAAACTACGTTGTGGGTATGAAGAGAATAGCTTTGCATGATATCGGAGAACTAAAATATAAAAATAGGTGCTGTTATCATAAAGTTAGAATATATTACAATATATTACAAATAGCGAGTGTGGAATAACGATGGGTCGGTGTGCGGAATTGTCCTAAGCAATTGTTAATAAGATCGGTAATCATTATTGCAATTTTATATGAGGGAGAGGCATAAGCTAACATACTTTCTCTACTTGGATCATATGCACTTATGATTGGAACTCTAGCAAGCATCCGCAACAACTAAAGATCATTAAGGTAAAACCCAACCATAGCATTAAAGCATCAAGTCCCCTTTATCCCATACGCAACAACCCACCTACTCGGGTTTATGCTTCTGTCACTCAAGCAACCCACTATAAGCAAATCATGAACGTATTGCAACACCCTACATCGGGAATCCTTCTCGTGTGCGCGGCATGGAAGGCACCATAGGACAGCACCAAAATAAACATACAACTCAAACCAATCTAGATCATCAATCAACCCATAAGACAAAAGAAATCTACTCAAAACATCATAGGATGGCAACACATCATTGGATCATAATATGTGGCATAAAGCACCATGTTCAAGTAGGGGATTACAGCGGGATGCGGGAGAGTGGACCGCTGAAAAGACATGAGGACGGTGATGAAGAAGGTGATGTTGATGAAGACGATCACCGCAGAGATGGTTCCCCCGATGGCACTCCGGCGCCACCGAGAGAGAGAGGGGGAGAGGGTCTCCCCCTTGTGCTTCCTCCTCCATGGCCTCCCCCCTGGGTGGGGAGAGGTTCTCCCTCTGGTCCTTGGCCTCCATGGCGATGATGGCCCCTCCGTCTTCCTCCTCCATGGTCTCCGGTGATGGTGACCCCCTCCGGCAGGGTGCCGGAGAGGGCCAAGATTGATCTTTCGTGGCTACAGAGACTTGCGGCAGCGGAACTTCCGATCTAGGTTTCTTTCTGGAGGTTTCTCGATTTATAGGAGTACTTGGCGTTGGAATCAAGTCAGGGGGGTGCTCGAGGGGCCCACAAGCCAGGGGGCGCGCCCTAGGGGGGGCGGCGCCCCCTAGGCTTGTGACTGCCTCGGGACTCCTCTCCGGTATCTTTTTGCTCCAGTATTTTTTATATTTTCCAAAAATATTCTCCGTAAATTTTCAGCCCATTCCGAGAACTTTTATTTCTGCACAAAAACAACACCACGGTAGCTCTGCTGAAAACAGCGTCAGTCCGGGTTAGTTCTAATCAAATCATACCAAAATCATATATAATTATTGTAAATATGGCATGAATACTTCATAAATTATAGATACGTTGGAGACGTATCAGTCCACGAAGTAGCAACCTTGACTATTCCATGATGGCCTACGTCCACGGAGGACTAGCCTTACTCGGGGTAGATCTTCACGAAGTAGGCGATCTCCTTGCCCTTACAAACTTCTTGGTTCACTCCACAACACGAAGTAGGAGGCTCCCAAGCGACACCTAACCAATCTAGGAGGCACCACCCTCCAAAAGGTAATAGGCTCGATATTAACGATGAACTCCTTGCTCTTGTGTTTCAAATGATAGTCTCCTCAACACACAATCACTCTCTCACAGATTTGGCTTGGGTAGAAGAGGTTGATTGGATGGAAAGAAACTTGGGGAGGCTAGAAATCAAGATCCATATGGTTGGAGTGGATGATCTTGACCTCAACACAAGGGTAGGTGGCTCTCTCTCAGAAAGTTGGATGGGGCAAGTGTGGAATAGTTCTGAGTGCTTCTCTTGAGAGTGGGATGTGGTGGAGGGGTATATATAGGCATCTCCAAAAATCCAACCGTTACAACATTATTGACTAACTCGGTGAAACCGATATGAAACTCGGTCGTACCGATTTTCTCAAAATGTGGCAACTTTAGGAATCTCGATGGTACCGATATATGATTCTCGGTGGTACCGAAATGAGTGGCCGAGGGCAGTTTCCAAACTCGGTGGCACCGATTTACAAAACTCAAAAATTCCGATTTTATAAATCAGCATGACAGAGAGTTGGTCACCAAACTCGGTTGCACCGATATTAAACTTGGTTGTACCGAGAATAGAAATGTGGCTAGGGTTCTGTTTGGGTTTGAAACTCGGTGAAGCTGATAAGAAACTTGGTGTCACCGATTTTGAGTGGAATGGTTTTGAGACAGAATATTTGTGGAAGAGTTTGTGAGTGTATTTGGTGGCTAACACTTGATCACTTGAGCATTTCATTCACCATTAATACCTCACCCCCTTTTGATAGTATTGGCTTTCCTATGGACTCAAAGTGATTTCTCACAAAGTAAAATGTAGAGTCTTCATCCTTGTAGCTTTGCCAATCTTATTCCTTGTATCGATTTCTCACAAAGTAAAATGTAGAGTCTTCATCCTTATAGCTTTGCCAATCTTATTCCTTGTATCTTGGGGTCTCCTCACAATCTTTTGCCAATCTATCATTAAACTTTTTCCTGAGATATACTTAGTGGAAAACATTAGTCCAATGAAGTATATATTGTTATTAATTACCAAAACCACCTAGGGAGAAGTTGTGCTTTCAATCTCCCCCTTTTTGGTAATTGATGAAAACATATAGATCAAAGCTTCGATGAGAGATATAAATAATGAATAGCATCTTTGCTTTGAGAGGTATGTGATAAGCAAGAGCTCCCCCTAAATTTGTGCATTATTTTGAATTTGCGTTTGAATGCAAATGCACAATCGATTAGGATTATGGGTCACTCTTTCATGTCACATACAACTTGGTGGTGCGCTAAAATTAATATGAGTGAATAACAAGCACAACACACCAAACAATAGTAAATGATCATCACATAGAAATCTCAAAGATAGGCGATAATAGCATCACATAAGAGTATATGATCAAATACCACAAAAATTTGCAACACACAAACGATAAAACCAATGTTTTTGAAAAACCAGAGAGGAATCAAAATGCAACACTCTCTCTCAAGAAGCCCTAGGATCAGAGAGGAATCAAAATGCAACACTCTCTCTCAAGAAGCCCTAGGATCTACAACTTCTCCCCCTTTGGCAACAAGTTACCAAAAAGTTCAAAGCTATAGAGCTAAGCGTCACTCTGGGCTGGATCTCCTCCATGAGATGATGAAGCTGCGCTTGTAGCTGTCGATGGAGTCGAGAGAAGAGCATCTGCAAAAACTTCAGCTGAAGTCCTCTGAGGTGGTGGAGTAGACACTGGAGCTGATGGAGCTGTAGGAGCTGTAGGAGCTGTAGCAGGAGCTGAAGAAGATGGCCTGATCTCTGGTGCTGGCACTGTGGGAGTCCTTGACTGAGTCCTAAACTGGGTACCTGGTTGAAGAACTGGACTCTCCTCCTCCTCATCATCAGTGGTGTGAGGGCTAGGCACTGCATCCACTTCCTTCTTGAGCTCATTGACTGTCTTAGTCAGCCCATCTACCTTGTCATTAAGAGTTTTAACTCTGTTCTCCACTATCCTCACAAGACTGTGCTGATTTTGCAATATAGTCTTGATATCCTCCTTCATACTCAGAACAGTGCTAAAAAGCATATCCATCTGTTCAGCCCTGGTTTTTGGCACTGGAGCACTAGTGGCTCTTGCTGACTCAGCTGCTTCTCTACCTGCAGTTGCAGTGGGATGATTTGGATCCATCACCACCACATTATCCTCAAACTCTGGCTGGAGTGGCATATGAGGTCGATCAAGGGCATACACATTCTTCTCAAGCTTGGAGTTGATGAGCATCTGAATGTATGGGGCATAACCACAAGATCTCTTCCGATCTGTAGCTGTCCTCTTCACAGTCTCAACAATAAGATCCATGACTCTGAATCCGGTGTGAAGGTCAATGTGGTGCATCATATTGATTGAGTAGCCTCGGATCATCTTGTCATCTCGTGACTTGGGCATCAAGGTGTATCTCATGATGGTGTTGGTGGTCGGCAGACCTACTTGCAGATAATAAACTGAACCAAGTTTATCTGAATGCATATAATCAGCAGGGATCTCCTTGTACATATTGGCCATGGAGTTGTGATTCATCTTTGACTCACTGTACACATCTAGATCACCATCTTGTACTTGTGGGGCTCCTAAGATGGTATCCCACTCTTCAACAGTGGATTCGTACTTGGCACCTTCTGTCATCCAGACAATCCTGCCATCACCATAAAAATGAGCAGTAGAGTAGAACTGCATAATCATCTCATCATTCCAGGGTGTGAACTCTCTACCAACAAAGTTCTCAATGTCAATGCATCTAAAGTTTTCTTGCACATGGGGAAAGAAATCTTCATTCTTCTCAATGAAGTCCCAGTCAACATATCTCATGTCACTGACAGCTAGGCATTTGTCAAAAAGTACAGTCTCATAGAAGTCTTGCTGTTCCTTGGTATGAAATCTTGCATCCACAACAGTCCTTCTCCTAGAGGCATAAGGATCATTTGCTCTCAATGATCTTAGACCCGAGTCTTTCCTTTTCTTCATGTCTTCAGCAACTGGGTGATCATCATTGTGCAAGGGAATGTGTGGCCTCAGTTGCCTCAACACTGGCAAATCCTCTTCTTCTTCTGCTGGCATAGTTGATTGCTTGTTCTTGGCAGAACTAGGAATGTCTCTGGTAGACTTCTTGGATTTGGAGGCAGCAGCAGTCTTCTTGGGAGCAGTCTTGGTGCCTTTGGATGATGTATCCTTGGGCATAGCATCAGCTAACAGCTTCTTCTTCTTAGATGGAGGGGCCTTGGCAGCTGGTTCCTCCTCCTCTTCCTCAGCAGCAGCTTCTGGATCCTCATACATAGAGGTAGCTCTTCCAACAACATGGACAATTCTCTTCCTTGACCTCTTCTTCTCACCTGCCTTCTTAGGCATAGATTTCTTCCTTGGAGGTGACTCAAGATGTAGAGTCATGCTCTGCTTGGCATGGTCAGGACCCTTGATAGAATCTGATTTGGCATAGATTTTCTTAACTACCTTTCTCTTGGATGTGGTAGCAACAGAGGTTGTGCCCTTGGCAATTTTGTCCTTCTTTGGTGGCTCTACCTCAGGAACAAAATATTCATCTTCCTCATCTGAGTTCAATTTTCTCCTTGCCCTGGTGGCAGCCTTGGGAAAGTCAGGTGAACTAGGCACGTCATCTCGAGAAGATGAGCTTCCCTCAGGACTAGTGCCTGGACTCATATCCACATTCTCTTCCCTGAAATTGTTCTGACTATCATCTGATTCTAATATGATGACCCTGTGAAAGGAGCATAGAGGAGCAGAAGAGTTGAGCATCACAAAAACACAGAATTTTTCAAAATCCAAACTTAGAAACTTTGGGTATGAACTACTGCAAAATGAATTTCGGTAGCACCGGGTTGCAATTTTCGGAGTCACCGAGACTGACCACATACATAACAAAAACTTGGGCCGCCTTTTCGGTGTAACCAAAAAGAACTACTCGGTCTCACCGAAGTGGTTCTCGGAAACCCTAAAAACTAAATCGGTGGAACCAATTTTATCAACTCGGTATCACCGAGATGCATCTTGCGGGAGGTCAGATCCAAAATTTCTTCGTTTTCTAATCTATAGAGGATTCTATTGGGATAGATTGATTTCACATGGTGTATTACAGAAGAAAACATCCCAATGCGCTTGATTCAGACATGGAACGCATGAGGAAATCGGAACCGTACCCTAACTTGGCGGCGGTCCGACTACGGCGACGACGGCGAGGATCCCAACGGCGGAGGCGCTCGGGGAAGCAAGGGCGACGACCAGAGGGGTCAGGAGCGGCAACTTAGGGTTGGGGACACGGGCGTTTGAAGATGAATTTCAAACGTCGGGTCCGCCTGGATTAAGTACCCTTCACTGTCGGTGAAACCGATTTTTATTTATCGGTGTCACCGAGTTCCACAACCAGCAAGTGGCTAGGAAACTCGGTGTCACAGAGAAAGAGAAATCGGTGTTACCGAGATAATAAAACCAGATCAGCTCACTGCTTCGGTGGAACCGAGATTTTTGAATCGGTGGAACCAAGATGCACATGAGAGCTTTTGGAATGCAGCTCTTGTCGACACGGTACTCCGAGTGCTCCTCACATAGAGGGATCGAGAAGTGCTTGTTCAAGTTTTGTGATGTAGCATGAATAGAATATGAGACGAGAAAGCATAGATAGCTAGAGAGGGGTCCTAGGCATTCTTGTCCATCCAATTGGCAACAGAAAAATCAAAGTCCAAATAGCAACAATTGGATGTCCTCGAATGAGAAAAGATATGCATACCAGCATGCTCACACAATAAGATGTCCAATGAAATCATAGCAAACATGCAAAACCACTATAGTATCTACCAAGCACTTGGGTGATGATGAAGTCATTTATATATGAGTATATTGACTTAGGAGCCAAGTAAGAAGACTTGATCATAGGTCATACTCATCGTTTAAGCACAAGTGGGCTTACCACTTTTACATAAAGCATTTAATGTTGTCACATTCTAAAGAGATGCTTTAACTCAAGTTTTAGAGTAAAGCTCCCCCTTGATGTGACATCCCCCCTTAAGAGGGATAAACTAACCTTGGGTTTTGTCGTAGAAGACTTCATGTGGGTGATGTAGTGGTGGATGCTCAAAGTTGATGAAGATCATCTTTAGTTGGGAGCAATCCTTGTTGTTTCTTACTCTTCTCACCTACATGGGTTAGTCCCAAGCACAAGAGACATATACAAGTATATCCATGGACATGGAGTGCAAAGCATATGAGAGGATGTCCATGAATTCTTTAATTACCTTGTCCCTTGCTTACCTTTGAGGGAATGTGTGACTCCTTGAACTATTGCATAATGTTGGAGTTAATTGCATATAGTCCTTGCCAATAATGAATGTGAGTGAATTTCATTGGCGGAGTCACCCCTCAAGAACTTCTCTAGTTCTTCTTCTTGGGAACCCACATAAAGTTGATGGGGATCCTTGGAGTTGAAGTAGCACTAGTTGAAGTAGAGCTTGGAGTAGCCTTGGGAACCCACTTCACCACGGCTAGGGACTCATCATCATATATGTCAATGTCATCATGGAGCTTGCCCTTGCCCTTGTGGTCTTGTGGAGGGAGGTCATCTTGAGATCTTGTTCCCTTGGGAGGAGTAGGATCATACTTCTCTCTTTGGGGAACAAACTTCGGGTTGGGGTATTGACCTTCTTCCCATTCGACTCCATTGGCGTTGAAGTAGCCAATGCCATGGTTCTTTCGGTATCCTCCATGCTTGCGCACAATCTCCTTGAATTTCTTACATCCGGCAAGACTTTTGTAGACACCTTTCTCTATAGCTCCATTCAATAAATTGTTTTCTTGCTCAAGCGTAACTTGGCTAAGAGGATCATTAGTGGAATCAATAGAGCTACTAGAAAGAACATCATTTGTTTTAGCATTTGCTTTGTTGTTACTAGATGAAGAACCTTTCTTGCCTTTGTTATTAGTTTGCTTAGATTTGACTTGTGGAACAAATGCAGACAAGAGTAATCGTTTGGCAAGATAAGAAGAACTCTTCTTTCGAAGATCGTCATTGATAGCTTTAAGAAATTCATGCTCTTGCTCTAAGTTGAGCTTCTCGAAGCGTAGCTTCTCATGAGTTCTTACAAGCTCTCTATGATCTTCTAAAGTAGATTCATCAGCTAACTTAAGAGTGTTTAATTCTTTAGTTAGACGCTCAATCTCCTTCTTATCATCATCGTTCGATTTATCTTGGTTCGCATGGAAATCATCAAGTTCATTTTGACTAACATCACTAGTTTTATCAAAGAGCAAGTCATCATCTCCTAGTAAATCATCCTCATCACTATTAAAGTCAAGGTACTCGGGGTGTGATACCTTGGGGCCTTTAGCCATGAAGCAACTTCCACTACCTTCATTTGGTGAATCAAATATGTCGTAGGAGTGGGAGGTTACTAGTGCAAGTACGGCAACCCCTTCATCTTGACTATGTTTGGAGTTGGAGTGGTAGCTTCTCTCGGATTGGTTGTCGGATTCGGAGCCGGAAACCCATTCACCAACATGAGCTTGATGTCTTCTTCTTATGTAGCTCTTGGTGTACTTGTCCTTCTTCTATGAGTCTTTGCTTCTCCGGGAGGGTCTTCGTTCATAGCGATCTTCTCTACTCCTTCTCTCTCTACGAGGTGATTCATCTCTCGAGCTTCGTCTTCTGGGTGATTCTTCTCTTCTCTTGTAGGGGGCCGTGCACTCATTGGAATAGTGTCCGGGCCTTCCACAATTGTAGCAGTTTCGGTCACGACTAGAAGAACGCTTCTCATCATATCTTGAGTTGGAGCTTCTTTCTTTGCCTCCACTCTTGTAGAACTTGTTGAATTTCCTGACCATGAGGCTTATCTCTTCATTGGTAACAAGGTTGTCACTTGAAGTAGCGGGAGTGTCACTTGTAGCTTTGTAAGCACCGCTTGACTTGTTGTGGAGATCTTCTTTGTCCTTGAGTGACATCTCATGAGCTACAATCCTTCCAATCACTTCCGTAGGCTTGAGATCTTTGTAGTTTGGCATCATTTGGATCAACGTGCACACAGTGTCATACTTTCCATACAAGTCACTAAGAATCTTCTTGATGATGAATTTGTCGGTCATTTCCTCGCTTCCTAAGCCGGCAATCTCATTGGTGATGAGAGCAAGCCTAGAATACATCTCCGCGACTTCTTCACCATCCTTCATCTTGAACTTGTCAAGTTGACTTTGGAGCACATCCAACTTAGATTCCCTGACGGACTCGGTACCTTCGTGCATGTCAACCAAAGTATCCCAAATCTCTTTTGCATTCTCAAGACGGCTGATTTTGTTGAATTCTTTGAGGCATAGGCAGTTGAAGAGGATGTCACGTGCTTGAGCATTATATTGCAACATCTTCAATACTTCCGCGGTCGCTTCACGATCCGGTTCCTTTCCATCACCAAAGAATTCACCTTGCAATCCAACACGAACAACAGCCCATACGGCAGGGTTATGACCAAGAATATGCATTTTCATTTTATGTTTCCAACTAGCAAAGTTTGTACCATCAAAATATGGACCTCTACGGTGATAGTTTCCCTCACTAGATGCCATACTCTCCTTGGTTGTGAGACCAATGCAATGGATACCAAAGCTCTGATACCACTTGTAGGGATCGAAAGTAGGTCTAGAGGGGGGTGATTAGACTACTTGACCAAATAAAAACCTAACCTTTTCCAAAATTAATTAGTGGGCAGATTTTAGCAATTAGCACAAGTCAAGTTCACCCTACACATGCATGTCTATGAGTATTGCAGCGAAAAGTAAAGACAAGCATATGTAAATAGAGGGGGAGAGGAGATCAAACACAATTTGGAGACACGAAGATTTTTCCCGTGGTTCCGATTGGTGGCGCTATCGTACGTCCACGTTTATGGAGTCTTCAACCCACGGAGGGTAACGGCCGCGAGAGTCCACGGAGGGCTCCACCCACGAAGGGTCCACGAAGTAGCAACCTTGACTATTCCATGATGGCCTACGTCCACGGAGGACTAGGCTTACTCGCGGTAGATCTTCACGAAGTAGGCGATCTCCTTGCCTTTACAAACTTATTGGTTCACTCCACAACACGAAGTAGGAGGCTCCCAAGCGACACCTAACCAATCTAGGAGGCACCACCCTCCAAAAGGTAATAGGCTCGATAGTAACGATGAACTCCTTGCTCTTGTGTTTCAAATGATAGTCTCCTCAACACACAATCACTCTCTCACATATTTGGCTTGGGTAGAAGAGGTTGATTGGACGGAAAGCAACTTGGGGAGGCTAGAAATCAAGATCCATATGGTTGGAGTGGATGATCTTGACCTCAACACAAGGGTAGGTGGTTCTCTCTCAGAAAATTGGATGGGGGCAAGTGTGGAATAGTTCTGAGTGCTTCTCTTGCGAGTGGGATGTGGTGAAGGGGGTATATATAGGCATCTCCAAAAATCCAACCGTTACAACATTATTGACCAACTCGGTGAAACCTATATGAAACTCGGTCGTACCAATTTGTTCAAAATGTGGCAACTTTAGGAATCTCGGTGGTACCGATATATGATTCTTGGTGGTACCGAAATGAGTGGCCGAGGGCAGTTTCCAAACTCGGTGGCACCGATTTACAAAACTCGGAAATTTTGATTTTATAAATCAGGATGACAGAGAGTTGGTCACCAAACTCGGTTGCACCGATATTGAACTTGGTTGTACCGAGAATAGAAATGTGGCTAGGGTTCTGTCTGGGTTTGAAACTCGGTGAAGCTGATAAGAAACTTGGTGTCACCGATTTTGAGTGGAATGGTTTTGAGACAGAATATTTGTGGAAGAGTTTGTGAGTGTATTTGGTGGCTAACACTTGATTACTTGAGCATTTCATTCACCATTAATACCTCACCCCCTTTTGATAGTATTGGCTTTCCTATGGATTCAAAGTGATTTCTCACAAAGTAAAATGTAGAGTCTTCATCCTTGTAGCTTTGCCAATCTTATTCCTTATATCTTGGGGTCTCCTCACAATCCTTTGCCAATCTATCATTGAACTTTTTCCTGAGATATACTTAGTGGAAAACATTAGTCCAATGAAGTATATGTTGTTATTAATTACCAAAACCACATAGGGAGAAGTTGTGCTTTGAAACATTCCCCAATAGTGGTATCAGAGCTAGGTCTTTGCGTAGATGACATCACGAGTAGAACACAAAAGAGTTTGTGGGCGTTGATATTCAGATTGCTTCCTTCCTTAGTCTTTTCTTGATTCAGCGGTATTGTGGGATGAAGCGGCCCAGACCAACTTTACATGTCCACGTACATGAGACCGGTTCCATCAACTGACATGTGACTTTGTTGCATAAGATGGCTGGCGGGTGTCTGTCTCTCCCACCTTAGTTGAATCGGATTCGACGAAGGCAGTCCTTGTAGAAGGTTAAATAGCAACTTATATATCACCGTTGTGGTTTTGCGTAGGTAAGAATCGTTCTTGCTAGATACCCATAGCAGCCACGTAAAACTTGCAATAACAAATTAGAGGACGTCTAACTTGTTTTTGCAGGGTATGTTGTGATATGATATGGCCAAAGACATGATAATATATATTTGATGTATGAGATTATCATGTTTTGTAATAGTTTATATCGACTTGCATGTCGATGCATACGGCAACTGGCAGGAGCCATAGGGTTGTCTTTAATTATTGTATGACCTGCGTGTCAATCATTAAGCGCTATGTAATGCTTTACTTTATCACTAAACGATAGCAATAGTAGTAGAATCATGGTTGGCGTGACAACCCCGATGGCAACACGATGATGGAGATCATGATGATGGAGATCATGGTGTCATGCCGATGACGATGGAGATCATGCCGGTGCTTTGAAGATGGAGATCAAAAGCACAAGTTCATGGCCATATCATGTCACTTATGATTTGCATGTGATGTTAATCCTTTTATGCATCTTATTTTGCTTAGGATGACAGTAGCATTATAAGGTGATCCCTCATTAAAATTTCAAGATAAAATTGTGTTCTCCCCGAGTGTGCACCGTTGCGAAAGTTCGTCGTTTCGAAGCACCACGTGATGATAGGGTGTGATAGACTCTACGTTCACATACAACGGGTGCAAGCCAGTTTTGCACATGCGGAACACTCGGGTTAAACTTGATGATCCTAGCATGTACAAACATGGCCTTGGAACACAAGAGACCGAAAGGTCGAACATGAGTCATATAGTAGATATGATCAACATGGAGATGTTCACCATTGAAACCACCTCATCTCACGTGATGATCGGACTTGGGTTGGTGAATTTGGATCGTGTAGCACTCGGATGACTGGAGGGATGTCATTTTGAGTGGGAGTTTTAAGTAATATGATTAACTAATCTCATTATCTTGAACAATAGTCTAAGTTATCTTTGCAAATTTATGTTGTAGATCAATGGCTCGCGTAGTAGCTCCCCTGAATTTCAATGCGTTCCTAGAGAAAGCCAAGCTGAAAGATGATGGAAGTAACTTTGTAGACTGGGCCTGTAATCTAAGGATTATCCTCACGACTGCCCAAAAGGCTTATGTCCATGATGCACCGATCGGTGACCAACCCACTCCGACCTTTGTGGACGTTATGAACGCCTGGCAGACGCGTGTTGATGACTACTCAATAGTTCAGTGTGCCATGTTGTATGGCTTAGAACCGGGACTACAAAGACGTTTTGAACGTCATGGAGCATATGAGATGTTCCAGGAGTTGAAGTTTATTTTTGAGAAGAATGCCCGGATCGAGAGGTATGAGACCTCCGATAAGTTCCATGCTTGCAAGATGGAGGAGAACGGGTCTGTGAGTGAGCACATACTCAGAATGTCTGGGTATTCCAACCGTCTGGCTGAGTTGGGAGTTTTACTCCCGCCAGAGGCAATCACTAACAGAGTTCTTCAATCACTATCACCTAGCTACAAAAGCTTTGTGTTGAACTATAACATGCAAGGGATGAACAAATCAGTCGATGAGTCAGAAATCCAGAAGGAGCATCAAATGTTGATGGTCAATAAAACCACTAGTTTCAAGAAGAATGGCAAGGGTAAGAAGGGTAACTCCAAGAAGAGTGGCAAAGCAGTTGCTCCTCCCATGAAAAAACCCAAGGCTGGGCCCAAGCCGGAAACTGAGTGCTTCTATTGCAAGGGAACTAGCCACTGGAAGCGGAATTGCCCTAAGTATCTGGCCGACAAGAAGGCGGCCAACACCAAACAAGGTATATATGATATACATGTTATTGATGTGTACCTTACCAACTCTCGTTGTAGTGCCTGGGTATTTGATACCGGTTCGGTTGCTCACATTTGCAACTCAAAATAGGAACTACGGAATAGACGGAGGCTGGCAAAGGACGAAGTGACGATGCGCGTGGGAAATGGTTCCAAGGTTGATGTGATCGCCGTCGGCACGCTCGCTCTTCGATTACCATCGGGATTAGTGATGAACCTGAATAATTGTTATTTAGTGCGTGCGTTGAGCATGAACAATATATCTGGATCTTGTTTAATGCGAGACGTTTACTCATTTAAATGAGAGAATAATGGTTGTTCTATTTATATGGGTAATATCTTTTATGGTCATGCACCCAATGTGAGGGGTTTATTCTTATTGAATCTCGATAGTGATGATACACATGTTCATAACATTGATGCCAAAAGATGTAGAGTTGATAATGATAGTACCACTTTCTTGTGGCACCGCCGCTTAGGTCATATTGGTGTAAAACGCATGAAGAAGCTCTATGCTGATCGACTTTTGGAGTCACTTGATTTTGAATCACTTGACACATGTGAACCATGCCTCATGGGCAAGATGACTAAGACCCCGTTCTCTGGAACAATGGAACGGGCAAGTGACTTGTTGGAAATCATACATACTGATGTATGCGGTCCGATGAGCGTTGAGCCGCGCGGTGGATATCGTTACTTTCTCACCTTCACCGATGACTTAAGTAGATATGGGTATATTTACTTAATGAAACACAAGTCTGAAACATTTGAAAAGTTCAAGGAATTTTAGAGTCAAGTTGAGAATCATCACAACAAGAAGATTAAGTTCCTACGATCTGATCGAGGAGGAGAATATCTGAGTTATGAGTTTGGCAATCACTTAAGAAAATGTGGAATTGTTTCACAGTTGACGCCACCTGGAACACCACAGCGTAATGGTGTGTCCGAATGTCGTAATCGAACCTTATTGGATATGGTGCATTCTATGATGTCTCTTGCCGATCTACCACTATCATTTTGGGGTTATGCGTTAGAGACATCTGCATTCACTTTAAATAGGGCACCATCTAAATCCGTTGAGACGACACCGTATGAACTGTGGTTTGGCAAGAAACCAAAGTTGTCGTTTCTTAAAGTTTGGGGATGCGATGCTTATGTCAAAAGGCTTCAGCCAGAAAAGCTCAAACCCAAAGCGGAAAAATGCGTCTTCATAGGATACCCAAAAGAGACGGTTGGGTACACCTTCTATCTCAGATCCGAAGGCAAAGTGTTTGCCGCTAATAATGGGTCATTTCTCAAGAAAGAGTTTCTCTCGAAAGAATTGAGTGGGAGGAAGATAGAACTTGATGAGGTTGTTGAACCTTTACTTCAACTAGAGAGTAGCGCATCACAGAAAGATGTTTCTGTGGAGCCTACATCAGTTGAAGAGGAAGCTAATGATGGTGATCATGAAGCTTCGGATCAAGTTACTATCGAACCTCGTAGGTCGACAAGGACACGAACTGCTCCTGAATGGTATGGTAACCCTGTCTTGGAGGTCATGTTGTGGGACAACGATGAACCTACAAGCTATGGAGAAGCGATGGTGCGCCCGGATTCCGACAAATGGTTAGAGGCTATGAAATCCGAAATGGGATCCATGTATGAAAACAAAGTGTGGACTTTGGAAGTATTACCTAAAGGGCGAAAGGCCATCCATAATAAATGGATCTTCAAGAAGAAAACGGACGCGAACGGTAATGTCACCGTCTATAAAGCTCGACTGTGGCAAAGGGTTTTTCACAAGTTCAAGGAATTGACTACGATGAGACTTTCTCACCCGTAGTGATGCTTAAGTCCGTCAGAATCATGTTAGCAATAGCTGCATTTTTTGATTATGAAATTTGGCAGATGGATGTCAAAACAGCGTTCCATAACGGTTTCCTTGAGGAAGAGTTGTATATGATGCAACCAGAAGGTTTTGTCGATCCAGAGAATGCTGACAAAGTTTGCAAACTCCAGCGATCCATTTATGGGCTGGTGCAAGCATCTTGGAGTTGGAATCTTCGCTTTGATGAGGTGATCAAAGCGTTTGGGTTTATACAAGTTTACGGAGAAGCTTGTATTTACAAGAAAGTGAGTGGGAGCTCTATAGTGTTTCTAATATTATACGTGGATGACATATTGCTGATTGGAAACAATATAGAATTTTTGGAAAGCGTGAAGGAATATTTAAACAAGAGTTTTTGAATGAAGCACCTAGGAGAAGCTGCTTTCATATTAGGCATCAAGATCTATAGAGATAGATCGAGATGCTTAATAGGACTTTCACAGAGCACATACCTTGATAAAGTTTTGAAGAAGTTCAAAATGGATCAGTCCAAGAAAGGGTTCTTGCCTGTATTGCAAGGTGTGAAGTTGAGTAAGACTCAATGCCCAGTGACTGCAGAGGATAGAGAAAAGATGAGTGTCATCCCCTATGCTTCTGCCATAGGCTCTATCATGTATGCAATACTGTGCACAAGACCAGATGTCAGCCTTGCCATAAGTATGGCTGGAAGGTTTCAAAGTGATCCAGGAGTGGAACACTAGACGACGGTCAAGAATATCCTTAAGTACGTGAAAAGGACTAAGGAAATGTTTCTCGTTTATGGTGGTGATCAAGAGCTCGTCGTAAAGGGTTACGTCGATGCAAGCTTTGATAATGATCCGGATGACTCTAAGTCTCAAACCGGATACGTATATATATTCTCAATGGGGGAGCGGTAAGCTGGTGCAGTTTCAAGCAAAGCATGGTAGCTGATTCTACATGCGAAGTGGAGTACATAGCTGCCTCGGAGGCAGCAAAGGAAGGTGTATGGATGAAGCAGTTCATGACGGATCTTGGAGTTGTGCCCGGTGCACTAGACCCAATGACTCTGTTTGTGACAACACTGGTGCCATCGCTCTGGCCTAGGAACCAAGGTTTCACAAGAGGACCAGACATATAAAGCGATGCTTCAATTCCATCCACGATTACATCAAGGAGGAGGACATAAATATTTGCAAAGTACACACGGATCTGAACGTCGCAAACCCGTTGACTAAGCCTCTTCCACGAGCAAAACATGATCGGCACCAGAACTCTATGGGTGTTAGATTCATTACAATGTAAATAACATAGTGATGTGAGCTAGATTATTGACTCTAGTGCAAGTGGGAGACTGTTGGAAATATGCCCTAGAGGCAATAATAAATTGGTTATTATCATATTTCCTTGTTCATGATAATCGTTTATTATTGTTGGGGAACGTCGCATGGGAAACAAAAATTTTCCTACGCACACGCAAGATCTATCCATGGTGATGAGCATCTACGAGAGGGAGAGTGAATCTACATACCCTTGTAGATCGCTAAGCGGAAGCGTTAAGAAACGCGGTTGATGTAGTCGAACGTCTTCGCGATCCAAATCGCAAGTCGTCCCTCGATCCAAACACGATCTAGCGCCGAACGGACGGCACCTCCGCGTTCAACACACGTATGGCTTGATGACGCCTTCACCTCCTCGATCCAGCGAGCGATGGTGAAGTAGTGGATGAGTTCCGGCAGCACGACAGCGTGGTGATGGTGGTGAGGAACAATCTCTGCAGGGCTTCGCCAAGCACTACGGAGATTATGACGAGAGGAGCTAGAGGGTTAGGGTTTTCGGCACACGGCTTGGGAAATCTTGATCTATCCCGTGTGCTAGCCCTGCCTCTCTATTTATATGTTGAGCCCTGGGGTCTAAACTTGGAGAGAAAGCCTCCACAAGGTCGGTTTTGCCCTCACGGAAAGAGTCCCACTCGGATTCCAGCAATACCGCGTACAAGCGGTAGTACCGCTCATGAGCGGTAGTACTGCTTGAGCGGTAGTACCGCTTCACACAAGCGGTAGTACCGCTTACGCGGTAGTACTGCCTTACCAGCGGTAGTACCGCTTAAGGCAGCAGCAAAACTTCCTTTTGCACTTTCCAATACCTCGTGGGCTTTACCCCTTTGGCCCATATAAAGTGTTGCTGCACCCGAACACTTCGGTAAACATCCGGAACCCCTTCCGGTGAATTCCGGAACCCTTCCGGAGATCAAAACACTATTATCACATATATCAATCTTTACCTCCGGACTCTTCCGGAGATCCTCGTCATGTCCGGGATTTTATCCGGGACTCCGAACAACCTTCGGTCACCAGCACAATAAGTCAACTATACTAATCGTCACCAAACGTTAAGTGTGTAGACCCTGCGGGTTCGAGAACTATGTAGACATGACCGAGACACCTCTACGGTCAATAACCAATAGCGGGACCTGGATGCCCATATTGGTTCCTACATATTCTACGAAGATCTATATCGGTCGAACCTCTATGTCAAGGATTCAGTTAATCCCGTATGCTGTTCCCTTTGTTCTTCGGTATGTTACTTGCCCGAGATTCGATCGTCGGTATCTCTATACCTAGTTCAGTCTCGTTATCGGCAAGTCTCTTTACTCGGTCCGTAATACAAGATCTCGTGGCTAACACTTTAGTCACATTGCTTGCAAGGCTCATTGTGATGTTGTATTACCGAGTGGACCCTGAGATACCTCTCCGTTACATGGAGTAACAAATCCCAGTCTTGATCCATGCCAACCCAACAGACACCCTCGGAGATACCTATAGAGCATCTTTATAGTCACCCAGTTACGTTGCGACGTTTGATACACACAAGGTATTCCTCCGATGTCAGTGATTTGCATGATCTCATGGTCATAGGAACAGATACTTGACATGCAGAAAACAATAGCAATAAACTGACACGATCATATGCTACGTTTATAGTTTGGGTCTTGTCCATCACATCATTCTCCTAATGATGTGATCCCGTTATCAAATGACATCTCATGTCCATGGCTAGGAAACCTTCATCATCTTTTGATTAACGAGCTAGTTAACTAGAGGCTTACTAGGGACCTAGTGTTGTCTATGTACCCACACATGTATTTGAGTTTCCAATCAATACAATTATAGCATGGATAATAAATGATTATCATGAACAAGGAAATATAATAATAACCAATTTATTATTGCCTGTAGGGCATATTTCCAACAGTCTCCCACTTGCACTAGAGTCAATAATCTAGTTCACATCACTATGTGATTTACATTGTAATGAATCGAACACCCATGCAGTTCTGGTGTTGTTCATGTTTAGCCCTTGGAAGAGGTTTAGTCATCGGATCTGCAACATTCAGATCCGTGTGTACTTTGTAAATATTTATGTCGTCCTCCTTGATGTAATCGCGGATGGAATTGAAACGTCGCTTTATGTGTCTGGTCCTCTTGTGAAATCTTGGTTCCTTGGCTAGAGGAATGGCACCAGTATTATCACAAAACAGAGTCATTGGGTTAAGCGCACTAGGCACTACTCCAAGATCTGTCATGAACTCCTTCATCCAGACACCTTCCTTCGCCGCCTCCGAGGCAGCGATGTACTCCGCTTCGCATGTAGAATCAACTACCACGCTTTTCTTGGAACTACACCAGCTAACCGCACCCACATTAAGAATAAATACGTATCCGGTTTGCGACTTAGAGTCATCCGGATCAGTGTCAAAGCTTGCATCGATGTAACCCTTTACGACGAGCTCTTGATCACCTCCATAAACGAGAAACATGTCCTTAGTCCTTTTCATGTACTTCAGGATATTCTTGACCGCCGTCCAGTGTTCCATTCCTGGATCACTTTGAAACCTTCCGACCATACTTATGGCAAGGCTGACATCGGGTCTTGTGCACAACATTGCATACATGATATAGCCTATGGCTGAAGCATAGGGGATGACACTCATCTTTTCTCTATCTTCTGCAGTCACTGGGCATTGAGTCTTACTCAACTTCACACCTTGCAAAACAGGCAAGAACCCCTTCTTGGATTGATCCATTTTGAACTTCTTCAAAATCTTATCAAGGTATGTGTTTTGTGAAAGTCCTATTAAACGTCTTGATCTATCTCTATAGATCTTGATGCCTAATACGAAAGCAGCTTCTCCTAGGTCCTTCATTGAAAAACTCTTGTTCAAATATTCCTTCACGCTTTCCAACATTTCTATATTGTTTCCAATCAGTAATATGTCATCCACATATAATATTAGAAACGCTATAGAGCTCCCACTCACTTTCTTGTAAATACAAGCTTCTCCATAAACTTGTATAAACTCGAACGCTTTGATCACCTCATCAAAGCGAAGATTCCAACTCCGAGATGCTTGCACCAGTCCATAAATGGATCGCTGGAGTTTGCAAACTTTGTCAGCATTCTCTGGATCGACAAAACCTTCTGGTTGCATCATATACAACTCTTCCTTAAGGAAACCGTTAAGGAATGCTGTTTTGACATCCATCTGCCAAATTTCATAATCAAAAAAGGCAGCTATTGCTAACATGATTCTGACGGACTTAAGCATCGCTACGGGTGAGAAGGTATCATGCTAGAATTGTATTGATCGGAAACTCACATACATGTGTGGATACATAGACAACACTGTGTCCCTAGTGAGCCTCTACTAGACTAGCTTGTTGATCAAAGATGGTCAAGGTTTCCTGGCCATATACATGAGTTGTCATTTGATAACGGGATCACATCATTAGGAGAATGATGTGATGGACAAGACCCAAACTACGAACGTAGCATATGATCGTGTCAAGTTGATTGCTATCGTTTTTTGCATGTCAAGTATCTGTTCCTATGACCATGAGATCATGCAACTCACTGACACTGGATGAGTGCCTTGTGTGTATCAAACGTCGCAATGTAACCGGGTGACTATAAAGATGCTCTACAGGTATCTCCGAGGGTGTCTATTGAGTTGGCATGGATCAAGACTGGGATTTGTTACTCCGTATGACGGAGAGGTATCTCAGGGCCCACTCGGTAATACAACATCGTAATGAGCTTGTAAGCAATGTGACTAAAGAGTTAGTCGCGGGATCTTGTATTACAGAACGAGTAAAGAGACTTGCCGGTAACGAGATTGAACTAGGTATGGAGATACCGACGATCGAATCTTGGGCAAGTAACATACCGATGAACAAAGGGAACTGCGTACGGGTTAACTGAATCCTTGACATCGAGGTTCAACCGATAAAGATCTTCGTGGAATATGTAGGAACCAATATGAACATCCAGGTCCCGCTATTGGTTATTGGCCGTGGAGGTGTCTCGGTCATGTCTGCATAGTTCTCGAACCCGCAGGGTTTACACACTTAACGTTTGGTGACAATATAAGTATAGTTGAGTTGTTATGTTGGTGACCGAAGGTTGTTCGGAGTCCCGGATGAGATCCCGGACGTGACGAGGAACTCCGGAATGGTCCGGAGGTGAAGATTGATATATAGGACGAAGGGTACCGGAGTCCGGAAGTGTTCCGGGGTGTATCGGGGATTCGACGGAGTACCGAAAGGGGTTTCAGGGGGCCCCGACAAGTGTTGGGGGCCTCATGGGCCAAGGAGAGGGGGCACACCGGCCCACTAGTGGGCCGTGCGCCGCCCAAACCCTAGCCCACTTCGGCTAGGGGACAACCGCACCCCCTAGGGCCATCGCCCCCCTTAACTTGGGAGGCAAGGCGCCTTGGGGGGGGGGCACCCAAACCCTAGCCGCCCCCCTTGGCCGCCGGCCCCTAGGGGAAACCCTAGGGCACCCTCCCCTCCTCCCTTCCCCTATATATAGAGAGGGAGAGAAAGGGCAGCCGCACGACAACGTGCGACGGCGCTGCCCCTCCTCTCCCTCGTAGTTCTTCTCCTCTCATAGACGCACGACGAAGCCCTGCCCAGATTTCTCCACCACCACCTCACCACGCCGTCGTGCTGCCGGAGGACTCGAGCTACTACTTCACCATCGCTCGCTGGATCGAGGATGTGAAGGCGTCATCAAGCCGTACGTGTGTTGAACGCGGAGGTGCCGTCCGTTCGGCACTTGATCGGGAGTTCGCGGGACGGATCGTGATTGGATCGCGAAGACGTTCGACTACATCAACCGCGTTTCTTAACGCTTCCGCTTAGCGATGTACAAGGGTATATAGATGTAATCTCTCCTCTCATAGATGTTCATCTCCTAGATCGATCTTGGTGAGCGTAGGAAAATTTTGTTTCCCATGCAACGTTCCCCAACACACATGGCAGAGAAACCAAACCAAAACAACCCCCTCTTCTGCTAGATAGCTGTGAAGAAAGTAAGCGTAAGTCACTAAAAGAGGACGGCGACCAGTTCAGATCCAGCTACGACCGAATGCAACTTCAAAGCAGTTTGGCCGGGTGAAAATTGAAAAGAATGTGATTGGTGTCTTCCCTAGCAGAACATAAGGCACATAAATCAGACTTTGGACCATTCCGTTTACGACTTTGATCAGCCATACACAACTGTCCACGAATCGCGCGCCACATAAAAATATCATAATTTTGAGGCGAGCCTTGGCACGCCAAACATCTTAGCAAACTCCGAAAACCGACCAGAATACGAGCGAGGCCAAGCAACTGTGTCAACAAACTCCGAGAGCGCCAATCCACCAACTCTTCAGGAGAAAACAAACGATGTAGACCCGGGTCCCAGTTATTACGAGAGGGCCCGAGATGGAGATCTCAGGGTTAGAACAATAAGAAAACAAAACCAGAAAAGAAAAGCACAAATGTGAGTCACCACACCATCAGTCAAGCCAGAAACAAACTGACTCCCTATCCCCTACCAGAAATCTGACATGAGCGTGAAAATCATCTCTAACTTTAACTAGGTCATGCCAAAACTGGGCCCCACATGAGGCCGAAACAAACATAGGACTAAAATCTGGGGAATATTTAGCTTTGAGAGTATCAAGCTAGAGGGTCCCTGGCTTGGTATATAAATATTCTCCACCACATAGCACTACGCATTTGGGATTCCTAACCCCCCTAGATTTTTAGACTTGCACATAAGCTTCCATTTGACCATACAGTGCTTTCTTTTGTTACCAGCAGTGGTCCAAAAAAAACTGATCTGTCGTTTATCAAACCCAACATGAGTGTCCTCAGATAGACGACAAAAACCCATAAAAACATGGGGAAGGAGGAAAGACAAGCATTAATAAGGCAAACTTTGCCAACAAAAGTGTAACGACCAACTTTTAACACTGGGAGCAAACTCGCTAGAGCAAAGGCAAACATGAGAGATCGGCATACCAAGATACTTAAACAGAAAGGCACCAAGGTTACAATTCAGAAGATTGGCCACTCGCAACGCCTCAACGTCTGAGTTACCAGCGAGGATAACTTCACTATTAGAAAAGTTTATCTTAAGGTCAAAAAGAGCTTCAAAATAGCGAAGAAGAAATTTCAGATTCACAACACATAAATCATTGTATTCCACAAGAATAATGGTATCATCGGCATATTGAAGGTGAGAAACAGCCACAAGAATCAAATGTGAAGGCACATGCGAGATATGACCAGCACTACTGGCCCTATTTAGAATACATGAGAGAGCATCGGCGAAGAATGAGAGAGATTGGGTCTCCTTGGCGCAAGCCATGACTATTCGGGAAGAAAGAGCCAAGTACCCCCATTAACGTTAACAGCAGTGTCCCCGCCATGCACAAACTGCATAAGCCGATGAACATAAGCTCCATCAAATTCTTTAGCTAGCAGCACCTTGCACAAAATATCTCAATTAGCCGAGTCAGAGGCTTTCTCAAAATGTGATTTAAGAATAACTGCCTTGCTCCCTCTAGAGCTAATATCATGAATAATTTCATGCAAGGTAAGAATGCCATCTCGAATAAAAATACCCTTTAATAAAAGCCAATTGAGTCTTGGTCCTTTACTCCTTTTTGAGCGTTGGGTGCAACATCGCTTGGCTTTCCTAGGGATATCCTGATTTCGGGTTTCCTTTCGACTAATCCTGGTCCGTCTAATATGAGTGTTGGGTGCTCCTCCAGTAGCTATGGTGATATATCTGATTTTCTCATTTTATCCTAAGAGATAAAAAAGTTTAGGTTACCCTTAAAATATGGTGTGTGTAGTATTTATTGTAAATCATTAATATAGTGAGCTACAAATTCTTATACTTCATTACATAGTGAGTACATTGCATTGCATGTTTTAACCCTTTAACCCAAAAGATCTACTTCATCAACAAATTAAACGCATCTACCACAAATGACCCTTTTTAAATAGGTACTTGCCGTAATCATGTTATTTTTATTTATATTTCACTGTTATAAATATGAAAAAATGTTACCAGTGGCAAGGAAGCACAAAAAGGGCAAAGACAAAGAATAGTACTCAGAACCTGATCGGATTGGATAATCATAGTGTCAAGAGCACAAGTTACTTTTGCCTCGAGTACTCGAATGCTCGCTGGGCCCAAGACCAATACGTGTTGCTTGCTCATAGGACAGTGACGTCAGTAGGGCCTTCCAAGTCTGCATGAACTTATGAAGGACGGAGGCATTGGATCCCGGTTTTTCAAATGATTAAAAATCGTATTATCAAGTAAAAAAAACTGTGAAAACTTACACATATTCGCGATGGATTTGTAAATTTTCGTTAAAAAATATTATGATTTGCAAGCTGCAATAAAAATATCCCAGCCACAAAAAATTTGGCTCATTTTCATTTACGTACTTTTTTTTAATCTAAGCCATGTACTCCCTCCGTTCCTAAATATAAGACCTTTTAGAGATTTTACTGTGGACTACATACGAATGTATATAGACATATTTTAGAATGTAGCATCACTTATTTTGCTCCGTATGTAGTCCATAGTGTAATTTCTAAAAGGTCTTAGGAACGGAGGGAGTATGAAAGTACATTGTTCTGTTGTTACCCGGTAAAATGAAAATTTTATGTTGTTGGGCTTCGGCGGCGATGCTTTGGAGACTGAAAACTGACGTGGACGGTAAGACAATAATACCTGTGTGCGCTAAAAGATAAAACCCGCAGATCCAGTCTCCAAGACACTTGTATCACATGCTAATTTTCACTACAGAAAGTAGTTTATTAGACCACTTACGTACATTCTTAAAACCATGTGTGTGATATCCGACAAAATCACACACGTGTCTGATTGTTCAGACGTCCATAATAGGAATCACTATCGCACACAGTTTGTAATAGACATCGTGTGTAATGGAATCTAATTTATCTGAAATTTAGTAAACACGTGCTAAACAACACTCAAAATCATATATGGATGTCGCTTATCAACATTGTACATTAATGATAGATGTCAACCTAAATTACTGGATACTAATTACTCTAGAAAACTAGTAGTAGATGCTCATGATTAATTAAACACATGTGCACCCGCACATAGGTTGTTACTCCCATGCTGGTCAGATGTCATCGTTCTCCCTCTCGGCCTTCTCAACGACAGTCCACTGTGCTTGGATCTCAGCCCGGCTCACGTTAGTAACACGCTAGGTGTTGTTGCTATCCTCACAGGTGGAAGCCTCTGGGCCATGCTGGCCAGACGTTGTTCTCCTTCAGTCCTTCTCGATCTTAGCAGCGGCATCCCACCACACTTGGATCTCCGCCCAGCTCTTGGCCGCGTCACAGTAATTGCCGGCGTGATCTTGGTAGGTGGAGGCTTCCATCCATGCTGGCTAGACATCATCGTTCTCCTTCTCGGCCTTGGCGGTTGAAGCCTGTTATGTTATGCTCCAAATTCAAATATAAAGAGAAAAGCCAACTTCTGACGAGCGAGCGGAGCGAGACCCGTCGCCGGTAGGCTTGGGCCGAAGCGGAGCGGATCAGGGTTGACCTAGGACACATGTGTTATATATACATCTTGTAAGCAGCCGCACATGATAAGTCGATCAGTTGTAAATCCCCGGCGTTTGTAACCTCTCCCGATCATAGTGAAGTTTGGCTGGCTGGCGCCCATGGTTTTTTCCCCTTCGTGTTGGAGGGGTTTTCCACGTTAAAATCTCATGTCCCTTTGCTTGATTTCGTTCTTCATCGTATCGATTGCTTGTCGTATCTCTAACAAGTGGCATCAGAGCCTTGTTTCTGTTTAGGGTTTCTTTGACGACATGGCATCGATGAAGTACGATCTCCCGCTGCTGGACTACGACGCCAGATTTTCTTTGTGGCAAGTGAAGATGCGGGCAGTGCTGGCGCATCCCGATCTGGATGAGGCGCTCGATGGATTCGGTGGTAAAGAACAGAAGACCTGGACCGCTGACGAGAAGCATAGAGATTGTAAGGCTATGTCTTTGATTCATCTTCATCTATCTAACAATATTTTGCAAGAAGTGTTGTCAGAGAAAACCGCAGCAGGCCTCTGGCTCAAGCTGGAATCGATTTGCATGTCCAAGGATCTGACCAGTAAGATGCACATGAAGATGAAGTTGTTCACACATAAGTTGCAAGAAGGTGGTTCGGCGCTGAATCACTTATCAATCTTCAAGGAGATTGTTTCTGACTTACAGTCTATGGAGATACAGCATGATGATGAAGATTTAGGTCTTCTACTTTTATGCTCGCTGCCTAGTTTCTTTGCAAATTTCCGTGATACGCTATTATATAGCCGTGATGAACTAACTGTTGCGGAAGTATATGAGGCCCTTCAACAGAAGGAAAAGATGAAAGATATGTTGCAATCTAAGGAATCGTCCTCCAAAGGAGAAGCATTGCAGGTACGAGGCAGGCCTGAGCAGAAAACATACAACTCCAACAATAGAGATAAAAGTAAGAACGGCAGAGGTCGTTTGAAGTCCAAAGGATCTGGGAAAGACAAGTTCTGCAGGTATTGTAAGAAACAGGGTCACCTCATTGATGAATGTTGGAAGATGGAAAATAAGGAGAAAAGAAACGGTACGTGGAAACCTAAAAACAAATCTGAAGGTGATGGTAAGGTCAATGTCATATCTGGTAATAAATCTAATTCAGATGATGCTCTAGTTGTTTTTGCTGGTTGTGTTTCATGTCATGATGAATGGATACTTGATTCTACATGTTCGTTTCATATATGCTGTAACAGAGATTGGTTCAGTACTTATAAGTTTGTGCAAAGTGGAGATGTTGTGCGTATGGGAGACGACAACCCACGTGAGATTGTGGGCATTGGTTCTGTTCAAATTAGGACACATGACGGCATGATACACACGTTGACAGATGTGAGGCACATACCAGGCATGGCCAGAAACCTCATCTCGCTGAGTACTCTTGACGTCAAAGGGTACAAACACTCCGGTTCAGGTGGAGTTTTGAAGGTATCAAAATGTTCTCTCATTCATATGATAGGTGACATGAATTCTGCCAAGTTATATGCTCTTAGAGGAAGCACTATTACTAGTACTGCTGCTGCTGCTGTTACTTCTGATAAATCCAGTAAAACTAATATTTGGCATATGCGCCTTGGGCATATGAGTAAACTTGGCATGACAGAATTGACCAAGAGGGAACTCCTGGATGGCTGCAAAGTAAGCGACTTGGAGTTCTGTGAGCACTGCATCTTTGGTAAGCACAAGAGGGTAAAGTTCAATGTTGCTGTTCATACCACAGAAGGTATATTAGATTAAGTACATGCTGATTTGTGGGGGCCTTCCCGTAAACCCTCGCTTGCTGGTGCTCGTTATATGCTTACAATTATTGATGACTACTCTAGAAAAGTGTGGCCTTATTTTCTGAAAAATAAATATGATGTGTTTGATGCCTTTAAGGATTGGAAAGTTATGGTAGAAAGGCAAACTGAGAGGAATGTAAAAATACTTCGTACTGACAATGGTATGGAATTTTGTTCAAAAGATTTTAACAAGTATTGCAGAAACTTGGGCATCGTCAGGCACCACACCGTCCCATACACTCCTCAACAGAATGGTGTGGCTGAACGTATGAACAGAACCATCATCTCCAGGGCTCGCTGCATGTTGTCCAATGCTCACATGGGCAAACGTTTTTGGTCTGAAGCAGCCTCCACCGCCTGCTACCTCATCAACAGGTCTCCATCCATTCCACTTAATAAGAAAACTCCCATTGAGGTATGGTTTGGCACGCCAGCTAACTATTCAGAATCGAGAGTTTTTGGTTGCAATGCATATGCACAAGTTGATAATGGAAAACTTGAGCCTAGAGCTATTAAGTGTGTGTTTGTTGGATATGGTTCAGGAGTAAAGGGATACCGGCTATGGAATCCTGAAACTAATAAGGTTTTTGTGAGCAGGAGCGTTGTTTTCAATGAATCTGTTATGTATAATGATGATCTGTCCACATATAGTTTTGATGTGGAGCCACAACGAGTTACTGTGCAGGTGGAGCATTTTGATGAGGAGGAAAACGAAATTGTTGATAATAATGTTGCTGCTCCAGATGCACAGGTTCATGATAATGTTGATGATGCTCCAGATACAGAGGTTCATGTTGATGATGTTGTGCAACGCTCACCCCCTGTTTTGCAGCCACAAATTCAGTCTCTTGTAGATGGCAGGAGAAAGAGAGTCATTAACAAACCTAAACGCCTGATTGAGGAGTGTGACATTGTTCATTATGCTTTTAGTTGTGCAGAACAGGTTGAGAACATCCATGAGCCATCCACATACACCGAAGCCGTTGTTTCCGGTGACCGCGAGAAGTGGATTGCTGCTATGCAGGAAGAGATGCAATCACTTGAGAAAAATGGCACATGGGATGTTGTGCGCTTGCCTAAACAAAAGAAGACCGTTCGTTGCAAATGGATCTTCAAAAGAAAGGAAGGTTTGTCTCCTAGTGAGCCCGCAAGGTTTAAGGCAAGGTTAGTGGCTAAGGGATTTAGTCAGATACCAGGTATTGATTATAATGATGTGTTCTCTCCAATTGTCAAGCATAGTTCCATTCGTGTATTTTTCAGTATTGTTGCTATGAATGATCTTGAGCTTGAAAAGTTAGATGTCAAGACTGCTTTTCTGCATGGAGAACTGGAGGAGGAAATTTATATGGACCAACCAGAAGGTTTCATAGTGCCTGGTAAGGAGAAATTTGTCTGCAAATTAAAGAGGTCCCTATATGGTTTGAAACAATCCCCGAGACAATGGTATAAAATGTTTGATTCATTTATGATTGCACATGGATTTAAGAGGTCTGCATATGATAGTTGTGTTTACATGAAATTTGTTGATGGATCACCTATATACTTGCTGTTATATGTTGATGACATGTTGATTGCTGCCAAGGGCAAGAGAGAGATCACTGCTTTGAAGGCACAATTAAGTAGTGAGTTTGACATGAAGGATCTTGGTGCTGCTAAGAAAATTCTAGGTATGGAGATTATGAGGGACAGAAATTCTGGTTTGTTATTTCTTAGTCAGCAAAGTTACATTCAGAAAGTTCTTCATCGTTTTAACATGCATGATGCTAAGTCAGTAAGCATTCCTATTGCTCCTCATTTCAAATTGTCATCTTCTCAATGTCCTAGTACGGATGAAGAGTTTGATTATATGTCAAGAGTTCCATATTCTAGTGCTGTCGGTTCTTTAATGTATGCCATGGTGTGTTCTAGGCCTGATTTGTCATTTGCAATGAGTTTGGCCAGTAGATATATGGCTAACCCTGGTAAAGAACATTGGAAGGCTGTTCAGTGGATTTTCAGGTACCTTCGTGGCACTTCCAATGCTTGTTTGAAATTCGGCAGGACTAGTGAGGGACTAGCTGGCTATGTGGATTCAGATTTTGCTTCCAGCGATTTGGACAAGAGGAGGTCCCTTACAGGTTATGTGTTCACTGTTGGTGGTTGTGCTATGAGTTGGAGGGCCACATTGCAGGCAGTTGTTGCTCAATCTACCACTGAAGCAGAATACATGGCTATTGCAGAAGCATGTAAAGAATCAGTTTGGCTGAAAGGTTTGTATGCTGAGCTTTGTGGAGATAATTCTTGCATTAATCTGTTTTGTGACAGTCAGAGTGCCATATACCTCACTAAGGATCAAATGTTTCATGAGAGAACCAAGCACATTGATGTCAAATATCATTTTGTTCGAGACATTGTTGAGCAAGGTAAATTGAAGGTATGCAAGATTAGTACTCATGATAATCCTGCTGATATATTCACAAAGCCAGTTCCTGTTGCTAAGTTTGAGCTTTGCTCAGACTTAGTTGGTATAACTCATTAGCCCTAGTGGCTGTTTGGCGCCGAAAGTGTTTTCTTTGTTGTTCAGGGAGAAGGTTCTCATTCATGCTAGAGAAAAGTCCACATTACAACCCTCAACTTGCCACTAGGTTTAGATTTCAACCCTCAACTCCAAAACCGGTTATCCCACACCCTTAACTTGCCACTCGATTCACAAATCAACCCCCTGCTCGGTTTTGAGTGTATTGACCGGTTTTGACTACGTTGATCGTATGGACATTTGAACGCCGGTAGCCACTTGCCACGCGAGAAGCGCTAGCCCAGATCGATCGACCTAGCCGTCGGTTAGTTACTTTCCTACGTACGTGAGCTACTACGAGCAATCGATCCACCTGCCTGTGTGCCAGCTTGCACTCATACCGTCATACGTCATACGTGAGTTAGCTCTCGGGAAGATCCAAGCTAGCGTTTTAAAACCTACAGCCGCCGCAGCTCGCCGCCAGTCCACCTTGAGCCGGAAGAGAGGAACAGGTACTCGGCCTCCCCGCCGTCCATGGTGGAACTACACGCCCCGAAGGCTGGCGACACGAGGGAGCAGGACTGCATCGTGTACCTTGAGGAGCTGTCCACCAGACGGCTGCCGGAAGACGAAGCTCAAGGCGATTCCCAGCTCCCACTCCGTCGACCTGCTCCTTCTTCTGCTGGCTCCGCTGTTGCCGGCGCTACCCTGTGTGTTGCTCCGCGATGGCCGCCTACGCAGAGGAGCCCCGCAAGTCCGAGCAAGCACAATCAGTGGCCCAACTCTCGTGGCCCATCTCATCCAATCCGAGCATTAAACACAGGAAATAACGTTTCAAATAAGCTGACTGGATAATCAAAAGCTGACGTGCGTTGCCCAGTCAGCAGTCAACGTGGTCAAAACCAGGCAAAGCATCCGAAACCAGTCAAAATCAAGTGGTGGTCGATTCCTGAACCTAGAGGAAAGTTAAGGGTGTCGGATGACCGGTTTTGAAGTTCAAGGTTGAAATCTAAACTGAGTGGTAACTTGAGGGTTGTAATGTGGACTTTTCTCTTCATGCTACAAGATGGAATTTGTCTCAAGGTGGAGTTTGTTATGTTATGCTCCAAATTCAAATATAAAGAGAAAGGCCAACTTTTGACAAGCGAGCGGAGCGAGGCCCGTCGCCGGTAGGCTTGGGCCGAAGCAGAGCGGATCAGGGTTGACCTAGGACACCTGTGTTATATATACATCTTGTAAGCCGCCGCACGGGATAAGTCGATCAGTTGTAAATCCCCGGCGTTTGTAACCTCTCCCGATCATAGTGAAGTTTGGTTGGCTGGCGCCCGTGGTTTTTTCCCCTTCGTGTTGGAGGGGTTTTCCACGTTAAAATCTCGTGTCCCTTTGCTTGATTTCGTTCTTCATCGTATCGATTGCTTGTCGTATCTCTAACAAAGCCCGCCATGCTTGCATCTCTGCCAATCTCTCTGCCGCGGCGCGAGCGCCATCTTGCTTCTTGCGAGCGGCCTCCCTTTTCCGCTTCTCCAATGTGGCCTTGGCCTCCTCGTTCACCTTTGCCCATTCGGCCTTGCCAGCGCCGAAGTCCGCCCATGTAGGGGTCCACGCACACGCAATGTACTCCGCACGGCGGGCTGCCGTCGCTTCCTTACCAGTGAGCGTGCGGCGAGTTGGCATGGCCTGCGCATAATTGATATGATGGAGAGAGGGATCGACAGGCATATAGTGCGATGGTTTTTATAGCACGCGATCGAGAGGTCGATATATGATGCAAGTGCACGCCCTGGTGGTGCTTGCGTCTAGGCAGGGTGCACTCTTGTGTGTTGCGAGGGCGTGCATAGTTATCGAGAACTGGCACGGTTGTCGTTGCTTGCTGACAGTCGCACCGTCTCGTTGAGAAAACCTGCGAGGATGGCGTTGCGCGCGCGGCGGGTCGCGCGCTCTCAAGTGCGTCGAGAAGTCAGCCTGCGCGGGCGCACCGTTAATAACCAGGCCTGGCGGGTAATAGTGCCCGCCACTGCAAACTTTTAGAAATTTTGGCGTGAATGCCCGAAATATAGCTGCGGTAGACTTTTTTAGCGTCCACCACTAGTTGATGAGATACAAGTGGAGAGCAGTTACATCCGGCCCGCTACTCTTGTTTCCCATCCCGAAGTAGCAGTGGCGGGTCCTGACCATGCCTGCCACTCATTTTAGGCCAACTATATTAGCCTTTTCCGACTAGTGAGGGCACCTGCCCCGTGTGAAAAGTGTCACGGGAGTGCATAGGCGTGCTTCTCTCCTGTGACATTGAATATTTTTGCAAACGGTTACATAATTGTAATCATTTGTGATACAATCTTTATTTGAGAAAAGTGATTTGAAATAGCATGATAATACTTTGCATGATGTTCAACTTTTTGTCATACCATACTGAGGTCATATCATGACACAATGCGAAGTTCCATGCTTTTCAGTTCCTACAATTAAAAAACCCGTTAAACCTCATCTATGTGGTTGACTCTTGGCACATATATATGTGTTTTTTAATTCCTTATGTAAGGCGTAAAAATCTATTCCATGCTACAAATATGATTTTTTGATATCATTTTTGTGTGTTGTTTCATGTACTCATGGTTCAAATTTGAATTATATCCATCAAATGCCTAGTAATGCACTTAATAATCTAAATGAAGTAAACAAAGTGGAAATAGTGCCAAATTCAAACGGATTCTAGGGTATATGTTGAGTGTCGAAAAAGTTCAGGGTCAAACGATCAAAATGTGGATTCCCCTTCAAACTAGCGCGTTCTCTCTTGAAATCACGATTCTTCAACGAAGATGGTTCTTTTTCAAAAGAGTGGATATCAAAATTTTGTGAAATCTTCTCAAATTTTAAGCTAAACATATTGAGGTCATGTCATGACACCATGTCAAGTTTATGTTGTTCAACTTCATTTACATTTCCTAGATTTAAAAAATGGTTAACCCATATATGTGATTGACCCTTGCCACATAGATATGAAAATTATCTTATCATTCCTTGTATAAGGCGTACTAATTTACTCAAGGCCATAAGTATGATTTTAAATCATTTTTGTGCACTAGTTCATATACTCTAGTTCAAATTTCAATTATATCCACTAAATGCCTAGACATGTACTTAATAAACAAAATATAGTAAACGAACTTGGTAAAATGCCGAATTTGAACATGGTGGATGTTAAGGTGTATCCTGAGTGTAGAAAAAAAATCAGGGTCAAACGCTAATGGAAATATGGATTTCCCCTCAAACCGGGTAAGTTCCCTTTCGAAACCATGACTTTCATCGGGGATGGTTCTATTTCAAAGAGTGTATATCAAAATATTTGTAAAACCTTCTCAATTATTTATCAAAGCATACTGAGGTCATATCATGACACCATGCCAAGTTTCATATTTTTCAGACTTCATTTACATTTCTTGGAATGAAAAAAATGGTTAAACCCCATGTATGTGGTGGACTCTTGGCACATAGATATGGGAGATTTGTTTTCATTCCTTGTATAAGGAATACAAATTTACTCAAGTCCATAAGTATGATATCTCAAACAATTTGTGTGCTTTGTTTCATGTACTCATGGTTCTAATTTTAATTATATTGGTTAAATATCTAAAATGCACCTAATAACCTAAATATAGTAAGAAAACCGGAAAAGTGCCAAATTTGAATACGAGGAATCTAGGGTGTATCTTGAGTGTAGAAAAAAAAATCCAGAGTCAAACAATGAAGGAAATGTTGATTACGTCCCGAAAACACCTAGAAATGCACTAATTGATTTAGAGAATACCAAAATGGGCCCGAAGTAGCACTAGTCACACACGGTTGTCGTCCATGGACCGTTGAACCAGCAGAGAAAGCCCCCACGCCCCTTAGTCCTCACTCACACCGCACCTCGCCGCCCTCATTCATTGCACAACTCTGCCTGTCGCTACCTTCACCACCGGCCGTTGCCACCAAACTCCTCCGCATTTTGACTCTACCCCTTGCCGTCGCCCATCTGTCCCGACTTTTGCTGACTATGGAAAGTACCTGGCAGGCTCAGTAGATGCACACAGAATCAACCCATGCCGATGACCCCATAGGAGCTCGGAGGAAGCGCCTACCGCCACGACGGTCGACCGAATACGAGCCCACCAAGAAAAAGAATAAACACTTTGTAGGATCCAGGACTGTCGTCGACGAACTATTGGATAGCCGTGCCCAATACACTCAACCCTGCTGAATACAAATCCAACTCACAGCCTTCGAGCTTGCTGGGTCGTGAGGTAAGTCGCAAAGAGCGGAGAGGCCATCCTCGGGAAATCATCCCCAAGCAGACATTCAACAACGCCACCGGATAGCAACACCAAAATCCTCACGATCTACGAGACGTTTCCCTCAAAAAACCAGAGGAAGAGAGCTCTTCGAGAATTCGATCAAATACATCAGGTGGCGGCAACGAACCCATGGACAAACACAACTATCACCTTCGGTGAGGCGGACCGGCCGAGAACCTGCTCCGCCCGAACACCTGCCGCCCTGGTCCTCGACCCCATAGTAGATAGCTTCAGACTCCATAAGGCACTAATGGACGGCGACAGTGGTTTAAACCTCATCTATGAGGATACCCTAGATAAAATGCAATTCTACAGATCTCGCGTCAAACAAAGCCACACAACCTTTCGAGGGATTATCCCCGAAAAAGAGGCACGTTGTACCGGACGAGTTACTCTCGACGTGGTATTCAGCACCCCTGAGAACTACAGATCCAAAGAACTTCTCTTCCATATCGTGCTCTTTCATAGTGGTTATCACGCCCTATTGGGGCGAGATGCTTTCACAAAATTTCAGGCCATACCACACTACGGGTACATGAAGCTCAAAATGCCAGGGCCCAATGGTGTAATCACAATTACAAGCGACCCAGATAGAGCTCTTCGGGCCTAAAACAACTAGCATCGCTTGCCCTCGAGGCATTGACTAAAGCCCTCACGGCCGAGGAGTTAACCGCACTCCGCTCGACGGTAGACATGGATCACTACAGGAATCAGGCTCTTTGCCGTCTGCCATGGCTGACGGCAAAGGGCAGAACCACTAACGGCAAAGGCCTTTGCTGTCAGCCAGCAGACGGCCACATTTTCGGCACTGTAAACTCCGGTAAAGGGGTTCTTTGCCGTCTGCCTTCACTCAGCGGACGACAAAGTTTTTTTGCCGTCAGCCTGCAGACGGCAACGAGGCTGGACGGTGTAGCACTGACGTTAGCCCCGTTAGGTGGCTAACGGCATCCTTTGTCGTCTGCCCCCGTACTGCCACGTCACAAGACCCTTTGTCGTCTGCCCCCGGATGGACCCCACCCCAGCCCTTTGTCGTCTGCCCCCGGACGGCCCACACCCAGCCCTTTGCCGTCTGCCCCCGGACGGCCCCCACCCCAGCCATTTGCCGTCTGCCCCCGGACGGCAAAGAGGCCAAATGGCCCCAGGCCTGGTGTTCCCAGGTTGTACAGGTGGCTGCCACGTGCCCTCTTTGGCGTCGGTGGCAGACGGCAAAGAGGTCTTTGCTGACGGTGGCAGACGGCAAAGAGCCAGTATTGCCTCTTTTTTGCCTGTTTTCGTTATATTCAAGAATTTTCACAGGAAAATATATGATATATATATATATATTTCACAGAAACAATATCCCTACCATATGGATATGATCAACCAACAATTATACCAAATTGAAAGTATCAAATGTCACATTGTTCACCATATTACAATAGTTTCATCCATACATACATAGTTTCATCCATAGGTAGAAAGTGTCACATAAGTTCATCGATACAAAATGAAAACAGAAAGTAAACACTAGCACTACATCAAAGCAAGCTGCCGTGAAGTGAATCAAATCTGCAAAATTGGAAATAAGAAAGTTAGAAGAAGAATACTAGAAGAAGTAGAAGAAGATCTAGAAGAAGAAGAAGAGCTAACTAAGCTTATTGTGTCATTTTGCAAGAAAATAAGCTTATTGTGTCATTTTAGAGCTAACCTAGGTAATTATGCCATTTTTGACCTAACTAAGTTTATTGTGTCATTTTGCAAGAAAATAAGCTAAGTATAAGGGATTTATGAGGTTACCAAGGCTATTATGCCATTTTTGAGTTAACTAAGCTTATTATGTCATTTTGGAGGAAACATAGCTAAGTATAGGTCATTTTAGAGCTAACTTAGGTAAAATAGGTCATTCTGGAGCTAAGGAAGCTTATTATCTCATTTTGTAGGAAGCAAAGCTAAGTATAGGTCATTTTAGAGCTAACCTAGGTAAAATAGGTCATTTCGGAGCTAAGTAAGCTTACTATGTCATTTTGGAGGAAACAAAACTAAGTATAGGTCATTGATGAGCTAACCAAGGTAAACTAGGTCATTTTGGATCTAAGTAAGATTATTATGTCCCTTTGGAGGAAAATAAGCTAAGTATATGTCATTTATGAGCTAACCAAGGTAAACTAGGTCATTTTGGAGCTAAGTAAGATTATTATGTCCCTTTGGAGGAAAATAAGCTAAACATATCACATTTATGAGCTAACCAAGGTTATCATGCCATTTTTGAACTAAGTAAGCTAATTATGACATAAATGAACTAAATAAGCTAAGTATAGGTCATTATGCATTTGTTAAGCGAAACACTAGAGAAAACTTACCATCCTCGTCATCACGGAGGTGAAGCACCGGGGTTGCTCGGGCCGGTGACACCTGGAGCACTACTTGGCCCTGGAGAAGGATCGTGCGATGCGACTCGGGAGTTATGCTGCACCAAAGATCATTTGCGTTAGCATGATGACACTGAAATGTTAAGACTAGTAACTAATGACCATTCAAATGAAATTCACCGTTCCCGCCGTGGTAATGACTGGCATCGGCGGAGGGGTCTAGCCGGTCTTCTCGCACATAGACTGCACATTTGGTTTTGACAAGTCAATGATATTAGTTATTAATGAAACGAACATTACATGCATGATTTGGCTAATATGAAGAAGAAACTTACCACGAAGAGCTCGTACATGGCCCAGTGAGACGCCTCGTTCCGTGCCCTCTCCTCCTCCAACAACTTAGCCGTCCTCTCCTCCAACTCCCTCTCCTTCTCCGCCGCCTGCCGGTCCCTTTCCTCCAGAAGCGCCTGGGTTGCCTCTCTCTCTTTTTGAATAGCAGCCTGCAACACAACTGCTCGTTAGCATTGTAATCATCTTTGTTTGCACACACAATGTAATGGAGGAAAGATATCTGAGTCCGTATAACTAACCTCGCTGGCGAGCTGGACTGGCCGTGGACGAGGCGTTATCTCAGGACAGGAGGTCGTTTGGCGCGCCTTGATCTGCCGGAGAGTGCGCGAAGACCGTATAAGTCTATCTCCAATGGTTATCGAGCCATGGGGCCTCCCACGGCCAGCTATCATCACCAGCTCTGGATCAATAGGATGCTGGCTCGGGTTAAAGTCCTCCCCTTTCCTCGCCTTCCCCTCATCTCTGTACCTCACGAGCTTGTTGTGGGAGGAGATGTTGGTGAAGTTGTCGGGATTATCGAGGTCAGACTCAGAGAATGCCTTGGCCTTCTTGTACGAGGCAGTATGGGCCATGGCATAGAGGTCGTAAACCTGTGGCACCTCCGTCTTATTGTAATGCGCCTAAAAGAGAGGAACAAAGTATTAGTAAAGGGGTCAAGCTAGCATCAAGAATGAATTGCATGAATCATGAAGCAAACCACATACCCAGTTCTGCCCGTACTGAAATAAGTTGGCGCTGCCTTGATGGTGTGGCACACCTTCCATTTGGGCATGCTGTTCCTTGGCATTATTGTGGACGGCTCGCCATTCGTCTGAGCACCACTCATTCACCATCGCCTCCCAACAATCCATCTTATCCGCACACCATCTCGGGGGCACCTAAGTTAGTAAAGAGAAATTTGAGCGCTACGCCTACGAATCAAAGCAAGGAAACTAAGTACAAGGCCTTAAGAATAGGTAATTACCTTCATGTACTACTCCTTGTGCGGAAACTTTCCGCGGCACGATGACTTGTCCTTCTTAATACGCCGCGAGGCGTAGTAGTCTCGAACAACCTGTATCCGAGCCTCGTGCCGTAAGTTCTATAGTAGGCACCTGCACTCGGCATCGATAACCTTTGCCGCGGCCTCCTCGTATCCCTCCCCACACCTGTAGAAGGTCTGCAATCAAACGAGACAACACTGATTAGTACAATAACTAGCTATTGTTAATTTTTAATTGTGTAAAGGAGAAATTACCCAAAACTTTCTGATCACCATGTCGGCCCTCGTGTGGCACAAGACACCATCGATCGTCTCCTCCGGCGGGGCCGGGGCAGCCAAGTAGTGCTCCCAGCTCAATCCTAACTCTGGAAGCTGACCCTCGCGGGCAACGTGACAAACCCCGGGAAGTTATGCCGGCAAATCACACCAAGGATGGAGTTGGGCCTGCGGACATCCTTGGCGTGAATCCAACCCCTGCAGTATGATAAAGCCAACGCATTAGATATTTGAAGAAACGTGAAGGCAAAAGGTTAAAAAAGAGTAAATGCACTTACTTCTACCCGTCAGGCCTAATCGACCACCACTGCTCACGGGTCGCCGGCATGGGCGGGAGCCGTGTACACCCACGCTGGTAGACGGTGGACCCCTCAAGCACCTCGTCCCCGCTATCAGAAAACCGATCCCCGCCACCATCAGCATGGCCACTCGGCACCGGCTGATGCAGATCCGGCCAGGTATCCCATCCGGTCGAAGCGTCTGGAGTCTCGTGGGACGAAGCGTCTGGCATAGGAGTCTCGCGGGTCGAAGCGTCTGGGACAGAAGGATCGTCGACCCGAGGCTCGTGGACAGGAGTCCGCGTAGCCTCCACCTCAGACGGGTCCACCGTACCAGTCCTGTGCTCGGGTGAATCAGCTGGGGGTGGTGGCGAGGAAGGCGTAGCAGCCTTCATACCTCTCCCGCGGCCACCACATGTACGTTTAGTAGCTCTCTTCTTCCGCCGACCTCCTCTCCCGGTGGGCAACTTCGCCGACGAAGAAGCGCCCTCGGGTGTCCCCATACTGTCGTACAACGCTCTTCGGAGAGTTTGGGGTGGAATGGAAGTACCCATCCCACCACGCACCGACGAAGAAGGAGCCTCGGATCGCTCTGGACCCGCGCCCACCATCTTTCAACACCTGCCATGACAAAGACTAAACGAAATAAGTACAACATAAAAAAATTGAATACCGACATGAATAATAATATTTATATAATTTAAGTGTATCATCATCATGTATATAATAAAAATTGAATAATACCTGACATGAACTAATAATAATCTTGATCGTCTATATATGCTCCGGGATCAATAAATGCATCATCATCATCACTATCATCAATAAATGCATCATCATCATCACTATCGGGAACAACATGTGGAAGGCCTCCTTTATGTAATCGGTCAAGCATTGAGAGGTCATCCGCAGCAGTAACCTCTTCTTCTTCCGTCTCTTCTTGTTCCGGCTCAGGGGTGAAGTTGGATTCACTATCGCTGTCTACTTCAATGTTCTGGGGTGAAGTAGAGCGGTTCTTGAAACGTTTTTTGGAAAGACGTGTTTCTTGGAAGAATTCTCCTTCTTATGTGTCTGGGTTAATGTGAGGTTCATAATCATCTTCATTGAGGGGAGGTGGTCTAAAACGTGGTGGCACATCATAAACGACATCCCAACCATTCGGATTTGGATTAGTTTGGCAGGCCCACGGTAGATAGAAAACTTGGGTCGCCTATTGAGCCGTAATATAGACATCGGGAACATCTAAATGGGTGCTTTGTTTGATTTCGACTAGCCCTATATGTTCATGAGTCCTTCTAGTCTCCTTCGACTGGAACCAATAACATTTGAAGACTACGACGTTCGGTGGGTTTTCAACAAAGAATATAAGTTCATAAATTGCTTCAACTCTTCCATAATAATCGATACCTCCTTCGCTGATAGCAGAGACACAACAATTTGTAGACTTTTGGTCGGCCATAGATAGCTCTTTGCCAAAAGTACGAAAGCGATACCCATTGATCTCGTATTTGTCAAATGAACGGACCTTATAGTCAAAACCATTAGCGACTTGTCTCAATTCGGCGTCCATAGACTCTGAATTAGCCTACAAGTTTAACACGAAAGGATTGTTGCATTAGCCGCAAATTAGACGAAGAAATGAAATGGTCTAATGGAAATTACCGTTTGTTTGAACCAAGAGATGAAACCGGGATAGCCGCCTCCATGCTTTGCCAGAAACTCATACTCTTTGATGGAATCCTTTTGGATCACCGCTCCATCCGAGAATTTGGCGATGTATGGACTGTATCACATATCCGGGAATAAGAGCAGTTCAAAGGAATTAGAAGTTGCGAAACAATGTACCGAGAACTTACTCGATGTACGGCCGCACTTCTGTTAGGTTGTTGAGGTTGGATTGACCTTTTTCAGGGTCGCCATCATTGTACCGAAGCTTCGGATTATGCAAATGATGATTCTTGGCTTCGTAGCGTGCTGTCACGAAGTTTGCCGCCTCCTTAGTAATGAATGCCTCGGCCATCGATGCTTCAATTCTACGTTTATTTTTACATTTTGCTCGAAGCGTCTTCTGCATCCTCTCAGTTCCGAAGCACCAACGATTTTGCACGCCCCCCCAATCTTGCCTCGGTCGGGAGATGCAAAATCAAATGCTGCATTGGATTAAAGAAGCCCGGTGGAAAGATCTTCTCTAACTTGCAGATCAACTCCGGCGCCAACTCTTCCAGTTCATCTAGCACGTCAGGCGATAGTTCTTCCGCACAAAGAGCATGGAAGAAATAACTCAGCTCTGCCAGTACTAGCCATTCATCCTCAGGGATAAAGCCACGCAACATCACTGGCATTACCCGCTCAAGCCATATGTGCCAATCATGACTCTTGAGACCAAATATTTTCAATTTGTCAAGACTCGCTCCCCTCTTTAGATTCGCTGCATACCCATCGGGGAACATCAACTGCATTTTCACCCACAAGATCATTTCCCTCATAGCTGGCCTTCCAAGATTGAACCATGCCTTTGGCTTCCTCCAGTTCTTCTTTCCTTTCGGTTGTCACATGTTTTGTAACGGTCTATCACATAGAGCCTCCTGATCGACTCTAGCCTTAGGATTATCCTTTGACTTCCCCTCTATGCCGAACAATGTACCAAAAAGGGCTTTGGCGATATTCATTTCAGTGTGCATCACGTCGATGTTGTGTGGGCAAAGGAGGTCTTTGAGGTAAGGCAGATCCCACAAGCATATCTTGTGAGTCCAGGCGTGTTCCGAATTATACCCTTTGAAATATCCTGGACGCGCTAGATCAGGCTCGAGAGCGTTTAACTGATCCAGGGTCTGTTCGTCTGTCAATGCAGGTGGTGCAGAGTTTTTGACAACTCTACCTTTGATGAAATTCTTCTTGTCTTTTCTGAACTTATGGCAAGGATCCAGGAACTGTCTATGCAAGTCAAAGCAAGAAAACTTACGACCCGCCTACAGCCAACGGAACTGAAGAGCTTCCTTGCATGTGGGGCACGGGAACCTTCCATGCACACACCAGCCAACGAATAGCGCATATGCCGGCAAGTCACCCATACCATTGTCTACCACAACATACCTGGAAGATTTGCAAATGGGATAATAGTTCAATCCCGCATACTCAAGCCTAAATAAGGCACATCCATTCTCACAGGCATCTATCTTCTCATAGGGCATCTTAAGCCCACGTAGGATTTTGTTCGACTGGTACAGGTTTGCAGGCAATACATGGCCTTTGGGTAGAAAGCGTCCAAATATTGTCATCATCGCATCATAGCATTCTCTGCCCAGGTTGAACTGAGCCTTCAGAGCCATTACATGCGCGATGGCATCCAGCTGACAAAGCGCAGTGTGCTGGTGGTGAGGACGTTTTGAAGACTCCAACATTTCATAGAAGGCCTTTGCAGATTCCTCCATCTCATCGTCCGAATCCCGAGCATCATCAAAGTCTTGCACCATGTCTTCGATCCCGGTACCATGCTCGTCGGTGCGACGATGAACCACCTCAGCTCTGGCACGTTGGGCAGACTCACCATGAAATGTCCACACCGTATAATCAGGCGTAAAACCCCACTTCTGCAGGTGTTTACCCATTTTATCTGGTGTCCACTTTTTATGGTTGTCGCACCGGACACAGGGGCACCAGGTTATTTCCTGGCCATTTGCAAATGCGGCTCTCAGATACCCCTTGGTTTTTGTTAACCATTCAATGGTCATGTCTTTCTGACTAGGGTGACCGGTGTACATCCACGCATGATCACTCATATTGCCGACCTACTAAACACACAAGATATATATATATATAATTCATCATATATATTCATAAATTAATTAAGTTTGTCAATTTTATTATGCCCATGCAACCTACACGCTAATAGGTACAGATAGGTCCTAATCCCACCCGAGTATGTGTAGATTGGGGTCGTTTTCCCATGCTCTTCTCTGGATCCGACGCAGAATTTCGGCAGCACCTCCCCGCTATTCTCCTGATACATGTCTTGGCAATAAGCAGAGAGGATGTGTACCCGGAGAACAACAGGGAGGCACTGACGAAATTCTGCATCGGATCCGGAGCAGAGCATATGGGAAAACGAACCCAATCTACACATACTCGGGCTGTCCATGGATAACGTTGGACTATTCGAAAGGATGGCGGTTATAAATATGCAAAGACATGAATATTTATAGATGCCGCCCTATCGAACGGGAGACGCATACTAGTCACGCATAATGTTGAATTGAAGACACCTATAGCTAGCAAGTTTCATTAGCACGAAGACCGGAACAGAGCAAATTAAGGGGGGGGGGGAGGAGATGTCATTTGTGCTCACCCACGAACGCAGCAGGGGAGCTCGTCCAACGCACGGGGTAGGTCGTCGAACACCAGACCCTCGCAGCGACGAAACAACTGTACATTGAAATCCACCTGATCAACACAAATATGATGTTTTCCATAAAAAAAATCAGAAAATATATGACCTAACACATAATTTACAAAACTATGACCCCGTCGGCCTCTGGAAGGACGAAGAGCACCTTTTCGGTCAATAGGAGGCCGAAGAGGTGTCGGGGGTCGGTGGTTAGTGGCGTCGGGGTGTCATGCCGAGGTGTCGTGCAGGGGGCTCACCGGAGGGGCGTCGTCGGGGGTGTCATGCCGGGGTGTCATGCCAGGGGTGTCGTGCAGGGGGCTCACCGAAGGTGCGCTCGCCGGGGTGTCGTGTCGGGGTGTCGGGGGTGGGGGGGTGTCGGGGTGTCGTGTCGGGGCGTCATGTCGGGGTGTCGTGTCAGGGTGTCGTGTCGGGGCGTCGTGTCGGGGTGTTGGGGTGTCATGTCGGGGCGTCGTGTCGGGGTGTCGTGTCGGGGTGTCGTGGTGTCGTGTCGGGGTGTCGGGGTATCGTGTCGGGGTGTCGGGGGTGTCGTGTCGGGGTGTCGTTTTCTTCTTCATCCTCTTCTTCTTTTTTTCCTCTTCTTCCCTTTCTTCCTTTTCTTCTTCTTCTTCTTCTTCTTCTTCTTCTTCTTCTTCTTCTTCTTCTTCTTCTTCTTCTTTTTCTTCTCTTCTTCTTCTTCTTCTTCTTCTTCTTCTTCTTCTTCTTCTTCTTCTTCTTCTTCTTCTTCTTCTTCTTCTTCTTCTTCTTCTTCTTCTTCTTCTTCTTCTTCTCCTCCTCCTCCTCCTCCTCCTCTTCTTCTTCTTCTTCTTCTCCTTCTTCTTCTTCTTCTTCCTCTTTTTCTTCTCCTCTTCTCCTCTTTTTCTTCTTCTTCTTCTTCTTCTTCTTCTTTTTTTTTTTTTTTCGTTTCTTCTTTTCGTTTCTCCCTTTTCCTTTTTCCCTTCTTCTTTTCTTCTTCTTTTCCTTCGACTTTTCTTCTTTTCTTTTTTCCTACTACTAACTAACCTAACTAAACTAAGGTAATTACTAACCTAACATTTTCTAATTAGATGAAAAATAACAGAAATAAAAAAACAGAAAAAAATAACATAAATAAAAAAACGGAAAAAAAAACTCACCGATGTCGGGCGGCGGCCGACGTCGGGCATCGGTCATTGAGGGCGGGCGTCGCCCGGCGGGGGGGGGGGGGCACAGGGGTCGGACGGCGGGGGCGCAGGGGCCGGGGGGCTAGGCGGGTGCAGGGGCCGGGGGGTGGGGCGGGCGCAGGGGGTGGCGGCGGCGGCGAAGGGGCGGAGTGGGGTGGCGGCGGTGGCGAAGGGGTTGGCGGCGGCGCAGGGGCTATTGGCGGCGCGGTACAGGTAGAGGGAGAGGAAGGGAGTTAAGGGAGGGAGAGAGAGAGAGAGGAGTGGGGGCGGGCCGAGCACGGCCGTTAGTAGGCCGTGCGCTTTGCCGTCTGCCAGCAGACGGCAAACACTCAGACGGCAAAGAAATAACGTGTCTAACCTACCCCAGGTCCAGGGCCCAGTGGGCCCAGCTGGGTCCTTTGCCGTCTGCCAGCTGACGACAGACCTTCTTTGCCGTCCGCTGGCAGACGACAAAGAAAGGGCTGATGGCAAACATACTTTGCCGTCTGCTTTTCGTTAGCTGATGACAAAGACCTTCTTTGCCGTCTGCTGGCAGACGGCAAAGAACAGGCACACGGCAATTTCCCTGATTCCAGTAGTGGATGATGTAACCCTCAGTAAAAAGGCCCAAATCCACATCCTTCAAACCAGCAGATGAAATCGTCAAATTTCAGGTGTATCCCACGGACCCCAACAAAATAGCGTCAACTGGAGCTCACCTGGACACTGCGATAGACGAAGCACTGCACACATTTTTGCGTGAAAACTGGGAGATATTTGCCTGGCACCCATCTGATATGCCAGGAATCCCATGAAGACTAGCGGAGCACGGCTTGAACATAATCACAAGCTTCAAGCCAGTCAAACAGGCGCTACGCCGATTTTCCGAACCCAAGCATCAAGCTATGGGTGAAGAACTTGCAACGCTACTCAAAGCTGGATTTATCCGAGAAATTAAACACCCGAGTGGTTGGAAAATCTGGTCATGGTACCAAAGAAGGACAAGTCCTGGCGGCTATGCATCAATTTTAAAGACCTAAATAAAGCCTGCCCTAAGGATCCCTTTCCCTTACCTCACATAGACCAGATCATCGATGCCACTGCTGAACACGACTCACTGTGCTTCCTCGATGCATACTCCGGATACCACCAAATCAAGATGAAGGAGTCCGATCAAGCCGCAATCGCCTTCATCACCCCGTACGGGCCATTCTACTTCAACACAATGCCCTTCGGGCTAAAAAATGAAGGCGCCACATACCAGCGCATGATCCAAACATGTCTGAAAAATCAAATCGGCAAGACAGTCGAGGCGTATGTGGACGACGTGGTCATCAAGACCAAAGACGTCAATCAACTGGTGGATGACCTCCGATAGACCTTTGATAATCTACGGACTTATGATATACGGCTCATCCCAGACAAATGCATCTTCGGGGTCCCCGCCGGTAAACTGTTCGGATTCATTGTCTCCCATAGAGGAATAGAGGCCAATCTGGCTAAAATTCGAGCACTATCACAACTAGCAATACCCACGGAGTTGAAGCACGTTCAAAAACTGGCCGGCTGTGTGGCGGCTTTGAGCCGCTTTATCTCCCGCCTTGGAGAAAAGGCACTGCCACTCTACAGACTGCTCAAGCGGACCAACAATTTTCAGTGGATCGATGAAGCAATGGCTGCATTGGAGGAAATTAAGACACTGTTGGCCAGCAATCCTATACTAGCAGCAGCTGGCATGAGTGAACCAATGTTGTTGTACATATCGGCAACAAATCAAGTGGTCAGCGCAGTCCTCGTCATTGAACGAGAGCCAGAGGGTCACAAGTTCCGCATACAGAAGCCAGTCTACTATGTATCTGAAGTACTCACTCCATGCAAGTCTAAGTATCTGCATTATCAGAAGATAGCCTATATAGTCTTTATGGCATCCTGAAAACTCCGACACTACTTTTAAGAGTGTTCGGTCATGGTGGTATCCGAAGTGCCATTGAACGACATAATCAACAACAGGGACGCCACCGACCACTTAGCCAAATGGGCCATTGAGCTCCTTCCCTTCGAAATTGCGTACAAACCACGTCGGGATATTAAATGTCAGGTGTTAGCAGATTTTCTTGCCGAATGGACAGAGGCCGAGCTCCCCAGATAGTACATTACATACTCTCATTGGATGATGTACTTTGACGGATCCAAGACGCTCGCCGGACAGGGGGCTGGAGTTATACTTACATCTCCCGTCGATGATAATGTCCGGTATGTATTGCAGATCATGTACACCGATTCCAATAATGCGTCCGAATACGAAGCTCTATTGAATGGACTTCAGATGGCAGTATCAATGGGTATACGACGGCTTGAGGTAAGAGGAGACTCTAACCTCGCCATCTCCCAAATCAACGGCGAATTCGACGCTAAAAACCTAAAAATGGCGGCATACCGGAATGTCGCCCTCAAAATATCTGCACGGCTCGAAGGACTAGAATTCCATCATGTCTCTAGAGACAACAATCAAGCTGTTGACGTCCTCACCCGTATGGACGCCAAGCGCGACCCCGTCCCTAAGAACACCTTTGGGGAACGACTTTTTAAGCCATCCGTAGCATGGCCGCACGGGGACAAGGACGCGGGAGCTGATAGCCCAGAATGGAGCATTCCTTCAGACACTGAACCAGATGAAGGAATCATCGGTGACTCGGCAATCGAAGAAACGCCTTTGACTCATGATGTCATGGCAGTAATCGCGCCATGGACCGAGCCCTTCCTCGCCTATTTTCTTCACAAAGAACTACCCGATGACCAGACCGAGGCAAGACACATAATTCGGTGATCAAAGGCCTACAAGGCCCACGAGGGCGAACTATATAAGAAAAGCACCACTGGAGTCCTCCAACGGTGCATATCCGAAGAAGAAGGAAAGCAACTCTTGGTCGAGATACACACAGGCATGGGCGGCCACCACGCATCAGCTCAGGCTCTGGTAAGTAAGGCTTTTCGAGCCGGATTCTTTTGGCCCACTGCTCGCGCTGAAGCCCAAACACTCATCCAACATTGCTTTGGTTGCTAGCTTTGCAAACCAATGCCACATGCCCCAACGGCTCTTCAGACGATACCGATCACTTGTCCTTTCGTGTCCTGGGGGTTAGACACGGTGGGACCACTTAAAGGGGGGACCAAGAAAAAGAATACTTATTGGTCATGGTCGACAAGTTCACCAAGTGGATTGAAGCGAAACTGGTAGATTCAGCCAAGTCTGGACCAGTCATCGACTTTACATTCGGTGTGGTTAATCGTTACGGTGTTCCCCATAGTATAATAACGGACAACAGATCCAATTTCACAGCCCAGGAGGTAAAGGACTGGTGCGCTAACTTGGGCATTAAGCTCGATTATGCGTCGGTATATCATATATCGCCCACAAACAAATGGACAAGTCGAACGGGCCCATGGTCTTAGTATGAGCGGCATCAAACCTCGGCTGGTCCATTCTTTAAAAGAGTCTGACTGCCATTGTTTGGAGGAGCTTGACTCCATATTATCGGGCTTGCGGACCACCCCGAATCGATCGACATGATACACACCGTTTTTCATGGTGTGCGGGGCAGAGGTAGTCCTCCCCTGTGACCACATCCATGATGCACCTAGAGTACGCATGTACAAGGAAAAGGAAGCCGAGCTAGATCGGCAGGACGACCTAGATGCCCTGGAAGGAGAGCGCGATATAGCCCGGGCCCACTCTACCTTTTACCAACAAGCAGGCCCGGCGCTACCAAAGCAGGGAGGTTCGAGCGAAGGCATATAATGTGGGCGAGCTTGTTCTACGCCTCCCGGAGAAGAAGAGGAATATACTCTTGCCTAAATAGGAGGGCCCTTTTATATCAATGAAGTACTTGCTGGAGGAGCATACCGCCTCCGCAACCCATTAGACAACTGCCTCGAACCAAACGCATGGAACGCAGCTCGTCTCCGGAGCTTCTTTGGCTAGCCCGGTGTCGTCACCCTCACAAGTCATTTTTCATCTGTATAGTTCTTTCCCTTCCTTCTTAACTCTTTTTCGGATTGGACAGCTCTTTCGCAGGGTGTGTTTGACTAAACCAAGCTACGCTAAGTTCGCCTCGGTATACATCTTCAAATGTACCATCCGGTCATACCTGGGGGCTTCTTAACGAAACCGATAAATATATTCTTAATGCACTTATTCATCTCTATCATGAATACACCCTTCCAACATCGTTTTCAAGCCACATTATGCATAGATTTGACTTAATATTTGGCCAAGCTGGGCTGCCTCGCTCCTATGCTTACCCTCTATGTTCCCGATTGTTCGGCTAGAGGGTAAAGGGAGCACCTCTACGATTGTTACTACCGGATTACCCGGGTACGTACCTCAGACGGGTGAAGCCGAAAGCTAGCATTCTTAAGAAAACAATTGGTCGACCACGAAGGAAGTGAAAATAATTGGTGCTTATCACCAAAACCCGGGGTTATTTTCCCAAAGTTACCATCACCCGCATATTATGGACGTCTGGTTATAACGACTATGGTTAACATAGCAACCCAAAGAAAGGAACCTATAAAGGGACTATTTTCTTCGGAGGATGTTTCTTACGTTAAAAAAGTAATATGACATAAGTCCCGCGCGCGTTCTGTATGTTCGCACCAAATAGCTTGATTGCCTGGTTCTCGGAAGTAATTCCCTGTTATCACATGTCACATAGTATGGAACACTCCCCGACCATTGGCGTGGGAGGAAAAAGCCGATGGCCGGTTAAGACAATGTTTACAGCACAAACAAAGTATATTTGTTGTAAAGTACATAGTTACATAGAATCAAACACATGGTTGCTGATCAAGATTATCTATTATAGTATCCAGGCTGCAGTCTTCTTGCGAGATACGAGTGGCTGGCATCACCTGGTCATACACCAAATAAAGTGGCACCTCTTCACCATCCGACCCTACCGGGCCAACTCAAGCCAAATGCTCCGTGTCAAGTTTGGTGAAGCGGGTCTTCACCATGGCCCATGCCTCACACGCTCCTTCTCGACAGGCCAACATCTTCCACAGCTCGAGTCGACGCCGAGCCCCTTTCAATTGATTGGCCAGCTAGACCATCCCCTTTGGAGGCGCCTTGGTTGGCCATAATGCCTTAACCATACTCTTCAAAGCTTTCCGACCTCTCTCATGAATGATGGACAACTACTTTAGAAGTTTCCCTCCGAACGAGCTAACCTCTTCTTCGGGGCGCTCGGTCAGGAGACCTAAAACAAGGGACGTGGCATGACTTTTACATTGGAAAGGTACATGCATCTAGCGAACTTACAAATCAAAAAAATTCCACTCACCAAACGTGCCACCTTTCAATCTCTGGTTCTCCTCCTGGACTTGTGCCAATTGAGTTTTTTACCTCTCAATTTCTTCGGATTGCCGCTGGTTTTCCATCTGGAGCTTGTCCCTTTCCTCGCGACTTTGGCCAAGAGTCCGGAGGCTGGCTTCATACGGCGATTCGGCATACCTTTCAGATTCTCGGGACGAATCCAGGTCTTTTTGCATTTGACCTATCGACTCAGCTGCTAAAAGCAAGCTTTCATTAGAAAAGGTGCTTTAGGCAATTTTTTCATATTTCAGCTTTTTTAACTCACCATCTGTAGCTTGTCCCTTTCCTCACGACTTCGGCCAAGAGTCCGGAGGCCGGCTTCATGCTACAATTCGGCATACCTTTGAGATTCTCGGGCCGAATCCAGGTCTTTTTGCATTTGACCTATGGACTCGGCTGCTAAAAGCAAGCTTTCATTAGAAAAGGTGCTTTAGGCAATTTTTTCATATTTCAGCTTTTTTAACTCACCGTGTGCCTCCCTGGTAAACTTTTTTACCTCCTCCAGTTCGGCCTTTGCAGCTGTTAACTGAGTTTAGCTTGACTCAAGGTCCTCGGACAACTTTTTGTTTTGTTCCCTTGATACCTACATCATGTCGCAATAGTGCTTAGACCCTTAACTCGGCCATCCTGACCAAATTAAGGCTCATGGGCTACTGGATTAGGATTTATTTTCACTTCTCAAAACCAGTCACTGTCTTGCAAGCTGGTCGACATAATATTAGCGGCCCCTTCAAGTCCTGCTTGGGCGGCTCCGAGATTTGCGTCCACTGAGTTAAGAGCGTTAAACTCATTCTTGGAAAACGCAGGGTGACACAGCGACTCCTTTCACCGTTGGTGATTCATCACACTCTCAACCTTAGAATTGGTAACCGAGACATCCTCGGAGTATTCTGGAAGCCGGTCTATAACGGGAATTTTCGTATTAACCTCGGCCCTTGCCGAAGACCTCGACCCGAGATTATTGTCCGGCGTCTCTCCCACGTCCTAGGACGAAGGTAGTCGTACCTGTATCCTATAAATCACAACATTATAAGTGCTCGCAACAGCTGTAACAATGACCGAGCTGCAAGTTCAATACATTACCTCTTGGTTGGGGGCGCGGTCGAGTCAGCTCCCATGGCCACTGCTCGTTTGGGAGTTCTACCATCATTGGGAACGAATGCAGCCGGTGCAGCCCTTGATGGTGTTCGGCGCGTGCTGCGACGGCCCTTGGGAGAAGTAGTCAGCATACTCAGAATAATGGGAGACGGAGGCCCTTTTCAGGCAGGGGCCTTCTTGCTACTTAGCGGAGGATGGGAGTGTCCCAGGGTGATCGGCCAAAAGGGCCACTTTGGAGCTATCAAGACCCTCCTGGTAAAAGACCCCGTCCTCAAAATCAATTGATGTATCCGGATCATCATGGAATCCTGGATCATCGTTGCCGGAATAATTCTCTAGCTGAGGAGCGAGACAGTCGACTGTCTAGATCCAGTGTTTCCAGTCCTGTCCAGGAGGTTGAAAAGTTCGGTCAACCAAAAAAGAGAGACCTAATGTTCGGACTAAAGAAATATAGCTGAAGTTACCCATTCGACGAGACAATAGCTTGAGTAACCGTCCCTGACTCTCTCGCGAGCAAACTCTTCCTATTCTCCTTTAAAGAGATTGGCCAGTATGTCTGCCATCACTGCCTGTTCGGCATGCCCTTTTCGTTTGTAGAGGGTTGCGTCGTTAATCCCATTATAACACCATAAGGGGTGCACTTTTTATTGAAGGGGTTGGACACATCTGGAAATGGCGGCGGCCATCACATCAACGATGGTTAACTTATCATGGTCTAACAATCTTACTTTGGTGGCCAGACGCTTTACTTCGGCACTCTCCTCTTGGGAAGGGCTTTTCGGTCACCAGTTAAATCTCTTCTTTAAAGGATCATATGAGTATTCGGCCAAACCCCTGTGAGCTGGATCGAACAGGGGGGCATCCTCGATATAAAACCATTCCGAAGTCCACTCTTTGAAATCCTTCTTTGGGGGTCCCAACTGGGTATCCCGTCCCGGCTATGCACCTTACCTCGGCTCTCCCGACTTCAAGTATTGTCCCTCCCCTGGTGCGGGGGACGAGACAGAAGTACTTTCTCCATAATTCGAAATGGGCCTCGCAGACCAGAAACATCTCGCAAAGGCAACATAGCCCGAGATGTGTAAGATGGATCCGGGGTTAAGGTGATGGAGCTGGATCCTGTAAAATTCTAATCAGCCCCTCAGGAAGGGGTGAATGGGAAAGACCAAGCCTTGTAAGAGGAAGGGCAGGAAACATACCCTTTCTTCCTTACGTGGAGCAGGGAAGCTCTCCGCAAGGGCCTCACCATTCGTGGAGGTTAATCCGGCGCGAGTAGAGGCTAGATCTGAAGCAGGTAGATATCCTTGCATTTCAAAATCGCACAAACGGAGGCGAGAAACTAAACATCTTGCCCAGTCGCTGGTGAGGGGGGTGTGAGGGCGTGAGGAGGAGCCTAGGACGCTTGCCATGTCTCCAAGCTTTCCAAATTGTTGGTCGCTCAAAGGGGTGGAGAATGGGATGTGTCGCTCGAAGCGCGCCCAGTCTATTTAATAGTCATTCTTCCTTTTGACCCATGAAGGGCATTTCTGTAAAAGACTATGGTACCAACTGCCTTCTAATGACGCATGGGAACCGAAAGGTGTCATTAACCTCAAGCGAGAAAATTAAAGTTGTGGGCCCCGCGACGCTTCGACAACCGAGGCGTAAACGGTGGTCAAACTATCATCGGCCAGACGCAGGAAGAATAGAAGAACTCGCCCCGCAAGCAGGAGACTGGAGCCGCGTGAAGCTACTAGGGATCATAAACCCCGGCATTGGAGGCTAGTTCGGGGGTTACTGAGGGAGTCCGTGACTAAGGAGTCCTTGGGCCTCCGGCCTATCTCCTATAGGCCGGATAGGTGGGCCGTTGTGTGGCTGTTGCTAGAAGAACGAGCTATGAGACGACTTTGTGTTCGGAGAGGAAACCTTCGACGCCTTGGTGTGTCCTCCAAGGCAAGATGGCCATATCGGCGTGTTTATCCCATGTTGGTAACCGACTATGTGTAACCCTAGGTACCCCTGGTGTCTATATAAACTAAAGGGTTTAGCTCGTAGGGAGGCAGAACCACCATCTAGGGTTTAGTTCATCCGATCTTGTGGTAGATAAACTCTGTAACCATCATACACTCATTAATATAATCAAGCAGGATGTAGAGTTTTCCCTCTTTGAGAGGCCCGAACTTGGGTAAATACAGTCCCTGTGTTCCCTGTTCCCCATTGATCCAAGATCGACAGCTCGGGACCCCCTACCCGAGATCCGCCGGTTTTGACACCGACAACCATTGCTCGCTCTCAACCCATGTCTGCCTAAATCTTTGAGCTTAACGGCTCTCGCTCCCCCCGGATTCTGAGGAGGAGGGGGAAAAGGAACCTTTGCCCCCTTGTGGGCAGAGATGGACAAGACACTAGAGCAGGTTGCGCAGATGGAGGCAAATGCCGTGCAGATGGATGCGTTCGCGCCGATGCCCGCGCTAGCACCTGCGCCAATGGCCGCGCCCGTACCGCAGCCTGTGCTCGCGCCCGTTCTTAATGCAAATGATATTCTGCAGTGGTTTGAGGTCGCCCAAGCCGCATTGTACGACATTGACTTGGGTAGACATGACGGTGGTGCTGGTCGTGGCGTTGGACATGGATATGGAGGTGTCCATGGCATCAGCGGGCATGTTATCCATGATCGTAGCCGCAAGTAGGCGGTGACCATGGCTGCGGCCAGAACTAGGCGGTTACCTTGGAAGTGGCCACAACAACGCTTGGTGACCAAGGGCGTGGCTAGAACTTAGTGGCGACTGCCACAACTACGCCGTGGCAATATGGCTATATTAGTTTGCTATAGTTGTTTGTACTATTATGTGTTGTATATGATGGTGTCGCAGCGCGACATTTTTAGAATTCAACTTTCTTCTTCTTTATCTTAGCAATGCTTTTAAAATTATGTGACTGAAAGGCTACTAAGTTTGTACGTACTGCAATGTCTGAAATTCAAGCAATAGTGATATTGAAAACCTTCCACTTATAAAGGCATATGTGGTGTCTGCATTTTAAATTCATATATCATTAGTTATTTAATTTGCAAGAGTGCTACACTATGATCACGTTTAGAAGACATGACATCCGTATCGTATCGTACCACATAGTTAAAACCATTTCTGTACGAAAGCAAATAATTACTGCAATACTTAGCATGCATTACTTCACAACCTTATCATCCACATATACTTGAGTGATACTCCGCATACACTACTTGACATATAGTACTTAACAATTAGGATTACAGGAAACTATTGGCATGGAACTGCATCACTCACAACATGTCATCAATGAATAGGAAAAACCCTGCAGTGCCTTCGTACAACATCAACATAACATTGTCTCCCTTGTATTCATTTCCATCACAGCCTCCTATTTGGTAATGTGAATGGTTCCAATTCTAGGGGATATTTTGTATCTTGCCATGAAATTTCTCGTTGTGACCAATAGCTAGTGTGGTTGGACCATGTCTGTGCATCAATTCAGGAACAACCGAAGGCGGCAACATCTGCTAAAAGAGGAACTAAACAATCATGATACTGTATGAAGCAATAGTTCATTGAGTGCATATTTAACATAGAAGACGTTGTACCATAACTTTTTGAATGATAAAATTCATCTTGTTCAAGGTATGCACAAATGACACACATATTCCCATCGGGCCTCCAACATGGAACCGCTTAGTAAGGGAGTCAAGTTTACTAATAAATTTGATTACATGCTTCAAGTCTTTCCAGTGAAATTTGGATGCAGGACTAACCACCATTTCTTTAACTACACAATTAACAAGCCCTGCATGAAAATAAAATACTAATTAGTAAGTCCATAGAGATTCATTATTGTTGCTAAGTTGTAGTTCAACATGCAAGAATTTGAAAGATAACTAACTTAGGTTGTTGGTCCATCGAGGGATGTCAGATGGTATGGACAGATGGATGATAAGATTAGTCCGTGTTATATCCTCTAATAATTTGGTGCCAACTTTCAATAATTAATGCGTATCAAGCTCTCTCCATAAGCCCGGATGAAAATAGGAGCAACCTTCATTATTGTATTGAGTACAACTTGGAACGTATATCCATGGTTTGTGTGCAATTTGAAGTGAGTAGAGTCTTCATCTAAGACAATATATATTTGTTAACAATGAAGACATAATGTGTCATTCGTATAGGTCAGAAATATGTGAATAAGTGAAATATTAGCTATTAAAAAAGTGATATGCTAATTAATACAAACGAGAAAATTTGTTAACCAAATATGAGCTTTACTTTGATCTACAAATATGATGATGCCGTGAATGAAAAGTATTATTCCCTATGCGAAATAAAATAAGATTTTTTAGATGACTAGTAACTTTTTGTGTATTTTTATGATGTTATGAAAATATGAGCTATACTGACAGAACTATACAACAATAATTTGCCTAATATAGCAATAATTTCCAGTTTGACATCACCGGTGTATGGTACCATTTATCCCAATTCAGCAGTACTGTGTTGGTAAATATGTCATATTTCCAATTTGGCCTAAAGTAAGCAGTGTTTCCATTTTGTCGTCAATGGCATGGCAACCATGGCACCCCACTAGATCTTCCCCTGATTGAAGTTAGTGTTGAATGGTAGTTGGAAATTATCCCAATTTAGCAATACTATGTTGGTAAAGTAGGCAATATTCCAAATTTGGCCTAAAGTACAACCATGCAGTCTCCACAAAATCATGTAATTTTAAGAACCCTAACCCTCCTGGTGAGATGGATCTTTACAAACATATCGTGTGCTTCCTGAATTCCTCTCGAACGATGATGTTGAACATCTCATTTGTCTTACTGAGGCCACACAGGCGCCCTCCGGCATGACACTGTGGGCACTGAAAATAGAACCCTATAAAATATGACTACAGGAAAATGCATGCATGATGATTCTCTTTTAGTGGATTATCACCCAATGGCAGACTGCATATTAGAACTACAAGATATGGATGCAGATTGCACTTACCTTGTTGTCCATGAGTAAACCCCAATCTGACGGGGGTTGGTAGGCAGCAACAGTCGCTGCCGATAGCCGACACAACTAGGGTGAGATGCGAAAGGTGGTGTTATTTGCAGGCGGATGTGATCTACGACGACATCCGGCTGCGACCTCGAGTCTCTGAGCAGAGTTGTGAATGAGCAGGGGACTGCGAGGCGGCTCGAGAGCGAGGAAGAAAGTACGGGTGTTATCTCTCAATGTGAGGAGATTTTTCGTATGGACATGGCCCACACGTCATCGGGCATATGGTTTTATGGACCAATTGGTTTTGGAGTAAGTGCATCTAGTGCCTCTCTTTGTTGGTTTTGGAGTATTGAAGACAAACGAGGTTGAGGGGCTAATGTGTTTGTGAGAGTTCATAGGATAATACAGATAGAAGTCCCTGGAGATTCGGTTTAACCGTCGGAGATGACCCCTGAAAATGTCCGAAGACATTGATGACGGTTGAAGCCTTTGGTGGTGCGTGAAGACAATCGCTTGAAGACATAGTCTTTTGGTAGTTTCGTTTCTTCTTTCCTGGGTCATAGGAACCACCACACTGTTAAGTGGGGTCTAGGTGATCGAAGTCAGACGCTGACATGATGCTCAACCTATACAACTATGTCTTCGAGCGAAGACAATGAGAGGAAATCTCTTCCAGAGCTGGTTGAGTCAGCTTTGCTTGTAGCCCAAGTAATGTTGCTGCGTGTGTTTGAAATCCAACTGTTGGGACACGTGTCGGTTGGCCATTGACCCAGGGTCATTTCGGTCATATCATGCCGGGTTGCCTGTTGGCCATAAATAGCCCACCCCCTCCACCATAAGTTGGTGGATGCTCAGAGTTAGACACGGTTGTTGTCGTCTTGGAGCAACCCACCTCGAAGACATTAAGAGAGAGAGAGCTATCCTGCGAGGATAAGCCCAAACACCTAGAGCTAGTGTGTTTGAGCATTACCGAAGTCGTTCTATTCTGAGAGAGCCGAAGACTTATTACACTTGAAGACTGTGATCTTCTAGATGGTTAGGTGTCTGGGTCTAGAGCATCCAAGAGTCATTGTGAATTGTCGGGTGACTGAGTTTGTACGTGTTTCACATGTCTCCCTTGAAGACTTACCAGAGTGATTGGGCGTGGTCTAAGTGACTCATGACCCACAAGTATAGGGGATATATCGTAGTCCTTTCGATAAGTAAGAGTGTCGAACCCAACGAGGAGCAGAAGGAAATGACAAGCGGTTTTCAGTAAGGTATTCTCTGCAAGCACTGAAATTATCGGTAACAGATAGTTTTGTGATAAGATAATTCGTAACGGATAGCAAGTAACAAGGGTAGCAAAGGTGCAGCAAGGTGGCCCAATCCTTTTTGTAGCAAAGGACATGCCTGGACAAACTCTTATATAAAGCAAAGCGCTCCCGAGGACACATGGGAATTTCTGTCAAGCTAGTTTTCATCATGCTCATATGATACGCGTTCGTTACTTTGATAATTTGATATGTGGGTGGACCGGTGCTTGGGTGCTGTCCTTACTTGGACAAGCCTCCCACTTATGATTAACCCCTCTCGCAAGCATCCGCAACTACGAAAGAAGAATTAAGATAAATCTAACCATAGCATGAAACAGGTGGATCCAAATCAGCCCCTTACGAAGGAACGCATAAACTAGGGTTTAAGCGTCTGTCATTCTAGCAACCCATCATCTACTTATTACTTCCCAATGCCTTCCTCTAGGCCCAAATAATGGTGAAGTGTTATGTAGTCGACGTTCACATAACACCACTAGAGGAGAGACAACATACATCTCATCAAAATATCGAACGAATACCAAATTCACATGATTACTTATAACAAGACTTATCCCATGTCCTCAGGAACAAACGTAACTACTCACAAAGCATATTCATGTTCATAATCAGAGGAGTATTAATTATCATTAAGGATCTGAACATATGATCTTCCACCAAGTAAACCAACTAGCATCCACTACAAGGAGTAATCAACAATACTAGCAACCCACAGGTACCAATCTGAGGTTTTGAGACAAAGATCGGATACAAGAGATGAACTAGGGTTTGGAGAGGAGATGGTGCTGGTGAAGATGTTGATGGAGATTGACCCCCTCTCGATGAGAGGATCGTTGATGATGACGATGGCTTCGATTTCCCCCTCCGGGAGGGAAGTTTCCCCGGCAGAACAGCTCCGCCGGAGCCCTAGATTGGTTCTGTCCAAGTTCCACCTCGAGATGGCGGTGCTTCGTCCCGAAAGCTCTCTTCTGATTTTTCCAGGTCAAAACCCTCCATATAGCAGAAGATGGGCATCGGAGGCCTGCCAGGGGGCCCACAAGCCACAGGGGCGCGCAGGGGGGTAGGGCGCGCCCCCCCTGACTTGTGACTCCCTGGTGGGTCCCCTCTGGTATTTCTTTCGCCCAATATTTTTTATATATTCCAAAATAATTCTCCGTAGATTTTCAGGACTTTTGGAGTTGTGCAGAATAGGTATCTCAGATTTGCTCCTTTTCCAATCCAGAATTCCAGCTGCCGGCATTCTCCCTCTTCATGTAAACCTTGTAAAATAAGAGAGAAAAGGCATAAGTATTGTACCATAATGTGTATTAACAGCCCATAATGCAATAAATATCGATATAAAAACATGATGCAAAATGGACGTATCAACTCCCCCAAGCTTAGACCTCGCTTATCCTCAAGCGAAAGCCGAAATCGATAAATATGCCCTCATGTTTAGAGATAGAGGTGTCGATAAAATAAAATACGGACATGAAGGCATCATGGTTATCTTTAGAACAACAACATATATTGACATATAATTTCTTAAGCTAGAGTAACAATTCATTCACAAGGTAAACTATGAATCAAGAACTCTATTGAGAACCAACAAACTATGATCTCAGTCATTGAAGCAATTCCAATTTATCATAACGTAAGAAAGAGTCAATATAAGAGCTTGTAAAGCAAATCCACATACTCAATCATCTTTTAGTCTTTCATAATTACTAACACTCACGCGGTACCTATGAGGTCAAAGCTTCAATCGAACACAGAGAAAGATAGGGGCTTATAGTTTTGCCTCCCAACTATTTACCTCAAGGGTAATGTCAACATAAATAACTCATGCTTACCCACATCCGAGTGGACATATGTGTCCAGATCATTCCCCAACACATGACGCTTGCCAAGAGATAAAGTCGAAATAAAGGAAGTGGTGAAGATCACCACGACTCTTGCATAAAGGTAAGTACTAGAAAATAAAAGTAACAGATAGGCCCTTCGCAGAGGGAAGCAGAGGTTGTCATGCGCTTTTATAGTTGGATGCGCAATCCCTTAATGCAAAAGAACGTCACTTTATATTGCCCCTTGTGATAAAGAACTTTATTATGCAGTCTGTCGCTTTTATTTCTTCCATATCACAAGTTCGTATAAAGTTTATTTTCCTCACACTAATATATCACACATATTTAGAGAGCAATTTTTATTGCTTGCACCGATGACAACTTACTTGAAGGATCTTACTCAATCCATAGGTAGGTATGGTGGACTCTCATGGCAAAACTGGGTTAAGGGTGTTTGGATGCACAAGTAGTATCTCTACTTGGTGCGGAAGTTTTGGCTAATATGGGGTGGAAGCAAGCGTCACATGTTAAAGGATCTATACCCATATAACTTCTATTCGGAAATAAGCAAACATAACCCATTATGTTGTCTTCCTTGTCCAACATCAACTTCTTAGCATATAATATTTTAATGAGTGCTCACAATCATAAAAGATGTCCAAGATAATATATTTATATGTGAACCTCTCTTTCTTTATCACTTCCTTTTAATTGCAACAATGACCAATCGCTATGTTTGTCAAGTCACAATAAATTTCAATCAACATACTTCTTATATGTGAAATCATCACTCCCCATAAGATCATCATATATACTCTCTGCTTTTATTCTATACTTCTTTCTATTTCTTTTTTCTCAAGATCATAGCAAACAAGCAAAGCCCTCAACTCAAAACTACTCTTTATTATATGACTCTCGGACTCGCTTACATAGGGGAACACAAAGCAAAATTCAAAACTAGATCACACTAAAGACTTTATTCTACTAGATCAAGATATAACCAAAAGGATCGAACTAAGAAAAGCGATAAAAGTAAAAGATGTGATGGTGATACGATACCGGGGCACCTCCCCCAAGCTTGGCACAAGCCAAGGGGAGTGCCCATACCCATGTGTTTAGTTGTCATTCTTCGGAGGTGGTGTTGTTGGAGTTGTTGATGAGATCGGAAGCTTGTCTAGTTTCCTCTTAAGCATAAAATTCTGTTCCCTCAGATCGTCTACTTCCTGCTCGAGCTTCAATATCCATTGACGTAATTCTTGCTTGCTCTCCTGCAGAAAACGAGAAGGGATAAATAGAACCTTGGGTTTTCTCCTTGTATTTGGGAGGCTCGATTTCCTGAACTCCACGTGCATATCTCCTGGTCGAGGTAGGGGGATCTCCTCTTCATCCGAGCTTTCTTCCTCATACTTGCCTTCAAGTTCCTCCTCCGAGAACAATCCATAAGGATCTAAGTCCCCATAGAGCTTGGGATTGGCAAGATAATGCGATATATAGCTCTCCCCATCGGAATCTTGGGATGACATCTTGCTCTAAATCTGCTACAGAAATAGCTCAAAATCAAAACAGGAGGTATTGTCGTGATACGAAGGTCAAAACCTTCGGGAGATTATATAATGAATTTTTACCGACCCGAAGGAGTATACCACAAGAAAACGGAGTCCAGAGGGTACACGGGGTGGCCACAAGCTATAGGGGCGCGCCCAGGGGGGTAGGGCGCGCCCCCCTGGCTTGTCGCCTCCTCGTGCACTCTTCGAACTACTTTAAATTTTCCTGATTTATTAAATATTCCAAAACGGATAAAAATTGCTATTAGAAAAGTTTTGGAGTCGATTTGCTTGCCGTAACACATACCTATTCCTTTTCGGAGTCTGAAACGTTCTGGTAGGTCTCCCTAATGTACTCCTCCGGAGTTATGGTATTGATATAATGTTTGATTCTTTGCCCGTTTACCACCTTAGGATTTGTGCCTTTTGAGTTGTTGATCTTGATGGCACCGGAACGATATACTTCCTCAATAATGTAAGGCCCTTCCCATTTAGAGAGAAGTTTTCCTGCAAAAAATCTTAAACGAGAATTGTATAGCAAGACATGGTCACCTACATTGAATTCACGCTTTTGTATCCTTTTATCATGCCATCTCTTGACTTTTTCTTTAAGCAACTTGGCATTCTCATAGGCCTGGGTTCTCCATTCATCAAGTGAGCTAATGTCAAATAACCTCTTCTCACCAGGAAGTTTGAAATCATAGTAGAGCTCTTTAATTGCCCAATAAGCTTTATGTTCTAGCTCTAGAGGTAAGTGACATGCTTTACCATAAACCATCTTATACGGAGACATACCCATAGGGTTTTTATAAGCAGTTCTATAAGCCCATAATGCATCATCAAGTTTCTTAGACCAATTCTTTCTGGATCTATTAACAGTCTTCTGCAAGATCAATTTAATTTCTCTATTGCTCAATTCTACTTGACCACTAGACTGAGGGTGATAAGGGGATGCAATTCTATGATAAACATCATACTTAGCAAGCAATTTACGGAAAGCACCATGAATAAAGTGTGAACCACCATCAGTCATTAAATATCTAGGGACTCCAAATCTAGGGAAAATAACTTCTTTAAGCATTTTAATAGAAGTGTTATGATCAGCACTACTAGCACTACTAGTTGGAATAGCTTCTACCCACTTAGTAACATAATCAACAGCAACTAGAATATGAGTATACCCGTTAGATTGTGGAAAAGGTCCCATATAATCAAAACCCCAAACATCAAATGGTTCAATAACAAGTGAGTAATTCATAGGCATTTCCTGACGTCTACTAATATTACCAATTCTTTGACATTCATCACAAGACAAGACAAACTTACGAGCATCCTTGAAGATTGTAGGCCAATAAAAACCAGATTGTAGTACCTTATGTGCAGTTCTATCTCCAGCGTGGTGTCCTCCGTAGGCCTCGGAATGACACTTGTGAAGGATCTGTTCCTGTTCATGCTCAGGCACACAACGTCTAATAACACCATCTACTCCTTCTTTATAAAGGTGTGGATCATCCCAAAAGTAATGTCTTAAATCATAGAAGAACTTTCTCTTTTGTTGGTATGTGAAACTAGGTGGTATAAATTTAGCAACAATGTAATTAGCATAATCAGCATACCATGGAGCATTGCGTGAAGCCTTTATGACAGCTAATTGTTCATCAGGAAAGCTATCATCAATAGGTAGTGGGTCATCAAGAACATTTTCTAACCTAGACAAGTTGTCTGCTTCGGGGTTCTGAATACCCTTTCTATCAATAATATGCAAATCAAATTCTTGTAGCAGAAGAACCCATCTAATAAGTCTAGGTTTAGCATCTTTCTTTTCCATAAGATATTTAATAGCAGCATGATCGGTGCGAATAGTTACCTTGGAATCAACAATATAAGGTCTGAACTTATCACAAGCAAACACAACCGCTAAAAATTCCTTTTCAGTGGTAGCATAATTTCTTTGAGCACTGTCTAGAGTTTTACTAGCATAATGGATAACATTTAATTTCTTATCAACTCTTTGTCCTATAACAGCGCCAACAGCATAATCACTAGCATCAGACATAATTTCAAAGGGTAGGTTCCAATCAGGTGGTTGAACAACAGGTGCAGAAATCAAGGCTTTCTTAAGGATTTCAAATGCTTCTACACAATCATCATCAAAACCGAATGGAACAACTTTTTGCAAAAGATTAGTGAGAGGCCTAGAAATCTTAGAGAAGTCTTTAATAAACCTCCTATAGAAACCAGCATGACCAAGGAAATTTCTTATACCTCTGATATCCGTAGGACACGACATTTTTTCAATAGCATCAACTTTAGCTTTATCAACTTCAATAACTCTTTCAGAGATTTTGTGCCCCAAGACAATACCTTCATTAACCATAAAGTGGCACTTTTCCCAATTCAAGACAAGATTAGTTTCTTCGCATCTCTGCAAAACTCGATCAAGGTTGCTCAAGCAATCATCAAAAGAAGTTCCGTAAACGAAAAAATCATCCATGAAAACCTCAACAATCTTTTCACAAAAGTCAGAGAATATAGCCATCATACATCTTTGAAAGGTAGCAGGTGCATTGCATAAACCAAAAGGCATACGTCTATAAGCAAAGGTTCCGAAAGGGCAAGTAAAAGTGGTCTTTTCTTGATCCTCTTTTGACACAGGTATTTGAGAGAAACCAAAATAACCATCTAGAAAGCAAAAATGTGTATGTTTGGATAGTCTTTCTAGCAATTGATCAATAAAAGGTAGAGGGTAATGATCTGTCCTAGTAGCTTTATTTAATTTCCTAAAATCAATTACCATTCTATATCCTGTAACAATTCTTTGCGGGGTCAATTCATTTTCATCATTAGGAACAACGGTAATACCTCCTTTCTTAGGAACACAATGAACGGGACTAACCCATCTACTATCAGCAATAGGATAAATTATACCTGCCTCCAGAAGCTTTAGTATTTCATTTCTTACCACTTCTTTCATTTTAGGATTTAACCGTCGCTGGTGATCAACAACTGGTTTAGCATCAGGCTCCATATTAATTTTATGCTGACATAGAGTGGGACTAATGCCCTTAAGATCATCAAGAGTATATCCAATAGCAGCACGGTGCTTCCTCAGAGTTTTCAATAATCTCTTTTCTTCATGCTCTGAAAGGTTAGCACTAATAATAACAGGATATATCTCCTTTTCATCAAGATAAGCATATTTCAGAGTATCAGGTAATTGTTTAAGCTCGAACACGGGATCACCCTTGGGTGGAGGAGGATCCCCAAGTATTTCAACAGGCAGGTTGTGTTTCAAAATAGGCTGCTGATCAAAGAAAATCTTATTTATTTCATTCCTTTCATTCATATGCATATCATTTTCATGGTCTAGCAAATATTGTTCTAAGGGATCAGTAGGAGGCACAACAATAGAAGCAAGACCAATAATTTCATCTTTACTAGGCAATTCTTTGTCATGGGGTTGTCTACGAAATTTAGAGAAATTGAACTCATGAGACACATCCCCAAAACTTACGGTAACAGTTTATTTCTCACAATCAATCTTAGCCTTAACAGTATTCAAGAAGGGTCTACCAAATATAATGGGACAAAAATCATCTTGTGGGGAACCAAGAACAAGAAAATCAGTAGGATACTTTATTTTCCCACACAAGACTTCAACATCTCTAACAATCCCAATTGCTGCAATAGTATCTCTATTAGCAAGCTTAATGGTAACATCGATTTCCTCTAGTTCAGCTGGTGCAATATCATTCATAATTTCTTGGTATAAGGTAAAGGGAATTGCACTCACACTAGCACCCAGATCACATAAGCCATGATAACAATGATCTCCTATTTTAACAGAAACAACAGGCATGCCAACAATAGGTCTATGTTTACCTTTAGTATCAGGTCTAGCAATTCTAGCAGCTTCATCACAGAAATGAATAACATGCCCATCAATATTATCAACCAAGAGATCTTTAACCATAGCAATACTAGGTTCAACTTTAATTTGTTCAGGGGGCGTAGGTGTTCTAGTACAACTCTTACGAACCACAGTTGAAGCTTTAGCATGTTCCTTTATTCTAACAGGGAAGGGCGGTTTCTCAATATAAGCAGTAGGAATAACAGGATCAGCATTATAAATAATAGTTTCTTTCTCAACTTTAATAGGTTCTACTGCTTTCACTTCAATGGGAGGATGATATTTAAACCACTTCTCCTTGGGGAGATCAACATGAGTAGCAAAAGATTCACAGAAAGAAGCTACTATCTCAGAGTCAAGTCCATATTTAGTGCTAAATTCACGAAAAGCATCGGTTTCTATAAAGGATTTAACACAATCAAACTTAAGGTTTATACCTGACTCCTTACGTTCGTCGAGTTCCCAATCTTCAGAGTTGCGTTTAATTCTTTCCAATAAGTCCCATTTGAATTCAATATCTTTCTTCATAAAGGAACCAGTACAAGAAGTATCGAGCATGGATTGATTATTACGAGAAAGCTGAGCATAAAAATTCTGAATAATAACTTCTCTTGGGAGCTCATGATTGGGGAATGAATATAACATTGACCTAAGCCTCCCTCCCCCAAGCTTGAGCGATTTTTTCTCCTTCATGAGGCCAAAAATTATAAATATAATTCTGATCACGATGAACCAGATGCATAGGATAAAACTTCTGATGAAATTCCAATTTCAATCGGTTGTAGTTCCATGATCCAATATCATCACATAGCCTATACCATGTCAATGCCTTCTCCTTCAAAGATAAAGGAAAGACCTTCTTCTTGACATCATCCTCGGGCAAACCTGCAAGCTTAAATAATCCACAAACTTCATCCACATAGATTAGATGCAAATCAGGATGTAGTGTTCCATCTCCTGCATAAGGATTAGCTAGCAATTTCTCTATCATACCTGAAGGAATTTCATAATAAATATTTTCAGTAGGCGCAGTAGGTTGAGGAGCATATCTTTGTGCTTCCGGTCGAGGTGAAGATACCCCAAACAATCCCCTCAAAGGATTATTTTCCATGGTAACAAGTGACAGCAAATTTCAGCACAATATATAAATTTTTCCTTACCAAGTTCCACTCACCAAAGGCGCTTCACTCCCCGGCAACGGCGCAAGAAAAGAGTCTTGATGACCCACAAGTATAGGGGATCTATCGTAGTCCTTTCGATAAGTAAGAGTGTCGAACCCAACGAGGAGCAGAAGGAAATGACAAGCGGTTTTCAGTAAGGTATTCTCTGCAAGCACTGAAATTATCGATAACCGATAGTTTTGTGATAAGATAATTCGTAACGGATAGCAAGTAACAAGTGTAGCAAAGGTGCAGCAAGGTGGCCCAATCCTTTTTGTAGCAAAGTACAAGCCTGGACAAACTCTTATATAAAGCAAAGCGCTCCCGAGGACACATGGGAATTTCTGTCAAGCTAGTTTTCATCATGCTCATATGATTCGCGTTCGTTACTTTGATAATTTGATATGTGGGTGGACCGGTGCTTGGGTGATGTCCTTACTTGGACAAGCCTCCCACTTATGATTAACCCCTCTCGCAAGCATCCGCAACTACGAAAGAAGAATTAAGATAAATCTAACCATAGCATGAAACAGGTGGATCCAAATCAGCCCCTTACGAAGCAACGCATAAACTAGGGTTTAAGCTTCTGTCACTCTAGCAACCCATCATCTACTTATTACTTCCCAATGCCTTCCTCTAGGCCCAAATAATGGTGAAGTGTTATGTTGTCGACGTTCACATAACACCACTAGAGGAGAGACAACATACATCTCATCAAAATATCGAACGAATACCAAATTCACATGATTACTTATAACAAGACTTATCCCATGTCCTCAGGAACAAACGTAACTACTCAGAAAGCATATACATGTTCATAATCAGAGGAGTATTAATTATCATTAAGGATCTGAACATATGATCTTCCACCAAGTAAACCAACTAGCATCAACTACAAGGAGTAATCAACACTACTAGCAACCCACATGTACCACTCTAAGGTTTTGAGACAAAGATCGGATACAAGAGATGAACTAGGGTTTGGAGAGGAGATGGTGCTGGTGAAGATGTTGATGGAGATTGACCCCCTCTTGATGAGAGAATCATTGGTGATGACGATGGCTTCGATTTCCCCCTCCGGGAGGGAAGTTTCCCAGGCATAATAACTCCGCCGGAGCCCTAGATTGGTTCTGTCCAAGTTCCGCCTCGAGACGGCGGCGCTTCATCCCGAAAGCTCCCTTCTGATTTTTTCCAGGTCAAAACCCTCCATATAGCAGAAGATGGGCACCGGAGGCCTGCCAGGGGACCCACTAGCCACAGGGGCGCGCCCCCCTGGCTTGTGACTCCCTGGTGGGTCCCCTCTGGTATGTCTTTCGCCCAATATTTTTATATATTCCAAAATAATTCTCCATAGATTTTCAGGACTGTTGGAGTTGTGCAGAATAGGTATATCAGATTTGCTCCTTTTCCAGTCCAGAATTCCAGCTGCCGGCATTCTCCCTCTTCATGTAAACCTTGTAAAATAAGAGAGAAAAGGCATAAGTATTGTACCATAATGTGTATTAACAGCCCATAATGCAATAAATATCGATATAAAAGCATGATGCAAAATGGACGTATCAGTGACCTCGGCTCAAGGGTAACAAGGTGAAGACGAAGTCTTCAGAGTTAATTCTCAGCCTCCCAAACCATACGTACAGTTGTCACAACAATTGGAACTGGTCCAACAAATCCTGTGTCTTCGTCAAGCTACTAGTTCTATGCTTCACCCTCTTACATATTGTACTGTCCTATGAAGCCATTGCTTGATCATCACTGTTTGAAGACATACCTCGAAGACATTCATATCTGCTGTTTATCTTCATACAGTCTAAATTTGTCTTTGATTCATCTTAGTGTGTATGATGACTATGCTCAACATGCCTGTATGTCTTCGTTGTATTCCATGCTTTGCTTAGATCCTAGATAGTTATCCCTACTTGATCATGTTTCACTTCCACATACTTTGAATACATTTACTATTTCGAATCTTTTCATAAAAAATCACCTATTCACCCCCTCTAGTCGATAACTAGCACTTTCAATTGGTATCAGATCAAGGTACTCCCTTGTTCTGTGTTTTGGTTTAACCACCTCGAGTTTTAGCTATGTCAACTGCAGGGATAATTAAGGTCTCCGTTGCGTGCCCTATCTTCGATGGCACCGACTACCCCTACTAGAAGAACAAGATGTGAGTGGATCCTGAAGCCATTGGCAATTACCTATTGTATGTCATCAAGGCGGGCATTCCCAAGGTTGGCGAAGGTGTTACTGCTGCTGATGTGAAGAGGTTTGCACAACTAGACTCCACTGCCAAGAACATCATCTGTGGTCACCTGACCAAAGGACAGTATGGCCGTGTGAGTGCACTGAACACACTGCAAAGGAAATCTGGGAATGGTTGTCCAAAGTCAATGAAGGTGTCTCATCTCAGAGGGACTCTCGTGTTGATGTGCTTCGCAACCTGTTCAACTGCTTCAAGAGACTCAACAACGAAAATGTCCATCTCACATTTGATCGACTCACCGACATCTCAAATGAGTTGAATGCACTGGGCGCCACTGATATCACCAAACATGAAGTCGTGAAGAAGCTACTTAGATTACTTGACAACACTTTTGACACTCTTGCTCTCATGATCCAAGAACACCCTGATTTCAAGGATCTGGATCCCGCTGATATCCTCGAGAAGTTGAACACACATGAATTCCAACAAGTTGAGAAGAGGAAAATCTATGGTTCCAGTTACGGTCGCTCTCGTGTCCTGAAGGCTAAGGATATGTCCTCATCTGAAGACGGTTCTGAATGCAGTTCTGATGGTGCTGAAGACTTTGGCAAAGAACTCACTTTGCTAGTGAGGAAGTGTCGGAAGTTTGCCATGTCAAAACGCTTTGCAAAGTCTTCAAAGCATGATTCCAAGAAATCTGGTGAAATGTCTTCAAGTGACAGCAAGAAACAAACTTGTCACAAGTGCAAGAAAGTTGGCCACTTCATTGTTGATTGTCCTCGATGGGAGAAGGAATCCAAGAAGAAGAGCAAGGACTATGACTCAGATGACAAGAAGAAGAAGAAGAAGAAGCATGCTAAGTCTTCATCACATAAGAAGAGTTCATATGGCAAAGCTCATGCGTTTATCGGCAAGGAAATGGACTCACAGTCTGAATCTGTTTCTGAGGCTGAGGAAGAATCCGAGGAGGAATCTGATTCGGAAGTTGCTGGTCTGGCTATGGCTTTGGCATTCGTCTCTTTGTCTGTCTTCGAACCTGAAGACAATGGCCCCTACTTCAACATTGAAGCCAGTGATGACGAAGCTACTCCAGCCTACTGCTTCATGGCAAAAGCCTCTAAGGTATCCTCAAAATCTTCACGTCATGAATCTGAATCTCAAGATGAATTTGATGATGACATGAAACCTAGTTATGTTAAACTTGTCAAAATTGCCACTAAGCAACAAAGTGCCATGGAGAAACTGCAAATAACTTTAGAGAAAAGCGATGACCTGTTAGACGACGAGATGAGTCTAAACCAAACTATGGCTGAAGATATGCAAAGTCTTCGTTCAAGGTTTGAGGATCTCCAAGGTCGTCATGATATTCTGACAACTGATCATGAGAAACTTTCTCTTGAATATCTTCAAAGAAAGCTTGATCTATAAAAGTTGCGAGAAGCTCATGAAGACCTTCGGAAGGAAAACTACTTACTCCTAGCTGAATAGATCAGTACTGCTCTGGATGAATTTAATGCTCCATGCCTAAAATGTCTTGCTTGTGAAGCTAATGATTCAAATGTTGAATGCTCAAATGCTTCTCAAAATGCATTATCTTCATCCGTATATGTGGTTTCTAACCCCTCATTTGAGGAAACCACTTCTATCACTGATGACAATGACAGGTTGAAGACATTGGTTGAGACGGGTATGTACGTGAGTCTGAAAGGACATGAAATTCTGTGTGATGTCCTCATGAAGACTATCTTGAACAAAACCCTAGGAAAGTGGGTCTTGGTTTCGAAAGAAACATAAATATTGATGGATCTTACTAGAAGCCTGAGCAATATCCCAAAACCACATGGGTTGCTGCAAAAGATCCTACAGTTGATCCACCCACATTATCTGGCTATAACTATGCTAACCCTATCATCATTGATGAGTCACTTGACTCCAACTATAAACTATTCAAAAATTAGAATGGTGAAGTGTTTGTCATGTACATTGGAACTAGCTGCTGGAATGGTTCACCTATGAAGAGGATCTGGGTTCCCAAACGTCTTCTTGAGAAGCTTCCAGTGAATGTCATCATGACACCACAAAGGTAGAAGACAAACCCCAGACCAAAGTCTTCGTATGGACCAAAGACTTCATATGGACCAAAGTCGTCATATGATTATGCTAACACCTATGTTTCGTAGGGTAGAGCGAAAAGGACTCATGAATATGAGCACTATGGCAGGAACCGTTATGTTCATCAAACTAAGAATTTCTCTGCATATTCATTTGAGTACTCTAACCCTCCTATGAAACGTGTTGTTAGGGCATCTTTGCCAAAATTCACTGATGTTGCTTTACGTCTCATTGCTTCTAAGCCACCCCCACGCATGTGGGTGGTTAAGAAGAGCTAATATCTTCATGCAACATCGGGTCTCCAGATGGGATGAAGCTTATCTCAAAGATTATCTCTGGAGACCCGAAAACATTCTTGTCTGGACACAAGACAAATAATGCAAATGGTGTTACCATTTATATCATCCAGTTTACTTATAACAGTGTACTGCAATATCATCATCAATGCATGTTACAACTGCATGCCTTGGTGAACTAGACTAATTCTCAATGCAGGAAGATAAATCCAAAGCCACTGAATGGATTATGGACAGTGGATGCACTAGTCATATGACCGGTGATCGAAGCCTATTGATGGAGCGAACTCTTCGACCTCCAACAAAAGACCACATCGTCTTTGCTGACAAGAGTAGCAGCAAAGTACTGGGACTAGATAGAGTGGCTATCATAAGGGATCGGCACATGGATGATGTGATGCTAATCGAATCCCTTGGTTACAACTTAATGTCTGTCTCAATGCTCTGTGACTTAGATATGCTCGTCATATTTGGCAAATTTCGATGTGTTGTGTTGTGCTAATGTCCTCTGACAAAACCAAAGTCTTCGAAGGTTTTGGGAGAGGTGATCTGTATATGGTAGACTTCTCTGCAGGACCACAGGTTGCCACATGTCTTCTAGCAAAGGCTTCAGAATGCTGGCTATGGCATAGAAGGCTAGGACATGCCGGGATGAGGGACTTGCACACTCTCGCCAAGAAGAAGCTTGTCATTGGCGTCGAGGGAGTCAAGTTCAAGAAGGACCACCTCTATGGTGCCTGTGAAGCCGGGAAGATGACTAGGGCCAAACATCCGTCGAAGACAATCATGAAGACCTCTCGTCCCTTCGAGCTGTTACACATGGGCTTATTTGGCCCGGCTCACTATTCCGCCTTCTCTACCACTACAAATCTATATGGCATAGTGATTGTTGATGATTATTCTCTATTCACTTGGGTGCATATCATACTCTACAAGACTGAAGTGCCGGATGTCTTCAGGAGCTTTGCCAATAGGTGCATGACCAGCTACGACATCAAGATAAAGCATATCAGGATTGACAATGGCACTGAGTTCAAGAACACTGGATTGGACACCTATCTTGATACACTGGGTATCACTCATGAGTTCTCAGCTCCATAGACACCTCAGCATAATGGGTATCACTGGGTATCACTACAAAATACTGGAGCAAATAACTACTGGAGGGGGGCCACCAGGTGAGCACAAGACACCTGGGCGTGCCCAGGTGGGTTGTGCTAAGCCCAGCCCACCACCGGTGCCCATCATCTGGTATATAAGGTCTTTTGACCTAGAAAAAAAATCAAGAGAGGACTTTCGGGACGGAACGCCACCGTCTCGAGGCGGAACTTGGGCAGGAGCACTTTTGCCCTCTGGCGGAGCGATTCCGCCGGGGGAACTTCCCTCCCGGAGGGAGAAATCGAAGCCATTGTCATCACCAACACCCCTCTCATCTTTGGGAGGCCAATCGTCATCAACATCTTCAACAACACCATCTCCTCTCAAACCCTAGTTCATATCTTGTGTTCAATCTTTGTACCAGAACCTCAGATTGGTACCTGTGGGTGACTAGTAGTGTTGATTACATCTTGTAGTTGATTACTATATGGTTTATTTGGTGGAAGATTATATTTTCAGATCCATTATGCTATTTAATACTCCTCTGATCTGGAGCATGCATATTATTTGTGAGTAGTTACCTTTGTTCTTGAGGTCACGGGAGATGTCATGTTGCAAGTAATCATGTGAACTTGATATGTGTTCTATATTTTGATGATATGTATGTTATGATTCCCTTAGTGGTGTCATGTGAACATCGACTACATGACACTTCACCATCTTTGGGCCTAAGGGAATGCATTGTGGAGTAGTTATTAGATGATGGGTTGCTAGAGTGACAGAAGCTTAAACCCTAATTTATGCGCTACTTCGTAAGGGGCTGATTTGGATCCAAACGTTTAATGCTATGGTTAGATTTTATCTTAATACTTTTCTCGTAGTTGCGGATGCTTGCGAGGGGGTTAATCATAAATGGGAGGTTTGTTCAAGTAATAACAGCACCCAAGCACCGGTCCACCCACATATCAAATTATCAAAGTAGCGAACGCAAATCAAACCAACATGATAAAAGTGACTAGATGAAATTCCCGTGTACCCTCGAGAACACTTTGGCTATTATAAGAGACTGTTCTGGCCTGTCCTTTGCCACAAAAGGATTGGGCTACCTTGCTGCACTTTATTTACCTTTACCGTTACTTGCTCATTTGAGGGATCACTAGAAGTGGTGTCTAGAGGGGGGGTGGGGGTGGGTGAATAGACTACTTGCAAAATAAAACCTAACCTTTTCCCAATTTTATTGGTTGACAGATTTTAGCATGATTAGCGAGTCTAGCACACCCTTCACAAGCACATCAACAAGTATAGCAGTGGAAAGTAAAGACATGCATGTGAAAGTAAGGAGTAGAGATAGGAAGATCAAACGCAATTGGAGACACGAAGATTTTTGCCGTGGTTCCGATAGGTGGTGCTACCGTACGTCCACGTTTATGGAGACTTCAACTCACGGAGGGTAACGGTCGCGAGAGTCCATGGAGGGCTCCACCCATAAGGGTCCACGAAGTAGCAACCTTGACTATTCCATACGGCTTCCATCCACGAAGGACTAGCCTCACTATGGGTAGATCTTCACGGAGTAGGCGATCTCCTTGCCCTTACAAACTTCTTGGTTCAACTCCACAACACGAAGTAGGAGGCTCCCAAGCGACACCTAACCAATCTAGGAGGCACCACCCTCCAAAAGGTAATAGGCTTGATAGTAACGATGAACTCCTTGCTCTTGTGTTTCAAATGATAGTCTCCTCAACACACAATCACTCTCTCACAGATTTGGCTTGGGTAGAAGAGATTGATTGGATGGAAAGGAACTTGGGGAGGCTAGAAATCAAGATCCATATGGTTGGAGTGGATGATCTTGACCTCAACACAAGGGTAGGTAGTTCTCTCTCAGAAAACTGGATGGGGCAAGTGTGGAATAGTTCTGAGTGCTACTCTTTTGAGTAGGATGTGGTGGAGGGGTATATATAGGCATCTCCCAAAATCCAACCGTTACACCATTATTGACCAACTCGGTGAAACCGAAGTGAAACTCGGTCGTACCGATTTGTTCAAAATGTGGCAACTTTAGGAATCTCGGTGAGACCGATATATGATTCTCGGTGGTGTCGATATGAGTGGCCGAGGGCAGTTTCCAAACTCGGTGGCACCGATTCATAAAACTCGGAAATTCCGATTTTATAAACCGAGATGAGAGAGAGTTGGTCACTGAAACTAGGTTGCACCGATGCAAAACTTGGTAGTACCGAGAAGGGTTTGTGGCTAGAGTTTTTGTGTGGGGTTTGAACTCGGTGTCGGTGTCAAAACCGGCGGATCTCGGGTAGGGGGTCCCGAGCTGTGAGTCTAGGATCGATGGTAACAAGGGGACAAAGGAGACGATGTTTACCCAGGTTCGGGCCCTCCTATGGAGGTAAAACCCTACGTCCTGCTCGATTATATTGATAGTAGGAAGGTTACAGAGCTGATCTACCTCGAGATCAGATAGCTAAAACCCTAGATGAGTTTCTCTGCCCTACATTCTAAAACCCTCTCGGTTTCTATAGACACCGGGGGGTACCTAGGGTTTACACATGATAGATCTCCTGCCGAGGATGGAGATGTCGATTTCCTCATCTTGACTTGGAGTGCACGATGCGCCTTTGGGGCTTCCTTCTGGAATGTGGGGTCTCGATGTATCCGGCCCTTCCTGCGATAGTTAGAGAGCGGCCCACCAAGCCGGCCTATTGGGAGATAGGCCAGCGACCCGAGGACCCCTTAGTCCAGGACTCCCTCAGTAGCCCCCGAACTAGCCCCCAATGCCAAGGGTCTCAGCTCTGGCAGCTTTTGTGACCAGAGTCTTCGGCTTGCGGGGTGAGTTCTTCTTCGCATAAATGATCGGCTGAGACTAGTCTGGCTTCCGATGACGCGTATTTCATCCGATCATATGATCGTCCGAACACCATGAATCGCTTAGCCCCAAAGGCCAATCGTCAAAGTGTAAACAGTGTTTTCTGACGACCTTTCCGACGAAGGGTTGTGGCCTACCACGACCGCAAAACCAGTTATGAAAACTCGATTCACAGTTCGAGGCCGTTTTTACATTGGCACGACTTATCAATGTACAGATCGTGCTCCGTTTCACACGGGATATAATTAACGCCTGAGGTTTATTTTGCGCGTGCATAACGGCTCGCACGCCTTGGGAAGCGGAGAGACTTGAGGCGCAGTAACGGGAGGCTAATCGGCGCGATGCCTCATAAAAGGGAAAAAACCCCAAGGCCTATTCACTCTTTCCATTCGCATCCTCTGCTTCCCCAATCTCTCCAAGCTCCAAGAGCCCAGATCCCGTTTTCCCTCAACTTCTCCTCCGAGCTTAGCCATGGCGGGTTTGGGATCCATGGGAAAGTGGGAGGCCTCCACAATCACCGACAATTACATCCGGGACTTAAAACTCGCTGGCTACCTCCCCGCCAACGTCTTCCACCGCGCTCCAGAGGCGAACCAGGTGGTGCCCACCCCCAAGCCAGGCGAGAGGGTGGTGTTCGTCCCCCATTTCATCCGGGGACTGAGCTTCCCGCTCCACCCCTTCGTCAGGGGACTCATGTTCTTCTACGGGTTGGACTTCCATGATCTTCCCCCGAACTCCTTCATGCATATTTCGGCATTCATTATTATCTGCGAAGCCTTCCCGCGGGTCGAACCGCACTTCGGCATGTGGCTTAAGGTCTTCAACATCAAGCCGAAGACCGTCGCGGGCGAACACGCAGACCGCGGGGGGGGGGGGGGGGGGGGGGGGGAGGGGGGGAGCGGTAATCAGCAAACTCCCCCACGTCGAGTGGCCCACTGGCACCTTCATCGACACAATCAAGATCTGGCAGAAAGAATGGTTCTACATCACCGAACTGAGGGTTGAGAGCTGGGCGGTGCCTGCCGAATTCAGATCCGGACCCCCTACGAGATTAACCTCGTGGCTCAGGAAGGACCTCGACTGGGGGTCCGATGCAGAGGTGAAATTGCTCCAGAAGCGTATTACCTCGGTGGTCAAGGCCAAAGTCGAGCTGGTGAATGTGGTCCAGGTCATGCTCCACCGCCGTATTCTTCCCTGCCAACGCCGGGCCTCCCCAATGTGGGCATATCAGCTTCAGGACGAGCCTACCGTGCGCCAACTCTTCTGCACTACCTCCGAGAGGTTGTGGAAGGCATTATTCAAGCCCCGGAAGAGCTGGCCGGAAAAGGAGGAGAATTCGGGCCTGAGCGCCGATAACCCACCTACCCAGGTATGGTATAATTTTAATCCACCGACTCTGTTTCTTCGACAAAAGGACTTAACGCGTTCCCCTTCATTTTTGCAGAAATGGTTGAGCAAAGCCGCGGGAATTAACTGCCCAGCACCACAGCCCGAAGACCCCAGGTCGGAGCTGTTGACGGAGATGCTCGTCATTGCGCCGTACACGGTGCCAGAGAAGAAGGAGAAGAAGAAGGACAGAGAAGGTCTCCGCATCAGGGACCAGTCGGATGCTATGTCCGAGGAAACCCATGCCTCCCCTACTCATGAGGAAGAGCACGAGGACGGGGGAAGGCGATTCCCCCCTTACAAGAAAGAGGACGGCGTCGCAGGACGCCGCGGAGGATCTACCTCCTCCTGCCCAGAAGAGGGCGCGTAGGCCGAGGTTAATCCTGGCCGACGACAGCTCGGACTCCGACGCCGAGTCCGAGGACTTTGAGAGGGTTCCCCGAAGGAACCTAAGGGTCAAGTCCCCGGCCCAAAGGTACGAATCCGAAGACTCCCTGGGTCGTTTATCTGAAGTTTTTAATGTTTTAAATGGATGGACGCCTTTCAATCTGCAGCCCACCACGCATTCTTCCCACCGATCAGATATCGGACGGGGAGTCTCCACCCGCCGAGCTGGCGGAGAGCGGGACCGCGTCACACCCCACACTTGCAGGGGCCGCGAAGGATGCCGCGGAGGTGTCATCCCGCCAGGCCCCTTTGGAGCCGAACACATGCGGTGGGGGTGATGACGTCATGGCCGAGGTTAATGCCTCGACCGCCGAAGACCAGAGGGAGGAGCCCTTCCTGGTCGCTGAGGAGGAAGGACAGAGGAATGTCCAGTCCCCTCCGAGGTCATCTCCAGAGCGCACTGTGCCTCCGAAGCTACCGGCTCAATCCCAGGTCAGAGGTCGGGCTAGCCGGTCATCACCGGCGCCACCGATGACTGGGTGGCTGGTCATGGAGGAGGCTCTGTCAAGTGCCTCCATCTCCGAGGATCACCGCACTCTTATGGGTGCGGTTTTGCAAGGAATTCAGTCCGTCGATAGCGGACTGAAAGAGGCCTTCAATGGTCTCTTGACGGGCTTCAAGGTGAGTCACGTGATACCCTTTTCCCGAACAAGTTTAATTTTTATTAGGTTTATGCTATCTTTATATATGTAGTAGCCCCCGAGCCCCGGGTGGGTTTGCAAAAAAGCACCCGGGGGTCAAATACTCAGGAGTGATCAACGATGCACAAGGTACCATTAGTCCCGCAATGTTCTAAAAGCCCTTAAGAGGACCGAACATAGGGTCATATCCTTGACAGTTCGGGGGTTGGAACGCACATAACCGGATTTATTTTTTGTAGGCCTCGTCATCGGCGGCGGCCGTTAATGCCGCTGAGCTTACCGAGCTAAATCGGAAGCTCAAGATCTCCGAGGAGGAGCTTGATAGCCTGAACAAGAGGTTCGACTTGGCACAAGGTAAACCGAAATGTAACATCCGGGCTGTATATTGTTAATGATCCGCACTGGTAACCCAGTGTAATTATTTATTTATTGCTTCCACAACTTCAGCTGCGGAGGTTGAAAAACTCAAGGCCGAGCTCAAAAAGATGAAGCAAGAGGCCGCGGATGAGAAGGCGGCCGCCGAACAAGCAGCAGCCACACTCTCCACTTTGAAAGCTGCGAGTGCTAAGCATGAGGCCCGGGTGGAGGAGGTGCAGCAGGAGCTCAAGGATGCCAGCACGAAGTGTGAGGCCCTTGAGTAGAAAGGCAAAGAGCAAGCCACCGAGCTATCCGCACTGAAATCCGAGCTCCAAAAGGAGCGGGTGGACAGGCGGTCCTTTGAAGAAGAAGTTCGCCAAGTCACGGCTGTCACAGATGGTAAGCCGTATTCACTACAATGCGACTTTGGTGGTAGCAGGTTTGCTTTGCTCACCCAGGTGTGGCGTTCCTCAGGCGTCTGTGCGGATCTCCAGAAGAGTGCAGCGGACGTGAACAAGTTCTATGCTTCGTGGGAGGAGAATGATGAGGCTCGGCTATTTTTCGCACAATTTGAGGCCCCCGAGCGTTCTCCTCTTCTGATCGAGCAGATGAAGCTACTGATGGAGCTGCACAGGATGGCGGAGCCGGCCCTGAACGATCTCTGCATCCGGCTGTGGCCTGAAGAGCCGTTGCCGAGCAGTTGCTTCGGCTTGGTGCAAAAATTGTGCGATCACTACTAGAAAAAAGGCTATTAGTGGCGCACCACATATTACTATTAATGGCGCACTATGGGTGCGCCACTATTAACACGCCATTAGTAATGGTTAGTAATGGCGCACATTTGGTGCGCCATTACTAATCAAAATACCAGTGGCGCACCACCTGGTGCGCCATTGATATCCCTAGGGTGTGCCACTGCTATTTCTGTCAGGTGCGCCACTGGTAGAAATTTAGGTGCGCCACTGGTAGTTCTGGTAGGTGCGCCACTGGTAGTTCTGGTAGGTGCGCCACTGGTAGTGAATTGAAGAAATCTGCCATACCAGTGGCGCACTAGGTGGTGCGCCACTGGTAGAGTGATGCCTGGATAAAAAAAATACACCCTGCCCCAACGGCAGGGTTCCTCAATCAACAATACACTATATATATTATACACTACAGCAACTGCCCAAACACAGATTACACAATATATATTATACAATACACAATATTTCCATTCTGACAATACAGCAACTAGAAAATTATTCGAAGACAGCAAAAAAGAATCATGAACAGCAAGATTGATCTTTTCTTCTTCTTGATCTTTTCTTCAATATTGATCTTTTCTTCTTCTTGATCTTCATTCCTGCGAGTTTGAGTATCAAACTATCCATACATGTCCATCTCTGTTGTTTTATTGTCGGTACTGAGGCTAAATGTCGTACTGCATCTCTCTAGTTGGCATGAAATTGGCTTAGGATATTGTATGGGAATGCACAAAATAGCTAAGGTTGTAAGTAATATCGACTTGAATAATAAGTGTTGATCATTTCTTATGGGGGTTGAACTGAATTAACACATTACATTGGTTGTGAGAGTTTGAGCGTAATTTACTAGTTCAGTTAACTTAAGACTCACATCCCAGGGTACATGCATGCAGCCCAGAGATAATAGCATGTGCTTCACTTATGTAAAAAAGGCATCAAATAGGAAAAAGAGATCGAGTGGAGTGTTTGATCTACTAGATGACCCGTTGCGCCCATGGCGCAAATAGCATAGGCGAGCCGAGCATTGTAAGCATGTGTATGTGACAGTCTAATAGGTATAATTTTATCTGATTATATGGCATCATGATTCATCAGAAGGAAGTAATTACATGACTTGATAATTGCATACCATAAGCAAATATAATTTTGAGTGCTGATACATAGTGCTCTAAGAAAACCCAGTTTTATGTAATAGTAGATATTTCTCCCAGAATCTGGTTGGTACCAATACTCACTGATCAAAGATGCTCAATGGTTTTTAAAGCGTTAAGGCGTCCCAAAGCGGGCCTGCTCCCCTGCTTCTTGCCCTCCTCGCCGACCTCCTCCTTTCCCCTAAGGGCACCTGCTCCTCCCCCTGCTGCTTGCCATCCTCGCGGGCCTCCTCCTTCCCCTTGAGGGACCGGCTTGTCCCCCTGCTGCTTGCCCTCCTCGCCATGTATTTTCAGACTAACAGAAAATGAAACATGGTTCATGCTCAAAACAGCTGAAAAGAAAGAATATATGTAACAAAAATCCCCTTTCTATGATTAGGAACATCCTGACTTGCTTTCTCTACCTTTCTCAGTACGTTAGAAATTGGTGAGTGTATAACACCATATTTGTTTACATCCTGAAACACAACATAAGAACCTCCAAGTTTTCAGTTCCTTAATGCAGGACAATCAAGTTTATCATTGAAGAGAAGATATCTTACCTTCCGTTTGGTCTCAGGACCTGGCAACTGAAGCTGACTTTCTTTTCTGACATATGGATCTCTCCTCTTTATCAATGAAATAGAGAATTTGTAAGTTAATTATTTCATAATGAATGTATACAACCTAATTATAAGATGAACTTGAAAGGAAAACCAGAAAATGGCATTAATAGTAAAAGGGCAGCATATGAACTGAGAAACTAAGTCGTCCTGCCCCCAACATAACCGAATTACAGCAAGCAATTTTTCAAGTGAGAACATATGCGGCTATTTATTTTTCTTGAGCTCTTAGCATGCTGTGCTACCAAGCAACAAAAATTAAATATATACCATGTACACATAGCTTAGCAAAGTAGTGATAGATAGTTACCAGACTCAACAAGTAGAGCATATACATTCTTAGAATTCACTTCCTAGTCAATTTGTGAGAAACAATTTAAGCCTGCCTTGTGGTGAAACCAAAAGGTAATAACAATTTGATAACAACTTAAAAAACAATTACTGCACACAACCACACAATGCACAACCTGCAGATAATATGCACCTAAAATTATGGTGAAACCAAAAGATAATAACAATTTGATAATCAAACTGCAAATATTCTACACCTGGTGAATTCTCTCTCTCTCTCTCAATAATCCATCCTCTTCTCCTCTTTTTCTCAGATCTGCACTCATGTATTTGGAAACACATAAATCAATATCACAGAACAGGGAGGGAAGATGAGAAAAGGAGGAGAATGGGAGCTCACCTATGTCCCTCTCCTCTCTGTAGTTAGCCGCCAGGGTGGGGGTTCGACCAGTCTTTGTCTCCTCTCTCCTCCCCCGATCCCCTCCTCTTCCCCAGACTCTCCTCTTCACCATGCCGCCGGACTCCTCTTCTGCCACCCATAAATCAAGAAATCAAAATACAGGGAGGGAACATGAGAAAAGGAGGGAAAAACGGATCTCACTTGTGCCAACACCTCGAGCTCTCCTCTCCGTAGGTAGGGGAAGAGGAAGAAAGGGAAGGGCTCACCGATGTCGATGTTGATGTCGCCAGAACGTCGCCGGCGTGGATCTAGTGGGCGAGATGTCGCCGGTGTGGATCCAGTGGCGAGACGGAGACGGCGTCGGCGTGGATCCAGTGGCAAGACGTCGCCGGCGTGGATCCAGGAGGCCTGCTCCCATGGCGCCGCAGGCCGGCCTCCCGGCCTTCACACTGCCCAGCACCCACGGCCCCCCTGCTATCCTCTTGCGCGAGTGTGCGGCTGCGCCCCCGACTGCTCTCCGTCGCCGGTTGCCTCCCTGGATCTCCCCAGCCACGGGCAAGCGCACGGCCCCGGGCCCGTGGCTGCGACCGCCTGCCCTCCCTGGATCTCCCTGGCTCCCGGGCGGGGCCTGACCGGCAAGGACCGGCATCGCCGGCCGGTAGTAGGAGAGATGGGAGGGATCGGGAGGAGTGGGGCGGTGGGAGAGAGATAAGAGAGAAAAGGAGAGCGTGTGGGGTACTGGGGTGGGATTGAAGAGATAAGGTGAGAGAGAGGAGTGAATGGCTGACCAATGGCGCACCTTTGCCAGGTGCGCCATTACTAAGTCTAGGCAGATTTAGTAATGGCGCACCACATCTAGGTGCATCACTATGCCCAGACTTAGTAATGGCGCACCACATCTAGGTGCGCCACTGCTACCTAAAATAGTAGTGGCGCACCTGGCTGTGGTGCGCCATTGGTAAGCCTGGGGAGGGGGGTGGACTCAGAAAAAAATAGCAATGGCGCACCGTGTGTGTGGTGCGCCATTAGTAATATAGAGATTAGTGGCGCACGACATACATAGTGCGCCACTAATGTCTATATTAGCTATAGCCCTTTTTCTAGTAGTGGATGCTACGCCTCAGATTGACGCGCTAAAGCATTCTACATGCATCGAGGGAGCTCGAATGGCTTTTGCAAAGACCATGGTGCACTGGCCGAAGGTCAAGCCGACCGAGATGGCCACCGCACCTCCTCCTCCTGGAAAGGAGCATATGCGCCCCGAGCTATACTTCTCCGCAGTGATGGAGGGTGCTCGGGCGATAGAGGCCCAGTGCTCTAAGGATGTACTTTATGAATGAGCGCGTTGTAATATGTCCAAAGACTTCTTAACGCTTTAGAATTAGTGTTGCATGGTTTATCATGTCTTATAAGTCTTTAGTTTTTATTTTGACACCCATGTGGCCATTTTATCTGAAAGTTGCGAGTCGTCGGCTTCAGCCCCCACATAGATACCACGCGAGGTGTCTCTGCCTCCACACTGTGACCCTTAGCCGAGGTATCGGTGCCCGAAGGCAGTAGTGCGAGGGGGACAATGCAATCGGACTATGATGCTTTATCGCTTTCACTTAGCCGTAGGAGCGTAAAAAAATGCTGGGGCTGATGACTAGCCCCCAGTGTTTTGTGATGTGCGGATGTACCGGGGCCGAAGCCAGCATCACATGGTTTGTACAAGTACAAAACCCGTCGTATAACACGGAATAACCTCTATCGATTTTTTTAGTATGACAGTTATGCACGGATTTGCAGACCGGTTCTCGCTTACTATGACGGTCAGTTTTCGGCTTTCTCCCCTGAGGTGCTTGACCAGATGAACTGGAAACACAATCAAAGTGGTTCTCCCTTTGCCCCTTTAGCCGAACGAGCGGAATGTAAGGGGGCAAACACAGGAGCCGGGCAACCCAACTATTGACCCAAGACATAGTTCGGATCCGATGCATATAAAGCAAAATCCAAGATGCCGAACACACGACCAGTTGTGTCGGGGTGATGCTCAGGGCGATATTTTAAATTCAAGCCCCCGGTCTATTAGCCGGTTGCATCGTAATGTATACCGAACAGTTGCGCGAGAGGCGTTGACAAGAACAGAGTATGTACCATAAAATACAGCGGAGGGGCCATGTATAATGGTCTTTTATTTGCTCGATAATTCTTATAACTCAAATTGCCGAAGCAACTGTTTTAAGGTATTTTGAAGATAAAACATAGAATTTACAGAGGAGAGGTTGTACCAGGGGTCTTCGATTAGTGGCTTGACGTCCTCGATGTGCCCTGTCGTCAGTCGGCTCCTTTGCCTCCTAGGGAGTTGCATTCCTTTAAGGGTGATGTTGTCGTCGAGCGGACCTTGGGAAGAAGGTCTTGAGAACTTGCCGAAGTATGGATGAGCTTTACTCTTTAGCAGGTCCTTGATGGTACATGTGTTATGTCCGAGGACGTGTACTGGTAATGGTTCGGTCCAGCCGAACACTTACCCTTTAATGGTTGTTCCCCACTGCTGCCCATGGAATCTTGAGTGCGAAGTTGTGCCTTCTTGGCACGTGTTTGACGGTCATTAGGGCTATGCAATGGGGAGCGTGTCCCTATTTCTAGGGAGAAGAAGATTCTGGGAGTTCGGATTGAAACCGAGCTCGTTCGTCAACCTTATGTGCCTTTATGGCAGATTTCGGTGTTTGCCGACCGTCCTCTTAATGGAATTCGGCCGCCAGGGCCAATGCATGTTCCTCAGTTCGGAGGGAACGCTCTATGTTGCCGTTGACAGTGATGACCCCCTTGGGCCCGGGCATTTTGAGGTTGAGGTATGCGTAGTGTGGGACGGCGTTAAAGCGAGCGAACGCTATACGGCCTAGCAGGGCATGATAACCGCTGCGGAAAGGTACAATGTCGAAGATCAAGTCCTCGCTACGGAAGTTATCAGGCGAACCGAACACCACTTCCAGGCTCACAGAGCCCGTGCACCGGGCTTCGACGCCTGGGATCACTCCTTTAAAGGTAGTGTTGCTGGGTTTGATCCTTGATGGATCTATACCCATCTTTTTCACCGTATCTGAGTAAATCAAATTGAGGCTACTTCCTCCGTCCATTAGGACTTTAGTGAGGTGAAACCCATCGATAATGGGATCTAGGACGAGGGCAGCTGATCCCCCATGACGGATACTGGTTGGATGGTCTCGTCGATCGAAGGTGATCGGGTACGCCGACCATGGGTTATACTTCGGGGCTACGGGCTCTACGGCGTAGACCTCTCGAAGGGCACGCTTCCTCTCCTTTTTGGGTATGTGAGTGGCGTATATCATGTTCACAGTTTTTACCTCTGGAGGGAACTGCTTCTGTCCACCATTGATCGGACCGCGGGGCTCATCATCGTCCTCTCTGCGTGGGCCCTTTCCTTGCTCCTCGGATGCGAGTTTGCCGGCTTGTTTGAACACCCAATAGTTATGGTTGGTGTGGTTGGCGGGCTTGTCTGGAGTGCCATGGATCTGGCAAGGCCTCTCCATGATTTTGTCCTGCAGGGTGGGTCCGTCGCGATTGCCTTTAGGCGGCTTCTTCCGCTGCCCGGATCGAGGGTTCGGAAGCCGGCGTTGATGGCCGTGTCGTCGGCGTCACTAGTGCTGTGCCGGCATTTATTTTTGTTGCGTCGTGGTTTCCCGTTTCCATCCCGAGCTTCGGAGGTGCTGGGGTCTTCGGGGTTGTGGCTTCGTCTCGCTAGCCAGTTATCCTCGCCCGCGCAAAAGCGGGTCATGAGTGATGTAAGGGCGGACATGGTCCTAGGTTTATCCTGACCGAGCTAGCGAGCCATCCATTCATCCCGAATATTGTGCCTGAAAGAGGATATAGCCTCGGCATCTGGGCAATCGACGATCTGGTTTTTCTTGGTCAAGAACCGATTCCAGAATTGTCGAGCGGACTCTCCTGCCTTTTGGACAACGTTGCTTAGGTCGGAGGAGTCCGGAGGCTGTACATAGGTGCCCTGGAAGTTAAATCGGAATGCATCCTCGAGATCCTCCCAGCTCCCGATAGAATTTTCGGGGAGACTGTTTAACCAGTGCCGAGCTGGCCCCTTAAGTTTAAGGGGTAGATACTTGAGGGCGTGGAGATCGTCTCCTCATGCCATGTGAATGTGGAGGAGGAAATCCTCGATCCACACTGCTGGGTCAGTTGTTCCGTCGTATTGCTCTATGTTCACGGGTTTAAATCCTTCCGGGAACTGATGCTGCATCACCTCGTCGGTGAAGCATAGTGGGTGGGCAGCGCCTCTGACCTGGGCTATGTCACGCCGGTAGTCGGAATCTGTTCTGGCCCGGTTTTGTTCCCGACCTCTATTGTTTCGGTTGAGCCAAGGCCGGTACCCGTCCCGTCTATCGGGGGAGTACCCTCTAGATCCGTAGATGGATCTCGTGCGGCCTGTTCTATAATCCAGGTCGTGTCGCAGGTCGTACCTGTCCTCAGGCTCCATTGGCTCCTTTCCCCTTCTGCGGGGTATCGCCGGCCTATAACCGGCGTCGCCAGCCGTCCTATCTCGTCCTCGGGGAGGGCGGTCCAGTTTGTCGTATGGAGTGTGCTTGGGGGACGGCGTATTAGGGAGTTCGTCATCGAATTGTGGCAGCAACTGTCGGCGTGGATAGCTTTTTGGTTGGTCCAATAAACCGGTATCGTATCCTTCGTCGGCTGACAGGACCCATGTCCATCTATCATTGAGGGTGTCATGTTCGGCCTTGAGCTGCCGTTCTTTTCCCTTTAGGCTTCTGGCAGTGGCTATAAGTTGTTGCCTAAACCGTTCCTGATCCTCAATGTTTTCCGGGACGGTGAAATCTTTGGCTTCCGGGCTATCCTCCTCTTCTACAGGGGGGAGGTAGTTGTCATCTTCGGAATCGTTTGGATCTTCGGGGTCGCGCTGGTCCTCCGGCCTTTCCTGGTCCTCTAACGGATGCTCAGAAATATCGGGATCGCCGAGGTATTCCGGGGTATCGTTTTCCCCGGTGCCAGCAATAGCTTCCCTTCCATTTTTTGTCTTTGATCGTTTGCGCGGTTTCCGGCGTCTGGACGACACTTCACCTGGTTTATTACCATTGTTTGCGGGTGTGCGCTCGCCGTTATCAGATGGAGTATCCACCATGTAGACGTCATAGGTGGAGGTGGCAGTCCATCGCCCGGTGTTGACGAGGGTGGGAGCGCAATCCTCTTCATCCATGTCTTCTGCCTCCTCTGAGGCATAGTCCAACATATCGGTTAAGTCTTCGACAGTGGCTACGAAGTGGGTGATGGGTGGGATGAAAAATTCCTCTTGACCCGCCTTAAGACCGATCTGAACGTAGATCGGGGTTGGGTCGTCAGTAACTTTCATCGACAAGATCCGATCTAGAGCTTCGTTGAGTGTCGAGAGCTCGATCGGGTCAGTTTGCTCAGCGCTTTCGGAGTTAACCTCCGATGCGTCCGCACAAGAAGTGTGTTCGGCAGGAGCTGGTACCCGGCCATCTGGCGCTATGGCCGGATCTAGACTAAAAGCTAGATCATCGCCGGGGTTAGACCCGTGGGCGGGGTCGAAAGCGACATCCGAGGTTAAGGCCTCGGAGTCCTCGGGTGTGTCAGATGAGACTGTGAGCTCGGTGAGCGAAAGATCGCCCCGAAAGTCTACGGAGAACTCTAGGTTCCCGAATCTGACCTCTTGATAAGGGGCGAAACTCCCCACCCGGCCAAGACGGCCGGTCAGGTCAGCGTGTGCTACTTCTTGAGCATGCGTTGGTTTTCCCTTGAAGAGGAAAGGGTGATGCAGCAAAGTAGATAAGTATTTCCCTCAGTTGTTGAGAACCAAGGTATCAATCAGTTGGAGATACAAGCAAGTCCCCAATAGATGTACCTACACAAATAATCAAACACTTGGACCCAACGCTATAAAGGGGTTGTCAATCCCTTCACGGTTACTTGCAAGGATGAGATCTGATAGAGATAGATAGATAGGATTGCTAAAACGAAAAGTAAAACAAAAGTAAAAAGATTGCAGCTAAGTATTTTTGGTATTTTTGGTTTATAGATCTGAAAATATAATATGAAAAATAGACCCGGGGGCCATAGGTTTCACTAGAGGCTTCTCTCATGAAGGAAAATAATACGGTGGGTGAACAAATTACTGTCGATCAATTGATAGAAAAGCGAATAATTATGAAGATATCCAAGGCAATGATTATGCATATAGGCATCACGTCCGTGTCAAGTAGACCGAAACGATTCTGCATCTATTACTATTACTCCACACATCGACCGACTCCTGCCTGCATCTATAGTATTAAGTTCATGAAGAACAGAGTAACGCATTAGGTAAGATGACATGATGTAGAGGGATAAACTCAAGCAATATGATGAAAACCCCATCTTTTTATCCTCGATGGCAACAATACAAATACGTGCCTCGCTACCCCTACTTTGTCACTGGGTGAGGACACCGCAAGATTGAACCCAAAACTAAGCACTTCTCCCATTGCAAGAATTACCAATCTAGTTCGCCAAACCAAACCAATAACTCGAAGAGACTTGCAAAGATATTAAATCATGCATATAAGAATTCAGAGAAGATTCAAATAATATTCATAGATAAGCTGATCATAAACCCACAATTCATCGGATATCGACAAACACACCGCAAAAGAGTATTACATCGGATAGATCTCCATGAAGATCATGAAGAACATGGTATTGAAGAACAAAGAGAGAGAAGAAGCCATCTAGCTACTAGCTATGGACCTGAAGGTCTGTGGTAAACTACTCACACATCATCGGAGGGGCAATGGAGTTGATGTAGGTGCCCTCCGTGATCGATTCCCCCTCCGGCAGATTACCGGAAAAGTCTCCAAGATTGGATCTCATGGGAACAGAGGCTTCCGGCGGCGGAAAAGTATTTTCGTGGCTCTTTTTGGTATCCAGGGAATATTTGGGAATTTATAGGCCGAAGAATAGGGTTAGGATGGCTGCCGTGGGGCCACAAGCCAGGGGGCGCCCCCCCCTAGGGCGCACCCTGGTGGCTTGTGACGCCACGACAAGTCTCCTGCCTTCATCTCCAAGTCTGCTGGGTTTTTCTGGTCCAAGAAAAATCATTCCGAAGATTTTATTCCGTTTGGACTCCGTTTAATATTCCTTATCTGCAATACTCAAAAACAAGGAAAAAACAGAAACTGGCACTAGGCTCTAGATTAATAGGTTAGTCCCAAAAATAATATAAAATAGCATATTAATGCATATAAAACATCCAAAACAGATAATATAATAGCATGGAACAATCAAAAATTATAGATACGTTGGAGACGTATCAAGCATCCCCAAGCTTAATTCTTGCTCGTCCTCGAGTAGGTAAATGATAAAAACAGAATTTTTGATGTGGAATGCTACCTAATATATTTATCCATGTAATATTCTTTATTGTGGCATGAATATTCAGATCCATAAGATTCAAAACAAAAGTCTAATATTGACATAAAAATAATAATACTTCAAGCATACCAACAAGGCAATTGTGTCCTTTCGAAATAACATGGCCTTAGAAAGTTATCCCTACAAAATCATATGGTCTGGCTATGCTCCATCTTCCCCACACAAAGTATCTAAATCATGCACAACCCCGATGACAAGTCAAGCAATTGTTTCACACCTTTTATGTTCTCAAACCTTTTCAACTCTCACGCAATACATGAGCGTGAGCCATGGATATAGCACTATAGGTGGAATACAATATGGTGGAGGTTGTGAGGAAAAAGGAGAAGATTGTCTCACATCAACTAGGCGTATCAACGGGCTATGGAGATGCTCATCAATAGATATCAATGTGAGTGAGTAGGGATTGCCTTGCAACGAATGCGCTAGAGCTATAAGTGCATGAAAGCTCAAAAAGAAAACTAAGTGGTTGTGCATAAGATGAAAAATTCCACTAGTTATATGAAAGTGACAAAATAGGAGACTCTCTATCATGAAGATCATGGTGCTACTTCGAAGCACAAGTGTGGAAAAAGATAGTAGCATTGTCCCTTCTCTCTTTCTCTCATTTTTTTCTTCTCCTTTTTTTTGGTGGGCATCTTTGGCCTCTTTTTTTTTATTTGGGCTTCGCTGGCCTCTTTTATTATTTGTAAAGTCCGGAGACTCATCCCAACTTGTGAGGGATTCATAGCTTCCATCATCCTTTTCTCTCACGGGACAAATGCTCTAATAATGAAAATCATCACACTTTTATTTACTTACAACTCAAAAATTACAACTCGATACCTAGAACAAAATATGACTCTATATGCAATATGAAAGTGATGGTGCGTGTCATGAAAAACGGAACGGTGGAAGTTGCATGGAAATATATCTCGGAATGGCTATGGAAATGCCATAATAGGTAGGTATGGTGTCTGTTTTGAGGAAAGTATATGGTGGCTGTTTTGAGGAAGATGGGTTTAATGCACCAGCGAAAGTTGCGCGGTACTAGAGAGGCTAGCAAAGGTGGAAGGGTGAGAGTGCGTATAATCCATGGACTCAACATTAGTCATAAAGAACTAACATACTTATTGCAAAAGTCTATTAGTTATCGAAGCAAAGCATTTGACGCATGCTTCTAGGGGAGAGCTTGGTAGGAGTTAACCATCGCGCGCTCCCGACCCTCACACAAAGGTTGACAATCATTAAACAAATCATGCTCCGACTTCGTTACATAACGGTTCACCATACGTGCATGCTAAGGGAATCACAAACTTTAATACAAGTATTTCTTCCAATTCACAACTACTCACTAGCATGACTCTCATATTACCATCTTCATATCTCAAAACTATATGCAAGGAATCAAACTTCTCATAGTATTCAATGCACTTAATATGAAAGTTTTTATTATATCCCTCTTGGATGCCCATTATATTAGGACTAAATTCATAACCTAAACCAATTACCATGCTGTCTAAAGACTCTCAAAATAATATAAGTGAGGTATGAGAGTTCAATAATTTCTATAAAATAAAACACCACCGTGCTCTAAAAAGATATAAGTGAAGTACTAGAGCAACATTGGCTAGCTCAAAAGATATAAGTGAAGCACATAGAGTATTCTAATAAATTCACGATTAATGCGTGTCCCCCTCAAAAGATGTGTGCAGCAAGGATGATTGTGGAAAACTAAAAAGAAAAGACTCATATCATACAAGACGCTCCAAGCAAAACACATATCATGTGGTGAATAAACATATAGCCTCAAGTAAATTTACCGATGGATTGAAGACGAAAGAGGGGATGCCTTCCGGGGCATCCCCAAGCTTAGGCTTTTTTGTATCCTTGAATATGGCTTGGGGTGCCTTGGGCATCCCCAAGCTTAGGCTCTTGCCACTCCTTATTCCATAGTCCATCAAATCTTTACCCAAAACTTGAAAACTTCACAACACAAAACTCAACAGAAAACTCATGAGATCCGTTAGTATAAGAAAAATAAATCACCACTTTAGGTACTGTTGTGAACTCATTCTTTATTTATATTGGTGTAATATCTACTGTATTCCAACTTCTCCATGGTTCATACCCCCCGATACAATCCATAGATACATCAAAATAAGCAAACAACACAAAGAAAACAGAATCTGTCTAAAACAGAACAGTCTGTAGCAATCTATAGACTTCGAATACTTATGTAACTCCAAAAATTCTGAAAATTTAGTAAAATCAGGGAAATTTGTATATTAATATTGTGTAAAAATTTCAGATCAAAATCACGTTCCAGTGAATTTACAAAATTCCTGGACTGAGAGCAAAAGTTTCTGTTTTTCAGCAAAATCAAATCACAAACACCGTAGACCCTCCCAAAGGTCTTACTTGGCTCAAACACTAATTTAAACAAGAAAACACAATTACTACAGAGGTAATAATGTGTAAAACACTCAAAAACAGAAGCAAAAACAAAAGCATAAAAATAAAATTGGGTTGCCTCCCAACAAGCGCTATTGTTTATCGCCCCTAGCTAGGCATAACGCAATAGATCTAGGTATTGTCATCTTTGGTATGCAATCCATACTTGATCAAACCATCAAAAGCTTTCCTAAATAGATCTATCCTTTCCTTTATTTCCCTCCTAGTATGGGAACTTAATTCATTAAAAGAACTTTGACTAGTAATTTTGACATTCATAAACCCATAATCTGGATCATCACCATAGATATCATCGTATAAAACACGTATCCTATTTCTAACGGGTTCCCTAGCCATATTTTCCAACAAATCATCCTTATACCCTACAAACATTCCCCTAGTTAACCAATCAAATTCATCATAAGTCTCAAGGTACAAGGTTTGAGTGACTTCCACGTAGGGGACTCTCCTCCTAAGATTTTCACTATAAGATTGATAGTCTCTAGATTCTAGACTACGCAAGGTTTCTTTATCATGGGGAATTTCTTCAATTGGAGGGTGTTCAACGTCTTTATTATAGAAAGCAAAAATCTCCCTAGCTTCTTGTATGATAAAATCAAATTCATGCATAAGGATGATACTAGCAATCTTTTTAGCTTTAGGATGATTAATATTGGGAAGTTCATAAAACACCTTTTGCAAAGCAGGATGAACGTGCGCAAATTTTTTCTCCAATTTTTCAATGAGCATGACAATAGCGTCCGCATAACAATTTGTGCTAAGAAGAATAGAGCTCTTATTCATAGGCATCACTCCCGTGCAATCAAAGAACTCTTGGATAACACTCTTCCCAATAATATTCCCATCTCCCACTTGAAAAGTTTTAGCTTTATAATTAGGAGGAGGTTCAGTTTCATGATCTAGAGAGCAAGATTCAAAATTTTCCTCAAGATCAGTACTAGCAATACCCTCAAGATTTTCAATGACAACCTTCCCCCATTCAGACATAGTGGCAACGAATAGATCTAGCACACAAGCAAACGAGAAGCAAACGAAAAGACGAGCGGAAGAAGGGCGAATAAAAAGGCAAATCTTTTTTGTTTTTTCTGAAAATCGTTTTAGAAGCGGGGGAGAGGAAAACGAGAGGCAAATGGCAAATAATGTAAATGCAAGAGATGAGTTTGTGATGGGTACTTGGTAGGCTTGATGTAGATCTCCCCGGCAACGGCGCCAGAAATCCTTCTTGCTACTTCTTGAGCATGCGTTGGTTTTCCCTTGAAGAGGAAAGGGTGATGCAGCAAAGTAGATAAGTATTTCCCTCAGTTGTTGAGAACCAAGGTATCAATCCAGTAGGAGATACAAGCAAGTCCCAATAGATGTACCTACACAAATAATCAAACACTTGCACCCAACGCTATAAAGGGGTTGTCAATCCCTTCACGGTTACTTGCAAGGATGAGATCTGATAGAGATAGATAGATAGGATTGCTAAAACGAAAAGTAAAAAGATTGCAACTAAGTATTTTTGGTATTTTTGGTTTATAGATCTGAAAATATAATATGGAAAATAGACCCGGGGGCCATAGGTTTCACTAGAGGCTTCTCTCATGAAGGAAAATAATACGGTGGGTGAACAAATTACTGTCGAGCAATTGATAGAAAAGCGAATAATTATGAAGATATCCAAGGCAATGATTATGCATATAGGCATCACGTCCGTGTCAAGTAGACCGAAACAATTCTGCATCTACAACTATTACTCCACACATCGACCGACTCCTGCCTGCATCTAGAGTATTAAGTTCATGAAGAACAGAGTAACGCATTAGGTAAGATGACATGATGTAGAGGGATAAACTCAAGCAATATGATGAAAACCCCATCTTTTTATCCTCGATGGCAACAATACAAATACGTGCCTCGCTACCCCTACTTTGTCACTGGGTGAGGACACCGCAAGATTGAACCCAAAACTAAGCACTTCTCCCATTGCAAGAATAACCAATCTAGTTGGCCAAACCAAACCAATAACTCGAAGAGACTTGCAAAGATATGAAATCATGCATATAAGAATTCAGAGAAGATTCAAATAATATTCATAGATAAGCTGATCATAAATCCACAATTCATCGGATCTCGACAAACACACCACAAAAGAGTATTACATCGGATAGATCTCCATGAAGATCATGAAGAACATGGTATTGAAGAACAAAGAGAGAGAAGAAGCCATCTAGCTACTAGCTATGGACCCGAAGGTCTGTGGTAAACTACTCACACATCATCGGAGGGGCAATGGAGTTGATGTAGATGCCCTCCGTGATCGATTCCCCCTCCGGCAGATTACCGGAAAAGGCTCCAAGATTGGATCTCACGGGAACAGAGGCTTCCGGCGGCGGAAAAGTATTTTCGTGGCTCTTTTTGGTATCCAGGGAATATTTGGGAATTTATAGGCAAAAGAATAGGGTTAGGAGGGCTGCCGTGGGGCCACAAGCCAGGGGGGCGCCCCCCCTAGGGCGCGCCCTGGTGGCTTGTGACACCACGGCAGGTCTCCTGCCTTCATCTCCAAGTCTGCTGGGTTTCTTCTGGTCCAAGAAAAATCATTCCGAAGATTTTATTCCGTTTGGACTCCGTTTAATATTCCTTATCTGCAATACTCAAAAACAAGGAAAAAACAGAAACTGGCACTGGGCTCTAGATTAATAGGTTAGTCCCAAAAATAATATAAAATAGCATATGAATGCATATAAAACATCCAAAACAGATAATATAATAGCATGGAACAATCAAAAATTATAGATACGTTGGAGACGTATCAGCGTGCAGCACAATGCTGCCAAAAGCGAAGATCTGTCCAGGGACGAAGGAGTCCATGTTCCGTACTTCTTTGTTAATGACAACGCGAGACATCGATTCCTTTGGAGATCACAGCGGAACTCTCAATGAAAGCACCAATGTTGGTGTCAAAACCGGAGGATCTCGGGTAGGGGGTCCCGAGCTGTGAGTCTAGGATCGATGGTAACAAGGGGACGAAGGAGACGATGTTTACCCAGGTTCGGGCCCTCCTATGGAGGTAAAACCCTACGTCCTGCTCGATTATATTGATGGTATGAAGGTTACAGAGTTGATCTACCTCGAGATCAGATAGCTAAAACCCTAGATGAGTTTCTCTGTCCTACATTCTAAAACCCTCTCGGTTTATATAGACACCGGGGGGTACCTAGGGTTTACACATGATAGGTCTCCTGCCGAGGATGGAGATGTCGATTTCCTCATCTTGACTTGGTGTGGACGATGCGCCTTCGGGGGTTCCTTCTGGAATGTGGGGTCTCGATGTATCCGGCCCTTCCTACGATAGTTAGAGAGCGGCCCACCGAGCCGGCCTACTGGGAGATAGGCCAGCGACCCGAGGACCCCTTATTGAGTAACTTTTGAGTGGAAGGGTTAATGACAGAATATTTGTGGGAGTGCTTGTGAGTGTATTTGGTGACTAACACTTGATCACTTTGAGCCTTTCATTCACCATTATTACCTCACCCCCTTTTGATAGTATTGGCTTTCCTATGGACTCAAAGTGATTTCTCACAAAGTAAAATGTAGAGTCTCCTTGCTTGTAGCTTCCCAATCCTATTCCTTCCTCTTCTTCTTGTTGGGGAATTTCCTCACACCCTTTTGCCAACAATCTATGTGGACTAACCTGAAATACACTAGGTAAAAGTATTAGTCCAAGAGACAATGTATGTTGTCATGAATTATCAAAACCACCAAGGGAGCATATGTGCTTTCAATCTCCCCCTTTTTGGTAATTGATGACAACATACAATCAAAGCTTCAATTTAAGATATGCAACAATGTATGAAGACTTTGAAGGGCATATGACTTAAGAGGCTCCCCCTAAATGTGTGCAATTCTTTAAAGGATGGTTGCTTTGGAATGCATGAGCTCACACATTGTAGAGAGGACATTATAAGTCATATGTACTTTGGCTACATGCATCAAATATATGATTGAAATGTTTCCATGTTCAAGATTCACTCTTGCAAACAATATGTGCAAAAGACAAGAGATCATCTTGAACAAGGATATGATGCATATTCTTACCTTGAAGTTCTTGAGCATTTCAACAAATCAAACACACTTGAGAAAACAATGTTTGATAACACAAGAGTATTTTTCTCAGAGAAATGCAGAAGAATTCAAGAATACCTGAGCAAAGGAAACAAATAGGGAATAACAATATCTGAAGATCAATATGTTTCCAAAAAGTATTTAGAATTTTCCCCTTAGTAAGAAGGAAAAGTCTTCTTCTCCCCCTGAATCGTAGCATGTAGATATTGGGAGAAGATAGGGTTGAGAAAAGTCTAATAAACAATCAAAATACAATCTCTCTCCCTTTGGGTAAGCATGATGTTTCTCCCCCTAAATATTATATCTCCCCCATGATGCATATTTCTCTCCTTTATAGTTTATCTCCCCCTTTGGTATGAGTAAGCATACAAGAAGTTTTGATATTTCTCCCCCTTTGGCATAAATTGCCAAAAAGGAAGGGCTCCACAAAGGGTCAGATAGAAAGGATCATAGAGATAATTGAGAGATAAGGGATCATTGAGAACATTTGAGACTTTGAAAACTTTAAAAATAAGTTCTCCCCCTTTGGAATGATTCATTTGTGATATTGAGGGATCACTGAAACTAATTTTCCTTTATCAGAATTCTGAAAACTTCTAAGATTTCTCCTCCTTTGACATAGGGATCCTTGAGAGATTGAATTTACTTTCCTGCGATATTTCTCCCCCTATATCATTATGGGATCTTTGATTTGACTGGAATATTCCAATTGTGACAAAGAACTTGAGAGTTTGCAAAGTCGGTGACTCCGAGACAACATGAGTTGGTAGCACCGATGTGTTGTAGTGCAGCATAACTGCCATATCGGTGAAACCGAGTCATTTGAATCGGAGGGTCCGAAATGCAAAACAGAAACTTGGCAAATAAGTTATTGTCCATTTTGTCAAAACAGTTTTTCAGAAGGTCTCAATAGAATCAAAGAGTCTTGCAGTGAATTTTCATAAAATATTTGCAAAGATTTTTTTACCAACTAGATGAGAGTTGAGTGGTTCCAAGAAAGCATGCAACTCAAAGATGAACCAAACTAGAATTTTCATCTAGATGATGGTCGGCGACTAGGTCAGCTATATTAGAGTATATTTTCTTAGGAGCCAAGCAAGAATACTTGATCATAGGTCATACTCTTCGTTTAAGCACAAATGGGGTTGCCATTTTTACATAAAGTTTTTAATGTCGTCACATTCTTAAGAGATGCTTTAACTCAAGTCTTAGAGTAAAGCTCCCCCTTGATGTGAAATTCCCCCTAAGAGGGATAAACTAACCTTGGGTTTTGTCGTTGAAGACTTCATGTAGGTGCTGTAGTAGTGGATGCTCAATGTTAATGAAGATCATCTTGAGTTGGGAGCAATCCTCGTTGTTTCTTTACTCTCCTCACCTTGTCCCTTGATTAACTTTGAATGATGTAGATGACATGGCTTGTAGGTTGGCTTGTTGTGGATGCCCAAGAGTTGAAGTTTGGGGCAATCCTTCTTTTCTCTCAAGATAGGTCCTCCTACAAAAGTTACTCATGCAAGGAAGAACATAATGTATCCAATTTACAAAAATGAAGATTTCATGGTAATATGTCAGGGATATGTTTTATGTTGTCTTCTTCCTCCATCACAAGGTAGGGATGTAGATACTTGGCTTTTGACAAGATTGCTTATGATTGAAGTTGCTTGCAATATTGTGAAGTGTAGCTCATCCAAGTTCCTACAAAAGGGTTAGATGCAATACAAGGGAGCATAGATTTCCAAGATATAAGATAGTGTCAATAAGATAGAATCAAGGAATAGTCATTGAAGCTCATGCCCTCATATGCAGAGATTTGAACAAACTAATCTTGTCTTGAATTGGGAGAAGTGCCACTTTATGGTGAATGAAGGTATTGTCTTGGGGCATAAAATATCTGAACGAGGTATTGAGGTGGATAAAGCCAAAGTTGATGCAATTGAGAAAATGCCATGTCCTAAAGATATCAAAGGTATTAGAAGTTTCCTTGGTCATGCTGGTTTCTATAGGAGGTTTATTAAAGACTTCTCTAAAATATCTAGTCCTCTTACCAATCTTTTGCAAAAGGATATTCCATTTGTCTTTGATGATGATTGTGTAGAAGCCTTTGGAACACTCAAGAAAGCCTTAACTACTGCACTTATTGTTCAACCATCTGATTGGAACTTGCCTTTTGAAATTATGTGTGATGCTAGTGATTATGCTGTTGGTGCTTTTCTAGGACAAAGAGTTGATAAGAAATTAAATGTTATCCATTATGCTAGCAAAACTATAGACAATGCCCAAAGAAATTATGCTACTACTGAAAAAGAATTTTTAGCAGTTGTGTTTGCTTGTGATAAATTTAGATCTTACATTGTTGATTCCAAAGTTATTGTTCACACTTTTCATGCTGCTATAAGATATTTACGGAAAAGAAAGATGCTAAACCTAGACTCATTAGGTGGGTTCTCCTACTTCAAGAATTTGATTTGCATATCACTGATAGGAAGGGAGCTGAGAACCCCGTGGCTGATAACTTGTCTAGGTTAGAAAATATACTTGATGACCCACTACCTATTGATGATAGTTTTCCTTGGTATGCTGATTATGCTAACTACATTGTTGCTAAATATATACCACCTAGTTTCACATACCAACAAAAGAAAAAAATCTTCTATGATTTAAGACATTACTTTTGGGATGACCCACATCTTTATAAAGAAGGGGTAGATAGTATTATTAGACATTGTGTACCTGAGCATGAATAGGAACAAATCCTATGGAAATGTCATTCCGAAGCTTATGGAGGACATCATGCGGGAGCTAGAACTGCTCACAAGGTATTGCAATTTGGTTTTTATTGGCCTACTCTCTTCAATGATGCCCGTAAGTTTGTCTTGTCTTGTGATGAATGTCAAAGAATTGGTAATATCGGTAAGCGTCAGGAAATGCCTATGAATTATTCACTTCTGGTCAAACCATTTGATGTTTGGGGTTTTGATTATATGGGACCCTTTCCTTCCTCTAATGGGGACACTCATATTTTGGTTGCTGTTGATTATGTTACTAAGTGGGTAGAAGCTATTCCAACTAGTAGTGCTGATCATAACACTTCCATTAAAATGCTTAAAGAAGTTATTTTCCCGAGGTTTGGAGTCCCTAGATATTTAATGACTGACGGTGGTTCACATTTTATCCATGGTGCCTTCCATAAGATGCTTGGTAAATATGATGTTAACCATAGAATTGCATCACTCTATCATCCTCAATCTAGTGGTCAAGTTGAACTTAGCAATAGAGAAATAAAACTAATATTACAAAAAATTGTCAATAAATCTCGAGATAATTGGTCTAAGAAACTAGATGATGCACTTTGGGCCTATAGAACAACTTATAAAAATCCTATGGGTATGTCTCCATACAAAATGGTATACGGAAAAGCTTGTCATTTGCCTCTAGAGTTAGAACAAAAAGCATTTTGGGCAATTAAAGAACTCAATTATGATTTCAAACTTGCCAGTGAAAATAGGTTATTTGATATTAGCTCACTAGATGAATGGAGAACCCAAGCTTATGAAAATGCCAAACTATTCAAAGAAAAAGTTAAAAGATGGCATGACAAAAGAATCCAAAAGTGAGAATTCAAAGTTGGGGAATATGTTCTTTTGTACAACTCTCGTTTTAGATTTTTTGCAGGAAAACTTCTTTTCAAATGGGAAGGTGTGACACCCTAGATCCATGCTACAGTGATCTTGGTAATTATGCTACAGTAACCCAGGAGTTTAAGCTAATCCATTTTACTAAGCCGTGCTTGATCACAATGGAGTCAAATCTCATTTGAATTCCCTAATGATTTTCAAAATTCTTTTAAAAGTGGATTAAATATGTTTGCAAACCAGAAAACTAAAATCATGGTTGGGTTATAACTATTCCCTAAGTATTTATAAAATTGAAACCAACATTTTATAAGCTAATTTAGTGCCTCTAAAGCAATTTAAGAGAGGCCAATTGTTTTAATTGAATGCCTTTTCAAATTATAAAAATTCCGAACTTTTTCTTTTGATCCTCATACTTTTTGAGGCAGTGTATAAAAAAGCATTAGGATTATTGGACCCAATGCCTTATTTTTCTAAAGTCATATGGTTTGTGATTTTAAAACAAACAGAAACCATTTAAAAAGAAAACCAGAAAAGTTTTAAAAATCCAAAAGTAATTAGAAAACCCCTCTTCCCCCCATGGGCCAAGGCCCATCCAACCCCCCTGGCCGGCCCTCCCCCCTACTTAACGTCGCGAGCTTCCCCCTCGCGAACCCTAACTCCTCCACTCCCCTCTTCTCGCGCGCCCCCGCTCCTCCGCTCCTGTCCTGGACGCCGCCCGGAGCACGACTGCACCACACCGACGCCGTGGCTCCCGCCCCGTCGCCCTCGCCGCATCCCCGGCCTCCTCCCCACTGGTCGGCACCAAGCCACACCGCCTCCCCGTCTCGGCACCGGAGGTGAGGCCCCCTCCCCTTCTTCTCCCCCACCGTGGCCGCCGCCGCCCCTGCGCGCCCGACCTCGCACTCGCCGCTCTCCGCCCCGTGCTCCCCATGCCCCTGGCCGCCTCCACCGCGCCCGCCCGCGCTCCCACCTACCCCGCACGCCCGTGCCCCTGTGCGCCCCGCCTCGCCAGCGCGCGCTCGCTGCTACTGTCGGCCGCGTGCCACTCGCGCCCGACCGCGCCGCCCGCGCGTGGACGCGCCCCGCTGCGCCCCGGCTCGCCGCGTCCAGTCACTGCCGTGCTCACCCCGACCACCCGATGGCCGCCGCCTGCCGCGGGTCGCCTGACGTCGCCGGCCGCTGGCCACGCCCGCCAAGTCCGGCCGGCTCGTGGCCATCGCCTCTCGGGGCCGGCTCTGTTAATTAGTGGGTTAATCCCCCCACTAATTATAACTCCCCTCTTCCCATGTTAAAAAAAAGGAAAAATGTTTTGAAATAAATAAATACTTTAATTAATTAATTAATTAGTGAGTTAGGTAATTAGCTTGATTAATCTGACTAGTCATAGTAGACATTGACATGTGGGTCCATTGACCCTATTGACAGTCAAACTTTGACTGGTCAACAGCTGACTGTGCTATTGACTTTGACCTGGCCCCACATGTCATTGACTGTGGCTGGCAATGCACTAGGTGACAAGGTAAAATTCTGTTATTTTCAAATTAATAACAATTTTAGAAAATGATTAAATCTTTATAAAATAATCCGTAGTTCGGATGAAAAAGCTTTATACATGAAAGTTGCTCAGAAAAATCCCACGAATCCGAATACGCTGTCCGTTCATTTGTCACATGCTCCTATCATGATGAACATGGGACTTTTCCATCGAATTCATCTGTCCGGTAAAAGCCAGAGACCCGGGAAATATTGTCAAATATTCTCCCGCTCCGTCTGTGACGTGTAGTACTGCGTTAGCTCATCCCTAGCACTGCATACTGCCATGTCATGCATCGTGTTGCATCTTTGTGCTTTTATATTTATTGTTTCTCCCCACTCTTCTTACTGGTAGACCCCGAGACTGACGCTGCTGCCGGGTATGACTACGCCACGGACGATCAGGCCTTTGCAGTAGAGCAGCAAGGCAAGCAACCCCCCTTGATCATTCCGATATCACCCAGTTCCCTTCTCTCTCTTGCTTGCATTAGTTTTGCTACTGTTATAGATAGCTCCTATTCCAATGCATAGCCTGTTTTTGATAAACTGTTACTGTACCTACTGTTATATCATCTGCTTAGTATAGGTTGATCAGTGAACCCCTGGTGACCCCATAGTCCTAGTTGCCCCTGCTTCATCATCGACGACTCGAAGACTCGATCAACTAATCGACAAGCCATGCCTGTCACATCACATCACACCCCCCTAGTTGTATGACTCTGCAGGTGTCGGGTCCCCGATCCTAAGCCATAAGAATCCAGCATGTAACACTTCACATTACTTTGCGGCCTCACGCACGGTTATCTCCACGGCTGCCACCTTACCTGGGCCGGGACCGTTTGTGCCTTTTGGGTCACGAATGTGAATATGTCGCTAGCATTCAAATGTCCAAGAACCCGGGTCGACATGACTAGTCGTAGAACCTAAATAGCACATCCGTACAGGGACAGGCATACGTAACCCAACAATGCAGGTGTCGGTCATCAACGTGTGTAGACGAGTCATAGCAAGCTACATGGACTCCATGACGCCGTGGGACATAAATGTCATCAACTGCGCGTAGACGAGTCATAGCAGGCTACATGGACTCCATTACACTGCGAGACATTTCCCCGAAGGGACAGACACAACAGCAAGAAGGATACACGCCAGTCAATCAATGTGTCCAGAGCAGTAGCAAGCTACCAAGGCTTAGTGGAAGCACAAAGAGGCATTTCCCCGTAAAGAGTACTACTAGAGGCACACAACTATGTGTCGAATCCCATACATACCGTTACACGTCACACGTACGCACGACATGTCCGATATGCATAGATACAACTATGGCATCACAACATAACCATACAACAACACAACATTTATTTAGAAGGCTCAGAAGAGCCTTACATAGTAAGTTCATACAATTAGGGGTCACATGATCCGACACTCAAGTCATACAAGCAACAAGCGGAAGCAAAACATGTCTGGGTACAGACATCTACTAAAAGTGGCTGGAGGAGTCTGGGATTCCCAAGCTAATCCGGTCAACATCAAACTTCACGTTGTAAGGATCACTAGTGGGACTGACCTCTCCTCTGCAAAAACATAAATGAAGCAACTGTGGGTACAAAGGTACTCAGCAAGACTTACATCAGAACTAGCTACATATGCAACATTGTCAACAAAGGGGGTTGTGGAGTTTATTGCAGCAAGCCAGCTTTGACTCTTGGCTAACTTGTACTACGACTACAAGTACTTTCTTTGAGGTGGGATAACGCACACGAGTCCACATATTCACCATGTCAATACACCACTATGGATCCACTCCCGTCTCCCTACGAGAAGGCCATCCATAGCACTCACGCTTATCTTGCGTATTTTAGAGTATCCATTTCAAATTGTCTATGAACCACATAAGTTCTCCAAGTAGTCCATATCCGAGGATGCGGCTATTCGAACAGATTCATAACCCTGCAGGGGTGTACTTCTTCACACATGCTCCCGCCACTTATCGCCATGTGCATGTAAAAAGGCACCTCGGCAACCTTCAAGCGGAAACCCAGTGAGGGAGTCGGCCACGACCGTCAATCACACGAGATCCTAGTCCAGGCTATCGCCCATTTGAGACTGAACCTGCACGGAAGTCCGGCTGAAGTTTCCGCTACGGCCTCAAACGATGTGCGCAGGGTTCCCAAGCCCACCATCCGGGTGACCCTTGGTACACCATGCCACTGTATATCTACCGTATCATAGCCCACCCCGTCGGGCAGAGCTATGCACGGCCACCAACACTTTTCCTACAAACACCAGAAACTAATTGCAACTCCTGGACAGAGATCAAGGCGATTAATAAGTCGAGAGGGTCAATTAAGTATCCCAATGCGTGGTAGTATCTTGTCTTGGATAACACACATAGAACTCAGTTCTTAAGGACGGTTCCAATGAGACAACCCGCCATGTACTCCTACATGGCCTCTCATTGCTACCTTTACCAAATCGTATTCACACACTTAGCTCTCACACGGTAGGACATGAACACTGCCATTCTGATTCATCGCCCAGATGGACCAGACCCGACACGACACAACTCTAAGCATAGCAGGCACAGTAAGTAAGCAAGCATGGATGAGTAGGCACATCAAGGCTCAAGCAGTTGCTACTCATGCTAAGTGGTTTCAACTATTTACTGTGACAAGGACATGTCATGCAAAGGAATGGGTTTAACTACCGGACACATGTAACAGTTGAATCGTCATTGTCCTAATGCAGTATAAGAGAGCAGGAGCGAGAGAGTATAAGATATTATCGGGATGCTCAAGGAGGGGTTGCTTGCCTGACAGTTCTGAAGATAGCAAAGCTCTTCATCAATGTCAACGATCACATCGTTGGAACCATTGTCTACCGAGGAGGAACAACACCGACAAAACAAGAAGGAACACACTCAATGCAATGCATCAAACAATATGTATGATATGGCATGTTAAGGTACTGAATTCACCTAGTACAATATTTAGTCATATTAATTGAGGTGGAATTCAAATAGACATCAAATTCCATCTCCAAACTATTTATCAAATTTGCCCTAATCATCATTTGTGCTACTTGGTGATGTTAACTTGATCAAACATGCATGATCATGGCATAAACAGATTCATTGGATTTTTATGATCATTTTTCATATATAATTTATTTTCATCTGAGTTACGGTTGAATTTCTATGATTTTTCAAAGTTTATAACATTTTCTGGAAATTCCTGAATTATTTTATTACTAGAAAATCAATTAATGCGTCAGAAATACGTCAGCATTGCGTCAGCAGGTCAACAGGGTCGGTCCAGGTCAATCCTGACCAGTGGAGCCCACTGGTCAGTGGCTCATGGTCACTACAGTGGCTCACTGGTGGGCCAAGTCAACTGCTGACTGGACCAAGTCAAGCTGACATGTGGGACCCATGTGCAAGTGACACAGTGGCTAACTATTTAGTTCAACCTAATTAAACTAGCTTAATAGGCCATGCGGGCCCACTGTCAGTGGCCCTAGGGGGTTAATTAGTTTTAAACTGGTTTAATTAGCAGCTGGGCCCACTGTTAGTGACCCAACTAATTAACAAGGTTAATTAGTGCTAATCTAATACTAACCTAATTAGTCAGGGGGCTGTCCCCACACGTCATTGACTCCAGGGAGTCAAACCTGGACAGGAGGGGGTCAAACCCGCCGGCGGCTCAACGCCGACGAGGCCCGAGACGGCGGAGGGCGTCGGAATTGGCCCTCCGGTGACCAAAACGACGGCTGAGACGCTCGACGTGGAGCTGGGACTCACCCGCGTCCATTTGAGCTATCGGGAGCGGATGCAGTGGTTTGCAGTGTCGACGGCGAGCATCTGAGCGGCGGCCGGAGCACGGGGTCGACGGAGCCGAGGCTACGGTGCGGGGCAGGAGGAGCTGGGCAGCGGGTTGTGCTCCTGGGGATGCCATGGAGACGCCTAAGTGCTTGGCTCGGCCAGGGAGGCTTCTTAGCGACGACAAGCTATGCGGCGGCGACGGCGAGCTTCCGGCCATGGTGGGGATGACGGCTACGTCATGGGAGATGGCCTGGGGAGAGAGGAGAAAGAAATAGGGGCTCACAGGGAACTCGTAGACACGCCAGGCGTGCTCGGGGACATCCTGGAGGAAGCGAATCGACGGTGAAGCTCCGGCGACCGAGGCGGAGATGATGAGCTCGATGGCGACGATGGGAGGCGCGTCAGCTTGATTCATGCGGCGGAAAAGGACCAGGGCGTCGCGGCGGACCTCGAGGTTAGCTTGAGGAGGAGAGGCAGCGGCGATGGGCGCGGCGACTGCGAGCGGCGGTGACAATGGCGCTCGGCCATGGCAGGGATGAGCGAGGGAGGCGAGAGGAAGACTGGCGAGGGAGATGGCCTGATCCATACGGGTCTGGGGAGCCCTATCCCCTCACACATGCAGGCAGACGGGCAGGAGGTGGCGCGGATGCATGCTCGTGCGTTCCGGCCACGCGCTCGTCCTCCTGGCGCGAGTTAGGAGACGACTGGCACGTTGTTGGTGGGCTGGGCCGCCAGCAACAGTGCTGGGCCAACATGTAAGGCTTTCTCCCTTTTTTTAATTTTCTTCTGTTTTCTAATTTTTTGTGATTTGTTCTAGTTTGGAAAAATATCAAACCACTTTAATAAATCTTGGGAATTGGCATGTGAGCTATATGGATTTATCCAGTGCCACACAACAATTTCCAGAATTATTGGATATAAACTTAGTATATAATAAATACAGATCCAAGTCAAATGATTATTGGATTAACTCAAATGCCCAAATTCAAATGTTTCTGTGATTTCAAAAATATTGGTTTGCATTTTACCTCTTGCCAATATTTTCACATAATATTAGGAGCATTTTCTTGGACTGATTTAAAGCAATTTTTATCTTGCTTGTTTTGCAAAATTATTTCTGAGGATTGACAGTTCCCCAATTCAAATTCATTTGAAAAATTAAAATGTATGCATGAATATGCAATGACAAGCAAAACTAAGACTAGGGTTGTGACAGCAGGGCTACTATCGAGTACCGAGGGTGACACCTCGTAAAGTACTCATGATGATATCTCTATAGTGTAATGGATCGGTTGTGGATATTGAGGGTGATTCCTCCTTCACCACTCCCGATTACGACTCTGTCGTGCAACCCCTCAAGCGTCGACCATCGAGGGTGATGACTCATTGGCCGACCTTGACGATTACATTGAGTGGGATCCATCGAGGGTGATTCCTTGATTTCCCCCCTTGGTGTTATAGACACACGGTTACCTTTACTTTACTGTGGTTACATGTGGAGGTCAGGATGACCTGGATGGTGTTGGTGTAGTGATCATGAGGCATGGCCGGGCATTCTTGGCCCTTGCCACACATCCTCGAGACGGGGCGACAGGACCACATATCGTGGAGCACCGATCGTCACCGCAGTTAATAAAATGCTAATGGGTTTGGGTATTTGATCTGAGTTGGTCGATTGACCTTTTTCGCACTAACCTTCACGTGGGAGAAATTATGGGTACTCGGCGTCGTTGTATCAGCCTTAGCTCTTCGGACGTCAGCAATGGAGCGGCGCGCACCCGACTGGTCTGCGACGACATTGATCTTGTATTAGAGGTGCTAGGACTGATCTCGGCCGCCCTCGCAACGTGCAGGCATGGAAAGGGTGAGTGGGCCCATGATCCCTATGCGCTTAGGATTTAGACCGGCGGGCTGGCATCTCTGTTGAGCCTAGGTAGGGCGATGACGTGTTGATGTCTCGAGGCCGGGCATGACCCAGGAAATTGTGTCCGGCCAAAGGTTATCAAGCGTGTTGGGAAATGTGGTGCACCCCTGCAGGGATGAATTCAACTATTCGAATAGCCGTGTCCACGGTAATAGGACGACTTGGAGTTGTACCTCGATCTAATACAACTAGAACCGTCACTCTAAAATGAAATGGTTGGCTCCGAGATTGCTTTCTCGCAGGGAGACGAGGAAGAATCTCTCGGCATGGTTACTTAATAAAATTGCTACAATATTATTGTTACTTTTGAGTTGCCAATCTACACTCTTCTAATGCTGCAATACTTTGAAGATGCTAGTCTTCGATAGGACTAGGCCATCCCCATATTCTTGCTTTTCTGCAGTCAGTACACATATAACCCCTTTCCTTTGATACTCATGCATATTTTAGTTTAGTTCTAATGTAAGTCTTGCGAGTACTTTGGATGAGTACTCACCGCTGCTTTACTCCCTCTTCCCCCCTCGATACGATTACTGCGTTCAGATGACGGAGCCCAGGAGATGGAGTACCCCGCCGATGACTACTACACCACTGCTGGATCTTACTACTATGTGGAGAACGCCGACGCTCAGGAGTAGTTAAGTTGGCTCCCAGGCAGGAAGCCTTGCCTCTTCCGATCCGTTGCTATGTTTGTGCTAGCCTTCTTAAGGCAAAACTTGTTTAACTTATGTCTGTACTCAGATATTATTTGCTTCCGCTGACTCGTGTATTTGTTGAGCTTTGTATTCGAGCCCTCGAGGCCCTTGGCTTGTAATATGAAGCTGTATGACTTTAATTTGTGTCTAGAGTTGTGTTGTGATATCTTCCAGTGAGTCCCTAATCTTGGTCGTACGCTTTTGCGTGTATGATTAGCGTACGGTCAAATTGGGGGCATCACAAGTTGGTATCAGAGCCGACTGCCTGTAGGTAGCCCCTTTTCCATCTCCTTGGCAGAAGTTGAGTCTAGTACTTGAAAAACTTTTACTAACATCATTGTGTGGCTTACGGGCCCACAGCTCAAATGGGTGGTATTAGGATCTTTTATTCCTCGTTTATACTCTAGGTTCTGATCTCTCTTCTAATTCAGGTTAAATATTTTACTAACTCTAATTCTAGGTTCTCATAACTACTTCCCCCGGAGAGCCCCTCATTCTAGATGATGGCTTGATTCATCAGAAGACTCCGAAGATACTCTCTGATGTTCTCCCGAGAACTTGTGCTCATCGCTTTTGCGATTTCCTTCCACCACCAACCCCCCTACGGATAATTCCTCATCCTTATCGAGGATTCGTTCATCCCCAGTTGTTCATGTGTTTCACAAAATTATTCGAAATGCTATTCGATCTTGTGAAATCTTCAGTAGCCTATTACTCTTGACCTTTCTCACCTGCTTCCATTATGGTTAATTCCATATGTCTGGCAATATTCGTTAAAATCCTATGCGATTGTCATTTGATTTTATTGATTCAACCAGTGTATGAATGCACGCAATCATCAGTTGTGCCTCATAAATTATCTTTTCGGCTCAGACGTCATTCCAAACATGAGTTGGTTCTCGACAAATCAACCTTGATTTATTGTCCATCTAAGTCCTTTCATCTTACTTGTATTTGATCGGAGCATCTATTTCTGATACACCAATTTGGAAATCTTAATTCCTTTGGTTATGTAAGCATCAAATTATTTGGATGTTCTATGATCTGATGCCTTGCATACTTTCTCCCTCTGATTGAGTACCGATACTCACATCAGGTCCTTTGTGGACCGCCAGACCCATTGTTGGGTTATTATCCGATAGCATCCTTCACATTCAAAATTCTTGTGATGTTCTTCCCCTGATACATGATGCCATTGGTAAATTCTGTCTTCTCCCTCTGATAAGTTGTATCCTTTGTTTTGTCTGCCATGCTCTGTTGTCAAGCATGTGTTAATTACTCTTGAAGCTTGTGGTATATGTTCCTAAGATGCCCCGATGGGTTGAACCTATGCCTTCCTTAATCCGTGTGAACCCGACAGTTTTCACGAGTCATACTCTCCTGGTGTTTTGCCAGTTAAACTTTCAAAACTACAACTTCATCAAAGGCGAGGAGTAAATGGGAGGTGATGCATTGATGAAGTGGGAGTCGACCTTGAACTTTGTGCTCATACCCATGGAAGCAATGTTGATCTTATCATAGAAGGTTCTCGTAACAATAAAACTCTCTTGGTATAATTTGATCTGGTATCTGTGGTCTTGTCCTTTGCAATCATGGTTCCGACCATGTTGTTCTACTTTGATTTCATTCTCAGACAAGTTAAAGTGCTTGTCTTCCACAGATCTATACATCGGCCCAAGCTTTAATTCTGATCTACCTTCGAGTATTATTCCTGGTATATCAAGGATATTACTAAGCTATATAACTTTTTATGATTTTCTCTGATTCCTTTTTCCTCGTGTTCTGAGTTGTTAGACACTTACGGACACTGATATCTGAATCGAGTACGCATTGCAATTCAACATCTCTTAGTAATCTTCTTTGATTATGAGTTTGTACTCGATCATGTTTTTCCAAGTTATTAGGCTACATCATCATCGTCATGCTAGAGCTTGACCATGCTATCTGTGTCCTTCATCCCTGAAACACAATTCCAACAATGCACTAAGCTTACATCGAGCTTTCAACATCATGTTGATTGTCTTGAAATGCAAATTCGATTCTGAGCTAGCACTATAGTCTGTGGTTCCAACAACCTTTCGCTTCGCCATTTCTTTGCTTGATGTTGTCGCTGATCGATTACATCTTCAAGAGACTTCTCGTCAATGGTGTCGTGATCGTCATCAACATTCTGAGCTCTTCCAGGGTATCAATTTAATTCAGGATGAGAAGTACCATCCTTGCCCCTCGATGATTCGTGTTATCATCGAAAACATCCTTGTCTTCTTCCAAATATCGACTTGATCTTGTTTTGGTTGAACCTTAAGTTCCTTGCTAGCCATCTTGTGTTATGTTCTATCTTGGACTATTACCATCTTTTGTCGAGAATGTCATGAGGATTGCACACGTCTTAAGAATTATTGATATAACGATACTTCTTGCCATCACCTTTCTTTCTTGGTTCCCATGTTGTTTCTAACCGGAATACCGACAAGTGGACTGTGATGTGTAATTCCAACACTTATGGCATAGCAACTATATTACCTTGGAGTTAATGAACAATAAGTCCAATCTTAGTGTGTTGACAGTTGAATCGACATTCTAACATTAGTCGTGCCACTTAGTCCGGATTTTGGGTGCACCTTTTGATTATTGTTTAATTCTGGATTTTTCCCATGGGCATACCTCCATATATCATTTGGTTTGACTAATGCTATCACCTTGTTCACTCAAAAATGGAAATCCATCCTTGTGGAAATCTCGACGAATTGTTGCTGAACCCATTATCCACATCCTCATCTTCTTCGTGGTTCATGATGAACATTTAAGCTAATGTTGGAAACTGTCGGGGGGATGACCCCCGGGTAGGCAACGGAGCCCGAATCCCTTTCGGAAAATCATCAGAGCAAGACAAGTCCCTCTGGCCGGCTTGCCAGGCATGCCGGCTCCCCAGCGCGAGCCGGCTCGGCGTGGCAACCCGGCCTGGCCGGCTGGCCCATGCCGGCTGGCCACGAGGCGGCGAAGCCTTAGCGACGAAGCAAGCGGTGCTACAGCGCTCCTCCCTTTACCCTGACAGAGCAGGTGAGGCTGCAGCTTTCCTTGCACCCCCGCCCGAGGCGGGCGGTGTCAGTGAGGCGCGGTCCTGTAGAAACGGCGGCGCCGACCTCCCTCTGACGATGGACAAGACGCGCCACAGTGCCTCGAACCCAGACTGACGAGACAAGACCCGTCACGATGCCCGCGCTAGGCAGGTGCGGCGCACCTGGCGACCCGGCACCCGGCGACCCGGCATCCCGGCGTCTGGCGACCCGGCGACCCGGTGACCCGGCCACCGGATCCTAGTCAATGACACCAGGGGCCCGCGCCTCTGGTACGTTACTGTTGTAACCCTAGGGGTCGGCCTATAAGACCCCCAGGGAGGCCTCCGTGCAGAGGGATCGGGTTTTAGTGGCTGAGAGTTCGAGTTAGTGCGGTAAGGTCAGTTCTCACCCTAGCTAGCTCTCTCCAGATCACGAACACTCGCACAGGAGAGGCAGAACGGTGGCTCAGCCCCTTCTCCCTCCTCCGTCCAAGCAGCTCCAGGAGCGACTCTGTAACCTCTGTGGTTATCAGCTCACACAGAAGGAGTAGGGGTGTTACCTCTCCAGAGGGCCCCGAACCTGGGTACGTCTTGTGTCCCGCACTCGCTCGTGCCAACCTTGCCTCCGGAACCCACTGGCGTCCTATCGTAGCCCCACCTCATAAGCCATCTCATGGCATCTGCCGTGAATCACGCACCCCCAGCAAGAATACCACGACAGGTGGTGCCCACCGTGGGGCTGCTCGCGGCGTCGGCCGGAGTCAAGTTCCGGACGAGGCCCTTCACCAGCTCCGGCGAGCGCATCGTGCACGGTTTGGTCCGTGCGCCCGCACGGCCAAACCGGCCGGCTGCAGCGTTGCGCTGGGCGCGGACGTCGCCGGCCCCGCATGCTGCTTCATCGTCCCCTTCGGCGCGCTGCGCGTCTTCATCGCGCTCGTCCCCGACGTGTTTCCCAGCGAAGTGTGCAACTGCGCCGACTCACCTGTCCCCGTTAGCCACGCCGTCCCCGATGACGTCGCTGCTCTCTGCGCTCACGCGGAGGTGCTCACCATCGGCACCAGTTCCGGCTCCCCTCGCGCCAAGGAGAAGGCTGCCGCGGCCGCCGCCTTGGCTGCGGTTCCGCCTCTCCGGACTGACCCGCTCCACGACACGATCCGGAGTCTGCAAGCCCCCATCACGCCTGACGCCGACGCGGCTGCTGCAGCGGCCCAGCTCAACGAGGGCCGCCAGCATCTGCTGCTCGAGGCCACGGAGCTTGCGGCAACCCGGCGCCGGCTGGAGTCCGCCCAGCGAGAATTCGACAGCGCGCATGGCCTCACTCCGCCTGCCGTCGAGCCCAGCCGGGTCGCGGAGGTGCGGATCCGCGGGGGCGCACTCGGCCGTGCGCTAGGCGCAGGCCGACCCGTCTACGACACCCCCGTCAAGAACATGCGCGCGGCGCAGGCCGCGATTGCTGATCTAGAGTTTCTGAAGGGCGAGGAGCTGCAGCAGCAGCAGCAGCGCATCCGCGACCTCATCACCGCGGCGAACGAGCAGCAGCGGCATTTCGACCTGGCCCAACCATCCGGCTACGCCTCAAGAAGAACCGGGGACCCGGAGAGGGCTCTCCGGGATGCGCAGCAGACGTCTTCGCACGCCACTAGCGCAAGCCGCTCTGGTCGGCACCGGTCCGGCCGGAGCCGGCACAACCGCGCCACCACCGCTGGAGATGGCAGCGCTGGCAAAACGGCCGGCGACGGCCGGGTTCAGCTGCCAGAGCCTCCCGTGCGGCCGGCTCGGCGGCCCGAGCCGGCCCCGGAGGCTCCTGCTCCCCGCGGTCCCATGACCGACCGAATCGGCCTCCGCGTTCCCGTGGCTGACCGGCTCAGCCCCCGCGAGCCCTACGACGAAAGCGACGCCCGTCACCGCATCGACCGGCTAGCGCGCTCCACCTCTGGCCGGCATGCCTCTGGCCAGGTGGCCAAGTGGGCCCTCGAGCTAGCCGACCACACAATCCTCTACGAGCCGCGCACCACCATCAAGTCCCAAGCGCTGGCCGACTTCCTCGTCGACTGGACCGAGATGCAATACCTGCCGCCGGCGCCGGAGTCGACTCACTGGCGCATGCACTTTGACGGCTCCAAGATGCGCCACGGCTTGGGAGCCGGCATCGTGCTGTCCTCCCCCAAGAACGACCGGCTGCGGTACGTGCTCCAGATCCATTTCACCGCCTCCAACAACGTCGCCGAGTACGAAGCTCTCGTACACGGCGTCTGGCTGGCCAGGGAGATCGGCATCCGGCGCATCCTCTGCTACGGCGACTCGAACCTGGTGGTGCAGCAAGTTTCCGGCGATTGGGACGCCAAAGACGCCAACATGGCCAGCTACCGTTTCTTGGTCCAGCAACTCTCCGGCGGGTTCGATGGTTGCGAGTTCCTCCACGTCCCACGCGCCGACAACGAAGCAGTCGACGCCTTGGCCAAAGTAGGCTCCACCCGGCAGGCCATCCCGTCCGGCGTCTCCCTCGAGCACCTGCGGAAGCCGTCCATCAAGCCGTTTCCCGAGTCGGAGTCCATCTTCGTGCCGGGCGACCCCAGCGCGCCCCCACCCGGCCCTGGGATCCCCGGCCCAAGCTCGAGGACTGCCAGCACCAGCCCGAGGACTGCCTTCTCCAGCTCGGGGGCTGCCGTCCTCGGCTCGGGGGCTGCCGGCTCCAGCCCGGAGACTGCAGGCTCCGGCTCGGGGGCTGCCGTCCCGGGTCCCATCCCGGCGACCGTCCTCACGGTGGTCACGGCGCCCTCCTGGGCTCAGCCAATCCTTGCCTTCTTGGAAGACGGCGAACTTCCCATCGACGAAACTGAAGCCCGGCAAGTGCAGCGGCGCGCGTCCGCCTACGGCATCATCAACCACGAGCTCGTCAAGCGTAGCACGACGGGCGTGTTCCAGCGCTGCATCGAGCAGAGCAAAGGGATCGAGATCCTCCTCGACATCCACCAGGGCGAGTGCGGGCACCACGCCGCTTCGAGATCCCTGGTGGCCAAAGCATTCCGGCATGGTTTCTACTGGCCCACGGCCCTGCAAGACGCCGAGGAACTGGTCCTCAAGTGTGAGGGCTGCCAACGCTTCAGCAAGCGCAGCCGCCAGCCGGTTTCGGCCCTCCGAACCATCCCGATCACATGGCCCTTTGCCGTCTGGGGACTCGACATGGTGGGGCTCTTCAAGACCGCCCGAGGCGGCATGACGCATCTCCTCGTCGCCATCGACAAATTCACCAAGTGGATCGAGGCCAGGCCGATCAAGAAGCTCGACGGGCCCACGGCCGTCCGATTCATCAAGGATATCGCGGTTCGCTACGGCATGCCGCACAGCATCATCACCGACAACGGCACCAACTTCACCAAGGGCGCGCTGGCTCACTACTGCTCTGCATCTGGCATCCGGCTCGACTTGGCCTCCGTCGCCCATCCCCAGTCGAACGGCCATGTCGAGCGGGCAAACGGCCTCATCCTAGCCGGCATCAAGCCGCGACTCGTCGAGCCGCTCGTGCGCTCACCCGGCAGCTGGCTCAACGAGCTGACGGCCGTCCTCTGGAGCCTCCGGACGACGCCGAACCGCTCCACCGGGTTCACCCCGTTCTTCCTCGTGTACGGAGATGAAGCCATCATCCCAACCGACGTCGAGTTCGACTCACCCCGTGTGGCGATGTCCACCAAAGCCGAAGCCAAAGAAGCACGCGAAGACGGCGTCGATCTGCTCGAGGAGGCGCGCCTCCTGACCCTCAGCCGGTCCGCCATCTACCAACAAGGCCTGCGCCACTACCACAGCAAGAAGATCAAGCCCCTCGCGTTCCGCGAAGGCAACCTCGTACTCCGGCTCGTCCAACGAACAGCCGGGCAGCACAAGCTGGCCTCCCCCTGGGAAGGCCCCTTCATCGTCAGCAAGGCTCTCTGCGACCGGAACGCATACTACCTCATCGACGCGCAGAAGCCGAACAAGTGCAAGCGAGATGCAGCCGGCGAGGAGTCCAGCCGGCCCTGGAACGCGGAGCTCCTCCGTCCGTTTTATAGTTAAACCCATGTATGTATGCATCACCATCTTTTGGACTTAATCAAAGTAGGAAGCTCCCCCGTTCTTATGTTTCCTGCCGAGTCGGCGCAGCCGGCTCGGGGGCTCCCTTTTTCCCGCTTTATTCTGTGTCTACACACAACCATGTTTTTTCTAATTCCCCCACCGAGTCGGCATAGCCGGCTCGGGGGCTCGGGGGCTAGCCGGCTAGACCACACCCCGTCTTTTTTCCCTTAGTCCGTCTCGAAGTGTACGATCCGCCAAAGCCCTCTCTTCGCCAGCCACAGCCGGCTCCCGGCTGTCCGGCCGGCAAGAGCCAAAGGAGACAGCCCGGCATGGCTAACCCGACTTAACCCGTTTTATCTCGCCTGTTCGCCGCACGACCGGCTGTGTGCCAGGCGGCCTCGCCGCCTGCCGCCAGCCGGCCCAGTGGGTGGTTCGCTCGCGCTCAACGTCCAAAAAAGCCTAAGTACTGTGCGTTCGCTCTCAAAGCCGAGTTCCCGTCCTAGCCACAGTCCGCAACCCGGCTGTCCGGCTAGCGGGAAGGAAGCCCAGAGAAACAACAAACAGGAAATGGCCCAAGGCCGAACAGCAGAAAGTGAAATCACCACGACAGTTGGCGCCAAATCACATGCCAAATTTATATATAGCATGGGCCTTCGGCCACGAGTTCATTACATTGAACTACACCCCCAGTGGGTGGACCTGCTACCTAACAAAAGTTTGAGCACAGAAAAAACAAAGGCCCTTAGCGGCACCCGCGTCGTCTCCAGCCGGCGTCGGCCCAGCCAAGGCGGACGCAGCCGCCGGGTTGGGTCCAACGCTCTCTGCCGTCCTCTCCGCCGTGGCGTCGTCGTCCGCGTCAGTCTCGTCGTCGGCATAGGCGCCCGTCTCGGCCGAGCTGCCGTCCGGGTCGTCGAGTAGAAGGCCGAGCGTGTCGGCAGGGAGCTCATCGCCGTCTTCCGTCCGCTCGACGACAAACTCGTCGTGCGGGGCGAACGCTGCCAAGTAGCTGGCCCGCCCGGCGATCCGCTGGGCCCGCGCCGCCAAGTCCTCCTTCGCGCCGGCCCGCTGCGCCGCCAGACGGTCGAGGTCCACGCCTGGATACCACGACACGACGAAGCGCAGCACCGTCTCCGAGCTGGCCCGGGCCGCGGAGGCCCTCCACGCACCGAGTCGCTCCACGCCGGCCTCCAGCCACCGCGCCAGCCGGGTGACGCTGTTCGGCGCCACCGCGCTCGGCCAGAGGCCGCTCGCCTTGCCCAAGCCGGGCTCGAACAGGCGGCGCATCTGCTCCTCCACGGCCCGAAGACGGGCCTCGCCGGCAAGAACAAGCTCCGAGAAGGACCAGGCGGGGTACACGTCGATCTCCGCCCCCAGCTCGCGCTGCTCGGCCCGGTGGGCGTACACGGCCGCAGCAGCCGCCTCCTGTGTCTCCGGGAAGACTCCTGGCAAAGGAAAGAAACAAGTAAGTCAAAGTAGGCAACTTGCCGGCTTCACCAGCCGGCCCGAAGAAAGAGATGATACTTACGGGTGAAGGTCTCGTCAAGGTGCTGCGCCTCGCCCAGCATCCCGCTCTCCCGGATCTCCGACGCGCGAGCCTGGGTCTCGAGATCCTTCTCGAGCTGGGCGATCTTCCTGCCGGCGTCCGCCAGCTCCTCGGCCGCCTTGCCACGCTCCTCCACCAAGCGGCCCAGCTCCGCCTGATCGGCCTCCTCCGCCCTGGCCTTCTAGGCCACCATCCGGTCCACCTCGGCCTGGAGCCGGTCGCGGTCGCCGACGGCGAGGTCGCTCTGCTGGCCGGCTTTCGCAAGCCGGCCTCGAAGGCCTGGCACCTCGGCCGAATCGGCTGCGCGACAGGATTCCCGGTCAGATGCCGGATGCAAGGATTAGAAGAAAAAGTCAAGGCTCTAAGATTCGACCCGGCTGCTCCGCAGTCCGGCCTGAACCTCGGGGGCTACACCTAGTGGGTGCACTGGCGTGCCCCCACTGATTCAACAATCAAGATAGAAGAAAAAGCTCACCGCGATCGCCTGCTCCAGCTGCCGTGCCCGGTCCAGCTCCTCCCGGAGGAAGGCCTGCAGGCGCTCGTCCCGGCCGCGAAGTTGCGAGCGCAAGGCATCCGCCGCATCGTCCTCCCGGATTCGCGGCCCCACCATGGCCTCGCTAGAGCTCGCCCACGGAAGCTGAAGTGAGGTCCCGGCGGCGGATCCACTTCCACCCGGCCGCTCGGGGTCCATGGCGGCTTGGGGCGGCACGACCGCCAGGGTGCCGGTGCCTTCTGCCGCGGCCCCCGTGGCCGGCGTGGGCTGCGCTTGGCCGGATGGCCCTCACGCCTCTCTCGCCGTCCTCGCCTCCCTCCGCCGGGTTGGCCCGGGGCGGCGTGTCCACGACGATCTCCTCGTGAACGTCCGACCCGCCGCCGGCCGGCTCTGCCCTCGTCTCCGGATCGCCCGCTCCCGCCGGCTGCGGCTCATTGACCGTCACCGCCAGCGCCGAGCCCGTCTCCATCTCCGGCCAGGCCGGATCCGCTGTAGGCCTGGCCCTCGTCGCGGAGGCCCTCTCCCACGCCTGGGCCGAGGCCTCCCGCATCGCCTTCTCGGCCTCAGCCCGGTCCCGCCAGGCGGCACGCGTCGCCGCCTCAAGATCCTGGCCGGACTGGCGGGCCTCGAGTTGTTCCTCCCCGGACTGACTCGGCGGAGGGTCGACGGCCCTGCTCCTGGTCTTCCTCCAGGTGACCTCGCCCGCCGCGGCCTCCGTCGCCGCCACCGCCAAGTCAAGAGCCGACCTGTGCACGGCGGATTCGTCACGGCGAAGGCATAAGGAAGAAAAAAGATATTCCACAAGACGACAGTTGGCGCCCCACAAATAAGGCAAGGAGCACTTACCCGATGACCATCGGGGGCTCCCGCCTCGGCCCTACGGATGGGGCGAGCCGGCGCTTCTTCTTCATGACGGCCCTCGCGCGCGCCGGCTCCGCCGCCGGGCGTTTCGCGGCCGGTCTTGCCTCGACCACCTCCTTCCCGTGCGGCTGGCTGGCGGTCGCCGCCGCGCGAGCCGGCCCGGCGCCAGCCGCCTTCCGCAGCCGTCTTGGGGGGTCGACGCTGGTGTCCTCCCCAGCCGAGGGCGCTGCACCGTGGGCGTCGGTCAGGCTCTCCTCGTCGTCATCCGGCCAGTCCCGCAGTAGATCTGGAGGCGGAGACTTACCTGCGACCCGCGACCCACCGACTGCGGCATCGGCCAGGCGCGCCTCGACCGCCCCCTCCTCCGCCTCGGCACCGGCCTCCGCCACATCCGAGTCGGGCAGGTCGGCCAGCAGGATCTGGGCGTTCGGCCCGTCGTGGTTCCGCTGGCTGGCGAATAGCCGCGGCCATCCCGCGGCGTCAGGACGCAAGAATAACGTCGAAGCGGCAAAATATAAAGACCAGGGAGTCACCGTAGGCGCCTGGTTCTCCCGGTGATAGGGCGCCTTCCCGAAGCTCCACTCCCCCTCCTTCAGCGCGGCCTTGGAGATGTAGTTGACCCGCTGGACGATCCTAGCCAGCGTTAGCTCCTTGGTCGACATCCGGGTCGGGTCATGATGGCCGCTCATGTCGCCAATCCGGTGTGCCCGGCGCTGCAGCGGAAGAACCCGGCGGGGGATGAAGGTCGCGATGAGATCAGCCGGCTTCAGCCCTTCGTTCTTCGTCAGCTCCCTGACCCGGCCGCAGATCTTCTCCATCTCCATCGATGGCTCCTTGGGGCGGTACCCCCAATTCAGCTTCTCGAGCGGCGGCGCATCAAAGAACGGCGGAAGGTTGATGACGTCGACAGCCGGGTCGGCGTTCCGGACGTAGAAAAACGTCGACTGCCACTTCTTGGCCGAGTCCTCAAGCGGCAGCTTGGGAAACGGCCCGTTTGGCCGGCCGGTGACCACCGCTGCGCCGCAGTCAGACGTGGCGCCGGCCGACGCTCCCTGCTGCTTGAGGAAGAACATCATCGCCCACAGCTCCACAATCGGCAGCATCCCGAGATAGCCTTCGCAGAGCGTGGCAAAGCCGGCTACCTGCAACACGGCGTTGGCGCCGAGATGATGCGGCTGCATCCTGAAGAAATCGAGCCACGCGCGGCAGAAGAGACTCGCGGGGAGGCCGAGCCCGCGCTCGAAGTGCGAGAAGAAGACCACATGCTCGCCCTCCTGCGGCGCCGGCACCCTCTCCGGGCCCGGCGCGCGCGCGAGCAGCGCCTCCTCCGGCGGCAGCCGCTTCGTGCGGCGGAGGTACCGGATGTTTTGCTCCGTCATGATGGAGCCCTCCCAAGAGCCTTTCGGCAGCGCCATTGGGAAGGGTTTTCCGCGGGCGGCGAGATTCGGCGATGGAGAGGAGGAAGAGAGGAGGAGGGCGGCGCGCTGTGGGCTTCGGGTCGCAGCGTGCAGCAGGCGTGGGCGAGGCGACGACGGCGGCAGCACTTCGCTCGGGCACGGCGGAGAAGGAGAGGAAGCAGAGGAGGAGCGAGGGGCAGGGGTGCGAGCGCGGGCGTCTCCGTCGCACTCCCCCCTTCTCGTTTATAACCACGCGAAATCGTGGGGGAGTGGGATCGGCTGCGCCCACAATCCCCACTCCCCCGCACTGCGCGCGCGCGATCCCCACGCGTAGTAACTACGCGGGGAAGCGCAATCGCCAACGGTCGCCGTAGTGAATCCCCCGCGCGCGGGCCGAGGGCATGTAGTGGCGGGCCCGAGCTGCGGACACGTCCCGTCGCGCGCGTGGGCTGGCAGGCCTCGCCCGCCGCAAGGCCGCACGTGGCAGCCCGTCGAGCTGCGGCGGGCGCAAATCGGCGTACGAAGCAAGACCCATCTGGCGGGCGTTTCCGTTTACCGCTCAGGTCGGGGTGCCGCGACCCGGCCCCCAGAGGCCGGCCCCCCAGTGGGTGTTCCCGGCGTCCGCTGCCGCGAAGCCGGCAAGCTGCCAGGCGAAGCCGCCCGGCCGAACTCCGGCGCTTCATCAACAGAATCGGCTCCTCAGGGTGGTAAGCTGCAAAGGCTCCCCTGCCTGAAGCCGGTGAACCTTCACAGCTTCGGGGACCACTGTCGGGGGGGATGATCCCCGGGTAGGCAACGTAGCCCGAATCCCTTTCGGAAAATCATCAGAGCAAGACAATTCCCTCTGGCCGGCTTGCCAGGCACGCCGGCTCCCCTGCGCGAGCCGGCTTGGCGTGGCAACCCGGCCTGGCCGGCTGGCCCATGCCAGCTGGCCGCGAGGCGGCGAAGCCTTAGCGACGAAGCAAGCGGTGCTACAGCACTCCTCCCTTTACCCTGACAGAGCAGGTGAGGCTGCAGCTTTCCTTGCGCCCCCGCCCGAGGCGGGCGGTGTCAGTGAGGCGCGGTCCTGTAGAAACGGCGGCGTCGACCTCCCTCTGACGATGGACAAGACGCGCCACAGTGCCTCGAACCCAGACTGACGAGACAAGACCCATCACGATGCCCGCGCCAGGGAGGTGCGGAGCACCTGGCGACCCGGCACCCGACGACCTGGCATCCCGGCATCTGGCGACCCGGCGACCCGGCCACCGGATCCTGGTCAATGACACCAGGGGCCCGCGCCTCTGGTACGTTACCGTTGTAACCCTGGGGGTCGGCCTATAAGACCCCCAGGGAGGCCTCCGTGCAGAGGGATCGGGTTTTAGTGGCTGAGAGTTCGAGTTAGTGCGGTAAGGTCAGTTCTCACCCTAGCTAGCTCTCTCCAGATCACGAACACTCGCACAGGAGAGGCAGAACGGTGGCTCAGCCCCTTGTCCCTCCTCCGTCCAAGCAGCTCCAGGAGCGACTCTGTAACCTCTGTGCTTATCAGCTCACATGGCAGGAGTAGGGGTGTTACCTCTCCAGAGGGCCCCGAACCTGGGTACGTCTTGTGTCCCGCACTCGCTCGTGCCAACCTCGCCTCCGGAACCCACCGGCGTCCTATCGTAGCCCCACCTCATAAGCCATCTCATGGCATCTGCCGTGAATCACGCAACCCCAGCGAGAATACCATGGCAGAAACCCTTGAAAGCATTATCTTTGTCCCTAGCTCATGAAGAATATGTCTGATGAAAGAAGTGTTTTTCTCTAAGTTCATGTGCATTTTGTCGCCGTGATTATGAGAAAATTTTGTTTCGCTTCCTCTGGAATCGTTCCAATTCTTTCATGCATTTGCGAAGTATTCTATGGTTTGATATATTTGCTACCTTCACTCCATATGTATTCCCTAGCACGCCAAGCCACTGATTGATTTGATCTGGGAAAACAAGTTCTACGTAAGAGCTAGTCTAGACTTACACATGGAACTTTGATATCCTCTATGATGGTTCCCAACCAGAGCTTGATTGCCTTCCATTTTAAAAACTTCCATGTAGGCACGAATGTCTTGACCTTGTGTTCATATGTCTTGAAATTCGACTCATGATTCAAGGCTTGCTTCCGTCGTTCATTCCAAGATTCTTGGAACATCGTCTCGTAGATCTGTGTTGCATCCTTTTCTTCTCATGCCTGCTATGTCTGAAGCATCCTGACACCAACCAGATCTGAATCTCGGGCAGATACGATGGTTGGAACATTTTCCAAGAATTATGACATTGGCCCTTTTGTAACCCTGTAAGATGATGTCATGCATAGCACACCTGGCCGAAGGACGTATTGTTGTAGTATCTTGTTCAGCAAGATTAGCCTTTCTTCCATGAGGAAATTGTATAACTTATTTTATAAGTTGTTCCTGATGGATCCTTTGTGTATCCAAAGTCTGTCCTTTGCGTGATGACCATGTCACTGCTATACCTAAGCATGTCTATGGTACTTCGATCATCAACAAGAACATTGGGAGCGCAATGAAAAATTTTCTTGATCAATTATCTAAACATCATTGTATGGGTAGACATCATGATTCTCCTTGCCCCTTTTATCCAGAGGGTTACGCATTTGTTGCCCTGTCATGTATATCGTGCTCTGCTTTTCCGTGGGAAGGATATACTCATAATACTTGTGTATAATCTCATTTTCCTTTCCATTGGTCCATTTAACCTTTCTTGAGATTATATGATCTAAGCAGTAATAATTCCCTGCTTAGGTAAACAGCTCGGTGAACAACTCTGTCAGTAAGACCCTGTTACTATTGTTGTTAAAATTCCGGTAACCGATGGTGGATGAGAACCTTGCCTATTGGTCCACCTCGTTTCAACGAGCAGGAAAATTGTTCTGTTCGTCCCCCGCCCTTGGTACCGACGTTGTTGCCATCTTAACTGACAAGGTATCCTCTGACATGTCTTGCTACCATGACCGTGGAAGATGTCACCGCTCTTCCTACTCTTAACCCACATGGTGGGCCCATAACCCACAGTTCCACAGGATCGAAACCTGACTCTCCTGTACATCTTTGATTCCAAAGTATCCTTTGCACTTGGCTCCGTATGTAATTCCCGAGCCACCATCCAAGGGATGATCTATTCTAGTATTAGACGCAATATTTATTTTTCGTTGCTCTGAAACCCTTTCACCTTCTGATCAGGCATCACATGATTGCCTACCCCCCTCTTAAAGCCTTTGTACCATCGCGTATTGCTCTCAATGAATTCCCTGAATAACAACTCAGGAAATGATTCTTGTCTTCTTCCCCGAGTTCGCCGTCAGGTGCCCAACCTCGTGTAGCTACGTTCTTCAAGAGTTTTTTCCCTCTTATCGCATTCGTAGGGCGATGAAGATCCCGCAGAAAGGATGACGACTCCATCAGATTGACCTGAATCACAGTAATGGATACATCAACAAGAAGGACCAACCTCTTCGATGAGAGCAACCAAGAACGAGAGGACTCGTTAGAATTTCGTAACCAAACTTTCCCGCTTACGTCTACCACTTAATTCTCGGGACGAGAATTTCTCTTAATAGGGGAGAGTTGTGACACCCTGGATCCATGCTACAATGATCATGGTAATTAAGCTACAGTAACCCCGGAGTTTAATCTAATCAATTTTACTAAGCCATGCTTGATCACAATGGAGTCAAATCTAATTTGAACTCCCTAATGATTTTCAAAATTCTTTTAAAAAGTGTATTAAATATTTTTGCAAACCAGAAAACTAAAATCGTGGTTGGGTTATAACTATTCCCTAAGTATTTATAAAATTGAAACCAACATTTTATAAGGTAATTTAGTGCCTCTAAAGCAATTTAAGAGAGGCCAATTCTTTTAATTAAATGCCTTTTCAAATTATAAAAATTCCAAACTTTTTCTTTTGATCCTCAAACTTTTCGAGGCAGTGTATAAAAAAGCATTAGGATTATTGGACCCAATGCCTAATTTTTCTAAAGTCATATGGTTTGTGATTTTTAAACAAACAGAAACCATTTCAAAAAGAAAACTAGAAAAGTTCTAAAAATCCAAAAGTAATTAGAAAACCCCTCTTCCCCCCCCCATGGGCCAAGGCCCATCCAAATCCCCCATGGCCGGCCCCTCCCCCCTACTTAACGCCGGCGAGATCCCCCCCTCACCAAGAATAACTCCTGCACTCCCCTCTGCTCGCACGCCGCCGCTCCTCCACTCCGGTTCTGGACGCCGCCCGGAGCACGGCCGCACCATGCCATCGCCGAGGCTCCCTCCCCGTCGCCCTCGTCGCATCAACGGCCTCCTCCCCACCGATCGGCACCAAGCCACGCCGCCTCCCCGTCTCGGCACCGGAGGTGAGGCCCCCTCCCCTCCTTCTCCACCACCGTGGCCACCTCCGCCCCTGCGCGCCCAACCTCACGCTCGCCGCGGCCGAGCTCGCGGTCACCGCGCTCCGCCCCGTGCTCCCCGTGCCCCTGGCCACGTCCATCGCGCCCGCCCGCGCTCCTACCTTCCCCGCACGCCCGCGCCCTTGTGCGCCCCGCCTCGCCAGCGCACGTGCACCGCTGCTGTCGGTCGAGCGCCGCTCGCGTCGCCCCCGCGTGGACGCGCCCCGCTGCGCCCTGGCTCGCCGCGCCCACCCACTGCCGCGCTCACCCCGACCACCCGCTGGCCGCCGCTGCCTCGGCTCACCTCACGTCGCCGGCCGCTGGCCACGCCCGCCAAGTCAGGCCGGCTCGTGGCTATGGCCTCTCGGGGCCGGCTCTGTTAATTAGTGGGTTAATCCCCCCCACTAATTATAACCCCCCTTCCCCTGTTAAAAAGGAAAAATGTTTTGAAATAAATAAATACTTTAATTAATTAATTAATTAGTGAGTTAGTTAATTAGCTAAATTAATCTAACTTGTCATAGTAGACATTGACATGTGGGCCCATTGACCCTATTGACCACTCAAACTTTGACTGGTCAACAGCTAACTGTGCTGTTGACTTTGACCTGGCCCCACATGTCATTGACTGTGGCTGGCAATGCACTAGGTGACAAAGTAAAATTCTGTTATTTTCAAATTAATAACAATTTTAGAAAATGATTAAATCTTTATAAAATCATATAAAATAATCCGTAGTTCGGATGAAAAAGTTTTATACATGAAAGTTGCTCAAAAAAATCCAACGAGTCCGAATACGCTGTCCGTTCATCTATCACATGCTCCTATCATGATGAACATGGGACTTTTCCATCGAATTCATCTGTCCGGTAAAAGCCAGAGACCCGGGAAATATCGTCAGATATTCTCCCGCTCCGTTTGTGACGTGTGGTACTGCGTTAGCTCATCCCTAGCACTGCACACTACCATGTCATGCATTGTGTTGCATCTATCTGCTTTATATTTATTGTTTCTCCCCCCTCTTCTTACCGGTAGACCCCGAGACTGACGCTGCTGCCGGGTACGACTACGCCACGGACGATCAGGCCTTTGCAGCAGAGTAGCAAGGCAAGCAACACGCCCTTGATCATTCCGATATCACCCAGTTCCCTTCTCTCTCTTGCTTGCATTAGTTTTGCTACTGTTATAGATAGCTCATATTCTGATGCATAGCCTATTTTTGATAAACTGTTACTGTACCTACTTTTATATTATCTGCTTAGTATAGGTTGATCAGTGAACCCCCGGTGACACCTTAGTCCTAGTTGCCCCTGCTTCATCATCGACGACTCGAAGACTCGATCAGCTGATCAAGTAGCCATGCCCGTCACATCACATCACACCCCCCTAGTTGTACGACTTTGCAGGGCTACTATCGAGTACCGAGGGTGACACCTCGTAAAGTACTCATGATGATATCTCTGTAGTGTAACGGGTCGGTCGTGGATATTGAGGGTGATTCCACCTTCACCACTCCCGATTACGACTCTGTCGTGCAACCCCTCAAGCGTCGACGATCGAGGGTGATGCCTCACTGGCCGACCTTGACGATTACATTGAGTGGGATCCATCAAGGGTTATTCCTTGATTCCCCCCTTGGTGTTATAGACACACGGTTACCTTTACTTTAATGTGGTTACATGTGGAAGTCAGGATGACCTGGATGGTGTTGGTGTAGTGATGACGAGGCGTGGCCGGGCATTCTTGGCCCTTGCCACACGTCCTCGAGCCGGGTCGACAGGACCACATATCGTGGAGCACTGATCGTCACCGCAGTTAATAAAATGCTAATGGGTTTGGGTATTTGATCTGAGTTGGTCGATTGACCTTTTTTGCACTAACCTTCACGTGGGAGAAGTTATGGGTACTCGGCGTCGTTGTATCAGCCGAAGCTCTTCGGACGTCAGCAATGGAGCGGCGCGTGCCCGACTGGTCTGCGACGACATTGATCTTGTATTAGAGGTGCTAGGACTGATCTCGGCCTCCCTCGCATCGTGCAGGAGTGGAAAGGGTGAGTGGGCCCATGACCCCTACGCACTTAGGATTTAGACCGGCGGGCTAGCGTCTCTGCTGATCCTAGGTAGGGCGACGACATGTTGATGTCTCGAGGCCGGGCATGACCCAGGAAAGTGTGTCCGACCAAAGGTTATCAAGCGTGCTGGGAAATGTGGTGCACCCCTGCAGGGATGAATTCAACTATTCGAATAGCCGTGTCCACTGTAACAGGACGACTTGGAGTTGTACCTCGATCTAATACAACTAGAATTGTGACTCTAAAATGAAATGGTTGGCTCCGAGATTGCTTTCTCGCAGGGAGACGTGGAAGAATCTCTGGGCATGGTTACTTAATAAAATTGCTACAATATTATTGTTACATATGAGTTGCCAATCTACACTGTTCTAATGCTGCAAGACTTTGAAGATGCTAGTCTTCGATAGGACTAGGCCATCCCCCTATTCTTGCTTTTCTGCAGTCAGTCCAGATATAACCCCTTTCCTTTGATACTGATGCATATTTTAGTTTAGTTCTGATGTAAGTCTTGTGAGTACTTTGGATGAGTACTCACCGCTGCTTTACTTCCTCTTCCCCCCTCGATACGATTGCTGCGTTCAGATGACGGAGCCCAGGAGATGGAGTACCCCGCCGACGACTACTACACCACCGCTGGAGCTTACTACTATGTGGAGAACGCCGACGCTCAGCAGTAGTTAAGTTGGCTCCCAGGCAGGAGGCCTTGCCTCTTCCGATCCGTTGCTATGTTTGTGCTAGCCTTCTAAAGGCAAAACTTGTTTAACTTATGTCTGTACTCAGATATTATTTGCTTCCGCTGACTCGTGTATTTGTCGAGCTTTGTATTCTAGCCCTCGAGGCCCTTGGCTTGTAATATGAAGCTGTATGACTTTAATTTGTGTCTAGAGTTGTGTTGTGATATCTTCCAGTGAGTCCCTAATCTTGGTCGTACGCATTTGCGTGTATGATTTGCGTACGGTCAAATTGGGGGCGTCATAGAAGGATCATACGTTATCGAAGAGGTTTATCATTCTGGAGCTATCAATATCAATAATGCCGAAGGTACTAACCCGAAGGTGGTCAATGGACAAAGAATTAAACACTATATCTCAGGTACGCCTATTAATGTTGAAACCAATGTTATCCAAACCATGACACCGGAGGAACACATAAAAGAAACCTTCTGGAACACTCCAGAATTCTGAAAAAGAGGAGGTACGTGATACGGTAAGTAAACTAACTCCTAAAAATCCGCAAAAATATTTTTTGTTAGTTTTGGAATATTACAAAAATTAGGAAAATAAGAAATAAACAGGAAAGCAACCGAGGTGAGCACGATACACCAGGGCGCGACTGCCCTGCCTGGCGCGCCCAGGTGAGTTGTGCCTACCTCGGACACCTCCCCGACTCCGTTTTCCTTTCATATTCTTGCTTTCCAAGATAAAAAAATCGTTATATATATCCCCGATTGATTTGACCACTGCATCGTAGAAAAATTCTCTATTCTTGTTTCGTGCTGTTTTCTCGTCAGATCTAGATCTCCATGGCTCCACCGAGCTCCTCCAAGGGCAAGTTCTTTGAGAAGGTCATCAACCCATACTTGCCAGAGGTGATGAAGCACTCTCAAGACATTGAGGTGCGTGAGGAGGTGCTCCACATCCGTGATGTTCAAGGGCCCAAGAGGACGGGAAGCATGGAGGCTAGGCTCGAGGCGGTGGAACAAGATGTCTTCAAGTCCGAAGGGATGGTGGAGCGTGGACTTAGTGCCAATCACTCTATGATCATGGAATTCACCCGTGATCACATGGTGGATGGCCGGTCCATGAAGGACATCGTCTTTACCTTCAACGAGCAAATCAATTTTCTGCAAAGTCAAATCTATGATGTTCAAAACCAAGTTTTTGAGTACGAAGCAAGATTTAAAGGTATGAGTTTAGCTGCCAGTTGCAGGACTCAAGGGACTCATGCGTCAACTTTTGATGGTGAGCCTTTTCCCTGGAAGCCGGAGGACAAACCTACCACTTCATCACCACCACCTTCATCATCTTCACCACAAAAGAAGACTTGAGTACACGGGTATGGGCACTCCCCTTGGCTTGAGCCAAGCTTGGGGGAGGTGCCCCGGTATCGTATCACCTTCACTTTTATTTACTTTTACCTATTTTAGTTCGATCCTTAGCTCTTTCGTGATCTAGTTGAATAAAAGTTTAGTTTGATCTATTTTCAATTGCTAGTTTCATGATCTATCTATCTATGTAATCGAGTGAGAGTTATATAATAAATTTAGTTTGAGTTTGTGCCTCTTTACCTTTTTGTTGCAATCAAAATAATGAAAAAGATCATATGCTAATATTATGGTATGTAATGACACCACAAAAGGTAAAATTTATTGGAGGTTGACAAACATAGCATTGGTCAATGATGCAATTCATGAAAGAATTAATGAGGGAAGAGAAGATTCACATGCAAATATACTATCTTGGACATCTTTTATGATTGTGAGCCCCCATTAAATATTATATGCGAAAATTGTTGACGTTGGACAAGGAAGACAACGTAAAGATTTATGTTTGTTCATATTCACATAGAAGTTATATTGTCATGGATCCTTCAACATGTGCTGCTTGCTCGATATCTTTGCTAGCCAAAAATTCCGCACTAAGTAGAGATACTACTTGTGCATCCAAAACCCAAAACCCAAATTCATGTTTTGAGAGTCCACCATATCTACCTATGGATGGAGTAAGATCCTTCAAGTAAGTTGTCATCGGTGAACCAAGGCAATAAAAATTGCTTCTAAATGTTTTTGATCAATTAGTGTAAGAGAAAATTGAGCGTTGTACGAACTTATGAAGGCAAAGTAATAAAAGCGACGGAATGCATAATAATGGTTGCTATCATAGGGGGCAATATAACGTGACGTTCTTTTACATTAAGGGATTTGGCATACAAAACAAAAAGCTCATGAGAACCTCTGCTTCCCTCTGCGAACGGCCTATCTTTTAATTTTATGTATTTACTTTTATGCAAGAGTCAAAGTATTCTTCCCTATTCCTTTTTTCTTTTTCTTTTTGCAAGCATCATGTGGTGAGGAAAGATCTAGGCACATATAACCAGTTGGATGTGTGTGACCATGCGTTATTATTGATTGACATCACCCTTGAGGTGAATACGTTGGGAGGCGAAACTATAAGCCCCTATCTTTCTATGTGTCCGGTGGAATTTTTTTTCTCATGGGTATGCTGTGAGTGTTAGCAATCATAGAAGATTAAATGATGGTTGAGTATGTGGACTTGCCAAAAGGCTCCGACACGAGACCCTTCCTGAAAATATGATGAATTGTAGTTGAAAAGTTGACTGAGAACATAGTTTGTTGGTTTTGAATAAGATTTATGCTTTATAGTTTTATGTTGTGATGAATTGTTACTTGTTCATGAGAAGTTATAAGTTATATAATAAAAGTTATATGAATAAGTTCTATGTTAAAGTTTGTTGCTGTTATGATAATAAGCATGATGCTACTATGTCTGTATTTTGTTTTATCGACACCTCTCTCTCAAACCATGTGGACATGTTTTTCGATATCGGCTTTCGCTTGAGGACAAGCGAGGTCTAAGCTTGGGGGAGTTGATACGTCCATTTTGCATCATGATTTCCTATTGTTATTTATAATGTTTCTTTGCATAATAAAGCTTTATGGAGTAATTCTAATGCCTTTTCTCTCATAATTTGTAAGGTTTACACAACGAGGGAGAATACCGGCAGCTGGAATTCTAGACCTGAAAAAGCACATCAGAGATACCTATTCTGCACATCTCCAAATAAGCTGAAACTTCACGGAGAATATTTTTTGAATATATGAAAAATACTGGAGCAAATAACTACCGAAGGGGGGCACCAGGTGAACACAAGACACCTGGGCGTGCCAGGCCCCCCAGGCGCGCCAAGGTGGGTTGTGCTCAGCCCAGCCCACCTCCTGTGCCCATCTTCTGGTATATAAGGTCTTTTGACCTAGAAAAAAAATCAAGACAGGACTTTCGGGATGGAACGCCGCCGTCTCGACGCGGAACTTGGGCAGGAGCACTTTTGCCCTCCGGTGGAGCGATTCCGCTGGGGGAACTTCCCTCGCGGAGGGAGAAATCGAAGCCATCGTCATCACCAACACCCCTCTCATCTTTGGGAGGCCAATCTTCATCAACATCTTCAACATCACTATCTCCTCTCAAACCCTAGTTCATCTCATGTGTTCAATCTTTGTACCGGAACCTCAGATTGGTACCTGTGGGTGACTAGTAGTGTTGATTACATCTTGTAGTTGATTACTATATGGTTTATTTGGTGGAAGATTATATGTTCAGATCCATTATGCAATTTAATACTCCTCTGGTCTTGAGCATGCATATTATTTGTGAGTAGTTACCATTGTTCTTGAGGTCACGGGAGAAGTCATGTTGCAAGTAATCATGTGAACTTGATATGTGTTCGATATTTTGATGATATGTATGTTGTGATTCCCTTAGTGGTGTCATGTGAACGTCGACTACATGACACTTCACCATCTTTGTGTTGGAAATATGCCCTAGAGGCAACAATAAAATAGTTATTATTATATTTCCTTGTTCATGATAAATGTTTATTATCCATGCTATAATTGTATTGATTGGAAACTCAAATACATGTGTGGATACATAGACAACAATGTGTCCCTAGTAAGCCTCTAGTGGACTAGCTCGTTAATCAAAGATGGCTATAGTTTCCTAGCCATAGACAAGGGTTGTCATTTGATAAGGGCAAGAAGGGAAACTTCATGAATGGCAAGCTAGTTGCCGCTCCAGTGAAGAAACCCAAGGTTGAACCCAAACCCGAGACTAAGTGCTTCTATAATAAGGGGAACGGTCACTGGTAGCGGAACTGCCCTAGATACTTGGCAGATAAGACGGCTGGCAACGTCAACAGAAGTATATTTGATATACGTGTTATTGATGTGTACCTTAATTACCAGTACTCCTAGTAGCACCTGGGTATTAGATACCGGTTCAGTTGCTAATATTGGTAACTCGAAGTAAAAGCTACGGAATAAACGGAGACTAGCTAAAGGGTGAGGTGACGATGTATGTTGGAAGTGTTTCCAAGGTTGATGAGATCACCATCGCACGCTCCCTCTACCTTCGGGATTAGTGTTGAACCTAAATAAATGTTATTTGGTGTTTGCGTTGAGCATGAACATGATTAGATCGTGTTTATTGCAATACGGTTATTCATTTAAGTCAGAGAATAATAGTTGTTCTGTTTACATGCATAATACCTTGAATGGTCATGCGCCCAATGTGAATGGTTTATTGAATCTCGATCGTAGTAATACACATGTTCATAATATTGATGCCAAAATATACAAAGTTAATAATGATAGTACCACATACTTGTGGCACTGCCGCTAAAGGTCATATTGGTGTAAAACGCATGCAGAAACTCCATTCTGATGGATCTTTGGACTCACTCGATTTCAAATCGGTTGAGACATCTGTACCATGCCTCTTGGGCAAGATGATTAAAACCTCGTTTTCCGGCTTGATGGAGCAGGCAAGTGACTTGTTGGAAATCATACATACTGATGTGTGCAGTCCAATGAGTGTTGAAGCGTGCGGTGGATATTGTTATTTTCTTACCTTCACTGATGATTTGAGTAGATATGGGCATATTTTCTTAATGAAACACAAGTCTGAAATGTTTGAAAAGTTCAAGCAATTTCAGAGTGAAGTTGAAGATCATCGTGACAAGAAGATAAAATGTCTACGATATGATCGTGGAGGTAAATATCTGAGTTACGGTTTTGGTATGCAACTTAAGACAATGTGGAAATTGTTTCACAAACTCACGCCACCTGGAACACCATAGTGTGATGGTGTGTCCGTACGTCTTAGCCGTGCTCTATTGGATATAGTATGTACTATGATGTCTCTTACCGATTTGCCACTATCATTTTGGGGCTTATAAATTAGAGACAAATACATTCACTTTAAAATAGGGCACCATCTAAAGTCCGTTGAGATGACACCGTATGAATTATGGTTTGGCAGAAAACTAAGCTGCCATTTCTTAGAGTTTGGGAATGCGATGCTTATATGAAAAGACTTCATCCTGATAAGCTCGAACCCAAAGCGGATAAATGCGTCTTCATAGGATACCCTAAGGAAACAGTTGGGTATGCCTTCTATCTCAGATCCGAGGGCTAATTGTTTGTTGCTAAAGACGGGTCCTTTCCCGAGAAAGAGTTTCTCTCGAAAGAATTGAGTGGGAGGAAGGTAGAACTTGATGAGGTTATTGAACCGTCACTTCAGTTGGATGGTAGCACGATGCGGAAAGATGTTTTTGCGGTGCCTACACCAAATGAAGAGGAAGCTAATGATGATGATCATGAAACTTCAGATCAAGTTACTACTAAACCTCGTAGGTCGACAAGGACACGTACTGCTCCTGAGTGGTATGGTAACCATGTCTTAGAGGTCATGTTGTTGGACAACAATGAACCTACGAGCTATGAAGAAGCGATGGTGGGCCCGGATTCCAAGAAATGGCTAGGAGCCATGAAATCTGAGATAGGATCCATGTATGAAACCCAAGTATGGACTTTGGTAGACTTGCCCGATGAACGGCAGGCTGTTGAAGTACAAATGGACCTTTAAGAAGAAGACAGACGCTGATGGTTATTGTCACCATATGTAAAGCTCGACTTGTCGCAAAGTAGTTTCCGACAAGATCTTGGAGTTGACTACGATGAGTTTTTCTCACCCGTAACGATGCTAAAAGTCTGTCGGAATTATGTTAGCAGTTGCTGCATTTTTCGATTACGAAATCTGGCAGATGGATGTCAAAACAAAATTTCCTTGACGGTTTCCGTGAGGAAAGGTTGTATGTGATACAACTGGAAGTTTTTGGTCGATCCTAAGGATGCAAAAAGGTATGCAAGCTCCAGCGATCCATCTATGGACTGGAGCAAGCATCTCAGAGTTGGAATATATGCTTTGATGAGGTGATCAAAGTTTTTGGGTTTATACAAAGTTTATAAGAAACTTGTATTTACAAGAAAGTGAGTGGGAGCACTATAGAATTTCCGATAAAGTATATGTGGATGACATATTGTTGATCAGAAATGATGTAGAATTTTCTGGAAAGCATAAAGGGTTTTTTGAATGGAAATTTTCAAAGAAAGACCTGGATAAAGCTGCTTAAATATCGGGCATCAAGATCTATAGAGATAGATCAAGACGCCTGATAAGACTTTCAATGAGTACATACCTTGACAAGATTTTGAAGGACTTCAAAATGGATCAAGAGAAAGAAAGAGTTCTTTCCTGATTTGTAAGGTGTGAAGTTGAGTAAAGACTCAAAGCTCAACCACGGCCGAAGCTAGAGAAAGGACAAAGGTCGTCTCCTATGCCTTAGTCGTAGGATCTATATAATATGCCATGCTGTGTACCGCACCTGGTGTGTGCATTGCCATGAGTCTGTCAAGGGGTACAAGAGTGATCCAGGATTGGATCACTCGACAGCGGTCAAAATTATTCTTAGTAACCTGAGGACCGAGGAAATATTTCTCGATTATGGAGGTGATAAAGAGTTCGTCGTAAGGGGTTACATCGATGCAAGCTTTGACACCAATCCGGATGGCCATAAGTAGCAATCCGGATACGTATAGTGGAGTACCGTTTGGAATAGCTCCAAGTGGAGCGTGGTAGCAGTATCTACAGTATGACATAGAGATTTGCAAAGTGCACACGGATCTGAATGTTGCAGACCTGTTGACTAAAACCTCTCTCACAAGCAAAAAATGATCAACACCAGAACTGTATGGGTGTTAGATTCATTACAATGTAAATCACATAGTGATGTGAGCTAGATTATTGTCTCTACTGCAAGTGGGAGACTATTGGAAATATGCCCTAGAGGCAATAATAAAATAGTTATTATTATATTTCCTTGTTCATGATAAATGTTTATTATCCATGCTATAATTGTATTGATTGGAAACTCGAATACATGTGTGGATACATAGACAACAATGTGTCCCTTGTAAGCCTCTAGTGGACTAGCTCGGTTATCAAAGATGGCTATAGTTTCCTAGCCATAGACAAGGGTTGTCAATTGATAACGGGATCACATCATTAGGAGAATGATGTGATGGACAAGACCCAAACTATGAACGTAGCATATGATCATGTCAGTTTATTGCTATCGTTTCCTGCATGTCAAGTATCTGTTCCTATGACCATGAGATCATGTAACTCACTGACACCGTAGGAGTGCTTTGTGTGTATCAAACGTCACAACGTAAATGGGTGACTATAAAGATGCTCTATAGGTATCTCCGAGGGTGTCTGTTGAGTTGACATGGATCAAGACTGGGATTTGTTACTCCGTGTGACGGAGAGGTATCTTAGGGCCCACTCAGTAATACAACATCACAATGAGCCTTGCAGGCAAAGTGACTAAAGTGTTAGCCACGGGATCTTGTATTACGGAACGAGTAAAGAGACTTGCCGGTAACGAGATTGAACTAGGTATGGAGAGGACTGGCGCACATGGGCCCAAGAGGTGGCGCACCAGCCCCTAGTGGGCTGGGCGTCCAGCCCCTATGGGTCTATGCGCCAAGATGAGGAGAGGGGGAGGAGTCCTAATAGGAGGAGGACTCCTCCCACGCCCCACTCCTAGTTGGAGGGGGACTCCTCCTCCCCTGGTTCGGCCGACCCTAGGGGGAAACCCTGGGGCGCAAGCCCCTCCCCTCCCTCCGATATATATTGGAGGGGAGAGAGGGCAGCCACACCTGAATCCGAAGGCCACGGGCTGCCTCTCTCTAGCTCTAGATCTGTTCTCCACTAGATCGTCTCGGCTGTGCTTGGCGAAGCCCTGCCGGGACAGCTCCACCACCACCGCCACCACGCCGTTGTGCTGGCGGAGAACTCATCTACCTCTCCGCCCTCGCTTGCTAGATCAAGGAGGCGAAGATCGTCATCGAGCTACGCGTGTGCTGAACGCGGAGGTGCCGTCCGTTCGGTGCTAGATTGTGATTGGATCGCGGGACGGCTTGCGATTTGGATCGCGAAGACGTTCGACTACATCAACCGCGTTTCTTAACGCTTCCCGCTTAGCGATCTACAAGGGTATGTGGATCCGATCTCTCCTCTCGTAGATGCTCATCTCCTAGATTGATCTTGTGTGTTCGTAGGAATTTTTTTTGTTTCCCATGCAACGTTCCCCAACACTTTGGGCCTAAGAGAATGCATTGTGGAGTAGTTATTAGATGATGGGTTGCTAGAGTGACAGAAGCTTAGTTTATGCGCTACTTCGTAAGGGGCTGATTTGGATCCAAACATTTAATGATATGGTTAGATTTTATCTTAATACTTTTCTCGTAGTTGCGTATGCTTGCGAGGGGGTTAATCATAAGCGGGAGGTTTGTTCAAGTAATAACAGCACCCAAGCACCGGTCCACCCACATATGAAATTATCAAAGTAGCGAACGCAAATCAAACCAACATGATAAAAGTGACTAGATGAAATTCCCGTGTACCCTCAAGAACACTTTGCCTATTATAAGAGACTGTTCTGGCCTGTCCTTTGCCACAAAAGGATTGGGCTACCTTGCTGCACTTTATTTACCGTTACCGTTACTTGCTCGTTACCAATTATCTTGCTATCAAATTATCTGTTACCTACAATTTCAGTGCTTGCAGAAATTACCTTGCTGAAAACCGCTTGTCATTTCCTTCTGCTCCTCTTTGGGTTCGACACTGTTACTTATCGAAAGGACTACGGTTGACCCGCTATACTTGTGGGTCATCAGCCATTGACATTGCATGTCACATCAACAATAGAGTATATCTTCACAAGTTCTTTAAGAAAACATCATATCACCAGTAAGAAACCCAACGTAAGTTATTTCAAATCTTTGATGCAAGATGCTGGATAACGGATCCGCACCACACCTCTAAATTTGCACCGAAAGCACATGAGCGTTTCATGCTTGGTTTTGGAAAGGATTCGCACACCTACAAAGTCTTCAACACTTTCCACAATAAAGTGGTTGAAACTATAGATGTACGATTCAAGGAAACTAATGGCTCGCAAAGAGAGCATATGCCTCCTATGCTAGATGAACTTCCACCTGAAGAAGCTATTAGATTGATGGGCACTGGAGAAATAATGCTTGAAGAACCTAAAGTAGAAGAAGTCATCATTCCACCATCTACTCAACATGAAGACAATGCTGATCCTGAAGACAATGCTCAACAACCGGAACAAAGTCTTCGCCCTGCTCATCCACGTGTGGCTAATGAAGTTCAAATTGAGAAGATGCTTGACAACATCAATGCACCAGGTCCACTCACTCGCTCAAGAGCTAACCAATTAGCTAGCTTTTGTGGGCACTTTGCTTTCATGTCTATCTCAGAGCCCACCAAAGTAGATGAAGCCTTCAAGGAATCAGAATGGATTCAAGCTATGCAAGAAGAGATTCATCAGTTCGAGCTCAACGATGTGTGGGAACACGTCAAGCGCCCCGATCCAAGGAAGCACAACATCATTGGCACGAAGTGGGTCTTTCGCAACAAGCAAGATGAATCAGGTCAAGTCCTCAGAAACAAGGCTTGACTTGTGGCTCAAGGCTACTCACAGGTTGCGGGTATTGATTTCGATGAAACATTTACACATGTTGCTAGACTTGAAGCCATACGTATTCTGCTTGCTTATGCTAACCATCATGACATATGCCTATATCAAATGGATGTCAAAAGTGCATTCCTCAATGGTAAGATTGAGGAAAAAGTATATGTTGCTCAACCACCAGGGTTTGAAGATCCAAAGCATCCTGACAAAGTCTATAGGGTCAACAAGGCATTGTATGGGCTCAAGCAAGCACCAAGGGCTTGGTATGATACACTTAAGGAATTTCTCAAGGAGAAAGGCTTCAAACCTGGTTCACTCGATCCCACTCTGTTTACTAAATCCTATGATGGTGAACTGTTTGTATGTCAAATCTATGTGGATGACATTATCTTAGGCTGTACTAACAATCGATATAGTGATGAGTTTGGCTTCATGATGCAAGAGCAATATCAGATTTCGATGATGGGAGAACTGAAATTCTTCCTAGGGCTTCAGATTCGACAAAAACCAAACGAAATCTTCATATCTCAGGAGAAATATCTCAAGGATCGCCTCAAGAAGTTTGGCATGCAAGATTGCAAGGGCTACAAGACGCTAATGCCAACAAACAACCACCTATGCACTAACGAAAATGGTAAAGATTTATCTGAAGGTATATCGCTCCATGATTGGCTCTTTATTGTACCTATGTACATCTAGGCCAGATATAATACTTAGCATTTGCATGTGCGCCCGATTTCATGCGGCACCAAAGGAATCACATCACTTAGCTGTGAAGTGAATACCTAGATACCTGGCTCACACCCCAACACTAGGATTATGGTATCCAAAGGGCTCAGAGTTTGATATCATTGGCTACTCCGATTTTGATTTCACTGGCGACAGAGTTGATCGCAAGTCTACATCAAGCACATGCCAGTTTCTGGGATGATATCTTGTATGTTGGTCTTCAAAGAAGCAGAACATTGTATCACTCTCTACTGCCGAAGCCGAATACATTGCTATTGGCGCCTGCTGCACACAGCTTCTCTGGATGAAGCAGAACCTCAAGGATATGGCGTCAACATGACGCATGTTCCTCTCTACAGTGACAATGAGAGTGCAATCAAGATCTCCCACAACCTAGTAAAGCACTCGAAGACAAAGCATATTCAGATATGACATCATTTTCTTCACGATCATGTGTTGAAGGGCGACATAATCATCAAACACGCACATACAGAAGATCAGTTGGTGGATATCTTCACGAAGCCTTTGGATGAGAAGAGATTTTGCAAGTTGCGGTGTGAGCTAAATATCTTAGAATCCTCAAATGTCCTTTGAATGGGAACACATCCTAACGCTTATGCATGTTGATGACTTTTATGCACAACCGGTGAAGTAACGTATGTCTTCAAATCATGAAGACTTACACTCTAAGCATGAATATATTAATGAAGAATATGACAACAGAGGGCCACGATAATTGTGCGCCATGTGGGGGTCAAATTTCTTATACCGTGGGTTACGCCACCACCCCTTTATGAAGACATTGAGTTTATCTTCGAGATTTTGTTCTGTCTTCAGAAATTAAGTTTATCTTTGAGTTGATTGAATGTGTTCGAACTTGACCACTTGTCTTTTGAATATGACATATAGACTAAATTGGTGTTCTTGTGCTCTACAGGATTTTGCATATAGCTATGTCTTCGAAACCATTTATCTAGGCAAATGTGATCGGACCCGAAAATCTCATCTATGCTTATCTTTCCTAAAACCGTTCATTCTAGTCACATGCATTCTATTTGACACGTGGTGATTGTCTTCATAGCATCCTTGGCTGCCGAAGACAAATCTACCCAAACGGTTAAAATTTCAATTTTTTATCCTTCGACATATGTCACAACAACTCCCGCGCTTAATGCTATAGTTCGGAGGTAGTGGGTTGTCAGACGTTTGCATGCATGCCTTGCGTCCCACTAAGCCAAAGGGTCAGGGGCAGTTTTGTCCAAAATTTTCGGGTGGTTCCACTTCTTAACGTGCCTATAAATACACATCCCCTCGCTCATTTAATTCACTTGCCTCTTCATTCTCTTTGTGCTCGAGCTCCAACCCTAGCGCCGCTGCTAGCATTCATTATCGCCGAGCAGAATCGCTTCACTACCGGCACTCCACCTCCGACGTACTCATGCCAGCCGTGATGATCTTTGCCTCCGTCGCCGCCATAGCTATATGCCTCCACCGAGTTAGGGTGTGGCAGACTGAACTGCTCGGCTTCTCCGCCTCGTCGAGTTACTCTCCATGTTCTTCACCGCGGTAAATAAAAGCTGATTTTTTACCGTGTGTTGGATTCAACAAGTTACCAAAATTTTTCGAATACTCTTTTTCCACATTCTCTTCGACAACACTCTATCCTCGATCTGTATTTGCTCAATACTTTCACTTATGTTGAACTTGTGGTTGATTTCTCATTTGTGCTATTCTTCGAATCTGCACAAGTCTGAAACCACCTTACCTACTGAAAAGTGAATGTCTTTGGTAAATGAGGTCATTATCTTCAGACCATGATTTATTTTCAAAATCTTTTGAGAATGCATATGACCTCTCCTATTCCCTTCGCATATCTAATTCTTTCACAGGTACATGTCCGAAGCGGAATCCCTAGTATCTCGTAGTCTGAATTCATTTGCAGACTACTTGCATATTCACTTGGATTCACCTGAAGTCACTTCTCGATCTGCAAAGCCAATCACTCAGACGAAGAAAATGTCATCTGTATCTTCCCCGAAGAAGGGTGGAAGACAAAGGAGACTGAACACTGCTAAAGATCTCCCCCCTGCTCTATATGAACAGTACAAGTCAGATCCTGATGAGAACTATAACTAGTGCAAAACATGGATCCAATGCATCCGAAGATATTGGGCAGTTGAATGGTACTACTATCCCTTTGTCACGGAAGTGTATGCTAAAAAACATGAAGAGCATGCTCAATGGACTGATATTCTGTACAAGAATCTTCCTTCAAAGACAAAAGCCAAAGCCATGAAAGTTGGTTTCTTTCCTTGCATGTTCCGGCCACGAATGCGAAAACATCTTCATCCAACTAGCATTCAAGGTGTCTCCATTCCTGATGACTCCGATGCAGACGATGAAGAACAAACCCCTGTTATTGATCCAAAACCTCTACATAGATCTAAGGCTTCAAAGCCAAGGGTTTCAAAGGCTTCAAAGCCTGGTCCCACAACACCACATTCTTCAAGATCAAGGCCTGATGAACCAGCTGCATTAGCTGAAACTGAAGATGAATCTCACACTACACACAGGCTCAAGAGAAAGCATGTAGCTGCTCGTGGACCGAAGCCATCTGTCGCCTTGATGGATGGTGACAACATCATCACTCTGTCTGATGATGAATTCGATGATGAAGCCATTGCTAGGCTCATTTACCAGAAGGAAGTTGAAGCCAAACGCTTAGAGGATCTGCCTCTTTTTTATTTTGATATATTCAACAATTTCATTGATGAATGGTTTGCAGGTCCAACTCTCACCATTGATGCTCTTCAGCTTCCGATTGGCATGAGAGTCACTTTTCAAGGGCTGGTGAACGAAGAGCTAACTATTTCTCAGAAGGTTGTTCAACAACGCAACAAGTTGAACCATGAAAAGAAACTCTTCAAGAAGAATGTTGAGAAGCTCACTGTTGCCCAAGTGCAAGGCTATCGTTAGATGATGGCAGATCTCAAGACAGAGTTTGAAAAGCGTCGTGAAGACGTTAGAGGTGTAGCTCAGCGACTGAAGCGTAAGGATGAGATTATGGTCAAAGTTCACAATGAAATGCTGAAGAGAAAAGCACTTGGCCAACCTTCTCTTGACCGCCGCATCATTCAGAGGGCAAATCATGCTTCAGAGTCTTCAAGACCACCAGCTCCTTCTCCGCTGGCTTCTCAGGTTCAAGACCACCAGCTCCTTCTCCTGCTGCATCCAGCAAGAAGACAAAGGCCGCTGAAGCTGAATCCAGAAAGCGCAAGACTGGGCAATCTTTTGATGCTCAGCCCTCCAAGAAGCCGAAGACAAAGAAAACAAAGTCTTCGAGCCAAAGCCAAATGCCCCCCTGTTACCACCAATGCAACACCACCTGCTAGGGAGGATCCCCTACTTGTCATGCCCATCTCAGTGGGACCTCCAGCATATGAGAACACTAAAAAAATGTTATTCTTCATGAGTCTGCTTCCACAGAGGCTCACACTACTGAGGAGATCCCAGCTGCTGCCATAACTGCAGCTGAAGATATTCCGGCTGAAGACATTTCAGATGCTGAACCAACTCCAGCTGACGACATTCAGGCCGAAGACATACCAGCTGCTACACCTCCTGCTGTTGAAGACATTGGTCCGAGCACTGTTGTGCAAATGGAGAATGTAGAACAAGAACCGGTGCCTCAAACTGATGCACCCGTGGTATCATCACCGCTGCCAACTGTCAGCAAACAAGTGGATATTGGCTCCCCCCAAATGCCAATTATTCCAGATACTTATTGGGAGACTACTCACCCCAGTACCCCCATGCATGAAGTTATTCCACGCACTCCACCAACACCAATTTCAATTCCTGTGTTGCGCTCTCAGAGTCTCCATTTCAAGCCATGGAAGTTGAAACCAATGAACATGCGTCGCCCCTCAAAAGACTTCGCAGAGGACCAAGGCCTATGATTGCCTCCTTGACAAGCATTCCAGAAGAGGAAGTGCATGCTGATCCGACTGCATTAGTCGAAGACAATCCCAGTGCCGAAGACATTGCTCATGGGCTTCCAGAGCTTGAAGCCAAAGCTGCCGAAGACATTGCAGCTCAACCAACAACAACTGTTGTGGGTGATGCCAATGGCCCATCACCAGATGGTCCTCCTGTACCTGGAACCCCATCAACGGATGACAGTTCAGAAAACATTGTTCTGGCACAGAATCGTGCAGAAGAGATGGTGCCTACAAGATGGACCACGCTGGTCCCTCCACCTCGGATGGGTCCTTAATTTGAATTCAACATTCCTTGCCGCCCCAAGGTTATGAACCCAATGCCAAGGCTTCCAAGTCTTCGTCAAACATGACCTGCCCGTCCTCTTACCATCAGTGTGTCTGGCTTCAAGCAGCATAATACATTCTTTGACTCTGACAAGAATCCTTACCAACATCAGAAGATTCAGTCAGACAGGTTCTGGAGTGCCCCACAACGCTCATACTACAGTTGTGCGCTCTATGTCCAGAACATGATCTTTCCTCATAAGCGTATCAGTCTTGAAGCCGTGAGTGGCCTTCCTTGCTTTGATCAGGCCATTGATTGTCTTCGGGATGTTGGACTATTGCCATTTGTCGTTGGTCATGAAGACTGGAATGAAGAGCTCATTCTTCAGTTCTATGCAACTCTCCACATGTCGGGCTTCAACAGAGATCTGAATACATGGGCCCTGCATGTCATGATCAGAGATGAACACATCAAAGCACCAGCCATGGAACTCTTTGCCACCACACCACTTGCAGCATCTGGTGAAGACTTTCATCCACACTCAGCTGCCTATGCAGAAGCCACCAGGAGTATCTTCCATGTGCCTTTGCCCAACATGACTGATATGATGACACTAATGCAGCCAATGGCACCAGATGGCCCCTGACCTACAACATTCTTTGTTGATGATCTTTAGTACCCGCCGAAGACTATGTACCACATTCTTCGTTACACTATATGGCAATCAAGGGGCATTCAACTACAAGCAAGCTGACTGAAGCTCTCAAGACATTGGTCTACAACACTGTCTATGGCATCAGGTTTAATCTTCTAGACTTGTTCGCATGCAACCTTGCTGCCTCTGGTGAAAATCTTTTTGAGCAGAAGATATATGCACCATGGATCATGCGCTTCATCAATCAAAGATAAAACACTTAGTACATGCCCTCTGCTCGCAACCATGTTGTGTTTCTCCCCGAAGTCAAAATTGTTCATGAAGACATTTATCCTTCCAAGGGTGTCGGCGTTCTGGATACCAGGGTACCCAGACTTGCCTACCTGTGGTCCTGGGCATGGCCCACCCGAACCACCAATTACGGCCCGGAGTGGCCTCTCTCGACACAATGCCCTCGCGAGACCCTGTTCTCGCGAGGGAGGCAGCAACAAGACCCGCGGGGATGTAGGCCTCCCCTGGCCCCCTCCCGAGCGGCGGAGACTCCTATAAAACACATAACCTCAGGAGGCCGAGTGAGACACCAGCCAAGCCAGGCGGGCGCCAGCACGCTAGAGGGGACAGTTTCCCCTTTGGTGCAAAGGAGGCAGGGACGCACGCGGGTTCCCAAAGCGTCCCCAAAGGTTTCCACTTCGGTGCAACAAGACCAAGACCCCAAGCCCCGCAGGACGGACGTCATCACCGAGCCCACCACTGCATCACCGTCGACTACTTTGCAGGCGAAGACCGCCTTTCGTCAGGATAGGGTGTACCTCTTGTCCCCCTTCGAATTTGGCCGTTGTGGGATCCCTTCCCGCCTTTGCGATAAGGGAAGAGGACCCAGGCCGCTATAAGTAGAGGCTAGGTAGCTCGGTAGAGAGGAGAGGAACCACCACACAAACACACCGCTGTACTTGTTCATCCGCAAACCTCCTGGCAAGACAATCCACCAAAAGGCAGGAGTAGGGTTTTACGCTTCGCAGCGGCCCGAACCTGGGTAAACTCTCGTGCTCCAACGTCTTCCTCGCCATCGAGCGGGGTATTGTGTTGTGAGCTTGGGGGACGAAGCTGTTCGGGAATCTTCGCACACGCCCCTGGGTTTGAATTCCTTAGGGTTTTGCGGAGCCCAAAATCCGACATTTGGCGCGCCAGGTAGGGGCGTGTCGGAGTCTTCCTCAAGCCTCGTTCTTCCTCCGCCTCACCGCTCCGATGGCCGATGCCCGCCGAGCCCGCGCTGAGTGTCGCGCTGCCCGTTGTCGGTGTCAAAACCGGCGGATCTCGGGTAGCGGGTCCCGAGCTGTGGGTCTTGGATCGATGGATAACAGGAGACAAGGGAGACGGTGTTTACCCAGGTTCGGGCCCTCCTATGGAGGTAAAACCCTATGTCCTGCTTTCTTTGTATTGATGATGGTGTATCGAGCACAGAGTTGATCTACCACGAGATCGTATGTAGTGGTCTAAACCCTAAGAGCTATGCTCGTATGATGATATGATCTATGATGATCTCCTTGTCCCTAATGACTAGCCTGGCCTCGGCTTATATAACACACAAGAGGCCTAGGATAACAAGAGTCCTAGTCAGCTACGTCGGTGGTGAGGAGTCCTTGTCTTGATCACCAAGTCTTGTGGAATCTTCCTCATATGCATCATGGGCTGTCCGAACTGGCCCATTAATGAACCACCCTGGGGGTCCTCAGCCCGACCCACTGGTCTGGAGACGACGTGGTGAGTACCCCCTAGTCCAGGACACCCTCAGTAGCCCCCAAAACCGGTCTTCAAGTTAGGGACGCTCCTCGGTTCTTCCGAACAGTTCTTCATCTTCGGCCGTTGTCGGATTTCGGGCTCCGCAAAATCCCAAGAAGTTCGAACACAGGGGCGTGTGCGAAGATCCCCTACAGCCTCGCCCTACCTAGCTCGCTACTCGATGATTTCTACGACGAACTCGCACGATGACGAGGAAGCAGATGCACACGATGGTTTACCCAGGTTCGGGCTGCTGAGAAGCGTAATACCCTACTCCTGCTTTGGTGGATTGCCTCACGAGGAGGTGTGGTGGATGAACTAGTATAGTGGTGAGGAGCCTCGTGAGGGCGCTCGAGTGGTGTTTTTGGCTCTCTGCCTTTCTTGTTGTCTCCCTGTTGTCGTCCCCATTGTCGTCCCCCACTTTTACGGTGCTACCTAGCCTCTATATATAGCCGGGGACCGGGTCCTCTTCCCTTATCGCAATGGCGGGAAGAGATCCCACAACGGCCAAATTCGAAGGGGGAAAGGAGTACATCCCCGCCCTGTCCAAAGGTGGTCTTCGCCTGCAAAAGTGGCTGTCGATGATGAAGAGGTGGGCTCGGCGATGACATCCGTCCTGCGGGGCTCGTGGTCATGGTCTTGTTGCACCGGAATAGAAACCTTTGGGTGGTGCTTTGGGAACCCGCGTACGTCCTTGCTCCCTTTGCACCAAAGGGGAAACTGCACCGCCTGGCACGCTGGCGCCCGCCTATCCCTCCTTGCGTCATCCTTGACTCCTGAGGCCGGGTTCTGTATAGAGATCTCCGCCGCTCCGGAGGGGGCCTGAGGAGGCCCATCCTTGCTAGTCTTGGTGATGCTTCCCTCGCGAGCTCGGGTCCTCACGAGGGCCTTGCCTTGAGTGGGGCCGCGCCAGGCCATGCTTGGCTCATGAGGTGGGCCCTTTCCCTGGGCCGCAGGCAGGCATGTCTGGGTACCCCCGTTCCCAGAATGCCGACAGTAGCCCCTGGGCCCAATTCGCGCTCGAGCCGGCATCCGGGCGAAGCCATTGGGGACGTCCTGAAGTGCCGCGGGCCCCAAACGCCTGCGGGCCAGGACTGGCGTACGTTGCGCGGTTGGCGTCGGGTGTCCCTTGCCTCTTCGGCCACTGCCCGAATCGACAAAAGCCTGACTTCCAGCGCCAAGCCATTATTGCTTTTCCCCTTCCGCGCTCTTGCTCCTACTTCCAGATCTCCGGCCTTAGCAGAAGCCTCTCCAGATCTGGACGGTTCGTCGTCTTCCTTCTTGCTTCGTTGGCCCCGGGAACTTCTTGATGGCTCCCGCCGGCAAGTCGAAGCCTGAGGCTCAGAGCTCGGCCTCCGTCTCTGCCTCGCCGGTGCTTTCGGAGTCCGCCATCGCCAAGGATGGAGACCTCGTCCCGGTGCTCCCGTCAACGGCAGACGGGACCAACGAGTGGGGGCGGACCTTGATCTGGGTTGGTTCCTCGGAGAAGTAGCGTCCGTCCAAGTCAACCTACCCCTTCTTTCTCCATAGCGTCTTCGCTGGGCTCATCCCGCCTTTCTCCAAGTTCTTCACCGCCATCCTCGACCATTACAGGATTCAAGCTCTTCATCTCCAGCCCAACTACATCCTGCTCTTGTCCGTCTTTGCCTTCTACTGCGAGGCTTTCGTAGGCGTGCAGCCTTCGGTGGCCCTCTTCCATCATTTCTTCAGCTTGCGGGTGCATGACGACGCCCAATGGTCGGCGTGCGTCTCCTTCGTCGCGGTCCAGAGCGGGAACATGCTCTTGAAGGCCAGGAAGAAAGTGGAGAACTTCAGGCACCGCTGGGTCCTTCTGGATCTCAAGAGCGTCAACCCTCGTTTGGATCTCCCGGAGGGGTTGCCGGAGAAGATCCCCGCGTGGAGCTCGGCGAAGCTCTCCGAACCCCGGGCTAGGCTCGTCCTGGAGCGGATCTCGCACGATATCAGCGCCAAGAAGCTGACTGGGGGGATGATAGTGAAGGAGTTCTTGACGCAGCTCCTGGCGCCCCTCTAGTCTCATTCTAGGCCCTTGTGGGACTATCGGGGCAGCGGCGACAACCTCGAGCTTCGGTCCGCACGCATAACCCCCGGGGAGCTGAACAGGGCTATATCAATCCTGCTCAACGGCGACCCCGGCGACCTTCCCGACGCCTACGCCCCGCTGTACCGTCGCGACGACAGAGACGATCTGGTTGCCGCGATGCCCATCTTCGACGAACTGGGGCTCTCTCCGGCTGAGGGCCACAGTTCCCCGGTGGCGGTGTCCTCCGGCGAAACCACTGGCGGGGGGCATTCAGAGGAGACGGCGGATGACGATTCGGTGGAGGCTTCCCGCCCATCGCAGAACATGCTCCTTCGTGACCTTGAAGACGACGACGATACTGGTGAAGCCTCTGCTGCAGGTTCTCTGCGCCCTGCCCAGGCCCCCAGGGGGCTGGGGCTCACTCCTCGCGCCGCTCGGTCTGCCGGCCTGGCGACCCCCAGGAAGCACGGGGCTGAGTCCCCTCCGGTGTGTCTTGCCTCTGCCGGCAAGGCGGTTGGAGTGCCGGCCTCGCCCCCGCCCTAATCGCATCTCGCGGGCAAGGCGGACGAGGCCGGGGCCATGGTGGCCCCTCCAGCTGCTGCTCCTGCTCCCCTGCGTGGTGGTGCCCTCCCGGTGAGAAGCGGGGGCGCCCCCGTCGTCATCGAGGCAGAGAAGAAGAGGAAGTGCGTCGACGTTGAAGAGTGAGTAAACTGGCTCGACCTTGGTCGCCTGCCGGTAGCTCGTGCGCTGATGGTTTTTCCTTTGCTTGGTGACCAGGAATGCCGCCGGGCTGAGGATGAGGAAGAAGAAGGCGGGCGTCAAGCCGAAGGTGCCTTCCGATGCACTGCCCGCTCCTGTCGTCCTGTCGTCGCCTGTGCAGGCGTCTGCCACCATGGGGGTGGGGGCTCGCGAGGCGACACTCCTGGTCACTGCCGCGGAGCCCCCTGAGCCCCCAATGCTCGTTGGTGCTGCCGTTCCTGCTTTTGGGTCGCGTCGGCGTCGCTGCCTTGGGAGCTAGCCCCCGAGGACCAGCTGCCCGCGGACTCGTCTGCATCCACATTAGTTGTGGCGCAGCCTCCTGTGCTTCCTGCTCTTCGTGCTTCTACCGCCCGCGGGGCGTCTCCTACGACCACACAGGTGACTCCTCCGGAAGGGGCCTCGATGTCTGCGTCGCGTGGCCTCGACATCCTGGACGGGGCCTACACCGCTCTGTGTCAGGTTCGTAATGCCCTTGGGGGTGCCGACGATCGCCTCGCGAGTGGGCGCCTGGGGCTCCTTTCCGGGTGGCTCCAGGCCGACGCCTCTGTTGTGGCGGTTTGGGGACAGGCCAAGGCCACCGTGGCGGAGAGCGAGAAGGAGGCCGCGTCAGCCAAGGCAGCCCGCGAGGCGACACTGACTGACGTGGCGTCTGCTGTAAGGCGTTGTGACGAAGAGGAGGCCCGCTTGAAGGTTCTACAGGGGGAGAAGTCCGCGCTTGCGGAACAGCTGCGTTAGCAGGGGAAGCCTTCAAGACCCGCGAGGCGAAGCTTGCCGCTCGGGACTCCGAGATGTCCCAGGCGGCGGCTAGCCAGGCCGCGGAGCGAGAGCGCCTAGACGCGCGGGAGAGGGAAGCTGCTGCGGAGGCCCGGCTCGACTCCAAGGAGAAGGCTCTTGCCGCGGACGAGGAGAAGAAGGCTGCGGAGCTCAACGCCTTTCCCTCCGTCGAGCTCAGGCTTCGCCAAGCGCTCCACTCCCTCTGCCGGGATGGGTTTTCGGAGCCCTTGGTGGCTCCGGAGAGCGGCTTCACGGGGCTCGCTTCGAAGCTCGTCGAGGCGCTGGAGGGCGCCGTCGCCAAGGTGGAGGGGGTCTTGGAAAGCGAGTGCCGCGACCTCTTTTCTGAGGCCGCGACGCGCATCTTTAGCCATCTTCATCTTCGTGAGCCGGGGTTTGACTTCGACTCCGTGATCCGCCCGGTCACCCCCGAGGTCCGCACCAGCGCTGCGGCGGCAGTGAAGGGCGTCGTGGGGGCACTGGTGAGGAAGTTCACCTGCGTCACCGTTCCTCGGCCTCTTGAAGCTGCAAGGGTTAGCGGCGAAGAAGACGACGCCAGCGATGTCGACGATGAGTTCCCCGCGGCTGGGACGAGTGGTGGCGGCGGCTCCTCCTATTTCTTCTTCCTTGTTCCTTTCCTGCAATGTTCATCGTGCCTCGCGGAGGCGTTAGACTTGTTTGCATTTGAGAAAACTTTTTAATACTTGTAATGACTGTTGAATTGTGTGGTTGATTTCTTCGCCTTGTTTCCTTCTTGCTTGCTGTGATGCTCTGCGTCAGCAGGGCCCGATCCCGCGCATACCTCAGCCGCCGTTGGACCGTCCGGATCACCAGGACGAGACAAGGGGTGAGGGGCTACAGGACCAGTGAGGCTCCTGAGTCGCGATGCTCAGGAGTCCCCCTTGACGTACGAGCAGCCCTCATGAAGGGAACATGGTGAAGACTGGATTAACTTGGGAATTTTGAACACCTTGCACTCTGCGTCGGCAGGGCCCGGCCCCGCGCATACCTCAGCCGCCGTTGGGCCGTCCGGATCACCAAGACGGTGCCAAGGGGTGAGGGGCTACTTGGCCAGTGAGGCTCCTGAGTCGCGATGCTCAGGAGTCCCCCTTGACGTACGAGCGGCTCCCATACCTTTCCTCGCCAACTTTACATGAGAGGGGCGCGTGAAGACCAGGTTTGGCAGACCTAGGGAGGTGGCGTGTACCAGGCTTGGCCCGGTAGCAGCCCCCATGCAGCCCCCTCGCGCGAACATCCCTGGGAATGCAGCGACACGGGGCCGCGAGGAGCCTTCCTGAGGTTGGATGCAGCCGCTGGGGCGCCCTCAGTTGTTTATCCCCAGCATAGAGCGTAGGACTTCCACATTGTGTGGGCATAGTCATTGGTGGACCGTGTTGTCCGCCAGCACGGGGCATGGGGCTTCCACCTTGTGTAGGCATAGTCATTGGTGGACCGTGTTGTCCGCCAGCGCGGAGCATGGGGCTTCCACATAGCGTGGGAAGGAACCCCTCCGCGTCCTCGGGGGGGCTTCGGGCGTGTACAGCCCATTGAGTTCGTACGCCTGGCTTGCACGGTAGAACTGGGAGGTGTATCTGGGAGCTCGCGAGGGCTCTTTGGCCTCGCGAGGTCCCTACCTCAAAGGCGGTTTGCGCCTGGATCTTCCTGTAGATAGCGCCGTCCGAGGTCCTGCAAATTTTGGAGAAACCCGCACCGCCATCGCATGAGAGGGCCAAGCACCAGTGACCCCAGGAGGTGACGTGAACGGGGCCGGCCCGCCAGACAGAGCTAAGCCACTGGATTTATCGACGCTGCAGGGTTGGACCCGAGCACAGACGCCGTGCCCAGTCCTCTCATGAGGCGGTCGAAGGTAGGATCATTCGGGTGCGGCGACATTCACGCCGGCAAAGAGCCGTGCAGGCAAGGTGAAACGTTAGGAAATAGATCACATGCATGAAAAGTTGCTGAAATATGCCTAAATGAGGCGGCTGCAGGGGTATGCCCTGGTCACCAGAGGATAATGCGGCCCGGTGGGCGCCCTCAAACAGAGTAAACCAAAAAGTTACCTGGCACAAACCAAAAAATCACCTGGCGGCCATGCCGCTGAAGAGGCGAAGCTGCCGTCGTAGCCTGATCTTGTACCTCCATGAGCGTGTCCCTCACGGGTTCACCGCCTCCTGAGGCTCGGGACCCCCGCTCGGTCCGGGCATCTCCTCCAACTCCTCGTCGCGCCTTGCCGGGCAAGGTATGAGCATGGCCTGGGCAAGGCGCTGGAACGTGGCGCCTGCGTTCGCAAGGCCGAAGGGCATGCAGACGTAGTTGCGCTGGTAGACCCATCCGCGATCGACGCGCGTCGACCAGAAGAGGTCCAGGGACGCGGCCCTGTTGATTGCGAGCGCGTTGACACAGACGCGTAGCTTGTCGACCGGGCCAACAATGGCGGCTGCGCTTGATGGTGCAGGGCAGCTCCCACCTCGCATGGCCTATGGCTCCTGAAGCTCCTCGATCACTCTAAAGACAAACTCTTGCGAACTCGGCACCTCGCGCCGTGCTCCTGGCTCAGGCAGACGCGCGTCAGGACGCGCCTTCAAGTTGTGCCCGAGCGCCTCCCTTGTCTCACCGGCCAGGCTGGAAGCTCCCCGGATGGAAGCCCCCGAGCCCGACCCAAGGGGGATGCCGAGCGTGCCTTCCTATGCGATGGAGGGTGGGGCCCCGTCCCCGGGCGCAGATCCTGAGGCGCCGACCTTTGAGGTCCCAGCCGCCTGGCGCCCTACGGTGAGGAGCTGCTTCTTCTTCCTGCATGCATCCTCATGAGGCAGGGCATCTTCCTCGTCGTCTGAGCACTCGGCCACCGCGGCACGGTAAGCACGCTCGAGGGAGCAGACGGCATCCTTCTCATCGCAGGCAACGGTGATGATGCCACCACTCCCTGGCATCTTGAGGATATTGTACCCATGATGAGTCACCGCCATGAACTTGGCGAGGGCTGGGTACCCAAGGATCGTGTTGTACGGGAGGTGGATGTGTGCGACGTCGAAGACGATGATCTCGGTGTGGTAGTTCTTGCGTCCGCCGAAGGTAACGGGCAGGCGCACTTGCCCAATGGGGACGATGGACCCATCCGTGACTCCTGATAAGGGTCTGGTCGGCATGAGCTGGTTGTACGGTACTTGGAGCGTCTCAAAGGTCTCAATGGAGAGGACTTTGAGCCCCGCTCCACTGTCGATGAGGGTCTTGGTAAGGAGGACGTTGCTGATGGTCGGAGTGCACAACATGGGGAGCGTGCCGGCCATGGCCGAGCACCTGAGTTGATCCTTCGAGTCGAAGGTGATTGCGGTCTGGGGCCACTTGAGGGGGCGCATGGTTTCGGGCTTCGGGAGAGCTGCATTCACCTCCCGCGTGAACTGCTTGAAGATGCGGTTCGACGGTGGGGCTTGGGCGCCGCCCAGGATACAGGCTATCGCACTGACCTCCTGGAAGCCCTTAGCCCCACCGTGTTGCCTGTCCTCTTCCTTCCTTCTGGGTGGCGGCGGTAGTGGAGGTCGGCCGGCCTCACGAGGACGGGCCTCACGAGGCTGGCCTCGGCGTGACCCCTCCGGAGGGTCGTCACGCCAGCGGTCCTCCCGAGCTTGATTGCGCCAGCGGTCCTCCCGAGGCCGGTCTTGCCACTCTTGACGTGGCTCCCGGTTGTCCCAACGGCCTCCGCCGCGTCCGAAGCCATGGTCCACGTGTCCAGGGCGCCGGCCGAAGTGCTCGTCGTGGACCAGTCTGAGCTCCTGGCAGTAGATGGTGTCGTGGTTGTTGGTGCCGTGGAAGATGCAGGACGGCCGCCCTCCTGCGGGGGGTTCTTCGCCTCGGCTGCGCTTTGCCTCAGGCTCGGCCGCAAGCACCGCGGGGGCCTTGCGCTTCGCCTCCTTGGCCTTGGTCTTCTTGTCCTCTGGCTCTGCCGCCGGACGCTCGCGGAGCGATAGGCGGCCCTCTTCGGACTTGGCGCACCTGTTCGCCAGGTTGAACATCTCCAGGGCTGAGCACAGTTCGTCGTTCATGGCGAGCTCCTCCTTCATCTTGAGGTCCTTGACGCCGTCGGTGAACGCAGAGATGATAGCCTCGTCTGACGCCCTCGGGTTCTTGAGGCGGGTGGTCGTCAAGCGTTGTATGAATTTGTGCAGGGTCTCCCCCTCCTGCTGCTTCACTTGTCGCAGATCGTTCACGGTGAGCGCTTGGTTGCGGGTACCTTGGAAGTTGGCGACGAAGCGCTTGCACAGGTCGTCCCAGGAGGTGATGGACCCCTCCGGGAGGTTGAGGAGCTAGGAGAGCGCACCGCCCTTGAGTGCCATGGGGAACCAGCACGCCATGACCTTGTTGTCTCCACCGGCTGCCCGGATGCTCAGCGAGTAGAGCCGTAGGAACTCAGCGGGATCCGGGGTGCCGTCATAGCGAGGGGGTAGGTCGGGCGTGAACTTGCAGTGCCACGTGGTTGGATGGAGCTCCGGGGCGATGGCATGGCACCCCACCGGCTCGGCGGGTGTTGCGTGTGCGGGAGGGGCCCGGTCTTGACGCTCCCGAGGGGCCGCCTCGAGCGGTGCCCGGTCACGATGTTGGTTCGGTAGCGCGGGGAGCACACACGCGTCGACGCGCGGCCGGGGCACGACCTGGCAGCTTACTTCATCTCTCGCCCTTGCCCGCGGTTCGCGGGGCTGGTCACGCGGGAGCGCTTCACGCCTGGGCTCGGGGTCGACGTCGCGTTGTGGAGGAGGTGGCGGCGCATCGTGGGCCACATCGCTTGCCAGGGAAAGCGGGGGTCGAAACGATTAGGAGAGCGCTGAAGCATCGCCGGCAGCACTGACGAGCTCCGCGATGCGCTCGAGCCAGTCGTCATGGCGGTCGGGGGCAGGGTGGTAGCGGAGCAGCTCGCACGCCATGGCGAGTCCGCCCGAGCCGCGGGCGGCCCGGGTCGAGCGTGGGAGGACGACCCGGTAGCCGGAACGATCGATGGAGTGGCAGTGCTGTTCGTGGGCCTCCGGGCCCATGGCAGCGTTGGCCACAGGAGAGTGGGACCGGCGCGCGGCGGCGCGGCCCACGGGCACCGTCTGGGCGACACGGGCAGCTTGGCGCTCGGCGCGGGCTCGGCGGGCGTCAGACATCAGAGCGGCGAGGCGGAGAAAGAACGTGGCTTGAGGAAGACTTCGACACGCCCCCTACCTGGTGCGCCAAATGTCGGATTTCGGGCTCCGCAAAACCCCAAGAAGTTCGAACACAGGGGCGTGTGCGAAGATCCCCTGCTGCCTCGCCCTACCTAGCTCGCTACTCGATGATTTCTATGACGAACACGCACGATGACGAGGAAGCAGATGCACACGATGGTTTACCCAAGTTCGGGCCGCTGAGAAGCGTAATACCCTACTCCTGCTTTGGTGGATTGCCTCACGAGGAGGTGTGGTGGATGAACTAGTACAGTGGTGAGGAGCCTCGTGAGGGCGCTCGAGTGGTGTTCTTGGCTCTCTGCCTTTCTTGTTGTCTCCCTGTTGTCATCCCCGTTGTCGTCCCCCACTTCTACGGTGCTACCTAGCCTCTATATATAGCTGCGGCCCGGGTCCTCTTCCCTTATCGCAATGGCAGGAAGGGATCCCACAACGGCCAAATTCGAAGGGGGACAGGAGTACATCTTCGCCCTGTCCAAAGGTGGTCTTCGCCTGCAAAAGTGGCTGCCAAAGATGCAGAGGTGGGCTCGGCGATGACATCCGTCCTGCGGGGCTCGTGGTCGTGGTCTTTTTGCACCGGAATGGAAACCTTTGGGTGGCGCTTTGGGAACCCACGTACGTCCTTGCTCCCTTTGCACCAAAGGGGAAACTGCACCGCCTGGCACGCTGGCGCCCGCCTGTCCCTCCTTGCGTCATCCTTGACTCCTGAGGCCGGGTTCTGCATGGAGATCTCCGCCGCTCCGGAGGGGGCCTGAGGAGGCCCATCCTTGCTGGTCTTGGTGCTGCTTCCCTCGTGAGCTCGGGTCCTCGCGAGGGCCTTGCCTTGAGTGGGGCCGCGCCAGGCCATGCTTGGCTCGTGAGGTGGGCCCTGCCCTGGGGCGCAGATAGGTAGGTCTGGGTACCCCCGTTCCCAGAACGCCGACAGCCGTCGGTCTTGAAAACTGGTTCAATAGATCTTCCCATCACTGATCTTGAGGATCGCCGAGGTGAATCCGAAGAGTTAACAAGTCGGGCATCCGAGGAGCCCCTTTAAGTTATCGACCTGTATTAATGCCTCATTATTTTTACGCCACAACTCGGGTCCGAAGTATTTCCCGTGTGGCGGTATCCTCTTGTGTCCGAGCTCCAACGCCGAACTGTATCCGAGGTGTCTTTCTGAGCCCGAGCTCCAACGCTGGTCGGCATCCGAGGTGTCATAGGACACCTCGGTCACTGAATATTTGAAGTAGTTCATCCGAGCTTAAATATCGGGATAGTCTTTTATGGAGCCAGCCGTCCGCATTCGAGCTTTATGCCAGATTGCTTCCGAAGTGTCTTCGATCTTGAGCTTTATGCTGGAATGCTTCCGAGCTCCAACGCCGGAGCGCATCCAAGCTCCAACGATGATCAGCGTCCGAGGTGTCATAAACTACCTCTGTATTTAAAAGATTGAACGAATTCAGCCGAGCTTAATGCCGGAAATGCCCTCTATGGAGCCAGCCACTTGCACCCGAGCTTTATGCCGGACTGCTTCCGAGGTGGTGCACCACCCCAACCGCGGGCAGATTTTTTGTGGATATTTTCGATTGGTGCAATTTCTTCTCTGCTGAGATATATAGACAGTAGCCCTCAAGGTGCGTGTCGGTCTAAAACCTGAGATGCCCCTGAAGGAAAAAAGAATAATCAAAATAAAACCACTAAACCCAGTGGCCCCTGAGACTTAGGTCGATTTGGAAAATCGGCCTGAGGATCAAGTTCTTGCTCGGCAGCATTCGTTAGGGATGTAAACGCGGTACGTAGTAGTTTCCGAGACTCGGGTTGGGTGCGGCCGACCAACCTAAGGATCGAATCTCCTCAGAAACCGTATTACACTTTGAATTTGCTGCATTGAATAGGCAATGCAGTAGCCCCCGAGCCTTAATTTGGGCATGGGTGGTCGAATAAAGGATCGATATTTGTTTGACACAAACTTTGTTACGTTTGACACAATTTATGTGTAATGATTCTATGTATCCAAGTACTTTACATCATTAATGCTCGGATCCGCATTGTACAAGACTTTGTTGACCGACCATCGGCTTCAACCTCCTTGGCTAGTAGCCGAGGAGTGTTTGCCCTACTTTATAAAGCCTTTATAAGGGCAAAGATTTACGGCAAACAAGGCAATCCGGCCATACGGTTTTATAAACAAAGGTACGCGGAGAGCGATGTCATATTATGATTTAACGTAAGAAACATCTTCTGGAAAAAATAGTTCATTTATAAGTTCCTTTTCCCAGGATATCATGTTAACCATGATCGTGAAACCTCAACTCTGATCAATGTGGGAGGAAAATATTGAGGATTTAGTTCGAGGAATGTTCCCGAACTCTATGGTCTTTGATGAGCCAAAATTTTCACTTCCGTCGTTGCCAACCAATTATATTCTTAAGATGGATAGCTTTCGGCTTCACCCAGTCTGAGGTACTATCCCGGATGACCCAGAAGTAACAATCACAGAGGTGCTCCCTTTACCCCCAAGCCGAACAATCGGGAACATAGTGGGTAAGCACAGGAGCCAGGCAACCCAGCTTGGCCAAAATATTAAGTCAAACTGATGCATATCTATGGCATTATAACGATCACTATGAAAGGCAGCGTTCGTATATTAAATACAAACGTGATGATATGTTGGGCTCTCCAGGAATCCCAATGTATCTATGCCGAGGTGCCACAAGGAACCCTCGGTATGGTTTATTTTGACTCCGTCGCGACTGTTTATAATCGGAAAGTGGCCTATCGTCGGCTTCCACCCCTTTGTAGAAGCTACATAAGGTGTTTCCGTACAAACAAGACAACCCTTAGCCGACGTGTCGGTTCCCGGAGGCGGTTGTGTTAGTGGAAATGAGGCAATCAGATATTTAGGCTTTATATCTTTCACTTAGTCATAGGAGCATATGTTTGGGGGCAACTTAATAGCCCCCGGTATACGTCGACTCCTCGGATTATTCGAGGTCGAACCACCCACAACTTGGCCTTTTCAAAAAAGAAAGGCCCTTTGTTTTACTCGGATAACCTCGATCGTCTATATTTGGTTGAACACCGCATGCGGTTCGCTGACCGATTTACGCTTGTTGTGACAGTCAACTTTCGGCTTTCTCCAGCTGAGGCACTTAACCTGTTAAACCGGAAGTGACAATCGCAGTGGTTCTCCCTTTACCCCTTAGCCGAACAAAGCGGAAACGTAAGGGGTAAGCACAGGAGCCGGGCAATCCATCTATATACCAAAGACACAACTCGAAATCAATGCATATAAATGTGAAATACCGGGGACATTTTGCCGAGGACTGCATGGAGTACCTCGGTGTTTGGTGGGTTCGGTGTTAACCGCAGACCCCCTTTTATACTACCGATGCGTGAAATGCATCTGGCATTGTACTGCAAGAGTTATGCTCGGAAATACCAAAAAAATTATGCAAAAAACTTTATGTTTAGATAAAAGAAAATTGTGCCAATCCAAAATTGGTCTAAAATTTAATTTGTGCTTCGGTCGTGTTTTAACCTGATACATCCGATCTCCGGACTCCAAGTGGGTTAGTCTTTGGCTTCAACCTCCATATCCCGACGGCGGAGTGTTTCTCTGAGGCCTGTTTAGCGAACTAAATTCGAGCGGCTTTAGAAAGAAACCAGGCTATCCGGCTATTGACCACACGCTAGTGTCGGAGAAAGGAGTAGTAGAAAAAGACTTTGCAACGACTAAGAAGAAAACACGTTCCCGCTTTGTTCGGCTAAGGGTTAAAGGGAGAACCAGTGCGATTGCCACTTTCGGTTTAACTGGTCAAGTGCCTTAGTTGGAGAAAGCCAAAAGCTGACTGTCACAACAAGCGTAAATCGGTCAATAAACCGCAGGCGGTGTTCAACCAAATATAGCCGATAGAGGTTATCCGAGTAAAACGAAGGGCCTTTCTTTCTTGAAAAGGCCAAGTTGTGGGTGGTTCGACCTCGAATAATCCGAGGAGTCAACGTATACCGGGGGCTATTAAGTTGCCTCCAAACATATGCTCCTATAACTAAGTGAAAGTTATAAAGCCCGAATATCTGATTGCCTTGTTTCCGCTAACACAACCGCCTCCGGGCACCGAGACGTAGGCTAAGGGTCGTCTTGTTACTGCGGAAACACCCTGCGTAGCATCTACAAAGGGGTAGAAGCCGACGATGGGCCACTCTCAAATGATAAACGGTCACAAAGGAGTCAAAATAGTATATAGCATACATGCATTTGTATTCAATATGCAAGTGCTGCCTTCCGTAATCATCGTTATAAAGCCATCAATATGCATCAATTTGATTTAAGATTTTGGCCAAGCTAGGTTGCCTGGTTCCTGTGCTTCGACGTTCAACTACTCGTTCTGGCCCCAACCCTCCCTGGCAGGCAACGAAGCTCATGATGTGCCGCCTCCTCCTCCCCAGCGCGACGTCGACCCCGAGCCAAGGCATGAAGCACGACCGCGCGACCAGCCGCATGGGGCCCCGACGAGGGTGAGAGAAGAAGTAAGCTGCCAGGTGGTGCCGTGGCCGCGCGTTGACGCGAGTGCGCTCCCAACGCCGGCGCGCTAGCGGCACGACCGGGCACCCCTGGAGGCAGCCAGGCAAGAGCGTCAAGACCAGGTTCCTCCCGAGCGCGCACCGCCCGTGGGCCCGGTGGGCTGCCGCGCCATCGCCCCGAACCTCCTGAGGCGACGGGCTCGTGAAGGCCGAGCTTGTGGAGGCACGGGGCCAAGCTCCTATGACTACCCCCACGCTTCGGTGGCGTCGCCGCCAGGCGATCCTTTGGCCCCTACCAGGTAACTTTTTGGTTTGCTCAACTTGAGGGCGCCCATCGGGCCGCAATATCCTCAGGAGGCTGGAACTCCTCCCGCCCGCGTTTCCTGCATGATTTGGACCTTTACATGCTTTCAATCTATTTCCCAAAGTATTCCAACCTGGATGCTCGGTGCTTCGCCACCATGAATGTCGCTGCGCCCTAATAAGCCTGCCCTCGACCGCCTCATGATTAAGGGCTGGCACGGCGTCCGTGCCCAGGTCCGTCCCTGCAGCGTCGAAAAATCCAAGTGGCCAAGCTCTGTCTCGCGGGCTGGCCCCGTGTACGTTGCCTCGCATGGCCCTCGGTGCTTTGCCCTCGCGTGAGCTAATCGGGAGTGGGTGAGTCAGGGCACGCAGCAAGGGTCCGGTCGGCCTTTCGCCGTCCTAGGGGCCGCGCGCCGGGTGTTTTCTCCTCGGAGTTGTCGCATGAGAAGACTGGGCACAGTGTCTGTGCTCGGGTCCGTCCCTACAGCGTCGATAAATCCAATGGCTGAGCTCTGTCTGGCGGGCCGGCCCCGTTCACGTCACCTCCTGGGGTCATTAGTGTTTGGCCTTCTCAAGCGATGGCCCTTGGAAATCCATTCGGCGCAGGTTTCACCAAAATGTACAGGACTTGAAGCGGCGATTCCACCAGAAGATTCAGGCGCAACCCGCCTTTGAGGTAGGGCCACGTGAGACCTGAGCTGTCTCACGTCGCCCATATACACCTCCCAGTTCTACCGTGCAGGCCACGCGTACGAACTTAATGGGCTGTACACGCCCGGAGCCCCCCGAGGACGCGGAGGGGTTCGATTCCCACGCCCAAGTGGAAGCCCCATGGTCCGCGCTGGCGGACGACACGGCCCACCAATGGCTATGCCTATGCAACGTGGAAGCCCTACGCTCCGCGCTGGGGATAAACAATTGAGGGCGCCTTAGCGGGTGCATTCAACCTCGGGATGGCCCCTCGCGGCTCCATCTCCCGACATTCCCCCGGGATGCATGCGTGAGGGGGCTGCAAGGAGGCTACGACCACCTCACCAGGTCCCCGACACCTGGTCTTCACGCGTCCCCCCCGGACAAAAACAAAGGTATGGGAGCCGCTTGTACGTCAAGGGGGCTCCTGAGCATTGCGACTCAGGAGCCTCACTGGCCTCGTAGCCCCTCACCTCTTGGGACCGTCCCGGCGATCTGGACGCCCCAACGACGAACGAGGTATGCCTGAGACCGGGCCCTAACGACGCACAGCTCAATGCGCTCCGAGAGCCGCTCGTACGTCAAAGGGGACTCCTGAGCATCGCGAATCAGGAGCCTCACTGGCCTCGTAGCCCTCGCTTCTTGGGACCGTCCTAGTGATCCGGACGCCCCAACGACAGTCGAGGTATGCGCGAGACCGGGCCCTACCGATGCAGAGCTCAATGCGCTCCAAATCCCCAAGTCAACCCGTCTCCGCCGCGTTCCCTTCATGAGGGCTTCTCGTACGTCAAGGGGGACCCCTGAGCACCGTGACTCAGGGGCCTCACTAGTATCGTATCCCCTCACCCCTTGGCATCGTCCTGGCGATCCGGACGCCCCAACGGCGGTCGAGGTATGCGCGGGACCGGGCCCTGCCGATGCAGAGCGCTACAGCAAGCAGGAAAGAAACGAAGCGAGGAAACAAAATCACATAGTTTAACAGTCATTAAAAGCATTAAAATGTCTTTGAAATAGCAAACAAGTCTAACACCTCCACGAGGCACGATAAACGTTACAGGGGAATCCCCAGGAAAAGAAGCTAAGCGGAGCTGGCACCGCCGCTTGCCCTGGTCGTGGGGAGCTCGTCGTCGACGTCGCTGTCGGTGTCATCGTCATCGACAACCCTCACAGTCGCTGGAGGAGCCGAGGGAACGGCGACGGAGGCGAACTTCTTCATCAGCGCGCCCACATCGCCCTCTACGGCCGTCGCCGTAGTGGCGCGAACCCCAGGATTGACTAGGCGAATCACGGAGCCGAAGTCGAAGCTCGGCTCACGAAGGTAGAGGTGGCTGAAGACGCGCGTCGCGGCCTCGGAGAAGAGGTCGCGGCACTCACTCTCCAAGACGTTCTCCACCCTGGCGAAGGCACCCTCAAGCGCTTCGGCGAGCTTTGAAGAAAGTCCGACGAAGCCACCCTCAGGAGCCGCCAGGGGCTTGGTGAATCCCCCTCGGCAGATGGATTGCAGCGCCCGGCGGAGCCTGAGCTCGATGGAGGGGAAGGCCTCGAGCTCCGCAGCTTTCTTCTCCTCAGCCGCGGCAAGGGACTCCTCCCTGGAGGCAAGCCGGGACTTCTCCGCAGCCGCTTCCTCCTTCAACTTGTCCTGCTGCTCACGCTCGGCGGCTAGGTCGGCCGCCGCCTTGGACAGCGCAGAGTCACGATCGGTGAGCTTGACCTCGCAGGCCTTGAGGTCCTCCTCCCGCCGGCGAAGCCTCTCCGCAAGTGCGGACCCGTCCTCTTGAAGGGCCTTCAGGCGGGCCTCCACCCCGTCACAACGCTTCATGGCAGACGCTGTGTCAGCCCGTGCAGCGTCCCGGGCTGCCCTGGCAGACGCGCCCTCCTCCCTGCTCGCAGCCGCGGCGGATTCGGCTTGGCCCCAAAATGCCACGACCGAGGCGTCGGAATGGAGCCACCTAGAAAGAAGACCCAGGCGCCCCCTTGCGAGGCGATCGTCGACGCTGCCCTGAGCACCTCAGACCTGATCCAAGATGGCGTAGGTCCCGTCCAGGGCGCCTGACTCAACCAGAGAGCCGCGGGTCGGTGGCACCAGGACATGGCCCGGGGGCGGCGTCTGTGCGGCGTCAGGGGCCACCTCCGGAGGGGCGGAAGCATGAAGGACAGAAGACACCGATGGCTGCACCACCACCACAGACAAAGAAGAGGCGGGCATACCCCCGAGGGCAGGGATGGCCTCTTCGGTAGGCATCGGGGGCTCCGCGGCCGCGACAAGGAGAGTCGCCTCGCGGGCCTCCTCGCCTGCGACGACCGGCGCCTCGCCAGGCGGCGGCAAGGCACCAGGAGCGGCTGTCGCATCGGAGTTCGCCCTTGGCTTGACACCAACCTTCTTCTTCCTCAACTTCGACACGGCGGCACCCCTGATTGTCAGACCAAGAGAGGCCCATCAGTACTTAAACCACTGAGAGGCGGCATGAAACCAAGCGGGACTACTTACTCCTCGACACCAACACACTTCCTCTTCCTCTCCACATCGGCAAGGGCGGGGAGGCCTCCGTCTTTCTCCGAGGAGCTGCCGCTGCGTGGAGGAGCGGTGGAACCGCTCGAAGCAGCCACGGCCGGCAAGGTCAGGTCAGCCCCGGACGTGGTCGCCTTGCCCGCAAGCTGCGGCTCGGGAAGGGGTGAGGCGGGCGCTCCGGCCACCTTGCCGACGCAGGCTGGGGGCTCCGGAGGAGGCCCAGCCTCGCGCTTCCTGGGGTCACCCGGCAGGCGGATCGAGCGGGCCGAGGTGTGGGGCCTGGTCCCCTGAGGACCCTAGCAAATCGCGGAGGACTTGAGGCAGGGGGCACTCCGTGAAGGAGGAGATACCTCCTCCAGGTCGTCATCCGCCGTCTCCTCCGAGTCCTCCCCATCAATGGTGTCATCGGGGGACACCGCTACAGGAGCGCCGGAGCTCTCAGCTAGAGAGAGCCCCAGCTCATCGAAGCTGGGCATCGCGGCGACCAGGTCGGCCTTGCCTCGCGGCAGTACAGCGGGGCGTAGGCCTCAGGAAGGTCCCCAGGATCGCCGTTGAGCTGGGTCGTCAAAACCCTGTTCAACTCCTCGGGGGTCAGGGGCGCAGAACGGAGCCTCAAGTCATCGCCGACACCCTAGTAGTCCCACATGGGCCTCGATTGAGACTGGAGGGGCGCCAGGCGTTGCACCAGGAACTCCTTCACTATCATTCCCCCAGTCAACTTCCGGGCGCTGATGTCTCGTAGGACCCGCTCCAAGACGGGCTTGGCCCGAGGGTCGGAGAGCTTCGCAGAGCTCCATGTCGGGATCTTCTCCGGCAACCCCTTGGGGAGCTCCAGGCAAGGGTCATTAGTCTGGAGATCCAAGAAGAACCAACGCTTCCTGATGTTCTCCACCTTCTTCCCGGCCTTGAAGATCGTGTTCCCACTCTGGACCGCGACGAAGGAGACGCATGCCGACCTCTGAGCTCCGTCATGAAGCCGCTAGCTGAAGAAATGGCGGAACAGGGCCACTGACGGCTTCACGCCCACGAAAGCCTCCCGATAGAAGGCAAACACCGACAGAAGCAGGATGGAGTTGGGTTGAAGATGGAGGGCCTGGATCCCGTAGTGTTCAAGGATGGCGGTGAAGAACGTGGAGAAGGGCGGGACGAGCCCGGAGAAGATGCTGTGGAGGAAGAAAGGGTAGGCCGACCTGGCCAGGCGACGTCCCTCCGCGGAGCCACACCATATCAAGGTCCGCCCCCGCTCATTCGAGTCATCTGTCGTCGACGGGAGCACCGGGGCGAGGTCCCCGTCCTTGGTATGGTGGACTCTGAGAGCGCCGGCGAGATAGCAGCAGAAGCCAAGCCATGGGCCTCAACTTTGACTTGCCGGCGGGAGCCATTGAGAAGCTTCCAGGGCCGAGTGAGTAAGAAGAGGATGGAGCGGTGCCGAGATCTGGGGAGGCTCTCGCAAAAGATAGAGATCTGGAAAGAAGAGCAAGGGCGCGGAAGAGGAAAGCAATAATGGCTCAGCGCTGGACGTCAGGCTTTTGTCGGTTCGGGCAGTTGCCAAGGAGACACGGGGCGGGACGCCCGCGCCCCACCAGGCACCGCACGCCAAACCAGGCCCGCAAGCAATAAGGGCCCGCGGCGCTCCGGGCCACCCCCTTCGACTTTCCCCTCGAAGCCGGCTCAAGCGCGCCTTGGGCCCGGGGGCTACTATCGGCGTTCTAGATACCAGGGTACCCAGACTTGCCTGCCTGCGGTCCTGGGTGTGGCCCACCTCAACCACCAATTACGGCCCGGCGTGGCCTCTCTCGACACAAGGCCCTCGCGAGACCCCGTTCTCGCGAGGGAGGCAGCACCAAGACCCGAGGGGATGTAGGCCTCCCCAGGCCCCCTCTCGAGCGGTGGAGACTCCTATGCAACACATAACCTCAGGAGGCCGAGGGTGACGCCAGCCAAGCCAGGCGGGCGCCAGCACGCCAGAGGGGACAGTTTCCCCTTTGGTGCAAAGGAGGCAGGGACGCACGCGGGTTCCCAAAGCGCCCCCCAAAGGTTTCCACTTCGGTGCAACAAGACCAAGACCCCAAGCCCCGCAGGACGGACATCATCACCGAGCCCACCACTGCATCACCGTCGACTACTTTGCAGGCAAAGACCGCCTTTCGTCAGGATAGGGTGTACCCCCTGTCCCCCTTCGAATTTGGCCGTTGTGGGATCCCTTCCCGCCTTTGCGATAAGGGAAGAGAACCCAGGCCGCTATAAGTAGAGGCTAGGTAGCTCGGTAGAGAGGAGTGGAACCACCACACAAACACAGTGATGTACTTGTTCATTCACAAACCTCCTCACGAGGCAATCCACCAAAAGGCAGGAGTAGGGTTTTACGCTTCACAGCTGCCCGAACCTGGGTAAACTCTCGTGTGCCATCGTCTTCCTCGCCATCGAGCGGGGTATTGTGTTGTGAACTTGGGGGACGAAGCTGTTGGGGAATCTTCGCACACGCCCCTGGGTTCGAATTCCTTAGGGTTTTGCGGAGCCCAAAATCCAACAAAGGGCAAGAATCCAACTATGCACGGCACAAGCGGCACAACAAATGATGAAGGGCTTCATCTTCCAAACGATACACGCATTTCCAGGCAGATTGGTTCTATTCATTGTCCACATCCTAGTGCAACTGCCACTGAAGGCACAGCTAGCACCATGCCACCAGAGCCTCAAATCCCAAGGGAGCATGATTTGACAGATAGCACTGGTGCATCGACGTGCTATACAAATGGTTTTTAACCCCTTTCTGTGACGCAGTTTTAAACCGTCGCCTTGCATGTATGGGCGATAGGGGGGTCCATCCCACACGACACAAAAAACCCTTTGGCGATGGTGACCAACGAGTGCAAACGATCTGCCAAACATAATCGTGTGCGGTGCAGGAATATATTGCACACACTTTATTTTGGGTGTACGTGTGGGATTTGGGATCAATCACACACGTCTATCACGAGTCAAACGCGTCTAATTGCTCATGGAAAACAAACGGTGTTTGACATCTTACCGTTTGTGAAACATTACCTAATCCACACGGGCCATGGTATAAACTTTGTGTGATATGTTCATCATCGCACACGAGGTTTCCCTCGAAACCGTCTGTCAAGCATGATATCATCGGGCACGTTTCCCAAAAAAATTACGCGTGGGATCATCTTTGCATCGGGCATGGTTTCCTGTTGGCTCACGTGTGAGATAAGGTGCTATCGCAAACGATTGAGGATCTCCTACGCACACATACAACTGCTGCAAATCATTTGCGATTTCTTATGTATCACCAACGTTTCAGTTTATATCCCGTGTGCTTTTCCTGTAGATCACAGGCGGTTGCGCTATGAGTTGCATGTGCTTTTCTTGTAGATCACAGGTGGTTGTGCTATAAGTTGCGTGCGCTTTTCCTATTGATCACAGGCGGTTGCGCTTGTAGTTGCATGTGCTTTCTATTCTAGAACGCAGACGCTTAGTTGCATGAACCGTGCGCGCTGAAATGGCCAGGTTATTGTATAATATCGCATGCGAATAGAAAATTCGCCACAATATGCAATCGACAAATAGTGTCCACGTGAAGAACATTCATCATAATTCAGCACAATATGCAATTGAACGAATAGTGCCCATAGGAAGAACATTAATCATAATTCACGACAATATGCAATTGAGCAAATGCTAGCTAAATTCCACAGCTGCAAGACAATCCATCCATGTGTATATGTTTAGCTGATAACACTATATGAATGCGTACTTATTATTGGGGGATACGAATCCTGAAATTTGCGAGGTCTTTAGTGGTCTTGATATAGTGTTTCACAAACAAGGTGCTGATAAATTTCCTAACATACAACAATTCATCTGCGGCGAGCAGTTCAGAGGTCATCAGTCCAAAGATCAACTTCATGACTTTTAGATCAGAATGTGACATACGCGTGGAGTAGAAGATAGTAATTAAGAAACAAACTTACTGGTTTTATTTCGTCAGCATCGGCACCACATTCAACATGTCTGCATAGGTTCATCATGTGTGAGCAAACAGTATCCACATACGCTGGCAACTTGTTGCCGAGGACACTGCAATTTTTTGTACAATATTAGTCATGTATTTGCCCTGTTAGGAACAACCTAACCGGTGTAAGTTGTTTCTTTTTTTTTGGAGAGAAATCGAAAGAGGTTTACTTAGAAACTTGAACATTTGACTAGCATTTTTAGAAAATAATGGATTTCGTTGTCTTACCAGAGAAACGATCATGTGCTGTAGATGTAGTTGGGGGTCGAACCGTCTCCCTACTAAAGTTATGTTCTTTGACAATACACTGCGAATGAAGATGAATTTTCACATACTCAATTCTTGAACCAGATATGAACACAACATATTAACATCAAAGAATTCAATACCTATCCATGAAATCCGGAAGATCACTCAGATCCTGAGGCGCATTTGACTCTCTGAGAGAATCCAGATAGTAAACCGTGTTGCGTTTTGGAACAATGACCACCAAGATCCAGTGATCTCTACAGTTTGAGAAAACGTTGAACTTGCGAACTATGTCGAAAACTGAAAGACGATCAATGTATGTGTGGTTGTATATTTAACTTACCCTTCATGATATGGCTACATGAAGAATTCTCCTACCTGTAACTCCCACAAGATATTGGCGACATGCCTGATGGAATCCTTGCGTGTGTCATTTATACTTAACAAAATGACGTTTGCTAAATCAGGATGTATGAAATGCGCATGCACCCTTATCGATCTCTGCGCCATCAATCCCCTGATAGGAATACAATACAGTTAGCTTTTTTTCATTTACAACCTTGTATGGAGAAGTTGATCAGAGTTTGTGAAGTACGTATAACATCAACCATTTGACAAGAGTGTCAGCAAGCTTATCGAAGTTGAAGAAGAGATGAAAGTCCTCGAATTCCACACTGATGGTACCTTCATGGTGAAAGAAATGTCTACGGTCGTAGTGCAATTCCAGAATGTTATGATCTTCTCCTTTTGACATTCTGTCCATGCAAAATTTATGTAACTTGCGAGAACTAGAACCGCACTCCTTAAAGTATTTGCTAACAAGAACTGGATGGCCATACTTTTACTTGCGTGCTTGATAACCCACAAGTATAGGGGATCAGTTGTAGCCTCTTTCGATAAGTAAGAGTGTCGAACCCAACGAGGAGCTAAAGGTAGAACAAATATTCCCTCAAGTTCTATCGAGCACCGATACAACTCTACGCACGCTTAACGTAGGCTTTACCTAGAACAAGTATGAAACTAGAAGTACTTTGTAGGTGTGATGGGATAGGTTTGCAAGGTAATAAAGAACACGTAAATAAAATCTAGGGGCTGTTTAGATGAAGAAACAAATAAGTTAGTCTTAGTAGAGAGCTTTTTGTCACAAGAAAGTTATTTGTCCCTAGGCAATCGATAACTAGACCGATAATCATTATTGCAATTTTATATGAGGGAGAGGCATAAGCTAACATACTTTCTCTACTTGGATCATATGCGCTTATGATTGGAACTCTAGCAAGCATCCGCAACTACTAAAGATCATTAAGGTAAAACCCAACCATAGCATTAAGTATCAAGTCCTCTTTACTCCCATACGTAAACAACCTACTTACTCGGGTCTGTGCTTCCGTCACTCACGCCACCCACCATAAGCGAATCATAAACATATTGCAAACCCTACAGCGGGGATCCCTCACGCTTGCGCGACACGGAGAGCACCATAGGACAGCACCAATAATAAAACATGCAACTCAAACCAATCATGATCATCAATCAACCCATAGGACAAAACGGATCTACTCAAACATCATAGGATAGCCATACATCATTGGGAAATAATATATAGCGTTGAGCACCATGTTTAAGTAGAGATTACAGCGGGGAGAAGGGGTGTTACACCGCTGCATCGAGGGGGAGAGAGTTGGTGATGACGGCGGTGAAGTTGTTGGTGTAGATCGCCGTCACGATGATGGCCCCGGCGGCGTTCTGGTGCCACCGGGAGAGAGGGGGAGAGAGCCCCCCTCCTTCTTCTTCTTCCTTGGCCTCCCCCCTAGATGGGAGGAGGGTTTCCCCTCTGGTCCTTGGCTTCCATGGCGGCGGAGGGGCGATAGCCCCTCCGAGATTGGATCTCTCTTTCTGTTTCCTTCTGTTTCTGCGTTCCGAGATTCTGGGATTTCACTGTTTCTTATATTCCCGAAGATCCGTAACTCCGATTGGGCTGAAATTTTGACAAGATTTTTATCCGGATATTATCTTTCTTGCGGCGAAGAAGGGCACCAACCGCCTTACGGGGTGGCCACAAGCCAGCCTGGCACGCCCTACCCCCAGGGCGCGCCCCTATGGCTTGTGGGCCCCTCGGGCACCTCCTTCTGTTGATTCCACTTCCCAAAATTCACATATATTCCAAAAAAAATCTCCGTAAGTTTTTATCCCGTTTGGACTTTGTTTGATATGGATTTTCTGCGAAACAAAAAACATGCAACAAACAGGAACTGGCACTGGGCACTGGATCAATATGTTAGTCCCAAAAATAGTATAAAAGTTTGCCAAAAGTATATGAAAGTTGTAGAATATTGGCATGAAACAATCAAAAATTATAGATACGACGGAGACGTATCAGCATCCCCAAGCTTAATTCCTGCTCGTCCTCGAGTAGGTAAATGATAAAAAAGATAATTTTTGATGTGGAATGCTACCTAGCATAATCTTGATCATATAATTAAGACACGAGTGATTCAAAGCAATAGTTTAATATTGACATGAAAACAGTAATACTTCAAGCATACTAACAAGGCAATTGTGTCCTTTCGAAATAACATGGCCTCAGAAAGCTATCCCTACAAAATCATATGGTCTGGCTATGCTCCATCTTCCCCACACAAAGTATTTAAATCATGCACAACCCCGATGACAAGTCAAGAAATTGTTTCACACCTTTTATGTTCTCAAACCTTTTCAACTCTCACGCAATACATGAGCGTGAGCCATGGACATAGCACTATAGGTGGAATAGAATATGGTGGAGGTTGTGAGGAAAAGGAGAAGATAGTCTCACATCAACTAGGTGTATCAACGGGCTATGGAGATGCCCATCAATAGATATCGATGTGAGTGAGTAGGGATTGCCATGCAACGGATGCACTAGAGCTATAAGTGTATGCAAGCTCAAAAAGAAACTAAGTGGTTGTGTATAATGATGAAAAATTCCACTAGTTATATGAAAGTGACAAAATAGGAGACTCTCTATCATGAAGATCATGGTGCTACTTTGAAGCACAAGTGTGGAAAAAGATAGTAGCATTGTCCCTTCTCTCTTTCTCTCCCCTCTTTTTTTTAGTGGGCATCTTTGGCCTCTTTTTTTTTGGGCTTCATTGGCCTTTTTTTTATTTGGGCTTCATTGGCCTCTTTTATTATTTGTAAAGTCCGGAGACTCATCCCAACTTGTGAGGGAATCATAGCTTCCATCATCCTTTTCTCTCACGGGACAATGCTCTAATAATGAAGATCATCACACTTTTATTTACTTACAACTCAAGAATTACAACTCGATACCTAGAACAAAATATGACTCTATATGAATGCTTCCGGTGGTGTACCGGGATGTGCAACGATCTAGCCTAGCAAATGACATCAAAAAACGGACAAGCCATGAAAACATCATGCTAGCTATCTTACGATCATGCAAAGCAATATGAAAATGATGGTGCGTGTCGTGAAAAACGGAACGGTGGGAGTTGCATGGCAATATATCTCGGAATGGCTATGGGAATGCCATAATAGGTAGGTATGGTGGCTGTTTTGAGGAAGGGTATATGGTGGGTTTAATGCACCAGCGAAACTTGCGCGGTACTAGAGAGGCTAGCAAAGGTGGAAGGGTGAGAGTGCGTATAATCCATGGACTCAACATTAGTCATAAAGAACTCGCATACTTATTGCAAAAGTCTATTAGTTATCGAAGCAAAGTATTAGACACATGCTCCTAGGGGAGAGGTTGGTAGGAGTTAACCATCGCGCGCTCCCGACCCTCACACAAAGGATGACAATCATTAAACAAATCATGCTCCGACTTCGTTACATAACGGTTCACCATACGTGCATGCTACGGGAATCACAAAATTTAACACAAGTATTTCTACCAATCCACAATTACTCACTAGCATGACTCTCATATCACGATCTTTATATCTCAAAACTATTGCAAGGAATCAAACATATCATATTCAGTGATCTACAAGTTTTATGTAGGATTTTATGACTAACCATGTGAATGACCAACTCCTGTTAACTCTCTAAATAGATATAAGTGAAGCATGAGAGTTTAATTCTTTCTACAAAAGATATGCCCATGCTCTAACAAATATAATTGAAGCAAAAGAGCATTCTACAAATGGCGGTTTTCTATGCGTAGAGAAACAGGCAATCCAAACTTCAAATGATATAAGTGAAGCACATGAAGCATTCTATAAAGCCATACTCAAAAGATATAAGTGAGGTGCAAAGAGCCTTCTATGAATCAACCAAGGACTTTCTCATACAAGCATGGTGCATTATTAAGATAAAAATAAAAAGCACATGACGCTCTAAGATTTACGCATATCATGTGACGAATAAAAATATAGCTCCAAGTAAAATTACCGATGGTTGTTAGAAGAAAGAGGGGATGCCTTCTGGGGCATCCCCAAGCTTAGTTTCTTGGGACTCCTTGAATATTACCTTGGGGTGCCTCGGGCATCCCCAAGCTTCGTCTCTATCCACTCCTTATTCCTTCATCCATCGTGATCTCACCCAAAACTTGAAAACTTCAATCACACAAAACTTAACAAAACCCTCGTGAGATCCGTTAGTAATAATAAAGCAAATTACAACTTTAAGTACTGTTGCCAACCAATTCATATTTTGTTTTTGCATTTTAGACACTGTAATATAACTTTTCCATGTCTTATACCACCGATACAATCGATAGTTTCATCAAAACGAGCAAAACAATGCATCAAAAACAGAATCTGTCAAAAACAGGACAGTCTGTAGTAATCTGAACATTTACCATACTTCTGTAACTCTAAAAATTCTGAAAAATTAGGAAAAAATAAAAAATTTTCCTAGAAGTACTGTGTAAAAATTTCAGAATCTTTTGAGATTCCAGTAAAAAATGTAAATTCATAGACTACAGCCAAAGTTTCTGTTTTTGCACTGCACACACCAAACAAGCAATCTAATCATCCTAAAGGCAAATCTTGGCACATTATTTTTATAATACAATGGATTTATACAAGGGGATATTTATTTTTGTTGAAAATTTTCTGTAATTAAGATTCACAAGGTTTCCATGGGCATGAACAAAGTTCAAGGCTAGCTACCACTTTCACAATGCTCGTCCATCTCACTTTCACTTTTCTTTTTGAAAAAGTTTTAGGTTCCCCTCTTTATTTTTTTTGTTTTTGAACTATATAAAAGCACACAACAGAATAAAATGACTCTCTAAAACTTCCGGGTTGTCTCCCTGGCAGCACTTTCTTTAAAGCCATTAAGCTAGGCATAAAGTGCTCAAGTAACGGATCCACCCGGATCCCAATGTATATCAAAGCCAATTTTAATTAACAATGATTTGTAATTTAGTAGTGAGCACAAAGTAACATATATCATGCAAAAATGAAGTATAACTCTCTTCCTATGCATTGGCATATCATAAAAGAACAATTCATGCACATCAAGTAAAAGCCAATACATAGCATAAGCAGGTTTTTGCAATTTTATCGTATTGGAAACATAGAGAGGTGGAGATGTAGTTCCTCTCTCATAATAATTGCAGGTAGGAGCAGCAAGCACATGCATATTATACTCATCAAAATATTCATGTGTAATGGTAAAACGCAACCCATCAATATAATCCTTAATAAGTGCAAACTTCTCCGATATAGTGTAGTTGGGAGAATTCAAAAAGATAATAGGACTATCATGTGTGGGTGCAATAGCAACAATTTCATGTTTAACATAAGGAACTATAGCAAGTTCATCTCCATAAGCATCATTCATATTGGCATCGTGGCCACAAGCATAGAAAGCATCAATTTCATCAAAAAGGGATATTTCAAATGAATCCAAGGGATCATAGCAATCAACATAGCATTCATCCTTCGATAACCACGAAGGGAAATTAAACAATGTATGAGTTGAAGAGTTACTCTCATTAGAAGGTGGGCACGGGTAGCTAATCCGCTCTTCCTCCTTTTGTTCTTCGCTCTCCTCGTCATCTTTTTCATCTAATGAGCTCACAGTGTCAGGAATTTCTTCTTCCATAGTTTCCTGCAAAATATTAGTCTCCTCTTGGACAGCGGAGGAGTCCTCAATATATGGCTTAACATAAGCATTAGAAGCATAGTTTTCATAGCAATATTTAAGTATGGCAAAACTTTCAGATTTGTAAAGAGTAGCATCATACTTTTCAATCAAAGAAGCAATTTCATAGGCACCCTTAAAAGCAACAAATTCTTCAATTTGCTCAATATCATAGTAATTATAAACACCCTTGGCATAAGAAGATACGATTCCATTATCCTTAAACTCACATTGATAGGGAAGGTGTTTTTTAGGGTCTTCAGAACAACAAGTAAAATCATAAATTTCGCATAAATTCCAGGCATAGCATTGCAAAGTATTAATATGATGCCATAAAAGTTTCCCTTTTTGAGATAAGCGGTGTCGCACATAATAAGCATGCTCATTTAATGACTTGCCCTCAACTAAGGTAGTTGGGGTTTCAGTACGAGCACAAGTGGATCGAAGATGACCCAAGTAATATTCTTCGGTGGTACGGAACACTAGTGGTTCCTCAACTTTTGGAGCAACAAGTACATCTATTTTTTTTGGTATTTTGCATTTCCTACCCATATCTAAAGATAGAAAACAAGTTCATAACAGAAAAATAAAAATTACTTAGTGATAAAGAAAACAAGCACACACGAGAATATTCACCCCACGCTATTGCTCCCAAGCAATGGCGCCAGAAAAAGGTCTTGATAACCCACAAGTATAGGGGATCAGTTGTAGCCTCTTTCGATAAGTAAGAGTGTCGAACCCAACGAAGAGCTAAAGGTAGAACAAATATTCCCTCAAGTTCTATCGACCACCGATACAACTCTACGCACGCTTAACGTTCGCTTTACCTAGAACAAGTATGAAACTAGAAGTACTTTGTAGGTGTGATAGGATAGGTTTGCAAGGTAATAAAGAACACGTAAATAAAATCTAGGGGCTGTTTAGAGGAAGAAACAACTAAGTTAGTCTTAGTAGAGAGCTTTTTGTCACAAGAAAGTTATTTGTCCCTAGGCAATCGATAACTAGACCGGTAATCATTATTGCAATTTTATATGAGGGACAGGCATAAGCTAACATACTTTCTCTACTTGGATCATATGCACTTATGATTGGAACTCTAGCAAGCATCCGCAACTACTAAAGATCATTAAGGTAAAACCAAACCATAGCATTAAGTATCAAGTCCTCTTTACTCCCATACGTAAACAACCTACTTACTCGGGTCTGTGCTTCCGTCACTCACGCCACCCACCATAAGCGAATCATAAACATATTGCAAACCCTACAGCGGGGATCCCTCACGCTTGCGCGATATGGAGAGCACCATAGGACAGCACCAATAATAAAACATGCAACTCAAACCAATCATGATCATCAATCAACCCATAGGACAAAACGGATCTACTCCAACATCATAGGATAGCCATACATCATTGGGAAATAATATATAGCGTTGAGCACCATGTTTAAGTAGAGATTACAGCGGGGAGAAGGGGTGTTACACCGCTGCATAGAGGGGGAGAGAGTTGGTGATGACGGCGGCGAAGTTGTTGGTGTAGATCGCCGTCACGATGATGGCCCCGGCGGCGTTCCGGTGCCACCGGGAGAGAGGGGGAGAGAGCCCCCTCCTTCTTCTTCTTCCTTGGCCTCCCCCCTAGATGGGAGGAGGGTTTCCCCTATGGTCCTTGGCTTCCATGGCGGCGGAGGGGCGAGAGCCCCTTCGAGATTGGATCTCTCTTTCTGTTTCCTTCTGTTTCTGCGTTCCCAGATTCTGGCCTTTCACCGTTTCTTATATTCCCGGAGATCCGTAACTCCGATTGGGCTGAAAGTTTAACACGATTTTTATCCGGATATTAGCTTTCTTGCCGCGAAAGAAGGGCACCAACCGCCTTACGGGGTGGCCACAAGCCAGCCTGGCGCGCCCTACCCCCCAGGGCGCGCCCCTATGGCTTGTGGGCCCCTCGGGCACCTCCTTCTGTTGATTCCACTTCCCAAAATTCACATATATTCCCAAAAAAAATCTCCGTAAGTTTTTATCCCATTTGGACTTCGTTTGATATGGATTTCCTGCGAAACAAAAAGCATGCAACAAACAGGAACTGGCACTGGGCACTGGATCAATATGTTAGTCCCAAAAATAGTATAAAAAGTTGCCAAAAGTATATGAAAGTTGTAGAATATTGGCATGAAACAATAAAAAATTATAGATACGATGGAGACGTATCAGTGCTTCACATGGGTCTTCATTGGACATGCCATAGTTCTGCTTGAAGAGTCTTTGTAGTAGGATGCTCTGGTTCACGTCCCTCCTATGTTTCTATCATGTGTATTAACAAATTACCAATTTTACCAGGAAACTAAATATAAATGCAACAGTCTTTGTAGTACAGGATGCACATCGGCAATGTTTGAATGAGATCAAACTAATAGTGACAGGTATGTACATTCTGCCGTCAAACATTCAAATCTGTTAAAAACTACTGTCTTGCACCCTGTTTTTTTTCACTAAGTCTGAGAATCTGTTTATTTCAGATTGCCAAGTTGTGTTGATGCTAGCAATGTTTCTGTGCATAACAAATGATTTCTAACAACGAGAGTTAGGCTTACCTTCTTTGCACGTCCCAGAAACTTCCTCCCACTGTACCCAGATTCAAAAGCTCATAACTTTCCGGATGGAAATTGATGTTGACCATGAACAGGCAGATCTTCCGCTACCCCGCTCCATTCCTTGGTAGTGATTGTCCTAGGGAGCTACAAGAGAAAGAAATGGCACAAATCGGCGTGCCGCTTTAAAACCCCCAATTCCAAAACAAAACCCTAAGCCTAGTTGAGCCAGAGAGAAGAGAGACGAATACCAAGCTGGAGAGATTCGTCGTCCTCGGAGATACCGCTTAAGGGGTCACTCGAGGAGACCATGGCATGTCCGCGGCAGTCGGATGCTAGAGGGAGAGATGTGGGCGGAGGCACGCGGGGGGAGGGGTGTTGTAGGGGAGATGTGGCCCTTGGGGGGGGAGAGGCAGATATTTCGGCGGCAGGTGAAATTTTTTGCTCGTTGCACGAAAACTTGGCACGCAAAAATTCATCAGACACGGTGTTTCTACTTTAATCGTGTGCGATGATACAAAACATAAAAAAAAATCGCCCCTCCCCATGTATTCCCTAGTTATGGTGCACATCGACGTGACTGCATTATTTAACCTCAACGGCTAACTTGGGTATACAAATTAGCGGACACACATAGCTCACAGTTACTAAACCGAGCAAGTTCACTAAATAATCAAGCTGCTTGAACTAGACATAACCCTAACAAAAGACCGGCTCTCTGAACAAAGGCTATTAGTAATACGAATAATTTTAACAAAGACGCCGACGAGACGCTGCCCTATGCCTTGCCGATGTTCGATGAGATGTCGACAACTTGCCCGGGCGACATTTCGCCGGTCCTGGACTCCGTGTCCCCCAATATGAATTTGAACGCGGTGACGTGCTCATCCTCAGCGTTGCCCTCGTCGTCGGCGTCGCCCTCATCGTTGTAGTACTCATAGTAGTGGCGCCGTCAGAGCTCACGTTGGTACTCCACCGCCGATTCCTCGATCGATGGACAGGCGCTTCTTGACCTCCTCCTAAACCACTCGCATGTCCTCCCAGCGCTCGGCTCTCTCGGACGGCTCCTGCATCTCCAGCTCTCGCTCGGAGATATCGTGGGGAAGGGGCTCCATGGCCTCCACCGCCGCACCATCGGCATGCATGTTGGCATCTGCAGCAGCCGCCTCTTCGGACATGTGGTGCATGCTGGATTCCGTGGAAGCCTGGAGTATCTTGGCGTGGGCGTTCTCGATATTGGCCTGGATAGCCTCGACCCGGACCAGGGCGACCTCCGCGGCATGGTACGCTGCTCGAGCGCTCTTGGCGATTGCAGCCGCCGTCGCAATAGCTGCAGCTGCCGTCTTGAAAGCACATATGCTCCCTTGGTGGTATTGATAATTCATGACAACATACATTGTCTCTTGAACTAATACCTTTACCTAGTATATTTCAGATGAAGTCCACAGAGAAGTTTGGCCATGGAATGTGTGGAGATTCCCCAAGGAAAGAAGAAGAAGAAGAACAAGGAATAGGATTGGCAAGACTACAAGCTTGAAGACTCTACATTTCATATTTTGTGAGAAATCACTTTGAGTCGATAGGAAAGCCAATACTATCATAAGGGGGTGAGGTAATGTTGGTGAATGATATGCTCAAAATGCTCAAGTGTTAGCCATCAAAAGCACTCACCACTTTCCCCACACAATGTCTGTTCTAAACCTATACACTCAAAACCGGTGAGACCAATGTTTCAAATTTGGTCACACCGAGTCCAAACCCTAGACAGATCCTAAGCCAGACCACCATCTCGGTACTACGAAGTTTCATATCAGTACCACCGAAAACAATGACCAGCTTGCTGGTATCTCATTTTCAAGAATCGGAATATCTGAGTTTTGAAAATCGGTGCCACCGATTTTTGCAAACTGCCTAGGTGACCCATATCGGTACCACCGAGATTTCTATATCGGTTTCACTGAAAAGCCTAAAGTTGCCACATTTTGCACTAGTCGGTACGAACGAGTTTTTACTTTGGTTTCACCGACTTGGGCAATAATGTTGTAACGGTTGGATTGTTGGTGATGCCTATGTATACCTCTCCACAACCACTCACTCGCAATAGAAGCACTCAGAACACACTTACCCTTGTCATATCCATTTTCTGAGAGAGAGCCACCTACTCATGTGTTGAGATCAAGATATTCCACTCCAACCATATGAATCTTGATTTCTAGCCTCCCCAAGTTGCTTTCCACCCAATTAATCTCTTATACCCAAGCCAAATCTATGAGAGAGTTATTGAGTGTTGAGGAGTCTATCATCTTGAAGCACAGGAGCAAGGAGTTCATCATACTTACCTCATCTATTACCTTTTGGAGGGTGGTGCCTCCTAGATTGGTTAGGTGTCGCTTGGGAGCCTCCTAGTTCGTGTTGTGGAGTTCAACCAAGAAGTTTGTAAGGGCAAGGAGATCGCCTACTTCATGAAGATCTACCTCGTGTAAGGCTAGTCCTCCGTGGACGTAAGCCATCATGGAATAGACAAGGTTGCTACTTCGTGGACCCTTCATGGGTGGAGCCCTCCGTGGACTCTCGTGACCATTACCCTTCGTGGGTTGAAGTCTCCATAAATGTGGACGTACGATAGGACCACCTATCGGAACCACGGGAAAAAATCTTCGTGTGTCCAATTGTGTTTGATGTTCCTATCTCTACTCCTTAATTTCACATGCATGTCTTTACTTTCCGCTGCCATATTTGTTGATGTGCTTGTGAATGGTGTGCTAGACTTGCTAATCATGCTAAAATCCGCCAACAATTAAAATTTTGAAAATGCTAGGGTTTTATCTTGCAAGTAGTCTATTCATCCCCTCTTGACACCACTTCTACTGATCCCACAATTGGTATCAGAGCTTTTGTTTTACCACCATTGGAGGAAGATGGATGTTCATAGTTTGGGGAGTCTTAGTTGTAGAGTGCCCATTCTTGATGGAGAGTATTATAGAGAGTGGAGAGACAAGATGCTTGTTATATTCAATGAATTCCATTTGAGCAAGTATGTTAAGAATCCCTATATGTCTCCCATTGATCCCTTGCATCCTTCTCATGAAGAGGAAATTGATATGCTTCATAATCTTAGAACTGTCAATCTTATTGTTAGAGCATTGCCAAGAGTTGTGCTTAATCAAATGAAGAACTTTGAGTGTGCTTATACTTTGTGGAATGATTTGGAGAAACGATATCCAAATTATTCATTGAGTAATCTTGATCAAATTCTTTATAAAGCTATTGCATTTTAGAATATGAAGCCTAGTGATCCTAAATTTGATAATTGTCTATTTGAGCTTAGTGATCTCAAGCAAGCTAAAGGAATCTCTTGTTCCTTATGACGAGGGTTTTCCACTTGATGATGACAATGTGGAGCATGGCTACTACAATGAGGATGAAGAGTTTGATATTGAGTATGAGAAGACCATGAGGTGCTTGAGTCTTATGGCAAACTTCAAAGACTACATGTTCGGTGGAAAAGAGTGGATTCTCGACAGTGGATGCACCGATCACATGACCAGGGATAATGATATGTTCGAAGAGATTACACCGAACCATGGACCGCAAAGGTATGTCACTTTTGGAGATAACTCCAAAGGTAAGGTACTTGTCCTTGGTAAGGTGGTCATATCCCATGATAGCTCCATTAAAAATGTCATGCTTGTTGAATCCCTTGGCTACAATCTTCTTTCCGTATCTAGACTAGCCGACTTCGGTTTTAACGTGCTATTTACTAAAGTTGACTGCCAAGTATTTCGTCAAGATAATCATAAAATTGTCTTTACCGGTTTTTGTAGAGGTGATCTACACTTTGTCGACTTCACTAAAATAGCTCAACCTCGTACTTGTCTTATTGCAAAATCTTCTAAAGGTTGGCTTGGGCATAGAAGGCTAGGACATGTTGGTATGCGTAATCTAGACAAGCTTATCAAAGGAGATCATATCCTTGGTGTTAAACATGTTATCTTTGTAGATCCTGTCAAGCTGGAAAGCAAGTAGGTGGAAATCATCCCGTAAAGAATATCATGACTACTAGGATACCACTCGAGGTGCTTCATATGGATCTTTTTGGTCCCAATGCTTACAAGAGCCTCGGTGGAAATTCTTTTGGTCTAGTCATAGTTGATGATTTTTCTAGATTTATGTGGGTATTCTTCCTTGATGATAAGTCACAGGTACAAAAGATTGTCAAGAACTTTGCTTGCAAGGCCCAAAACCAATTTGAGGTGAAGATCAAGAAGGTTCAGAGTGATAATGGATTGGAGTTCAAGAACACCAATGTGGATACCTTTCTTGACGAAGAAGGGATTTCACATGAGTTCTCGGCTACGTACACACCTCAACAAAATGGACTTGTTGAGAGGAAGAACCGGGCTCTTATTGAGATCGCCAGAACGATGCTTGATGAGTACAAGACTCTAAGACACTTTTGGGCAGAAGCGGTGGAAACGGCCTGTCATGCTACGAATCGACTCTACCTTCACAAGCTTCTCCGTAAAACGGCATACGAGCTACTCACCGGTAACAAACCCCAAGTTGGATACTTTCGGGTATTCGGCTCCAACTGTTACATTCTTGATAAGCATCATCATTCTAAATTTGCTCCTAAATCTTATGAAGGCTTCCTACTCGGTTATGGATCAAACTGTCCCACATGCCGTGTCTACAACAACTTCACTCGAAAAGTTGAAGAGACGGTAGATGTGAAGTTTCATGAATCTAATGGTTTCTTAAGTCGAACAATTGCCAAATGATGTAGGAGATAAGTATCCTTCGGAAGCTATTCAAGATCTATCTATCGGCAAGATTCGTCCCATGGAGGTGAAGGGGAGCACTTCATCAACTCAAGTGGAAGCTCCAACCTCACATCAAGGTGAACCACTGAACGACATGGAGGCATCCATGAGTGGTACACGACAAGATGAAGAGGAGGAGGAAGTACATCAAGATGATCCACCTCGACCTCCCTCACCACCTCCCAAGAGAACAACACCACCAACGACAATGAAGAAGACGATGATGAGGAGGAGGAAGCTCCACCATCCAACAAGCAAAAGCTACCACGAGTTCAAGCAAGAGTGAACAAAAACCATCCCTTAGAGCAAATCTTCGGTGACATACAAACCGGAAGAATTACTCGCTCTAAAACTCGTTTAGCTAACTTTTGTGAGCATTACTCATTTATCTCTAGTATTGAGCCTTTGAAGGTGGAAGAAGCGTTTGAGGACCCCGATTGGGTGAATGCTATGCATGAGGAACTACACAACTTCGAGAGGAATGATGTGTGGGCATTAGTGGAGAAGCCCAAGGACGAGCAAAACGTCATCGGAACCAAGTGGGTGTTTTGGAACAAACAAGATGAAGATGGCCAAGTCGTACACAACAAGGCGCGTCTCGTGTCTCAAGGCTACACCCAAGTAGAAGGTATGGACTATGGTGATACCTATGCTGCCGTTGCTAGACTTGAAGCTATCCGCATTCATCTAGCTTATGCTAATCTCCATGATATCACTGTTTACCAATTGGATATTAAAAGTGCCTTTTTTAAATGGTGAGATTGAAGAAGAGGTCTATGTTAAACAACCTCCTGGTTTTGTGAATCCTAAGAAACCTAATCATGTCTATAAGCTTCGTAATGCTCTCTATGGTCTTAAGCAAGCCCCACGAGCTTGGTACAAATGCTTAACGAAGTTTCTCATTGAAACGGGTTTTGAAATTGGAAAAATTAACGCAACCTTGTTCACTAAAAGAGTTAATGCTGAATTATTTGTATGCCAAATTTATGTGGATGATATTATCTTTGGATCTACTAACCCACATTTTAGTGAGAAATTTGGAAGGTTGATGTCAGAGAAATACAAGATGTCTATGATGTGTGAGCTGAAATTTTTCCTTGGTTTACAAATCAAGCAAACGAGAGAAGGAACTTTCATCTCTCAAACCAAGTATACCAAGGACCTGTTCAAGAAGTTCAACATGCAAGAGTGCAAAGGCATGAAAACTCCCATGCCTACAAGTGGACATGTTGACCTCACCAAAGAGGACAAACCAGTTGATCAAAAGGTTTATCGATCAATGATCGGTTCATTGCTATATCTATGTGTCTCTCATTCCGATGTCATGCTTAGTGTGTGCATGTGCGCTCGTTATCAAGCTACACCTAAAGAGTGTCATCTTAAGGCCGTGAAAAGAATTGTGAGATACTTGATACATACACCAAACTTTGGTATTTGGTATCCCAAGGGATCTTCTTTTGATCTTGTTGGCTACTCCTATTCGGACTATGCTGGAGACAAGGTTGATATAAAATCCACCTCGGTTACTTGCCAATTTCTTGGTAGATCTCTGGTGTCTTGGTCTTCCAAAAAACAAAATTCGGTATCTCTATCTACCACCGAAGCGGAATATATTGCCGCCAGATCCTGTTGTGCACAATTACTATGGATGACTCAAACTCACAAGGATTATGGAATCCATGTGAAACATGTTCCATTGTTGTGTGACAATGAGAGTGCCATTAATATTGCACACAATCCCGTGCAAACATTCTTGAACTAAGCATATTCAAGTTCGTCATCATTTTATTTGTGATCATGTTGCCAAAGGAGATACTAATCTCAAGCATGTGTGTACTAACAAGCAATTGGCCGACATCTTTACTAAGCCACTTGATGAGAAAGTATTTTGTCACTTGAGGAGTGAGTTGAACATCATTGATGCCTCAAACTTGAGCTAACAACTCATTTTTATGCATATGGGGGCTTGAGCTTACATGTCTATTCCTTGATACATATTGACAATATCTTATGTCTTGGAAATCTATGCTCCCTTGTATTGCATCTAACCTTTTGTAGGAACTAGGATGAGCTAAACTCCACAAGATTGCAAACAACTCCAATCATAAGCAATCTTGTCAAAAGCCAAGTATCTACATCCCTACCTTGTGATGGAGGAAGAAGACAACACAAAACATATCCTTGACACATTACCAAGAAATTTTCATTCTTGTAAATTGGAGATATTATGTTCTTCCTTGCATGACTAAGTCTTTGTAGGAGGACCTATCTTGAAAGAAAAGAAGGATTGCCCCCAATCTCCAACTCTTGGGCATCCACAAGAAGACAACTTACAAGCCATGTCATTTACATCACTCAAGGGTATACAAGGAGCAAGGTAATAAAAGAATCAATGGACATTATCATGCATGCATTTCACTCCATGTCCATAGATATCCTCGTATTTGTTCCTTGTGTGGGACTGGCCCATGTAGGTGAGAAGAGTAAGAAACAACGAGGATTGCTCCAAACTAAAGATGATCTTCATCAACTTTGAGCATCCACCTCTACATCACCCACATGAAGTCTTCATCGACAAAACCCAAGGTTAGTTTGTCCCTCTTAGGGGTATGTCACATCAAGGGGGAGCTTTACTCTAAAACTTGAGTTAAAGCATCTCATAAGATGTGACAACATTAAAATGCTTTATGTCAAAATGGCAAACCCATTTGTGCTTAAACGATGAGTATGAGCTGCGATCAAGTATTCTTGCTTGGCTCCTAAGTCAATATACTCTAATATAGGTGACCTAGTCACCGACCATCATCTAGGTGAAGTTTCTTGTTTGGTTCAACTTTTAGTTGCATGATTTCAAGGAACCACTCAATCTACATATAGTTGAAAAAATTCTTTGCAAATCCTTTATGAAAATGCATTGCAAATCTCTTTGATTTTATCGAGACATTCTGAAAAACTGTTTTGACAAAATGGCCAAGAACATATTTGCCAAGTTTTTGTTTTGCATTTTGGAGCCCTCCGGTTAGAAGAATTCGGTCTCAACGACATTGCAGATAAGCCGCACATAAACACATAGGTGCTACCGAATCTCTTTGTCTCGGAGTCACCGATTTTGCAATCTTCTGTGTTCTTTGTCAAAAGTAAATATCTCCAACACTCGATGGACACACGCATTGGGAATCTAGGTTTTAAAATTCAAAAAGTGAAAAAAAAATGCTCTTTAGGACATGATAATCTACATGATTTCCCGACATGGGGCTAAGATGTCGGGGTCAAAGTAACGGCTTGTTCGAGATAAGCTTTGACACATGCCTCTCACAAACCTGAGCATCACACGAAGGGTCGTGGTTCCGAGAGGGAACATGGAGCCTTGTTTGATGACGAACCGCTAGTCGTTGTGTCATTTGACCTAGCTTTTTGTTCATCGTTACAATGCACGAATACGACCGATATCCTGAAATTTGGACATTTTCGAGGTTCAATTAGCATTTTTATACATGAAGTTAGTTTCTAGATATTTAATGGCCATAATTCAAAACTGGAACACATGGACATGTGCAAGATGAAGCAAGAACTGCTGGAAAAATCATATTTATGTACTACTGCTTCCGTTTATATCCCACGTGCAATAAATTTGAAGGAGTTCCAAACATCTTGAGTAACGGTTTGGACACAAGCATTGAGAATCTAAGTTTTTAAATTCAAAAAATAAAAAATGCTCTGAAGTACATGAAAATCTGCATGATTTCCCCACATGGGGCCAAGATGCCGTGGTCAAAGTAACTGCTTGTTCGAGATAAGCTTTGACACACATGGCTCCCACAAATCGGAGGATCACATGTAGGCTCATAGTTCCGAGAGTGAACGTGGGGCGTTGTGTGATGACGAACTGCCAATCGCTGCCTCTTTCAGCCTAGTTTTTATCATCGTCACAATGTACGAATATGACCGTCATCCTAAAATTTGAAAAAATTTGGCGTTCTATTGGCCTTTTTATACATTAAGTTAGTTTCTAGAAATTTAATGGCCATAATTCAAAACTGCAACATATGAACAAGCAAGACAAAGCAACAACCGCTGGAAAATCATATTTATGTACTACTTGCTTCCGTATATATGCCACGAGCAATAAATTTGAAGGAGTTCCAAACATCTTGAGTGACTGTTTGGACACAAAAGCATTGGGAATCTAGGTTTTTATAATCAAAAAATGAAAAAAAAATGCGCCGAAGTACATGAAAATATGCATGATTTCCCGACATGGGGCTAAGATGTCATGGTAAAAGTAACGTATTGTTTGCGATACGCTTTGACACATGTCAAGCCGGCAATGGTTAACTGTTACCCGCATCCCGATGGGTAATTACTCTATTAGGGTACGGGTGCCTGCTTGAATGCCCATCGGGAAGCTGGTGGGTCAAATACCTTACCGAGCGTGCAGGATGGGGATAGGGATGGGATATCATTACCCGCCTTACCCATGAATTGAAGTACTTACATGTGGGCTCTGAAATTAATAGACCCCACATAATTTGTGGCCTCAGTCACCCAAATTTCCACACATCCCACCCCTTTGGCCCAAAATTCCCTAAGAGATAGCAAACCTAGCAACAACATATTTTTTATTGCGTTGAGATACTATTTTTTCTACTGAAATACGTGAAGGTTGTTCTTAAATGCATGTGTGGGTTTCCCCATGGGGATAAAGAACCCGGTGGGGACAGGGATGTGAAACTTTTTATCCCCGCGCACGGGTACGTAGACGGTGACAAGGATGGGAGGGCCGTGATGGGGACGGAGATGGGACTCCAATACCCGCCTGAGTAATCCCCATTGCTCGCTTGAGACAGATGCCTCTCACAAACCGAAGCATCACGAGAAGGCGCGTGGTTCCGAGAGGGAGCGTGGGGCCTTGTGTGATGACGAACCGCCAATCGCTGTCTCATTCGACCTAGTTTTTTTATTGTTACAATGCATGAATCTGAGCTAGACAAAGCCGACAAAGCTTCCCTCGTAAGCCATAAATAGATCCGCGAATTTTCATCGCAAACGGTTCCTATATGGAACCGTGTGCATGCAGTTCACTTTTTCTATTGAATTGTAAAACTATTTTGGGGTACAGCAGTAACGGATATTGTTTTAGTTTTAAGAAAATGATCCCTACCGTGACAATGCGAGAAACGGCATCCAAAAATTAGGAAATATTCGGGGTTCAATTGGCATTTTTATACATTAAGTTAGTTTCTAGAAATTTTACAGCCATAATTCAAAACTGAAACACACGAACATGCAAGATGATGCAAAAACGGCTGGAAAAATCATATTTATGTACTACTTGCTTCCCTACATATGGCACTTGCAATAAATTTTTAGGAGTTCCAAACATCTTGGGTAATGGTTTGGACACACACATTGGGAATCTAGGTTTAAAAATTCAAAACATGAAAAAATGCTCTGAAGTACATGATAATCTACATGATTTCGTGACATGGGGCCAAGATGTCCGGGTCAAAGTAACGGCTTGTTCGAGGTAAGCTTGGACACATGCCTCTCACAAATCGGAGCATCACACGAAGGGTCGTGGTTCCGAAAGGGAACATGGAGCCTTGTTTGACCTAGCTTTTGTTTCATCGTTACAATGCACGAATACGACCGACATCCTGAAATTTGACATTTTCGGGCTTCAATTAGCACTTTTATACATGAAGTTAGTTTCTAGATATTTAATGGCCATAATTCAAAACTGGAACACATGGACATGTGCAAGATGAAGCAAGAACTGCTGGAAAAATCATATTTATGTACTACTGCTTCCGTTTATATGCCACGTGCAATAAATTTGAAGGAGTTCCTAACATCTTGAGTAACGGTTTGGACACAAGCATTGAGAATCTAAGTTTTTAAATTCAAAAAATAAAAAAATGCTGTGAAGTACATGAAAATCTGCATGATTTCCCCACATGCGGCCAAGATGCCATGGTCAAAGTAACTGCTTGTTCGAGATAAGCTTTCACACAAATGCCTCCCACAAACCGGAGGATCACACGTAGGCTCGTAGTTCCGAGAGTGAACGTGGGGCGTTGTGTGATGACGAACGACCAATCGCTGCCTCTTTCGGCCTAGTTTTTTCATCGTTACAATGTACGAATACGACAGTCATCCTAAATTTTGAAAAATTTCGGCATTTTTATGGCATTTTTGTACATTAAGTTAGTTCTAGAAATTTAATGGCCATAATTCAAAACTGCAACACATGAACAAGCAAGACAAAGCAAAAAACGCTGGAAAATCATATTTATGTACTACTTGCTTCCGTATATATGCCACGTGCAATAAGTTTGAAGGAGTTGCAAACATCTTGAGTGACTGTTTGGACACAAAAGCATTGGGAATCTAGGTTTTTAAAATCAAAAAATGGAAAAAATGCGCCGAAGTACATGAAAATATGCATGATTTCCCGACATGGGGCCAAGATGTCGTGGTCAAAGTAATGTATTCTTTGCGATAAGCTTTGACACATGTCAAGCTGGTAATGGTTAACTGTTACCCGCATCCCCATGGGTAATTACTCTATTAGGGCACGTGTGCCAGCTTGAATGCCCATCGGGAAGCTGGTGGGTCAAATACCTTACCGAGCGTGCAGGACAGGGATAGGTATGGGATATTATTACCCACCTTACCCATGAATTGAAGTACTTACGTGTGGGCTCTAAAATTAGTAGACTCCACATAATTTGTGGCCTCAATCACCCAAATTTCCACACATCCCACCCCTTTGTCCCAAAATTCCCTAAGAGATCCCAAACCTTTTATTGTTTATTGTTTATTGCATAGGTGTCACACTCGGATTTACGAGTTCAGACCCCACTCAGAAGTGGTAAAAGTCCTACGTGTCGAGCCCTGGGGCTTAGTGTTTTCTTTGTATGGGGATCTGATTACAGCGAGTTCGTAACCCTTGTCCTGGCATCGGGGGGGAGGCTTATATAGAGTGCGCCGCCACCTGCCGAGGGTCATTACGAGGGCCATTAATGCTAGTAACTACCGGAGTTACTTGAAACTGCCGTGTTAACTACAAGCGTTATAAGTAACATGCTATTCACGGCGCTTTATGTGAGTTAAGTCCCTCGAACGTTAGAGCTCCCGCGTCATCTCTGCTTCGTCGTGCCCGAGTGCTGAAGCGTGGCAGACTGGCTGGTCGACGTCCGAGTGACTCCAAGCATCCCAGTGCATCTTGTACATTCGTCCGAATGCTGAAGTAGTCCACGGACTTCTGTAAACTCGTAGGACCCTAGGAGTGCCCTAGATTCAAGGTCAATGACCGTACCCAGGGTAGGTGACCTCGTCAGTAGCCCCCGAATCGGTTGAGGATTTGGGAGTCGAGTGGCCGACGAGTCGTAACGTCGGCAGCGCCTCGGGAGTGCTTGGAAACAAGCCGAACTGTTTCCCACTCGGTTTCGAAACCACAATCGGAATATTCGAATCACTCGACCTGGTGCAGATCAGCTCCCGGGGGAGTCAATCTTAAGGCTTGAAGATGAGACTATTGGAATATTCGTGTGACCTCCATTCATGTACTTTAGGAGTAGCTGGAGGTTCATCCGAGTGCTCGACGAGTCTTCTTGTTTTTCTTGGTGAGTTTTGGCACGTCGGAACACATCAGTGAATGCGGAGTTCACTCGGATCCTGGCGTCGCAAAATCCCCGGCGATTTCAAAATCGTGGGAAAGCGCGTGCACGCGACGTGACGGTTGTGTCAGGAAAGTGGGGGAGGTGGCCGCAGCGCCTCGATTCTCACGCCGTGAATTTCACCACGCGTCCCCGCAACACTGTCCCAGAGATACTACGGGTCTGCATGCGTCCGTCGATTGCGCGATTGCAATGGATCTGATGGCCAGGATTTCGCCGAGTCGGAGTATAAAAAGGAGACCGGGGGGCTGAAAAGGAAAACATCTTCATTCTCCCCCTTCTCGAGCTCCTCCACGGTTCCGCCGATTACTCCGTCCATGCCACCAGATCGCCAATTCGCCGCTGCGCCCCGCCGGAGATGACGATAAGCTCCACCGCGAAGGCCGAGAAGGCAAAGAAGGCCTCGCGTGAGTCATCCTCAAGCGCGGGCCCCCCGGTTGGCTTCGTCCAGGGCGACTGGCTGGCGTCTTGGACCACTGCCAGTCGGCTGAGGGACCTAGAGTGCGAGGGCCTCCTGGTCGCCGGGAGCTGGCGGCTACCGGAGAAGGGAGAAGTCGAGCCCGCGCCGTGTGGGAACGAGTGGGTATTCCTCACAACTCACCTCGACCGAGGTTTTTCTCTGCCTCCGCATCCTTTCTTCCGAGCGTTCCTGGATTTCTTTGGGGCTCAACTCCACCATCTTCCCCCAATTCCATCACATATCTGGCCGCATTCGTTTCTCTTTGCAAAACCTTCCTCAGATGCCACCCCCATTGGGGTTTATTCAAGCATTTATTCACATGCCGAGTGATGACGGTGAAGAAAACCGCTTTGACTGAGGAGAAGACGAATGTAGTTCAACTGTGTGGGGGCTTAGGTATCCAGCTGAGGCGTAAAGGTAGTTTCCCTGTGATGACTTTCCCAGACACGGTCAAGGGCTGGAAGTTGACTTGGTTTTACTGTGAGGACATCCCAGTCGGGGAGGGTCAGTCGGGCCTCCCACCGTACTCGGCTGAACGTATTCGGCGTCTGCCCAAATTGATCATGTCCAAGGAGGAGAAGGTAGAAGTAGATATTCTTGTGATTGCACTAGTATCCCTCGTGAACCAAGGTATCAACGGTCTGGACCTGCTGGAGGTCTTCTTCCAGAGAAGGATTCAACCATTGCAGGCCAGGGCCTATCCTATGTGGCGGTACTCGGGTCCGAGTGACCCCTTGCGTACGCACCCGAAGGAGCTCAGCGCATAGGCAGTGGCGAACAAGCTCAAGGCTATAACTGACGGTGTCCTGGACTAGGGGGTACTCACCACGTCGTCCCCCGACCAAAGGGTCGGGCCGAGGACCCCCAGGGCGGTTCAGTAATGGGCCAGTTCGGACAGCCCATGATGCATACGAGGAAGATTGCACAAGACTTGGTGATCAAGACAAGGACCCTTCTCCACCGACGTAGCCGACTAGGACTCTTGTTATCCTAGGCCTCTTGTGTGTTATATAAGCCGAGGCCAGGCTAGTCATTAGGGACAAGGAGATCATCATAGATCATATCATCATACGAGCATAGCTCTTAGGGTTTAGACCACTACATACGATCTCGAGGTAGATCAACTCTGTACTCGATACACCATCATCAATACAAACAAAGCAGGATGTTGGGTTTTACCTCCATAGGAGGGCTCGAACCTGGGTAAACACCGTCTCCCTTGTCTCCTGTTACCCATCGATCCAAGACCCACAGCTCGGGACCCCCTACTCGAGATCCGCCGGTTTTGACACCGGCATTGGTGCTTTCATTGAGAGTTCCGCTGTGGCTAGAAGGATCGATGGCTCGTCTGCATATTGTAGTTTTTTCTGGACAGCGAATTTGTGTTCGTCGTCCCCGTTTCCTCGAGCGTCGTTTTGACGGTTGCTTCGGTGGAATTGTGCGGAATTGTATCTATAACAACCCTGCAAAATTTCCTCGCGTTTCGATGGAGGAATATCCGGCAATCTCCAATACACCGGAGCCCTATCGAATCTGGATGGGAATCTGGATGAGTTTAAGACAAGGTGTCCAGTATTTATCCCGGATATCCGTTGGAAAATCCCACCGTTCATCGGCTGTGGAATTACTATACCGATCACCCCTCAAATTTTCAGCTCGATCCGACCGTCCAAACTCCGGGAAACGTCCGATGAGTACAACGAATTTTGGATCTATTTTCTGCGCGAAAACTAATCCGACCCGAGTTCATCTTTTTCATGAACGGGTTGTGAGGCGTCCTTTTTGAAGGAAATTTTCTCATCACCTCGGTGAACCGACCAAGAGTTCGGCATCGCGAGGGCCGAATAATCATCAAGAGAACCTCGTCATCCGGGGGTTGTACGGGTCGGGCGCTCCGTTGCTTCATCAAGCCAGCATTGACCTCGTCACAAATTCCGACCTGCGTCGGCATCGCCGCGCCGTTACTTTTTCAAGCTGACGTCCACCACGCCGACCTGCATTTACACGTCAGCTGGCATGGGGCTCTAGCGTCACCTTACCAATCTGCTCCGTCACCTAGGCTATACCGAGGGCTTCGTCATCTCCTCATCAACCCGCTCCGTGGACTTCGGCGTCACCAGCCGACCAGCTTCGACACATCGGCTGGCATGAGAATTCGGTGTCACCAGCCGACCAGCTTCAACACCTCGGCTGGCATGAGAATTTGGCATCACCAGCCGACCAGCTTCGACACCTCGGCTGGCGTGAGACTTCGGCGTCACCAGTCAACCTGCTTCGACACCTCGGCTGGCATGAGACTTCGCCGTCACCAGCCGACCTGCTCCGTCACCTTGGCTAGACCGGGGGCTTTGGCATCTCTTCATCAACCTACTCCAGGGACTTCGGCGTCACCAGCCGACCAGCTTCGCCCTGTTAGCTGGACCAGGGACTTCGCCTCTCCACATCGACCGTGCAGCGTTGCCACTTCGTCAAGCCGAACTCTTCGCTCAGGCACCTCGGCGCCCAGGCCATATTCCTTTACTTATTTGCTTCATTTAAAATTAACTAAGTAGAAGATTTTTTTAATATATTATTACCTTTATTTGTTATTACTCTTGGTTTGCACTATATTGTGTGCACAGGTAATCGACTTCGGCTGTGTCATGCGTTCACCTTGGCGTGCCTACATCGTCGTCCCGCCTCCATCAACAAAATTGTGTCGTCGACATGGTCGACGGACCTGGGGGCTTCACTGTCACGCTGCCGAACTACTCTCCTCGGCTGGACCGGGGGCTTCGCCTCGCCGCAGCAACCGTGTTGCGTTGCCACTTCTCGACCCGAGCTCTTCGCTCGATTACCTCGGGCTTGGGGGCTGGGACCTCTGCCTGGCCGAGGACTACGTCTTCGTCATGCCACAACCCCGAACCGCACCGAGCACATTAACCAGCTAAGTCATTTTCTTGCTTAGCTCTCTTTGAAATTTTATTTTTTGTTCGGTGCAACCAAACATTATATTTTTTGTTAAGCAAAAAAAACTTGGTTTGTTAAAAATTTATTTACCCGATTTAACCGGGGGCTCTTAAATTTGTATGAGCCGTTTTATAATAACTGTGTTTCTTCTTAGTCGTTGCAAAGTCTTTTTCTACTACTCCTTTTTCCGTCACTAGTGTGTGGTCAATAGCCGGATAGCCTGGTTTCTTTCTAAAGCCGCTCGAGTTTAGCTCGCTAAACAGGCCTCAGAGAAACACTCCGCCGTCCGGATATGGAGGTTGAAGCCAAAGGCTGACCCGCTTGGAGTCCGGAGATCGGATGTATCAGGTTAAAGCACGACCGAAGCACAAATTAAATTTTAGACCAATTTTGGATTGGCACAATTTTCTTTTATCTAAACATAAAGTTTTTTGCATACATTTTTTTGGTATTTCCGAGCATAACTCTTGCAGTACAATGCCAGATGCAGTTCACGCATCGGCAGTATTAAAGGGGGGGGGGTCTGCGGTTAACACCGAACCCACCAAACATCGAGGTACTCCATGTAGTCCTCGGCAAAATGTCCTCGGTATTTCGCATTTATATGCATTGATTTCGAGTTGTGTCTTTGGTCTATAGCTGGATTGCCCGACTCCTGTGCTTACCCCTTACGTTTCTGCTTTGTTCGGCTAAGGGGTAAAGGGAGAATCACTGCGATTGTCACTTCCGGTTTAACTGGTTAAGTGCCTCAGTTGGAGAAAGCCGAAAGCTGACTGTCACAACAAGCGTAAATCGGTCAGCAAACCGCAGGCGGTGTTCAACCAAATATAGCCGATCGAGGTTATCCGAGTAAAACGAAGGGCCTTTCTTTCTTGAAAAGGCCAAGTTGTGGGTGGTTCGACCTTGAATAATCTGAGGAGTCGACGTATACCGGGGGCTATTAAGTTGCCCCCAAACATATGCTCCTATGACTAAGTGAAAGTTATAAAGCCTAAATATCTGATTGCCTCGTTTCCACTAACACAACCGCCTACGGGCACCGAGACGTCGGCTAAGGGTTGTCTTGTTTGTACGAAAACACCCTACGTAGCTTCTACAAAGGGGTGGAAGCCGACGATAGGCCACTTTCAGATTATAAACAGTCGCGACGGAGTCAAAATAAACCATACCGAGGGTTCCTTGTGGCACCTCGGCATAGATACATTGGGATTCCTGGAGAGCCCAACATATCATCAACGTTTGTATTTAATATACGAACGCTACCTTCCAAAGTGATCGTTATAACGCCATAGATATGCATCAGTTTGACTTATGATTTTGGCCAAGCTGGGTTGCCTGGCTCCTGTGCTTCCCCACTACGTTCCCGATTGTTCGGCTAGGGGGTAAAGGGAGCACCCCTGTGATTGTTACTTCTGGGTCATCCGGGTTAGTACCTCAGATTGGATGAAGCCGAAAGCTAGCCTCTTAAGAATATAATTGTTCGGCAACGACGGAAGTGAAATTTTTGGTTCATTAAAGACCACAGAGTTCGGGAACATTCCCCGAACTAAATCCTCAATATTTTTCTCCCACGTCGATCGGTGTTGAGGTTTCACGATGATGGTCAACATAATATCCTGGGAAAAGGAACTTATAAATGAACTATTTTTCCCAGAAGATGTTTCTTATAACATATCTCTCCGCGTACCTTTGTTAATAAAACCGCATGGCCGGATTGCCTTGTTTGCCGTAAATCTTTGCCCTTATAAAGGCTTTATAAAGTAGGACAAACACTCCTCGGCTACTAGCCAAGGAGGATGAAGCCGATGGTCGGTCAACAAAGTCTTGTACAATGCGGATCTGAGCATTAATGATGTAAAGTACTTGGATACGTAGAATCATTACACATAAAATGTGTCAAACGTAACAAAGTTTGTGTCAAACAAATATCGATCCTTAATTCGACCACCCATGCCCAAATTAAGGCTCGGGGGCTACTGCATTGCATATTCAATGCAGCAAATTCAAAGTGCAATACGGTTTCTGAGGAGATTCGATCCTTAGGTTGGTCCGCCGCACCCAACCCGAGTCTCGGAAACTACTGCGTACCGCGTTTACATCCCAAACGAATGCCGCCGAGCAAGAACTTGATCCTCAGGCCGATTTTGCAAATCGACCTAAGTCTTAGGGTCTACTGGGATTAGTGGTTTTATTTTGATTATTATTTTTTCCTTCAGGGGCATCTCAGGTTTTAGACCGACACGCACCTTGAGGGCTACTGGCTATATATCTCGACAGAGAATAAATTGCACCAATCAAAAATATCCACAAAAAATCAGCCCGCGGTCGGGGTGGTGCACCAGCTCGGAAGCAGTCCGGCATAAAGCTCGGGCGCAAGTGGCTGGCTCCATAGAGGGCATTTCCAGCATTAAGCTTTGGAGCTCGGACGCTGATCATCGTTGGAGCTCGGATGCGGTCTAGCGTTGGAGCTCGGAAGCATTCCGGCATAAAGCTCAAGACCAAAGACATTTTGGAAGTAGTCCGACATAAAGCTCGAATGCGAACGGCTGGCTCCATAAAAAACTATCCCGATATTTAAGCTCGGATGAACTACTTCAAATATTCAGAGACCGAGGTATCCTATGACACCTCGGATGCCGACCATCGTTGGAGCTCGGGCTCAGAAAGACACCTCGGATACAGTTCGGCGTTGGAGCTCGGACACAAGAGGATACCGCCACACGGGGAACACTTCGGACCTGAGTTGTGGCATAAAAATAATGAGGCATTAAAAAAGGCCGATAACTTAAAGGGGCTCCTCGGATGCCCGACTTGTGAACTCTTGGGATTCACCTCGGCGATCCTCAAGATCAGTGATGGGAAGATTTATTGAACTAGTTTTCAAGACCGACGGCCGAAGACGAAGAACTGTTCGGAAGAACCAAGGAGCATCCCTAACTTGAAGACTGGTTCAGGGGGCTACAGACGGTGTCCTGGACTAGGGGGTACTCACCATGTCATCTCCCGACCAGTGGGTCGGGCCGAGGACCCCCAGGGCGGTTCATTAATGGGCCAGTTCGGACAGCTCATGATGCATACGAGGAAGATTCCACAAGACTTGGTGATCAAGACAAGGACCTCTCTCCACCGACGTAGCCGGCTAGGACTCTTGTTATCCTAGGCCTCTGGTGTGTTATATAAGCCGAGGCCAGGCTAGTCATTAGGGACGATCAGATCATCATAGATCATATCATCATACGAGCATAGCTCTTAGGGTTTAGACCACTACATACGATCTCGAGGTAGATCAACTCTGTACACGATACACCATCATCAATACAAACAAAGCAGGACATAGGGTTTTACCTCCATAGGAGGGCCCGAACCTGGGTAAACACCGTCTCCCTTGTCTGCTGTTACCCATCGATCCAAGACCCACAGCTCGGGATCCCCTACCCGAGTTCCGCCGGTTTTGACACTGAAAATAACCCCGGCTCGAGATAACCCCAGGGGCTCGAGACGAGTGCCGCCATACTCGGTCGAGAATCCAGCAAATGAGGTAATTCCAAGTGCCAAGCTCAAGGCTATTATTTCCGATTGATGTAAACTTCATTTGGCAAATATTGATTGACGTAACTTCCATTCGACAGGGCATCATAGACATGGTGAGCTTAATACCTGCTGGCGACCACACCCCTGCTGACGTGGCGAGCGACAACGAGCGTCATGACAACTCGGACGAAGAGGAGGAGTACGTGGAGGATAGTGACGGTGGAGTGGACGAGAAGGAGTCAGAGCCAGGAGACGAGATGACGTCTTCTCCCTCGAAGGAGGTTCTTCCTGCACCCCGCACGAAGACGCGCCAGGACCCTAGGATCCGAGGAGGTAACGCAGGAGGGCAGGTCATCGCCAAGTCTTCTGCAGCTAATCCCTCCACTCGGACCTCGAAACGTGGACGTGCCGAGCCTGCTCTATCTCCAGAGAAGATTGCGAAGCAGCTGAAAACCACCGCCAGCAAACCTCGCAAGGCGGTGTTGCCCAAGACCAAGATCAGTGTGCCGGTGGACTCTGCGTAAGTGTTCTTGTTCCGATTGTCACCTCAAAGGACTGACCGAATGAGGTAACATTCCGAGTGATTCTTCTGCAGGGCTGATACGTCGACTGCTTGGCTAGGGAAGGATAAGGCCGAGGTTGACGCCGCGTCTTCGAAAGGTAACACTCGGTTTTGCCCCTACGCAATCTTTGAATTCTTCGTTTCTGCCTAGGACTTATTACCGAATGATCTCCAAATGTCTGCAGGTCCACCAGAAGTGATCAAGATCGATGTGGGCAAGACTGAACCACCACATCCCGCCGCAGGCGAATATGTTATGATGCCAGACGCCTCTCCTATTAGGGCGCCAATGCCAGCCCAGCAGATTCCTCCCGGGGCCGAAGCCACACTCGGATCCTGTTTGACTAGCCCTCCTGCAACCGGTGCATTTGAACTGTACCGTGTCCTAGAGGACCGGGTGGGAGCAGGCAAAGAGGCTCTGATCCAGGTGAAACTAGTGAGTAACAAGATGAAAGGCCTCTGCAACGCCAGCGAAGCTCTGGAGAAGAACGTCCGTGTAAGTGCCCTTGTAAGTTATGTCTTCATTAGGAAATGCTTGCTTTATATGCTGTTTCTTGGAGTCCCGAGTGGGTTTGCGTCGGGGACACACCCACTGGGTGTGTTTTTTTTATTCCAGTGGGAGCACGCCTAGCGCACCCACTGGGTATAGTCCCCAAGACTACTGTCGACCGAGTTGGTTGGCTGGAGTCTGAGAATCCATGATATGTGTGAAAAATGGTTGTAGATATACTTGTCCAAGAGAATGCGATTATGAATCTTCTCGAGTGATTAGGTACTTGTCGAAGAGGATGCGGTGATAGTTCATGGACCAGAGCCTCTCGACGTTGACAGTCGGGGTGTTGAACTCGTAGATATCTAGTGGGGGCTTGCTGAGCGCACCCACTGGGTGTAGTCCCCGAGACTGTCGTCGACTGAAGCAGTCGGTGGGAGTCTGATAATCCGAATGATATTGATGGTAACAACTCTTTCCAAATGATTTGATACTTGTCGAAGAGGTTGCGGCGATGGTCCATGGACCAGAGCATCTCGACGTTGACCTTCAGGATGTAGAACCTATAGTTCTCCAGTGGGGGCACGCTGAGCGCACCCACTAGGTGTAGTCCCTGAGGCTACCGTCGACTGAAGCAGTCGGCGGTAGTCTCAAAATTCGAATGATATTGAACTTTAATCTTGTATCCGACTGTTGTCTCTGATGTTCCTTTTTTCCTTTTTACAGAGTGTGTGTGAGCTCGGGGCTTGTTACAACACCCTTGAGAAGGAGGTACAAGACTTGCGTCGGAGCCTTGAGGATGAGAAGGCTAAGAATACTCGTCTGGAACAAGAAAAGCGATCACTCGGAGGTAATCGAATCTTGACCGACTACTTTAAACTCGATCCTTTTCTCTGTCCGACTGAAAGCACTTCATCAGTTGTACGTAGTGAAAATCTTTGGCTTACTGAGCGACTCCGGGCTTCCATTTCTTTAGAGACCATGAAGGAGGCCCTGGAGAAGGGAGACCAAGAACTGGCGGCTACCCAGAAGGAAGCCAGTCAAAAAATGAAGGAAGCTGAGGACAAGCTGAAATCCCTCGCGAAGTGGGACGAGGAGAAGAAGGCATTGGAGGATGTTTCCAAGAGGTCCACAGCAGAAGCAGTTGAAGACAAGGCGAAGCTGAAGCAACTCATCTCCAAGAAGTTGGAGCTGGAGAAGTTCATCGAGGACTATGGCGATGACAGGAATGAGAAGCTCAAAGGTATTTTATTAATCTGAATGCACTTCAGGTTGCTTTGTTTCTTCACTCGTCTTCTTCTCACCCTCCTTCCCCTTTGCGTATTCGACAGATTTCAGCATGGACATCGAGGAAGAAACCTCAAAGATCGAGAAGGAGTTGGATCCGAAATTAGGCCTCCTTGTCGGTGTCAAAACCGGCGGATCTCAGGTAGGGGGTCCCGAGCTGTGAGATTAGGATCGATGGTTAACAGGGGACGAAGGAGACGATATTTACCGAGGTTCAGGCCCTCCTATGGAGGTAAAACCCTACGTCCTGCTTGGTTGTATTGATGTGTATGAAGATTGCAGAGTCAATTTACCTCGAGATCAAGTAGCCAGAACCCTAGATGAGCTTGTCTGCCCTCTACAATCTAAACCCCCTGGTTTATATAGACACCGGGGGTACCTAGGGTTTACAGATGAAAAGTCTCCAGCCGAAAGTAAAGGACGCTGATCTTCTCCTCGTAACTTGGAGTGCACGCCGGGTCTTCGGAGGTTTCCTTCTAGAATACGGGGTCGTGGAATATCTTGGCCCTTCCTGCGATAATCAGAGAGCGGCCCACAAAGCCGGCCTATGAGAGATAGGCCGGCGGTTGATGTCCCACAAGTATAGGGGATCTATCGTAGTACTTTCGATAAGGAAGAGTGTCGAACCCAACGAGGAGCAGAAGGAAATGACAAGCGGTTTCAGTAAAGCATTCTCTGCAAGCACTGAAATTATCGGTAACAGATAGTTTTGTGATAAGATAATTCGTAACGGGTAGCAAGTAAGAAATGTAGCAAAGATGCAGCAAGGTGGCCCAATCCTTTTTGTAGCAAAGGACAACCCTGGACAAACTCTTATATAAAGCAAAGCGCTCCCGAGGACACATGGTAATTTCTGTCAAGCTAGTTTTCATCATGCTCATATGATTCGCGTTCGTTACTTTGATAATTTGATATGTGGGTGGACCGGTGCTTGGGTGCTGCCCTTACTTGGACAAGCCTCCCACTTATGATTAACCTCTGTCGCAAGCATCCGCAACTACGAAATAAGAATTAAGAGAAATCTAACCATAGCATGAAACATATGGATCGAAATCAGCCCCTTACGAAGCAACGCATAAACTAGGGTTTAAGCTTCTGTCACTCTAGCAACCCATCATCTACTTATTACTTCCCAATGCCTTCCCCAAGGCCCAAATAATGGTGAAGTGTCATGTAGTCGACGTTCACATAACACCACTAGAGGAGAGACAACATACATCTCATCAAAATATCGAACGAATACCAAATTCACATGATTAATTATAACAAGACTTATCCCATGTCCTCAGGAACAAACGTAACTACTCACAAAGCGTATTCATGTTCATAATCAGAGGAGTATTAATTATCATTAAGGATCTGAACATATGATCTTCCACCAAGTAAACCAACTAGCATCAACTACAAGGAGTAATCAACACTACTAGCAACCCACAGGTACCAATCTGAGGTTTTGAGACAAAGATCGGATACAAGAGATGAACTAGGGTTTGGAGAGGAGATGGTGCTGGTGAAGATGTTGATGGAGATTGACCCCCTCTCGATGAGAGGATCGTTGGTGATGACGATGGCTTCAAATTTCCCCCTCCGGGAGGGAAGTTTCCCCGGCAGAACAGCTCCGCCGGAGCCCTAGATTGGTTCTGCCCAAGTTCCACCTCGAGACGGCGGCGCTTCATCCCGAAAGTTCTCTTATGATTTTTTCCAGGTCAAAACCCTCCATATAACAGAAGATGGGCACCGGAGGGCTGCCAGGGGGCCCACAAGCCACTAGGGCGCGCCCTGGGGGGTAGGGCACGCCCTCCAGGCTTGTGGCTGCCTGGTGGGTCCCCTCTGGTACTTTCTTCGCCCAGTATTTTTTACATATTCCAAAATAATTCTCCATAGATTTTCAGGACTTTTGGAGTTGTGCAGAATAGTTATCTCAGATTTGCTTTTTTTCCAGTCCAGAATTCCAACTGCCGGCATTCTCCCTCTTCATGTAAACCTTGTAAAATGAGAGAGAAAAGGCATAAGTATTGTACCAAAATGTGTAACAACAGCCCATAATGCAATAAAGATCAATATAAAAGCATGATGCAAAATGGACGTATCAACTCCCCCAAGCTTAGACCTCGCTTGTCCTCAAGCGAAAGCCGAAATCAAAAAATATGTCCACATGTTTAGAGATAGAGGTGTCGAAAAAATAAAATACGGACATGAAGGCATCAGGATCATCTTTAGAACAGCAATACTTATTGATATATAATTTCTTATACCAGAGTAACAATTCATTCACAGGGTAAAGTATGAATCAAGAAACCTATTGAGAACCAACAAACTATGATCTCAGTCATTGAAGCAATTGTAATTTATCAGAGCATCGGAAAGAGTCAATATAAGAGCTTGTAAAGCAAATCCACATACTCAATCATCTTTTAGTCTTTCATAATTGCTAACACTCACGCGGTAATTATGAGGTCAAAGCTTTCATTGGACACAGAGAAAGATAGGGGCTTATAGTTTTGCCTCCCAACTATTTACCTCAAGGGTAATGTCAACAGAAATAGCTCATGATCACCCCATCCGAGTGGATATGTGTGTCTAGATCATGCCCCAACACATGACGCTTGCCAAGAGAGAAAGGCGAAATAAAGGAAGTGGTGAAGATCACCACGACTCTTGCATAAAGGTAAGTACTAGAAAATAAAAGTAACAGATAGGCCCTTCGCAGAGGCAAGCAGAGGTTGTCATGCGCTTTTATAGTTGGATGCGCAATCTCTTAATGCAAAAGAACGTCACTTTATATTGCCGCTTGTGATAAAGAACTTTATTATGCAGTCTGTCACTTTTATTTCTTCCATATCACAAGTTCGTATAAAGTTTATTTTCCTCACACTAATAGATCATACATATTTAAAGAGCAATTTTTATTGCTTGCACCGATGACAACTTACTTGAAGGATCGTACTCAATCCATAGGTAGGTATGGTGGACTCTCATGGCAAAACTGGGTTAAGGGTGTTTGGATGCACAAGTAGTATCTCTACTCGGTGCGTAAGTTTTGGCTAATATGGTGTGGAAGCAAGCGTCACATGTTAAAGGATCTATAACCATATAACTTCTATTCGGAAATAAGCAAACATAACCCATTATGTTGTCTTTCTTGTCCAACATCAACTTCTTAGCATATAATATTTTAATGAGTGCTCACAATCATAAAATATGTCCAAGATAATATATTTATATGTGAACCTCTCTTTCTTTATTACTTCATTTTAATTGCAACAATGACCAATCGCTATGTTTGTCAACTCACAACAAATTTCAATCGACATACTTCTTATATGTGAAGTCATCACTGCCCATAAGATCACCATATGTACTCTTTGCTTTTATTCTATTCTTCTTTCTATTTCTTTTTCTCAGGATCATAGCAAGCAAGCAAAGCCCTCAACTCAAAACTACTTTTTATTATATAACTCTTGGACTCGCTTACATAGTGGGAACATAAAGCAAAACTCAAAACTAGATTACACTAAAAACTTCATTCTACGAGATCAAGATATAACCAAAAGGATCGAACTGATAAAAACGATGAAAGTAAAAGATGTGATGGTGATACGATACCGGGGCACCTCCCCCAAGCTTGGCACAAGCCAAGGGGAGTGCCCATACCCATGTGTTTAGTTGTCTTTCTTCGGAGGTGGTGATGTTGGAGAAGGATCTTTAAGCTTGTTCAGTTTCCTCTTAAGCATAAAATTCTGTTCCCTCAGATCGTCTACTTCCTGCTCGAGCTTCAATATCCTTTGACATAATTCTTGCCTGCTCTCCTGCAGAAAACGAGAAGGGATAAATAGAACCTTGGGTTTTCTCCTTGTGTTTGGGAGGCTCGATTTCCTAAACTCCACGTGCATATCTCCTGGTTGAGGCAGGGGGATCTCTTCTTCATCCGAGCTTTCTTCCTCATACTTGCCTTCTTGTTCCTCCTTCGAGAACAATCCATAAGGATCTAAGTCCCCATAGAGCTTGGGATTGGCAAGATAATGCGATACATAGCTCTCCCCATCGGAATCTTGGGACGACATATTGCTCTAAATCTGCTGCAGAAATAGCTCAAAACGAAAACAGGAGGTATTGTCGTGATACGAAGGTCCAAGCCTTCGGGAGATTATATAATGAATTTTTACCTACCTAAAGGAGTATATGACAAGAAAACGGAGTCCGGAGGATACACGGGGTGGCCACAAGCCACAAGGGCGCGCAAGGGGGGTAGGGCGCGCCCTACTGGCTTGTCGCCTCCTCGTGCACTTTTCGGACTACTTTAAATTTTCCTAAATTATTAAATATTCCAAAACGGAGAAGAATTGATATTGGAAAAGTTTTGGAGTCGGTTTGCTTACCGTACCACATACCTATTCCTTTTCGGAGTCTGAAACGTTCTGGTAGGTCTCCCTAATGTACTCCTCCGGAGTTATGGTATTGATAATATTTGTTTCAACATTTATAGGAGTACCTGAGATATAATGTTTGATTCTTTGCCCGTTTACCACCTTCGGATTTGTGCCTTCGGCGTTGTTGATCTTGATGGCACCGGAACGATACACTTCCTCGATAATGTAAGGTCCTTCCCATTTAGAGAGAAGTTTTCCTGCAAAAAATCTTAAACGAGAATTGTATAGCAAGACATGGTCACCTACATTGAATTCACGCTTTTGTATCCTTTTATCGTGCCTTCTCTTAACCTTTTCTTTAAACAACTTGGCTTTCTCATAGGCCTGGGTCCTCCATTCATCAAGTGAGCTAATGTCAAATAACCTCTTCTCACCAGCAAGTTTGAAATCATAGTTGAGCTCTTTGATTGCCCCTTTATGTTCTAGTTCTAGAGGTAAGTGACATGATTTACCATAAACCATTTTATACGGAGACATACCCATAGGGTTTTTGTAAGCAGTTCTATAGGCCCATAATGCATCATCAAGTTTCTTAGACCAATTCTTTCTACATCTATTGACACTCTTTTGCAAGATCAATTTAATTTCTCTATTGCTTAATTCTACTTGACCACTAGACTGGGGATGATATAGAGATGCAATTCTATGATTAACATCGTACTTAGCAAGCAATTTACAGAAAGCACCATGAATAAAGTGTGAACCACCATCAGTCATTAAATATCTGGGGACTCCAAATCTAGGGAAAATACCTTCTTTCAGCATTTTAATAGAAGTGTTATGATCAGCACTACTAGTTGGAATAGCTTCTACCCACTTAGTAACATAATCAACAGCAACTAGAATATAAGTATACCCGTTGGACTTTGGAAAAGGTCCCATATAATCAAAACCCCAAACATCAAATGGTTCAATAACAAGAGAGTAATTCATAGGCATTTCCTGACATCTACTAATATTACCTATTCTTTGACATTCATCACAAGATAAGACAAACTTACGAGCATCCTTGAAGAGAGCAGGCCAATAAAAACCAGATTGTAATACCTTGTCTGCAGTTCTATCTCCAGCGTGGTGTCCTCCGTAGGCCTTGGAGTGACACTTGCGTAGGATCTGTTCCTCTTCATGCTCAGGTACACAATGTCTAATAACACCATCTGCTCCTTCTTTATAAAGGTGTGGATCATCCCAAAAGTAATGTCTTAAATCATAGAAGAACTTTTTCTTTTGTTGGTATGTGAAACTAGGTGGTATAAATTTAGCAACAATATAATTAGCATAATGAGCATACCATGGAGCATTACGTGAAGCATTTATGACAGCTAATTGTTCATCAGGAAAGCTATCATCAATAGGTAGTGGGTCATCAAGAACATTCTCTAACCTAGACAAGTTATCTGCTACGGGGTTCTCAGCACCCTTTCTATCAACAATATGCAAGTCAAATTCTTGTAGCAAGAGAACCAATCTAATAAGTCTAGGTTTAGCATCTTTCTTTTCCATAAGATATTTAATAGCAGCATGATCAGTGTGAATAGTTACTTTGGAATCAACAATACAAGGTCTGAACTTATCGCAAGCAAACACAACTGCTAAAAATTCCTTTTCAGTGGTAGCATAGTTTCTTTGAGCACTGTCTAGAGTTTTACTAGCATAATGGATACCATTTAATTTCTTATCAACTCTTTGTCCTAGAACAGCGCCAACGGCATAATCACTAGCATCACACATAATTTCAGAGGGTAGGTTCCAATCAGGTGGTTGAACAACAGGTGCAGAAATCAAGGCTTTCTTAAGAATTTCAAATGCTTCTACACAATCATCATCAAAAACGAATGGAACATCTTTTTGCAAAAGATTAGTGTGAGGCCTAGAAATCTTAGAGAAGTCTTTAATAAACCTCCTATAGAAACCATCATGACCAAGGAAACTTCTTATACCTCTGATATCCGTAGGACATGGCATTTTTTCAATAGCATCAACTTTAGCTTTATAAACTTCAATACCTCTTTCGGAGATTTTGTGCCCCAAGACAATACCTTCATTAACCATAAAGTGACACTTTTCCCAATTCAAGACAAGATTAGTTTCTTCACATCTCTGCCTCTAGAAGCTTTAATATTTAATTTCTTACCACTTCTTTCATTTTAGGATTTAACCGTCGTTGGTGATCAACAACTGGTTTAGCATCAGGCTCCATATTAATTTTATGCTGACATAGAGTGGGACTAATGCCCTTAAGATCATCAAGAGTATATCCAATAGCAGCACGGTGCTTCCTCAGAGTTTTCAATAATCTCTTTTCTTCATGCTCTGAAAGGTTAGCACTAATAATAACAGGATATATCTTCTTTTCATCAAGATAAGCGTATTTCAGAGTATCCGGTAATTGTTTAAGCTCAAACACGGGATCACCCTTGGGTGGACGAGGATCCCCAAGTATTTCAACAAGCAGGTTGTGTTTCAAAATAGGATGTTGATCAAACAAAATCTTATCTATTCCATTCCTTTCATTCATATGCATATCGTTTTCATGGTCTAGCAAGTATTGTTCTAAGGGATCAGTATGAGGCACAACAATAGAAGCAAGACCAACAATTTCATCTTTACTAGGCAATTCTTTGTCATGGGGTTGTCTACGAAATTTAGAGAAATTAAAATCATGGGACACATCCCCAAAACTTACAGTAACAGTTTCTTTCTCACAATCTATCTTAGCATTAACAGTATTCAAGAAAGATCTACCAAATATAATGGGACAAAAATCATCTTGTGGGGAACCAAGGACAAGAAAATCAGTAGGATATTTTATTTTCCCACACAAGACTTCAACATCTCTAACAATCCCAACTGGTGCTATATTATCTCTATCAGCAAGCTTAATGGTAACATCAATTTCTGCTAATTCAGCTGGTGCAATATCATTCATAATTTCTTGGTACAAGGTAAAGGGAATTGCACTCACACTAGCACCCACATCACATAAGCCATGATAACAATGATCTCGTATTTTAACAGAAACAACAGGCATGCCAACAACAGGTCTATGTTTATCTTTAGTATCAGGTCTAGCAATTCTAGCAGCTTCACCACAGAAATGAATAACATGCCCATCAATATTATCAACCAAGAGATCTTTAACCACAGCAATACTAGGTTCAACTTTCATTTGTTCAGGGGGTGTAGGTGTTCTAGTATAACTCTTACGAACCACAGTTGACGCTTTAGCAGGATCCTTTATTCTAACAGGGAAAGGTGGTTTCTCAATATAAGCAGCAGGAATAACAGGATCAACATTATAAATAAAAGTTTCTTCTTCAACTTTAATAGGTTCGACTACTTTCACTTCAATGGGAGGATGATATTTAAACCACTTCTCCTTAGGGAGATCAACATGAGCAGCAAACGATTCACAGAAAGACGCTACTATCTCACAGTCAAGTCCATATTTAGTGCTAAATTCACGAAAAGCATCGGTGTCTATAAAGGATTTAACACAATCAAACTTAAGGTTTATACCTGACTCCTTACCTTCGTCGAGTTCCCAATCTTCAGAGTTGTGTTTAATTCTTTCCAATAAGTCCCATTTGAATTCAATATCTTTCTTCATAAAGGAACCAGTACAAGAAGTATCGAGCATGGTTTGATCATTACGAGAAAGCCGAGCATAAAAATTCTGAATAATAATTTCTCTTGAGAGCTCATGATTGGGGCATGAATATAACATTGACTTAAGCCTCCCCAAGCTTGAGCAATACTTTCTCCTTCACGAGGCCAAAAATTATAAATATAATTCCGATCACGATGAACCAGATCCATAGGATAAAACTTCTGATGAAATTCCAATTTCAATCGGTTGTAGTTCCATGATCCAATATCATCACATAGCCTATACCATGTCAATGCCTTCTCCTTCAAAGATAAAGGAAAGACCTTCTTCTTGACATCATCCTCGGGCAAACCTGCAAGCTTAAATAATCCACAAACTTCATCCACATAGATTAGATACAAATCAGGATGTGGTGTTCCATCTTCTGCATAAGGATTAGCTAGCAGTTTCTCTATCCTACCCGAAGGAATTTCATAATAAATATTTTCAGTAGGTGCAGTAGGTTCAGGAGCAACTCTTTGTGCTTCCGTTCGAGGTGAAGATACCCCGAACAAGCCCCTCAAAGGATTATTTTCCATAGTATCAAGTGACAGTAAATTTCAGCACACTATATAAATTTTTCCTTACCAAATTCCACTCACCAAAGGCGCTTCACTCCCCGGCAACAGCGCCAGAAAAGAGTCTTGATGACCCACAAGTATAGGGGATCTATCGTAGTCCTTTCTATAAGTAAGAGTGTCGAACCCAACGAGGAGCAGAAGGAAATGACAAGCGGTTTTCAGTAAGGCATTCTCTGCAAGCACTGAAACTATCGGTAACGGATAGTTTTGTGATAAGATAATTCGTAATGGGTAGCAAGTAACAAATGTAGCAAAGATGCAGCAAGGTGGCCCAATCCTTTTTGTAGCAAAGGAAAAGCCTGGACAAACTCTTATATAAAGCAAAGCGCTCTCGAGGACACATGGGAATTTCTGTCAAGCTAGTTTTCATCATGCTCATATGATTCGCGTTCGTTACTTTGATAATTTGATATGTGGGTGGACCGGTGCTTGGGTGCTGCCCTTACTTGGACAAGCCTCCCACTTATGATTAATCTCTCTCGCAAGCATCCGCAACTATGAAAGAAGAATTAAGATAAATCTAACCATAGCATGAAACATATGGATCCAAATCAGCCCCTTACGAAGCAACGCATAAACTAGGGTTTAAGCTTCTGTCACTCTAGCAACCCATCATCTACTTATTACTTCCCAATGCCTTCCCCTAGGCCCAAATAATGGTGAAGTGTCATGTAGTCGACGTTCACATAAGACCACTAGAGGAGAGACAACATACATCTCATCAAAATATCGAACGAATACCAAATTCACATGATTACTTATAACAAGACTTATCCCATGTCCTCAGGAACAAACGTAACTACTCACAAAGCATATTCATGTTCATAATCAGAGGAGTATTAATTATATTTAAGGATCCGAACATATGATCTTCCACCAAGTAAACAACTAGCATCAACTACAAGGAGTAATCAACACTACTAGCAACCCACAGGTACCAATCTGAGGTTTTGAGACAAAGATCGGATACAAGAGATGAACTAGGGTTTGGAGAGGAGATGGTGCTGGTGAAGATGTTGATGGAGATTGACCCCCTCTCGATGAGAGGATCGTTGGTGATGACGATGGCTTCGATTTCCCCCTCCGGGAGGGAAGTTTCCCCGGCAGAACAGCTCCGCCGGAGCCCTAGATTGGTTCTGCCCAAGTTCCGCCTCTAGACGGCGGCGCTTCGTCCCGAAAGCTCTCTTATGATTTTTTCCAGGTCAAAACCCTCCATATAGCAGAAGATGGGCACCGGAGCGCTGCCAGGGGGCCCACAAGCCACTAGGGCGCGCCCTGGGGGTAGGGCGCACCCTCCAGGCTTGTGGCTGCCTGGTGGGTCCCCTCTGGTATTTTCTTCGCCCAGTATTTTTTATATATTCCAAAATAATTCTCCTTAGATTTTTAGGACTTTTGGAGTTGTGCAGAATAGTTATCTCAGATTTGCTCCTTTTCCAGTCCATTATTCCAGCTGCCGGCATTCTCCCTCTTCATGTAAACCTTGTAAAATGAGAGAGAAAAGGCATAAGTATTGTACCAAAATGTGTAATAACAGCCCATAATGCAATAAAGATCAATATAAAAGCATGATGCAAAATGGACGTATCAGCGGTCCGAGGACCCCTTAGTCCAGGACTCCCTCAGTAGCCCCCGAACTAGACCCCAACACCAGGGGTCATGACACTGACAGCTTCGAGTGATCGGAATCTCTGGCTTGCGGGGTGAGTTCTTTTCCCCTTTATGATCGGCTGGCTCTAGTCCGGCCGCCGATGATATGTAGTTATCCGAACATATATTTATCTGGGTGCCATAAGTCGCTTAACCTGGAAGGCAAACGTCAAAGTGTGAACGGTATTTCCTGACAACCTTCCTGACGAAGGGTCATGGCTCGCCACGACCGCTGAGCCGGTTACAAAAACTCGATTCGCGTTTGGAGGCCGTTTCTCCATTGGCACGTCCTATCCGCATTTAGATCATGTCCCATTTATTACGGGATGTGCTCAATGGCATGGGTCATCCCACGCACGCATAACGGCACGATTGTTTCGGGAAGTGGCGAGGCCTGCGGCGCAGTAAGAGGGAGGCTCTTGGTATTACGGCTCCCCATAAAAGGGAGAAAACCCCCAAGACCTATTTATGTTCCAAATCCGCGCCCTTCGCCTCCTCAACCTTTCCAAGCTCCGAGAGTCCAGATCCAGTTCTTCCTCAATCTCCTCTCTAAGCTCGGCCATGCCCGGTACCGGGGACTTCTCGATTTCTCTGTCCGGATTTTGGGTTGCGGAAACCGACATTGACGGCCGTGTCCTTCGCATTGCCATTATTGTGCCGGCGTTTGTTTTTGTTACGTCGCGGTTTCCCATTTCCGTCCCGGACTTTGGAGGTACCGGGGTCTTCGGGGTTATGGCTTCGTCGAGCTAGCCAGTTATCCTCACCCACGCAAAAGCGGGTCATAAGTGAGGTAAGGGTGGACATTGTCCTCGGCTTATCCTGGCCGAGCTGACGAGCTAGCCACTCGTCCCGGATATTATGTCTGAAGGAGGCTATTGCCTCAGCGTCCGGGCAGTCAACGATCTGGTTTTTCTTGGTCAGGAACCGATTCCAGAATTGCCGAGCCGATTCACCTGTTTTCTGGAAAACATTGCTCAGGTCGGAGGAGTCCGGTGGCCAGACATAAGTACCCTGGAAGTGAGATCGGAAGGCATCCTCGAGCTCTTCCCAGCTCCCGATGGAATTCTCGGGGAGACTGTTTAACCAGTGCCGAGCTAGCCCCTTAAGTTTTAGGGGCAGATGCTTGGTGGCGTGGAGATCATCTCCTCGTGCCATATGAATGTGGAGGAGGAAGTCCTCAATCCACACGGCTGGCTCTGTTGTTCCGTCGTATTGTTCTATGTTAACGGGTTCAAACCCTTCAGGGAACTGATGCTGCATCACCTCATCTGTGAAGCACAGTGGGTGGGCAGCGCCTCTGACACGAGCTATGTCATGCCTATGATCGGCGGTAGGCCGGGCCCGGTATTGTTCCCGACATCTATCGTTGCGGTTGAGCCAAGACCGGTGCCCGTCCCATCTAGCGTGGGGAGTACCCTCTAGATCCATAGATGGATCTCGTGCGGCCTGTTCTATAATCCAGGTCCTGTATAAGTCATACCTGTCTTCGGGCCCTGCTGGCTCCTTTCCTCTCCTGCGGGGTACCGCAGGTCTGTACTCGGCCTCGCCGGCCGTTCTATCCCGTCCTCGGGGAGGGCGGTCCGGCCGGTCATACGGAGTATGCCTGGGAGGCAATCTTTCAAGGGCCTCATCATCGAATTGCGGCAGCAGCCGCCGGTGTGGGTAGCTCTTGGGTTGGTCCAGTAGGTCGGAACCGTATTGTTCTTCGGCTGCCAAGACCCTCGTCCATCTATCATTGAGGGTGTCTTGTTCGGCTCTGAGCTGCTGTTATTTTGCCTTCAGGCTTCGAGCGGTGGCTAAGAGCTGCCGCCTAAACCATTCCTGATCCACAGGGTTTTCGGGGACGGTGAAGTCTTCGGTTTCCAGGATGTCTTCCTCCTCGACAGGGGGAAGGTAGTTGTCGTCCTCGGAATCATTAGGATCATCAGTGTCGCGCCGATCTTCGGGCCTTTCCTGGTCTTCCAGCGGCTGTTCGGGGGCTTCAAGGTCGCCGAGGCCTTCCGGGGTGTCGTTTTCCCCGGTGCCTGCTATGGCTTCCCTTCCCTTGTTTGTCTTAGATCGTTTGCGCTATTTCTGGTGCCTCACAGGATTTATCGCCATTCTTCTTAGGGGTGCGATCGGCCTTAACGTTGGGGGTGTCTACCATGTAGACGTCGTAGGTAGAGGTGGCAGTCCATCGCCTAGTGTTGACAGGGGCGGGGGTGCCGTCCTCTTCATCCATGTCTTCTGCCTCCTCGGAGGCGTAGTCCAGCATATCGGTTAAGTCTTCGATAGTGGCTACCAAGTGGGTGGTGGGTGGGCTGAAGAATTACCAATGACCCGCTTCCAGACCGATCTGAGCCTGGGTCGAGGTCAGGTTGTCTGTGATTTTTATTGATAGGATCCGATCGAGCGCCTTGTTTATTGTCGAGAGTTCGATCGGATCGATCTGCCTAGGACTTTCGGAGTAGACCTCCAACGTGTCCGTACGAAGAGTGTGTTTAGCAGGGGCCGACCCCCGATCCTCAGGTAGTGTAACCGGATCCGGACTAAGAGTCAGATCGTCGGCCGGGATAGACCAGAGGGTGGAGTCGAGAAGGAGATCCGAAGTTAAGGCTTCGGAGACTTCGGGCTCGTCAGATGAGATTGCGAGCCCAGCGAATGAAAGATCGCCCCTAGAGTCTACGGAGACTTCTAGGTTCCCAAATCTGATCTCCTGATCGGGTGCGAGACTCCCGATCCGGCTAGGGTGGCCGGTCGGGTCGGCGTGCAGCACGATGCCGCCGACAGCGAAAATCTGTCCGGGGGCGAACGAGCCCCCGGCACGGACTTCATCGCTAATGATTAAGCGAGCCATCAATTTTTGTTGGTACCCCCACAACGGAACTCTCAATGATAGCACCAATGTCGGTGTCAAAACCGGCGGATCTCGGGTAGGGGGTCCCGAGCTGTGAGATTAGGATTGATGGTTAATTGGGGACGAAGGAGACGATGTTTACCCAGGTTTGGTTCCTCCTATGGAGGTAAAACCCTACGTCCTGCTTGGCTGTATTGATGTGTATGAAGATTACAGAGTTGATCTACCTCGAGATCAAGTAGCCAAAACCCTAGATGAGCTTGTCTGCCCTCAACAATCTAAACCCCCTGGTTTATATAGACACCGGGGGTACCTTGGGTTTACAGATGATAAGTCTCCAGCCGGAAGGAAAGGACGCTGATCTCCTCCTCGTAACTTGGAGTGCACGCCGCGTCTTCAGAGGTTTCCTTCTAGAATATGGGGTCGTCTAATATCTTGGCCCTTCCTGCGATAATCAGAGAGCGGCCCACCAAGCCGGCCTATGAGAGATAGGCCGGCGGTCCGAGGACCCCTTAGTCCAGGACTCCCTCACTCCTCCCAGACCATTCAACCCTCACATTGCTCTGACTGGAGGAGCGTGTTGACGAGGTGGCTACCTTCCTCAAGCGACTGAAGAGTGCAACCAAGGCCATTGACGAGGAAGTCGCCCCCGGAGTGGAGTCCCCGAAGGATCTTGATGACCTCCTCATTCGACTGCAAGACATCCCTCGCCGAGTGCAGTCGTGGAAGAAATTTACGGCCCGCGCAGGTGCTGAGATTGCGCTGTCCCTCGTCCGTGTGCATTGCAAGGGCGTAGACGAGGAGAAGATGAAGTCGCTGCGGGTCGTCAACAGAAAGAGCGCCAAGATCGACGACTTCATGGAGACCTTCCTGCCAGTGGCCACTCGGATCGCAGAAGTCATCGACCTCAACACCTTCCCTGACGCCGCGTCCCCAACAACTGCTGAGTGAACCTTGGATAAAAAACTTGAAATGATATTTGCCTTGGTATGCTGAGTGGTTGCCGTATACGTACATTCGCTGTGACTTTGTGGTCACAACTATCTGCACTTTTGCTTGGGTTGCTTGATATTTGAGTGTCTTTGTTTGACCATTCGAGCGGTTGGCACAATTTTAACCGAGTGTAGACGATGTCTTCACTCGGACGAGTTTTTAACTTATGCGATTACTGGATAACATCTAAGTCTACGAGTGTGGACGGCATCCTCACTCGGAATAGTTTTTAACTTAGGCGATTACTAGATCGCATCTAAGCCCCCGAGTGTGGATGATATCCTCACTCGGAGTAGTTTTTAACTTAGGCGATTACTGGATCGCAGCTAAGCCCCCGAGTGTGGATGATGTGCTCACTCGGACTAGTTTTTTACTTAGGCGAAATCAGGTTCGCAGCTAATCCCCCGAGTGTGGATGATGTTCTCACTCGGAGTAGCTTTCAACTTAGGCGAAATCAGGTTCGCAGCTATGCCCCCGAGTGTGGATGATGTCCTCACTCGGAGTAGTTTTTTACTTTGGCGATTACTGGATTGCAGCTAAGCCCTCGAGTGTGGATGATGTCCTCACTCGGAGTAGCTTTCAACTTAGGCAAAATCAGGTTCGCAGCTAAGCCCCGAGTGTGGATGATGTCCTCACTCGAAGTAGTTTTTTACTTAGGCGATTACTGGATCGCAGCTAAGCCCCCGAGTGTGGATGATGTCCTCACTCGGAGTAGTTTTCAAGTTAGGTGAAAGCAGGTTCGCAGCCTCACCCCTGAGTGTGGATGATGTCCTCACTCGGAGTAGTTTTTTTACTTAGGCGATTACTGCATCGCAGCTAAGCTCCCGAGTGTGGATGATGTCCTCACTCGGAGTAGTTTTCAACTTAGGCGAAATCAGGTTCGTAGCTAAGCCCCCGAGTGTGGATGATGTCCTCACTCGAAGTAGTTTTTTACTTAGGCGATTACTGGATCGCAGCTAAGCCCCCAAGTGTGGATGATGTCCTCACTCGGATTAGTTTTCAACTTAGGCGAAATCAGGTTCGTAGCTAAGCCCCCGAGTGTGGATGATGTCCTCACTCGGAATAGTTTTCAACTTAGGCGAAATCAGGTTCGCACCTAAGCCCCCGAGTGTGGATGGTGTCCTCACTCAGAGTAGTTTTTAACTTAGGCGATTACTGGATCGCAGCTAAGCTTATTATCCACACACCCACTGGGGGTGAGGGAAAATGAACAAAAGTAAAAAAGGATTTGACAAAGAAAATGGAAAATAAAAACTTTTATTCATTGAATCCACTCGGGAACTCATTACAGGAATGACAGAGTGTTTTTAAGTGTAGAACTTGGGGAGCAGATCCGCGTTCCACGCTCTGGGCTCTTTCGTGTCGGTGTTGAAGTTTTAAAACCGGTAAGCTCCATTGTTGAGGACTTTGGAGATTGCAAAAGGCCCTTGCCACCGAGGCGCTAGTTTGTGCGGCTTCTACTGGTCCAATCGGAGGACAAGGTCGCCCTCTTTGAAATGACGCCCTCTGACTTGTCTGTCATAAAGGCATCTCAAGTCTTGCTGATATAGCGTCGACCTGACCAAGGCTAGCTCCCTCTCTCTCTCTCATCCTCCAGTAGGTCCAGGCTGTCTTGACGTGCAACATCCGCTTCATCCTCATTGTAAAGCTCCACTCGGGGAGCATTGTGGCGAATGTCACTCAGAAGGACGGCTTCGGATCCGTACACCATGAAGAAAGGAGTGTGCTTGGTCGAATGGTTCGGGGTCGTCCAAATGCCCCATAAAACAGACGGTAGTTCTTCAACCCAAGCGCCAGCAGCATACTCCAGGTCCCTCATCAATCGGGGTTTCAGTCCTTGGAGGATTATTCCGTTTGCTCGTTCCGCTTGCCCGGTGGACTACGGGTGCGCCACGGAGGCGTAGTTCACCCGAGTGCCTTGGGAATAGCAGTACTCACAGAATTCATCCAAATCGAAGTTCTTCCCGTTTTTTGTGATGATGTCATGTGGCACGCCGAATCTGAAGATGATATGCCGAATGAAACCGACCGCGGTAGACGAATCCAAGCTTTTGATGGGCTTAGCTTCGGCCCACTTGGTGAACTTGTCCACTGCCACTAGCAGATGGGTAAATCCACTCGTACCTGTACGCAAGGGGCCGACTATATCGAGGCCCCACACGGCAAACGATAGTGGGATGGTCTTCAGTGCTGATGCAGGCTTGTGTGTCTGATTCTTATAAAATTGACATCCAACACAGAGATCAACCATGTCTTTTGCCGCTTCGTTGGCTCGGGGCCAATAGAATCATGCACAAAATGCCTTGCAACCAACGTACGAGAGGACGCATGATGGCCACAGGTTCCCGAATGAATCTCATGCAAGATCTGCAGCCCTTCCTCTAGGGATATGCATTTCTGCGCCACGCATGTAGTGCTTTTCTTGTATAGCTGATCTCCCATCACTTCAAAGGATTTGAATCATCGGACGATCCATCTGGCCTCCTCTTCATCCTCAGGGAGCTCTTGCTGGAGCAAGTATGCTAAGTAAGGCTGGGTCCACTTGGGAGTGATCACCAACATCTCTTGAACGAGATCCTCTATAGCTGGGACATCAATTTCAGTCAGATTAGAAGGTCCGACTGGTTGTGGGGGATCTTCAGTAAAAGGATCTTCTTTTACCGAAGGAGAACGCAGGTGCTCAAGGAATACGCCACACGGAATGACTCGCCGAGTAGAGCCAATCTTAGCTAGGTCATCAGCAGCCTGGTTCTTCGCTCGGGGTATATGGTGCAGTTCCAACCCTTCAAAGTTTTTCTCCAACTTCCGGACTGCATTACAGTACCTAGTCATGGCTGGACTCCGGATATCTCATTCCTTCATCACCTGATTTACCACGAGGTCTGAGTCCCCGAATATCATCAAGTGTCGGATAGCGAGCGAGATAGCTATTCGGAGCCCATACAGGAGGGCTTCGTACTCGGCCTCATTGTTAGATGATTCGAAATGGATTTGGAGGACGTAGCTCAGTCGGTCTCCTCTGGGGGAAACGAGAACTACTCCGGCTCCAGACCCTTGAAGCATCTTGGATCCATCAAAAAACATGATCCAGTGTTTGGGGATACTTGGTTCTGGCTGTTCATGTTCTATCCATTCGGCCAGAAAGTCCACAAGTGCTTGAGACTTGATCGCCTTCTTGGCTTCGAACTTGATCTTCAACGGGAGAAGCTCAATTGCCCATTTAGCCACTCGGCCTGTGGCATCTCTGTTATTCAAGATTTCCGAAAGTGGAGCATTGCTGATAACCGTGACCGAGTGCTCTTGGAAGTAATGAGCTACCTTCTTGACAGTGAGGTAAATGCCATAAACCAACTTCTGGTAATGCAGATACCTTTGCTTGGAAGGAGTCAACACCTCCAAAATGTAATAGACGGGCCTTTGCACTTTGAATGCTTTTCCCGATTCCTCGCGTTCCACAGTGAGGACAGTGCTGACCACTTGGCTAGTAGCCGCGATGTACAAGATCAAAGGCGCTAGGCTGCTCGGAGCAGCTAACACTGATTGGGTGGAAAGTAAGGCCTTGAGCTGATCGAATGCGGCTTGTGCTTCTAGGGTCCATTCAAATGTGTCGGACTTCTTCATCAATCGGTAGAGAGGTAAGGCCTTCTCTCCGAGATGAGATATGAATCTACTCAGGGCTGCAAGGCATCCCGTGAGCTTCTGAACATCATGCAGATGGACTGGTTTCTTCATTCGGACAATGGCGTCGATTTTGTCAGGATTGGCATCGATCCCTCGCTCGGAAACGAGGAAACCGAGTAGCTTACCCGAGGGCACTCCGAATGTGCATTTTGCAGGATTGAGCTTTATTTGGAAATGACGAAGGTTTGCGCAGGTTTCAGCGAGGTCAACAAGAAGGTCAGAACCTTTCCTTGACTTGACCATGATGTCATCCTTGTAAGCCTCGACATTCTGACTAATTTGCTCAAGCAGGCATTTCTGAATCATGCCCATAAAAGTTGCCCCAGCATTCTTGAGGCCGAATGGCATAGTGATATAGCAGAAACACCCGAATGGTGTGATGAAAGCTGTTTTTATTTCATCTGGTCCATATATTCGGATCTGATGGTACCCGGAGTACGCATCTAAGAACGACAGGCGTTCACATCTGACGGTGGAATCTACTATTTGATTTATGCGGGGAAGAGGGAAATGATCTTTCTGGCAGGCCCGATTGAGGTGCTTGAAGTCGATGCACATCCGGAGGGACTAGTCCTTCTTGGGCACCAATAATGGGTTGGCCAGCCACTCGGAATGGAAGACTTCCCGAATAAATTCGGTAGCTAGGAGCCAAGCGATCTCTTCACCAATCGCCTTGTGCTTCTCGACGGAGGATCGACACAAGTGCTCGTTGACTTGTTTGATCTTCGGATCCACTCGGAGTCGGTGCTCAGCCAGTCCCCTGGGAACACCCGGCATGTCAGATGGCTTCCATGCGAAGATATCCCAGTTCTCACGGAGGAACTGGATGAGCTTGGCTTCCTATTTTTCACCGAGTGTCGTTGAGATATTGGTCGGAGCTGCACTCGGATCGTTGCGGTGGATGTGAACTTGCTTGGTTTCGCCGGCCGACTGGAAGGCTGATTCTGTTGCCGGCCGCTTGGACTTCAGCAAATCCGCAGCGTCCACCATTTCTTGTACCCGTCCAGTTCGACTGCGAGTACTTGTTCATTGGCGATTTTGGAGCCCTGCTGGAGGCACTCCTCAGCGACGATCCGATTGCCGGTCACTGTGATCACACCATTCTGCCGTGGCATCTTAAGTTTAAGATACACGTAACATGGTCGGGCCATGAAACGTGCGTAGGCGGTCCTACCCAGGATGGCGTGATAAGCACTCTAAAAGTCTACCACTTCGAACGTCAGCTGTTCTTTGCAGAAGTTCTTCTCTCCTCCGAACATGACGTCCAGAGCAATCTGACCGAGTGACTCAGCCTTCTTCCCGGGGATGACCCCGTGGAAGTGCATGTTACTCTTGCTTAGTCGGGACATCGGAATGTCCATCGTTCTAGCGTGTCCGCGTAGATGATGTTGAGTTCGTTGCCGCCATCCATCAGGACATTTTAGAGTCAGACACCATTTACAGCCGGATCAACAACCAACGCCTACCTCCCGGGGGTGGCTATGTGGGCTGGATGATCGGACTGATCGAAAGTAACATGGGTCTTTGTCCAGTTGAGGTACTTGACGGCAGCCGGGGCTACCATGTTCACCTCCCGATTGACGACCTTAAATCGGCTCTTGCTTTCGACGTCAGCGAAGATCATGTTCAGGACCTTGTCGACGTTGGGGTACTCGGGATCGCCCACTCCCTCGTCATCGTCGTCCTTCTCTAAAGAGATTTCTTTACCCATCTCATGCTTCAGCATTCGACACTCCTGAGTGGTGTGCTTGGGGTAAATGATGTTGCCCTCTTCATCTTTTCTCGTGTGGACAACACAGGGTTGGTCCAACACTTCAGACTTGTACTCGGGCTTCTTCTTGCTAGGCCAGTCTTTTTCTTGTTTTTCTTGGGCTTCAGCTTCCCCTGGCTAGGAACCGCAGCCACTTCTGCCTTTCCCAAAGGATCGGCTTTCCGTTTCTGCTCATTGCCTGCGTCACCCACTCATCCTTTGTCGCTTCAGAGGCGGTCTTCTTCTTCACCATTAGCGTATTTGTTGGCAATTTCCATAGCCCGACTGAGAGACAGGTCTCCCGATCGACCGAACATCAGGATAAGCTCTCGATACCGAGTGCCCGCCTTGAATGCGCAGACAGCTTGATGTTCAGTAACATTCTCAACCGTGTTGTGCAGCGTCGTCTAGCGTTGAATATACTCGCGAAGAGTTTCATTGCTCTTCTGAACGCAGTGTTGCAACTCGGTCAGCCCACCCAGACGCTAATAGGTGCCTTCAAATGTCTTGATGAACACCTGCGCTAGATCCTCCCAGCAGTAGATACTGCTAGAAGGCAACTGGTTCAGCCAGGCCTGTGCGGATCCCTCTAACATGAGAGGAAGATGTTTCATTGAGACGAAGTCATCGCCGCCACCGATCTGAACCGCCACTCGGTAATCTTCGAGCCACATTTCCGGCTTTGACTCTCCGCTAAACTTTCCGATTCCCGTCACCAACCTGTAGTTGGGAGGGATCTTGGCTTCCTGAATGTATCTGCTGAAACACTCGAGTCCTGATGTCCCCCATCCGCTCACTCGGTCTCTGACCAGTCGGTTTTGGTCCACCACATGCTGCGTGATGATTGACCTAGCGTTGAACAGAGGGGGTCGCCGACCACCTTCCTCGTATCCTCTGGGGTGAGGATGGGTCCGAATGCGGTCCTCTCTATGAGGCCCCCCATCATCCAAGGGTCGCTTGCCATATGAACCACCCCTCGGAGGGGGAGTCCGACTAACATCACGGTCATCACGCCAACACCCTCCCTGTGGGCCTCTCGGAGGAGGAGGAGAGTGTCGACGCTTCCCATACGCATACGGGTTGTGCGCTGACTAGACAGTTTCTGCCCGAGCAGACTTGCTATGAATCCGCAGGTGCGATTGGGACACCTCGGAATTTTGCTTTAGGGCCGTCTTCAGCATAGCCTGGATCTGCCGAATGCCCTCTCCAGCCGCAGAACCGGACGGCTGAATCAATTCAGCTATCCGAGTGGCCGCGGCTAGATTTTCCATCGGCGTGCGCATTACTGGTATCTTCGGCGGTTTGTCCTCCAGGAACAACCGCCGCCGATTGTGACTGGAACTAGGTTTCTCCTGGGCTACGCAATCGTCGAGTGCTTGTTGGAGTCGCTCCAGACATTCGCGCACGGCCAACGTGGCCAGGCGCGTAGTCTCCAGAGCTATCTCCTCCGGGGACATCCCCATTATGGGGGTGAGCAAGACCTCGTCATCTCTCCTTCTCCTGTCCTCCCACTGCTCCAGAGTGAGAGGCTGAGGGAAGTAGGCATCATCACGACCGTCGTTGTTGCGGCCACCGTCCCGGCCATGGGAGCTGCCCACGGAGTACCCAGGAGCCCCGTGATCAGTGGTGTGTGCCATCAACACCTCTGCAACATTCTCGTTGCTTTCGTACTCGGACCCGTCAAACAACTCATCGCCTGACAAGGGGGACAAATCGACAGTGGGCTCACCAGAGCCGAGCACGGCGACCTGCTCGGAATTAAGCTGTCGCGCTGAGACGTGCTTGAGCCACCGCTGCAGCCGCGAACGCCCAGAGAGCTTGCGGCGGCTTGACGTCATACCGGCCGACGTGGAACCGTATGGCTCCGACGACTGTCGCAAGAGAACCACGTGCGTTTCTGCGCTAAAATGCACAGCGCCGCGGGCGGGGAAGGCATCCGGATCGATCGGTGCATCATGCAGCCAAGCCGAGCCGTCGGCGACGAACCGGAGGTTGCCGAAGAGGATCTCACCTCCGAGTGACAACATGACGACAGGAAAAAATGAATCTCCACCTGCGCCGGAGTTTGCTAGAACTGCCGCCCCACTGTGGGCGCCAACTGTCATGGGAGTATTACCGACAGTAGTATGTGGGGTACGTACGAGTAAGGGTGAAGCCTAGCTACGACACAGGTGTCACACTCGGATTTATGACTTCGGACCCCACTCGGAAGTGGTAAAAGTCCTACGTCTCGAGCCCTGGGGCTTAGTGTTTTCTTTGTTTGGGGATCTGATTACAAAGAGTTCATAACCCTTGTCCTGGCATCGGGGGGTGGCTTATATAGAGTGTGCCACCACCTGCCGAGTGTCATTACGACGACCATTAATGCTAGTAATAGCAGGAGTTACTGGAAACTGCCGTGTTAACTACAAGCGTTACAGGTAATGTGCTATTCACCGCGCTTTATGTGAGTTAAGTCCCTCGAACGTTAGAGCTCCCATGTCATCTCTGCTTCCTCATGCTTGAGTGCTGAAGCGTGGCTGACTGGCTGGTCGACGTCCGAGTGACTCCAAGCATCCGAGTGCATCTTGTACGTTCGTCCGAATGCTGAAGTAGTCCAAGGACTTCTGTAAACTCGTAGGACCCCAGGAGTGCCCTAGATTCAAGGTCTATGACCCTACCCAGGGTAGGTGACCTCGTCAATGCTCATTCGCTTCTGGCGGGAAACCGATGTGGAAGCTTGCGCGGGAACATGAGTGGTTGCCCACGGGAACGTGGCCAAAAGAAACACCTGTGCGGTGCCGAAGCGTGCGGTACTGAAATCCTCGGGTGAAAACGCGGTGACAAGATGTGAGAGTGGAAGAAGGGGTGATGCATTGGCAGACGAGTAATAATAATAAAACGTCTGCGATATTAAAACGGGCAAACGACACTTCCCTACGTAGCGTCGGTAATGATTTCATCAATCACTGACAATTGTTTGGCTGCAACCGTCTGCCCACAACACACACAACTTGTCTGGATGAATCATTTCGGTTATTTTTGGTCTTCCCACACAATTCTAGTGAATGAACTGTTTGCCGGGTATCACACACGCCTTCTTATGCTAACTCGTTTGTGTTCTGCTGGATCAGCGCAAACAGTTTGTCCGAGTGAACTGTATACCGTACTTCGCACATGTATGTAGTTTTGTTAACCATTTCTATTATCTTTCATAATCACAAACAGTTCATAAGAACAAACTATATGCGATGCATCACACACGCAACTATTTTGGAATCGTATTTGATGGGTCTGCCATCGCACATAGTTCGCATCATTGGCGACGGAGCTAGAACTATACCATTTGCGATTGGTGCATCGCACACAGTTTAGTCGAAGCGTTAATGATTGATGTGTCGTCCTTGCACCATCTTGCAGAAGTGTAGAGAGCTTCTAGTTTCACTTCATCAGAAGCTGGACAACCATCATGAGTGGACCCGAAGACAATCATAGGCTGTCATGTCTGATCTCAACCGGGTTGATACGTCTCCAACGTATCTATAATTTTGATTGTTCCATGCTATAATATTATCAGCCTAGGATACTTTTTGGGTATTTATCTACCAATTTATATTATTTTTTAGCACTAACCAATTGACCCAGTGCCAAGTGCCAGTCCATGTTTTTTTTGCATGTTTTTGTTTTTTCAGGTTTACTGTACCAAACGAATTCCAATCGACCCAATTTTTTTATGTTTTTTCTGGACCAATTCAACACCTGGAAGCTTCGGAAGAAGACTAGAGGCCACACGAGGGGCCCATATGGGTACTAGCCTCCTCGGCCGCCTCCCGACGTCCCTCTCTGGCCTATAAATATTCATATATTCCAAAAACCCTGAGAGAGCTCCCGAAATCCTTTTTCCGCCGCCGCAAGTTTCTGTTCAACCGCGATCCCATCTGGAGGCCTTTTTGGGTACTCTACCGGAGAGGGAATCCACCACGGAGGAGCTCTACTTCATCATTGTTGCCTCCATGGTGATGTGTGAGTAGTGCATCTAGTGCCTCCCTTTGTTGGTTTTGGAGTATTGAAGACAATCGTGGTTGAGGGACTAATGTGTTTGTGAGAATTCATAGGATAACACAGATAGAAGTCCCTGGAGATTCGGTTTAACCGTTGGAGATGACCCCTAAAAATGTCCGAAGACATTGATGACGGTTGAAGCCTTTGGTGGTAAGTGAAGGCAATTGATTGAAGACAATGAAATGCGAAGACATAGTCTTTTGGTAGTTTTGTTTTCTTCTTTCTTGAGTCATAGGAACCACCGCACTGTTAAGTGGGGTCTAGGTGATCGAAGTCAGATGCTAACGTGATACTCAACCTATACACCTAAGTCTTCGAGCGAAGACAATGAGAGGAAATCTCTTCCAAAGCTGGTTGAGTCAGCTTTACTTGTAGCCCAAGTAATGCCGCCACGTGTGTTTGAAATCCGACCATTGGGACACGTGTCGGTTGGCCACTGACCCAGGGTCATTTTGGTCATATGATGTCGGGTTGCCTGTTGGCTATAAATAGGCCATCCCCTCCACCATAAGTTGGTGGCTGCTCAGAGTTAGATACGGTTGTTGGCGTCTTGGAGAAACCCACCTCGAAGACATTGAGAGAGAGAGAGAGAGAGCTATCCTACAAGGATAAACCCAAACACCTAGAGCTAGTGTGTTTGAGCATCACCGAAGTCGTTCAGTTCTGAGAGAACCAAAGACTTATTACATTTGAAGACTGTGATCTTCTAGACGGTTAGGCGTCTGGGTCTAGAGCATCCAAGAGTCATTGTGCATTGCCGGGTGACCGGGTTTGTACGTGTTTCAGAAGTCTCCCCTGAAGACTTACCAGAGTGATTGGGCATGGTCTAAGTGACCTCGGCTCAAGGGAAACAAGGTGAAGACAAGGTCTTCGGAGTTAATTCTCAGCCAACCAAACTAGACGTACAGTTGTCACAGCAACTGGAACTGGTCCAACAAATCATGTGTCTTCGTCAATCTACTGGTTCTATCCTTCACTCTCTTACACACTCTACTGCCCTGTGAAGCCATTGCTTGATCATCATTGTTTGAAGACATACCTAGAAGACATTCATATCTTCTCTTTATGTTCATACAGTCTAAGTTTGTCTTCAATTTATCTTAGTGTGTATGATGACTATGCTCAACATGCCTGTATGTCTTCGTTGTATTCCATGCTTTGCTTAGATCCTTGATAGTTATCCTTACTTGATCATGTTTCGCTTCCGCATACTTTGAATACATTTACTGTTTCAAAGCTTTTCATAAAAATCGCCTATTCACCCCCCTCTAGTTGTATTTGTTGGGATCAGATGAATTGTGGGTTTATGTTCAGATTATTCATGATAAAAGAATTGGTTCTTCTCTGAATTATATTTGCATGATCATTATAGCTTTTTATTTCTTTCCGATCTATCTGTTTAGTTTGGACAACTAGAGTGGTATTTCTTCAAAGGAAGTGGTGCATTGTAGTGGGTTCAATCTAGCAGTGCTCTATATCTCAGTGACATAGTAGGGGACATGACACGTCTTTGTATTGCTGCCACTAAGGATATAGTGATGGGGTTTATTCATATTAGTTGAGTTGACTTTGTCTGTATCATATCATCGTGCTCCAAGCATTACTGTGTTTTACTTAATACTCTAGTTGCATGCCGGATAGTGGTCGATGGGTGGAGTAATAGTAGTAGATGCAGGCAGGAGTCGGTCTACTTGTTTATGGACGTGGTGCCTAAATACACAGGATCATTTCCGTGAATAAATATTACATGACTATCGACTTTTCTGTCAATTGCCCAACGGTATGTTTAGCCACCGTATGCCTTCTTCGAGAGAGAAGCCTCTAGCGAACACTATGGCCCCCGGGTCTATCCACACATATATTTACAAATACTTTTATTTCCACACTGTTATTATTTACCTTCTATTTATTTCTTTGTTGCTATTATCAACAACACTATCTATCACTACTTACCGCTTGCAAGTAAAGAGTTCAAGGGTATTGACAACCCTCTTGCCCGCGTTGGGTGCAAGTGTTTGCTCTTTTGTGTGTAGGCGTTGAAGACGGGAAGTTGCGTGGTTATCCTATTCGTTCGATAAACCTTGGTTCTCGCTGAGAGAAATACTTATCCGTATTGTGCTACATGAGCCACCCCTCTTCGTGGAAAAACCCAATGCAGATCACAAGTATCAGGAAGGATTTCTGGCGCCGTTGCCGGGGAGTATCATCAACTTCTTATCAAGTACCTTCGCACAAATTATCATTCACTTGTTCTACTTTTTATTTTCTGTTATATTTTGCTAGTTATAAAAATCAAAAACACAAAAATATTTATCTTTGCTTGTTGCTATGACTAGTTCTTCCTTTGTTTCATGTACTCCCGAGAATTAAGTGCTTAATTTCAGACAGAAGGGAGAAGAAAGTTTAATAGATGCTTGGCATAGGATTTGCATTTCTCAAAATAAATCAACTCATAAGCAACCCCCCAACATCTTGCTTCATAATTTTTATGTGGGAATTACTAATTGGTATAGATTTGTACTTGATACAATTACCGGTGGTAACTTCTTAATGTGCCACACTTCGGATACTTTCAAGGCTATGGAAAATTTAGTGGGATCACCACGTATCTCTATTAACGGAGCTATCATCTGGTTCCCTTCCATCGCCAAAGAACTCACCTTGCAAGCCAACATGAACAACAGCCCAAACGGCGGGGTTATGACCAAGAATATGCATTTTCATCTTATGCTTCCAACTACCAAAGTTTGTACCATCAGAATATGGACCTCTGGGTGATAATTTCCATCACTAGATGCCATACTCTCCTAGGTTGTGAAACCAATGCAATGGAGACCAATGCTCTGATACCACTTGTAGGAACCAAAGTATGTCTAGAGGGGGGTGATTAGACTACTTGACCAAATAAAAATCCTAGCATTTTCCCAATTTTAGTGTTGGCAGATTTTAGAATTTGTAGCAAGTCAAGTTCACCCTACACATGCATGTCTAAGAGTGTTACAGCAGAAAATAAAGACAAGCACATGAAAGTAAAGGTTGGGAGAAGAAGATCAAACGCAATTGGAGACACGAAGATTTTTTCCATGGTTCCGACAGTTGGTGCTATCATACGTCCACGTTTAACGAGATTTCAACCCACGGAGGGTTACGGTCGCGAGAGTCCACGGAGGGCTCCACCCACAAAGGGTCCACGAAGTAGCAACCTTGTCTATTCCATGATGGCCTATGTCCACGGAGGACTAGCCTAACTCGGGGTAGATCTTCACGAAGTAGGCGATCTCCTTGCCCTTACAAACTTCTTGGTTCAACTTCACAACACGAAGTAGGAGGCTCCCAAGCGACACCTAACCAATCTAGGAGGCACCACCCTCCAAAAGGCAATAGATGTGGTAACAATGATGAACTCCTTGCTCTTGTGCTTCAATTGATAGACTCCTCAACACTCAATCACTCTCTCATAGATTTGGCTTGGGTAGAAGAGATTGATTGGGTGGAAAGCAACTTGGGGAGGCTAGAAATCAAGATTCATATGGTTGGAGTGGAATATCTTGATCTGAACACATAAGTAGGTGGCTCTCTCTCAGAAAAATGAATGGGGTAAGTGTAAGTGTGTTCTGAGTGCTTCCTCTATGAATGAGAGGTGGTGGAGGGGTATATATAGGCATTTCCAAAATTCCAACTATTACAACATTATTGCCCAACTCGGCGAGACTGGTCCAAAAACTCGGCTGTATCGATTGGTGGAAAATGTGGCAACTTTAGGCTTTTCAGTGAAACCGATGTACAATTCTCGGTGGTACCGATATGGGTAACCTAGGCAGTTTCCACTTCTCGGTGGTACCGATTTTCAAAACTCGGAAATTCCAATTCTTGAAAATGATATACCAGCAAGGTTGTCACTATTTTCGGTGGCATCGAATCTGAAACTTGGTGGTACCAAGATGTGGGTTTGGCTTAGGATCTGTCTAGGGTTTGAACTCGGTGTGGCCGAATGGAAATAGTTGGTGGCACCGATTTTGGATATTTGGTTCTGGACAGAGTGTTTGTGGGAGAAGTGGTGAGTGCTTTTGGTGGCTAACACTTGAGCATTTTAAGCAATTCATTCACCAAGATTACCTCACCCCCATTTAATAGTATTGACTTTCCTATGGACTCAAAGTGATTTCTCACAAAAGATAAAATGTAGAGTCTTCATGCTTGATGATTTGCCAATCCTATTCCTTACAATTGGGGTCTCCTCACAATCCTTTTGCCAATCCATTCATTGAACTTTCCTGAAATATACTTAGTGGAAACATTAGTTCAATGAAATATATGTTGTTATTAATTACCAAAACCACCTAGGGAGAAGTTGTGCTTTCAGTATTTCCCCTAGTTAAGAACCAAGGTTTATCGAACCAATAGGAGTAGCATGCAACTACCGTCTTCAGCGACTGCACACAAAAGAGCAAACAGTTGCACCCAACGCGGGCAAGAGGGTTGTCAATCCCCTTGGACTCATTATTTGCAAGCAAGTGAGACAAGTAGACAGTAAAAGATAATTGTAAATTGCAAAATAAAATAAAAAGTAAACAATGGCAGCAAGGTTTTTGGAAGTTTTGTAAATTGATAATTGAGTAGACCCAGGGGCCTAGTGTTCTCTAGTGGCATCTCTTATATAAGAAACATATGGTGGGTAGACAAATTACTGTTGGGCAATTGATAGAAAAGCGAATAATCATTTTCATATTCACGGCAATGATCATGTGTATATAGGCATCACGTCCATAAACAAATAGGACGACTCCTGCCTGCACCTATTACTATTACTCCACCCATCGATCGCTATCCAACATGCATCTAGAGTATTAAATAAAAAGAGTAATGCTTGGAGGAAGATGACATGATGTAGACAAAGTAAACTCAATCAATTTGAATAAACTCCATTGTTTTATCCTTAATGGCAGCAACGCAAAGACGTATCTTGTCCCCTTCTGTCAGTGGGATATAGAAACCCGTCAGGTTGAACCCACTACAACGCACCCCTCTCACTGAAGAAAGATCAATATACTTGGCCAAAGAAAATCAATAGATCGAAGAGATTTACGAAGCTATAATGGTCATGCAATAAGAATCAATAAAAGCAATCAGAGAAAACTCCAATATTTTATCATGAATAATCTGAAGATAAACCCACAATTCATCGGATCCCAACAAACACACCGCACAAAAGCATTACATCGGATAGATCAAAGTGAAGATGCGATGATCACTGTATTGAAGATCAAGAGAGAGAGAGAGAGATATCCATCTAGATAGTAACTACGAACCCGTAGGTCTGTGGTGAACTACTCACACATCACCATGGAGGCAGCAAGGATGAAGTAGAGCTCCTCCGTGGTGGATTCCCCCTCCGACAGAGTACCGGAAAAGGCCTCCAAATGGGATCGCAGCGGCGGAAAAAGGGTTTTGGGAGCCCTGCTAGGGTTTTTGGAATATATGAATAGTTATAGGGCAGAGAGGGACGTTGGGAGGCGGCCGAGGAGGCCGGGAGCTATCTGGGCACGGCCTACCCCCTTGGCCGAGCCCAGATGGGTACTGGGCCCCTCGTCCGGCCTCCGGTCTTCTCTCGAACTTCCAGGTCTTTAATTGGTCCAGAAAAAATCATAAATTTTTTTGGGTCGATTGGACTTTGTTTGGTATAGTAAACCTGAAAACCCAAAAACACGCAGGAAACATGAAGTGGCACTTGGCACTGGGTCACTAGGTTAGTGCTCAAAAATAATATAAATTGATAGATAAGTACCCAAAAAGTATCCTAGGATGATAATATTATAGCATGGAACAATAAAAAATTATAGATACATTGGAGACGTATTAGCAAGGAAATAGAGGATTGGTTCTTCAATTTCACCAAAACAACATCCTTGATTTCATGATCAGCAGTCTTGAAGTCCCAATGACCTAAAGTTTGATGGATACCATATGCAGTAGCAAATGCAGCTAAAAATATGCTGGTCCGGACACTGAATAATGTTACATCATTAACATGACAATAATCCACATCTAACTGAACCTTTGTGGTATACGCTATTCGAACAACTTCAAAGGAACAATCTTACAACTGAAATGCAAATAAATACCATTTTACTGAGTAAGATATAGAAGTTCAAATTCAGTACATACTATTTCTAACAGAGGAACCTCATCATCATCCATAATGCCCATGGCCGGAATTACGGTTAATACAACACAACACTAGGAAGATATCCTCAAAGATTAGAATATAGGTGTCCCTCATGATACAGTAACCGAAGATGCTTACTTCCGTATTCAGCTACTTCATGGACTGCCCGTGCAGGCCTTTTTACCTAACATGCATGTGAAATAGACGATAAGGAAAACACAGAAATATTCAAATTTGGTCGTTCGATTCATTCAAAGAAATGAAGAACTAACTAGCATATACTACTAACAGCCTAACCTTCGCCTTCACAGCTTCACAGAGGGTTTCACTGGAATCCGTCATGCATATTCGGATTCTCAAAGATCTGACGAAGCTCCGTGTGATTCGAGAAGTCAAGAACAAGAGAGATAACGGGGAAAGTAGATAAGAGAAAATTGAGGGGCAATTTTCTAATGGAACAGGGGAAGTGGGAGGAGCGGCGGTAATTGTTCAACGCATTTCTTTTCTATGCGGTCAAAACTTATGTGAGAAGGTAGAGGAGAAGGAAGATGAATTAGGAGTCATCGATCCTCCATCTAGCGGTACATAGTGTTTCAAGGAAGGTTAGTAGGAAGTGGCACAGAGGCCATACATTGTGCATCCAATGACTACGAATCAAACTATGTTCTTTGTTTATTTTTTTATTTAAAAATGAAGAGAAAACCGATTGTATGCAAGACTTTAAACTACTATTCGCGTAATGTGATTCAAAATGATCATGTCCTGGTAAACCCCTAGTGCACATCGTCATGTGGCAAGTTCAAATGTGAGGTCAAACTTGTGATCGTCAATGGAATCAGACATGATCCGTGCTCAATATTGTCCATGTCACACGGAAAATGTAAAGGTCTATTCATCTGGGGGATCGAGAAGAGGCATCTAGAGGGGGGGGGGTGAATAGACACTTACCAAGACAAATGAGCAATTTTTAGTTCTCTTAAAGTTTAGGCAGATTTTGCACAAGTTAAGTTGCATCTAATGATTCCTACACGTGCATATCTAGACATCGTGCAGCTGCAAGAAACATAAAGGAAGGTAGAGTAGAAATATCAAACGCAATGAAGACTCAAAGATTTTCCCATGGTTCCGATAGGTGGTGCTATCGTACGTCCACGTTGATGGAGTCTTCAACCCATGGAGGGTAACGGTTGCGCGAGTCCATGGAGGGCTCCACCCATGAAGGGTCAACGAAGAAGCAACCTTGCCTATTCCACCATGGCTGACGTCCATGAATGACTAGCCTTACTAGAGGGTAGATCTTCATGAAGTAGGTGGTCTCCTTGCCCTTACAAACGTCTTGGTTCAACTCCACATGACCCGGAGGCTCCCAAGCGACACCTAACCTATCTAGGAGACACCACTCTCCAAAAGGTAATAGACGGTGTATAGATGATGAACTCCTTGCTCTTGTGCTTCAAAAGATACTCTCCTCAACACTCGATCACTCTCTCACAGGATTTGGCTTGGTGGAAGAAGGTGATTGGGTGGAAAGCAACTTGGGGAGGCTAGAAATCAAGATTCATATGGTTGGAGTGGATCTTGAACTCAACACATGAGTATGTGGTTCTCTCTCAGAAAATGAATGCTGGAAGTGTTGGCTTGTTCTGAGTGCTCTCACTTCAAATGAGAGGGGGTGGAGGGGTATAAATAGCCATCTCCAAAAACCCAACCATTACGAAATTATTGCACAACTCGGTGAAACCAAAGTAAAAACTCGGTTACACCGACTAGTGCAAAAGGTTGTAGCTTTTGGATTTTCGGTGAGACTGATAGGAACAACTCGGTTAGACCGATTCGGGTGACCTAGGGCAGATCCAAATCTTGGTGGCACCGAGATGAAGAACTCGGAGATTCCATAGTAAAACATTTTGATTCCAGAGAAGTGGCAACCACTTTTCAGTTGTACCAAAACAAATCTCGGTGGTACTTGGCCATGACAAGATTGCTTATAATTTGAGTTGATGGCAATCTTGTGGAGTGTAATACATACAAGTACCTACAAAAGTGTTAGATGCAATACACGGGAGCATATGTTTCCAAGATATAATAGTATCATGTCAATAGTATCAAGGAATAGTCATGTAAACTCATGCCCTTGCATGCATACGAGTGAGTCTCTAGAACAAATTCGAAGCATCTATGATGTTCAACTCACCCCTTAGGTGACAAAATACTTTCTTATCAAGTGGTTTTGTGAAGATATCCGCCAATTGCTTATCGGTACGAACATGTTTGAGATTAATATCTCCTTTCACAACATGATCATGAATGAAATGATGACGAACTTGTATATGCTTAGTTCGCGACTGTTGCACGTGATTGTGCAATCTTGATCGCACTTTCATTGTCGCAAAACAATGGAACATGTTTCACATGTATCCCATAGTCTTTAAGAGTTTGTGTCATCCGACAGCAATATATTCTGCTTCGATGGTAGATAGAGATACCGAGTTTTGTTTCTTTGAAGACCAAGACACAGGAGATCTCCCACGAAATTGACAGGTACCCAAGGTGGATTTTCTATCAACCTTATCTCCGGCATAGTCTGAGTCAGAACAGCCCATAAGGTCAAATGAAGATCCCTTGGGATACCAAATGCCAGAGTTTGGTGTACGTATCAAGTATCTCACAATTCTCTTCACGGATTTAAGATGACACACTCTGGGTGCAGCTTGATATCGGGCACACATGCACACAGTTAGCATGATATCGGGACGAGAGGCACAAAGGTATAGTAATGAACCAATCATTGATCAATTTTTTGATCAACCGGTTTGTCCTCCTTAGTGAGGTCAACATGTCCTCTAGTAGGCATGGGGGGTTTCATACATTTGCATTCTTGCATGTTGAACTTCTTGAACAAGTCCTTAGTATACTTTGTTTGAGAGACAACGGTACCATCTCTCGTTTGCTTCATTTGCAAACCAAGGAAGAATTTCAGCTCACACATCATAGACATCCCATATTTCTCGGACAACAACCTTCCAAATTTCACATAAAATGTGGGTTAGTAGATCCAAAGAAAATACCATCCACATAAATTTGACACACAAATAATTCACCATTAACTCTTTTAGTGAACAAGGTTGCATCAATTTTACCAATTTGAAAACCCTTTTCTATAAGAAACTTCGTTAAGCATTTCTACCAAGCTCGAGGGGCTTGTTTAAGACGATAGAGAGCTTTGAGAAGTTTATAGACACGATTAGGTTTCTTAGTGTTCACATAGCTGGGAGGTTGTTTAACATAAACTTCCTCCTCAGTTTCACCATTTAGAAAAGCACTTTTGATGTCCATTTGGTAAAGTGTAATATCATGGTGATCGGCCTAAACAAGAAGTATGCGAATGGACTCAAGTCTAGCAACGGGGATGTAAGTCTCACTATAGTCCATACCTTCGACTTGAGTGTATAGCATTGCGCTACAAGATGAGCCTTGTTGCATACTACTTGTCCATCTTCATCTTGTTTGTTGCAAAACACCCATTTTGTTCCAATGATGTTGTGTTCGTCCTTGGATTTTTCTACTAGAGTCCAAACTTGATTTCTCTCAAAGTTTTGTAGCTCCTCGTGCATAACATTTACCTAATCCGGGTCTTCGAGAGTATCTTCCACCTTCATAGGCTCAATACTAGAGACAAATGAGTAATGCTCACAAAAGTTAGCTAAGCGAGTTTTAGAGCGAGTGATTCTCCTGTTTCTTATATCGCCAAGAATTTGCTCTACGGGATGATCTTTGTCCACTCTTGCTCGAACTCGAGGTAGCTTTTTTTTGTTTGATGGCGGAGCTTCCTCATCATCATCTTCTTGTTCGTTGTTGTTGATGGTGTCGTTCCCTTGTGGAGGTGGTGACGGAGGTTGAGGTGGATCATCTTGATGTACTTCTTCACTTTCTTCATCTTGTCATGTACCGCTTGTGGATGCCTCAATGTTATCTTGTGGCACCTTGACGTGAGGTAGGGGCTTCCGCTTGAGTTGATGAAGTACTTTCCTTCACTTCCATGGGACAAATCTTTCCTATGGACAAGTCTTGGATGACTTTCAAAGGCTCCTTATCTCCTACATCATTTGGCAAATGTTCGACCAATGAACCATTAGTTTCATCAAAATTCACATCTACCGTCTCTTCAACATTTTGAGTGAAGTTGTTGTAGACACGGTAAGTGTGAGAGTTCGATCCGTAACCGAGTAGGAAACCTTCATGAGATTTAGGAGCAAATTTAGAACGATGATACTTATCAAGAATGTAGCACTTTGAGCCGAATACCCGAAAATATCCAACTTGGGGTTTGTTACCGGTGAGTAACTCGTATGCCATTTTACCAAGAAGCTTGTGTAGATATAGTCGGTTTGTTGCATGACAGGCTGTTTCCACCTCTTCCGCCCAAAAGTGCCATGGAGACTTGTATTCATCGAGCATCGTCCTAGCCATCTCTAAGAGAGTTCGGTTCTTCCTCTCAACTACTTTATTTTGTTGAGGCGTGTACATAGCCGAGAACTCAAGTAAGATGCCTTCTTCGTCAAGAAAGGTATCCACATTTGTGTTCTTAAACTCTGATCCGTTATCGCTCCGACCTTTCTTGATTCTCACTTCAAACTGATTTTGGGCCTTCCGAGCGAAGTTCTTGAAGATCTTTTGAACCTGCGACTTATCATCAAGAAAGATTACCCACGTAAATCTGGAAAAAATCATCAACTATAACTAAACCGAAGGAGTTTCCACTGAGGCTCTTGTAAGCATTGGGACCGAAAAGATCCATATGAAGCATCTCAAGTGGTCTCTTGGTAGTCATGATATTCTTAATAGGATGACTTCCCCCAACTTTTTTTCCCGCTTGACAAGCACTACAAAGTCTATCTTTATCAAAGATAACTTCTTTAACACCACGTATGTGATCTCCTTTAATGTGTTTGTCTGGACTATGCATACCAACATGTCCTAGCCTTCTATACCACAACCAACCTTTAGAAGATTTTCCAAGAAGACAAGTGCGAGGTTGGGCTCTCATAGTGAAATCAACAATGTGTATATCACCTCTATGGAAACCCGTAAACACTGGTGGAGAAATGGCTAGCCACAACTTACGTTGGTGGCGCGCAAATTTTACGCGACGCTAGCACTATTTTTTTTCAAATAACGATGGTGTTGGACGAATTGGTACGCCAGCTTTGTGTAGTTATTGCTGGCGTGGATTTAAAGTGGAACACCACCAAAATGTGGGCCCTGCTAAGCTGACAAGTTGGAATATATTACTGGCGTAGGTTATCCTGTGACGCCACATATTTTTTATGTACTGCTGTCGTCCCTCTCTCCTGAACGCCAGCACTAAGTTTGGCCTATATAAGCTAGTGTTGGGTAGCCCCTTTGTTTCTCAAAATACATTCACTTCCAATTCTTCTCCCTAACTAGTTATAGGTCCTCTTAGTTATGGACCCACGTCGGCGAAGCATGTCGAAAGTTTGGGACTCTGCCGCCCTGGCCGAGCTTCCGTCTGGACCTCTTGGCTACGCCATGCAACCGGCCCTATTCGGCGAATCATCCCATCACAGCAGCACGACTTCCGTTCATTCCGGCAGCTATGCCTCCAGCGTCGAATATACCGACCCTATGCTGCTTTCCGGTAGTCGACGCCCAGTTGATAATATATGTCGCACACAGAATTGAATCCAGAGCGAGAGTTCTACATCTGCGCCAACCGTGGAAAGGTATATATATGAAAAAAAAAACATCTTGATCTATTTTCATATAATTTGCACAATTCAACTCGTCTATTGTCGTTCACATCAATATCTATATCTATATCTATATATATATATATATATATATATATATATATATATATATATTGTGATCCATAGAAAATAGAGGGAAAATATTGCTTCACATGGATATGGGTTGATCTCGTCTAGAAGTATGTAAGCGAGTTGCTCGACTACTCCATTGGACCACTGATACGACAGATAGATGAGATGCAACTCAAGAACGATGTGATGTGAGGCCAAATCAAAAAATTCAAGATGCTTCGATATGCACTTTTAGCTGATTGCATGCTTGGCCTAATTCTCCCAGCTGGATCGATGGGAGCATTTCTTCTCGTGGCCGTCATCACACTGATGATGTTCTTAGTCTAGATTTAGTACTAAATTATAATTTTTATTTTTAATTATCCTTATGTAATGTATATATGTAAGTAGACCAGATTATTAATGAAATCTATGTTGTTCTGATCTATATGTTTTACTCCCTCTATACCATAATAATAATTTTTAAACTAATGGAGTTGGCCACCTCGGCCAACGCTACCAAACACACCACCTCCTATCAAATCCAACCACCCATATACACACCCGAATCTATTCCCCACCCAAACACCCCAAATCAATCCCCAGCCACCCGACCCCCACCGCCGCCGGCAACGACCAAGCCACCGGTCGCCGTCGCCATCTCCGACTCCACACCGCCGCCGTCTCCGTCTCCACCTCCACCGCCGCTGTTGTCGTCTCCGTGCCTCCACCGCCGCCACCTCAAGGACCCGCCAGCCCCGTCGCCTTCACCACCCCCATCGCTGTCTCCGCGCCTCCACCACCGCCACCTCAAGGACCCGCCAGCCTCGTCGCCTCCACCGCCGCCGTCGCCGTCTCCGCGCCTCCACCGCCGCCGCCTCAAGGACCCGCCAGCCCCGTCGCCTCCACCGCCGCCTTCATCTCCGTCGCCGTCTTCACCGCCGACGTCCCCTCGCCGCAGTCTCCGTCGCCGGTGAGTAATTGTGGTGTCGAATTTAGTATAGTTGTATAGTGTAAAAACATTGTGTAAATTTTTAGGGTAGTTGTGTAGTGCAGATTATAGTGTATAGTTGTATTGTACAGTGTAAGATTGTAGTTGTGTAGTGTAAATTTTTAGGGTAATTGTATTTTCCGATTGTATTGTAGTTGTGTAGTGCAAAATTGTGGTGTAATTATAGTTTCAGATTGTAGTGTAGTTGTGTAGTGCAGTTTTTTAGGGTAATTGTAGTTTCAAATTGTATTGTAGTTTGTGTAGTGCAGATTTGTGGTGTAATTATAGTTTCAGATTTTGTAGTGTAGTTGTGTAGTGCAGTTTTTTAGGGTAATTGTAGTTTGAAATTGTATTGTAGTTTGTATAGTGCAGATTTTTGGTGTAATTGTAGTTTCAGATTTTAGTGTAGTTGTGTAGTGTAGTTTTTAGGGTAATTATAGTTTCAGATTGTATTGTAGTTTGTGTAGTGCAGATTTGTGGTGTAATTATAGTTTCAGATTTTAGTACATATATTTTCTAGTTATATTGTCTAGATTGTATATATAGGTGTTGCAGGTACAGTCAGATGGTTGCGAATTTTCGTGGTGTGCAACAGAAGGGGACTAAGTACTATGCAACCATCAGGCAAGGAAATGTCGTCCATGAGCTTGGCCACTGGGACACCCCAGAGTTAGCGGCGCGTGCCTACGATGCAAAGGCGGTTGAGTATCACAAGGAAAAATTGATACTCAACTTCCCTGATTGTTGTGAGTACGCGTAGTTCCTCGCGCCGGAGAACATAAGGATATGCACTAGGGCTGAGGAGAAGGAGAACCTCCTGGCCGAGCAACAGTTGTTCGACCCATTAGTGACGGAGCTGGCGAGAGATGAGAAACTCTTAGAGATCAACAAGATGATGCTCCTTCAGTATGCCGCGAGGAATAGCGCAGAGGAGGATCCCAAAGATTGGGATAACCTCGGGGCACAGGAGGAGGCTGAGGAGGAGGAGGAGGTGGAGGTGCAGCCGCTACAACGTCGTTGTAGGGACGACCACGAGGCCGGCCCCTCTGTCCAGTAGCTTGCTAGATGATGGACGTAGCACTATAGCTAGCTATTTTCATATATGAATGACTATTTAACTTTATGTGTGTTATTATATGTTTGAACCGTGCACCATTTGTAGCATTGCTTAATTACTAGTATATGTTATATTTTGGTGTGTTATTTATTTAGTTTAATGATCTATGCTTACTTTGATAAACGATATTGACAGCAGTAAATGGATGCCCCGTGTAAGAACTGTGGTGCTTTGAGATGCCAGACGGATAGGAAGTTCTTCATCGATCTTCCGAAAGACTTCATCACTAAGACGGTATATATAGGATTTAGTTCAACATGTTCTGATTGAGTTTCATATGGTACGGTTGTGGCCGAAATTGTCTAACTACTTTTTTTACTCGGGTCATCCCTTGCGGGGCAAGGCGTGACTTCTTAGAGAAGCTTCCAGTTCTGCTTGATGCAACCATCACATTCCAATGCACCCTCATGAAGATGCTCACGACCCAACGATTCAATTTTCTTGTCACCAATGAGCCAACCCGCACCTACTTTGGTTGCCCTGGCTGGACAGCACTTGCAACTGCTTACGAGATGGAAGCTGGGGAGAGAGCCATGTTCTACCTCGACTACGATCGTGACGAGATCATGGTCTACTACAGGCCTGCTGGCAGCGATGATGATGGTCCACTTACTCCAGACTATGATCCTGACTCCGCCCGCCGTAATGTCGAGTTAGCTAGCTAGTAGGCTTACAGTTGCCACCTCTTGTTTCGTTAACTTGTGTACACTTGTGTTTATTTGCCTACTTTTGATACTTTTTTGAATAATGTCAAATAAATGGGTACTGTTGAACTTAGATTCTGGTATTTGAATTGTACTGTTTAATTACTGTTCTAAACTTTGATTATGCTGTCATTTTGGTTCGATCGCGCTGCTCTACAAATTTGGTTTAAATCTAAAAATGAAATTGCTGGCGTCGCACTAACATGCAATGCCACTACTGACATATATTAGTGCTGGTGTTGGCCAAGTGGCACGCCATAAACATGACAAATACTGCTGGCATAGACTCCAACGCCAGCACTATTTTTTAACAGTGGCGCTATATTGGTGGCATCGGGTGTCCACGCCAACAAGGCCAATTTTGCCACGCCATAGCTAGGCTTTTCTGCACTAGTGAAAGAACATGTTATGATTGTCTCGACGAAACACTTGGCAATCTACTTTAGTAAATAGCACATTGAAACCGAAGTCGGCACGTTTAGATATAGAATGAAGATTGTAGCCAAGGGATTCAACGAGCATGGCATTTTGAATGGAGCTATCCTGAGATATGACCACCTTAAAAAGTCCAAGTACCTTACCCTTGGAGTTGTCTCCAAAGGTCACGTACTCACGCGGTTCATTATTTGTTGTGATCTCACACTACTGCAGGATGGTCCAAAGACAATAGATCAATCAAAGACCCTTTGACCAAACTATGTGCGATGCACGAATCGCAAACAATTTAGTTATAGCTCCGTCGCCAATGATGATACCTGTGTGCGATGGTAGACCCGTCAAATACAATTCAAAAAAATAGTTGCGTGTGTGATGCATCGCATACAGTTTGCTCTTATGAACTGTTTGTGATTAGCGAAGATAATAGAAACGGTTAATAAAACTACATACGTGTGCGATGTTGCGCAAATAGTTTTTCCAAACAATGTGTGTGTGATGTTGCCTACTATTGCACATGGTTTGAAAAAACATAAATGTGTGTGATGCTTTGCACACGGTTTTTACAAATGATGTGTGTGTGATGTAATATATCATTGCAGACAGTTATTATAATGCAACCGTATGTGATGCCATGCATACAGTTTTTGTAAAAAAGTGTGTGTGTAATGTAGCATATCACTGCACACGATGTTAAAAACGCAAACGTGTGTGATGCCTTGTGTTTACACCAGATTTTGACACGGAAGAAAATGTTATTAAGATGGACTCAAATAAAGAAGTGCTCTACATGAAAAAGTTCCGTAGTGTTGACGTCAACATCTTTAAAGTTTGGGTCATCGCCGTCCGATCTTATCTCAAAAGCCGAGATATAATGGATGTGTTGACATGACATGACATGAAACTTGGCATAGTGTCATGATATGACCTCACTGTGATGTGGTAAAAATTTGAGAAGGTTTCATTTTTTTGATGTACATACTTTAGATATCTGACAACCTGCGAGGAACGATCAAGGTTTCAAGACTGAATGCACCAAATTGGTGGCGAACTTATGTTTTGCTTTATCATTTGACCTTGAATTTTTTCTACAGTTAAGATACACCATAGAATCCTCCATATTAAAATTTGGCACTTTTCGGAGCTCATTTGCTATATTTGAGTCATTAACTACATTTCTAGTCATTTAACGGATACATTCAAATTTGAACTACGAGTACAGAAAACAGTATACAAAAATGATTTGAAAAATCATGTTTAGGATCGTGAGTATATGTGTATGCCTCATACAAGAAATAAATATAAAATTCAAATATCTATGTGGCAAGAATCAACCGTGAACATGAATTTTATTGGTATTTCAATTCTAAAAAATGTATATAATGTGTAATAAATACGAAACTTGGCATGGTGTCAATATAAGACCTCAGTATACTGTAGTAAAAATTTGAGAAGGATTCACAAATTTTTTGATGGTGTTAGTGCAAAAATCAAATAGCAAGAAAGCACACATATATGTACTGAATTCCTATTGGTGAAGAGATTGAAGCCTTGGATCCATGACATGGCATGAATCCATCCGTCCACACTCAACAGCCAAGAAAAATATCTACCCTTATCTCTTCACCACGTACTCTACCACATCCACACATATATCTAACTAGCATCAATCCAACCTCCTGTAGAACCTCAAACATGACACACACTTCTTCCATGCTATGGTCGGCGAGGCAGACGATGCCTGCTCCATGCACCGACTAGGAACAGGACACGGTGGGACGGGGAGTGCTTGTTGTTGGGCGGCCATGCGTGAAGCGGGTGCCATGGACGCCATGAGGCTCGTTATCGACCGTAGACGCGAGCACGAGTATGAAGCAGCGTTATTGCTTTAACAAGTTCTGCGTCTCAAGAGGCAGCATCATGGAGGTGCAGTTCGTGGCCATGAGCTAGCTTCCTGTGCAAGTCTTTCCAAGAATACATCCACTAGGCTGGCTGCTAGCTAGCTTGCTGGATAGTACTAATCTAATCTTGTTTTTTGTATGTCTAAGCATGATGTCTCTAACCATCTAATCGATTCTTGATTTTTCTCATCAATCAAGATTCTCCAAGACATCAAACTAATCACAAAATCTCTCTTGTGAATTCCTGAACTTTCTCTTGCAATAATTTTTAATAAAACAATTATGCATAACTAATGCAAGAACTAATTTCAAGTAGGATACTTGAGTAAGTAATGTAAATAAACCAATAAAAATATAAATACAATTCAAAAATCCAATTGTTTTTGCATGCTAGATAATTTAGTGCATGAGGTACCCTCCAAATTTTAGCTCATTTGGACATTTGAGTTGCTGTCAGCAAAAAGACAAATTGGGTTAGAACAATATATGAACTATAAACTTTTTTATAGACCCCAAATTTCTCTTTTTTCCCAAGGGATACTCAAATGTCCAAATGATCTAAAATTTGGAGCGAACCTCACGCACCAAATTCTCTACCAAGAAAAAAATAGATTTTTTGAATTTTTCTAGTATTTGTTTTGATTTTTGTATGATCGAAGGTGCAGATGAGTCTGTGCACTGAATCGCTGTTGTGTCTAAGGATTTACTTTTTTTTGACCTTGTCATCCTTTTATCTTGGCTTTTCAGGATGAGATACAATAAGAAATTTGGGAAGGTTTGGAGTTGATGTCATCGATGAACAAGAGAGTGATGAAGTTATACGACATAATTAGATGTGATTGCTAGTTGTATGTGTTGGCTGTCTTGTGATGTGAGATAGTACGTTTGTACTTTTGTATGTTGTATGACAAAACTTGAAAAGAAATCATATAGTGGATTTTGAATGTGCATTTTTGCGTTATGTTTGATTATCAAAAGATGATCATAGTAAATTTATTACGTCTAGCTGATTTTAGGACTAATTAACACGTCGTTAAGATCACACATTGCACACAGTTTTTTGGATACAATTGTGTGTGATGGCATTTACATCATACACAGTTTTTATTTTTAATCGTGTGCAATGAATCGCACATTACATACAATTTTCGTGAATAACCGTGTGTAATGCTAATCCAAATTGCAAACAGTTTTTGTGTTGAAATGTGTGGGATGTAACCCCAATCACAAATAGTTTTGGTAGCGTGCGCAATGGACCCCCCTATCACACTCACTAGCAAGGTGACAGTTTGAAACTGCGTCTCTGAAAGGGGTTAAAAACCGTTTATATAGTATGTCGCTGCACCAGTGTCATGAAACATGTCTCGATCTCCGGTCATGTAATTGGTGCATCCACTATCGAGAATCCATTCCTTTCCATCGAACATGTTTTTTTTCAAAAGGGGAATATATTAATATCGCAAAGATACCAATTACACCCAGCATCTTCACCTACAAGATGTCGCCGAGACATCCAGGTTGCACACAGCCAAAGAAGAAAATGAAAAGAAATTAAAAAATAAAGGTCCCACCACAGCGATCAAATCCTCTCAATAGCAACACTCATACCACCACCAAATACAACATCCGGCAAACAAAACGGTTCTCCAAAAGCAACACCTTCAAGAAGGGAACAGTGCACAAGTGTCGTCGTACGATCAAAGATCTTTGGTTTTCACCCTAGAGAAAGTCCACGCTCTCAAAACAATTCCTTCAGCAAGGTAATCGCCAGGCACAACCAAAGAAGACTAGACCTTAGGTTTTCACCATGAGAATCACAACTCGTCACCCCGAGGAGTACCACTGAAGATTAAATCCTCCACTGTTGCCGCCCCACAAATCACTGCTGCTCCTGAGAGTCATCTAACACCTGGTTGCCTCCATCGCCTCCGAAACTCCGTCCATGTAACTGATAGCCCGATCTCGGCCACCATGACCTTCTCCACTGCTGTCTCCACCATGAAAATCAAGAAGCCTACATGTCCCAAGGTGTCATCAGTCAACAAAGCTTCGCGCCACGCCCTCAGAACCTTGTAGGCCGATATGGACGTACACGACCAGAATCTAACCAATCTAGATATCCTAAGCAAATTCTTCGGTGGTCGTTCTAGAACACGTCGATGGATAGATCGAGGAGGACTGATCAAGCAAGACATTGTCGTGATGAAAGAAAGCACGAGGATCACAACCGAGATTAGATGACGGATCATGAGATCCGTCAAACCAGCCACAAACCGGCTGACCACCTCCGACAGAGGAGGAGATCACCACCACCATAATCCTCGTGATGCATGGCAGAACTGGAGAACCTCCACGAACTGTCATCGCATCCAATGACAAAAAGCAGTTTGTGGTAGCAGCAACCCGCCTTTGTCAGGTTCTAACGATGGAGCATCGTCAGTACTGTAGATCGAGCCCACATCGCCACCTCCTGCCGTCCCCGCCGACTGCAACAGGCCTACCAATGCGCCCCGGCCGCCGCTGCCTGCCATCACCGCCGTAAGGGACCAGATCAGGCCGCCACCGCCTCAGATCATGGACATCAGAGGAGGTCCGCCGCCGCCGCGCCACGGGGCCTTTGCCCGGCGATGTTGCCGGTGGCGGCAGAGGGAGGGGCAGGCGCGGGAGGTCGAGGTGGAGGTCGGTGGTGGCCGCCCGGTTTCGCCCGGCGGTGGCCGCACGGGATCGGGAGGGAGGGAGCAGTTGTTTTCAGAAAAATAATCTTTAAAGTTTGCCATGAGACTTAGATTCTTCACAGTCTTCTCAATCTCACTGTTGAATTGCTCATCTTCATCGTAGTAGCCATGTTCCACATTGTCATCATCAAATGTGATATCCTCGTCACAAACATCAAATGATTCGTTAGAATTTTGATAATGACTTCATTCAAGAGAGTGAATGCGAATGCCTTCTAGAATGATATTATGATGGTCGTAACATCTCCTTTAGCACGCATGAGGTCACGAAGCTCAAAAAGACAATCATGAAACTTGGGATCACTAGGCTTCATTTTGTGGAATGCAATAGTTTTATGAAGAATTTCATCAAGATTCTTTAAAGAGAAATTTGGGTATCTCTTTTCCAAATCTTTCCACAAAGTGTAGGCACAATTAAAATTTTGCATGGAACCAAGCACGGTATTAGGTAATCCTCTAATGACGAGATTGATATTTCTTAGATTATGAAGCATGTCAATTTCTTCCTAGTGTGTAGGATGTAAGGGGTCAACGGGAGGCGCATATGGACTATGAACATACTTGCACGAGTTAAATTCATCAAATATTACAAGCATTTTATCTCTCCAATGAACATAGTACTCCCCATTGAGAGTAGACACTCTACATCTAATACTCCCAAAAGTTGACATATCCATCTTCCTCCAATGGTGATAAAACCAAAGCAATGGAGACCAATGCTCTGATACCAATTGTGGGATCGAGAAGAGGCGTCTAGAGGGTGGGGTGAATAGACACTTAATAAGACAAATGAGCAATTTTTAGTTCTCTTGAAGTTTAGGCAGATTTTGCACACGTTAAGTTGCATCCAATGATTTGTACACATGCATATCTAGAGATTACGCGGCGAAAAGTAGACATCATGCATTTGCAAGAAACATAAAGGAAGGTAGAGTTGAAAGATCAAACGCAATGAAGACTCAAAGATTTTTCCCGTGGTTCCGATTGGTGGTGCTATCGTACGTCCATATTGATGGAGGCTTCAACCCACGGAGGGTAACGGTTGCGCGAGTCAACAGAGGGCTCCACCCACGATGGGTCCCTGAAGAATCAACCTTGCCTATTCCACCATGGCTTACATCCACGAAGGACTAGCCTCACTCGGGGTAGATCTTCACGAAGTAGGTGATCTCCTTACCCTTACAAACATCTTTGTTCAACTCCACACGATCCGGAGGCTCCCAAGCGACACCTAGCCAATCTACGAGACAACCACTCTCCAAAAGGTAATAGACGGTGTTAGGACTGGGCATTCGGTTTAACTGAACCGATCGATTCGGTTTTCCGGGTCATAAAAAATTTCGGTTTGTTAAGACATGCACACCAATCGGGTCTTGGAGACTTAGGTAACCAAGTGTCTCTAAAACCAAAAAATCGGTTCGGTCATCCGTTTCGCCCGAACTAACCGAAGTTCAGTACGGGACGATACAAAAGGCTAGTCGCTGCTACATTTTATAGTATTCCCTACGCTTCCTTTCTCAGTGGCTACCAAGGTGGTACTAAAGGACGAACTATTGTAGTGAAACGAACACGGTTTATATGGGCTGCTTGCTACTCAGTATGGGCCAAACAACCAAACGTGTACATAGATGAACTTAGATGAGGGAAAATGAGACTTATTGTGTCGGTATAGCTGGGCTAGCTGGACCAGCCGGACTATGGCCTCGACAGGGAATATGGAGGAGCCGCGTGTGTACTGTATTTTCAGGTTAATAGGTTTTTTCGGTTAACCAGGTACTAAAACTGAAATTGTCAAACAAAGTTCGGTTCTCAAGATTTAATAACCGAAATAGGAATGAAAATTTTCAGTTTCGGTCCATTCGGTTTCGGACCCGGTTCTCGGTTAATATGCCCACCCCTAGACGTTGTATAGATGATGAACTCCTTGCACTAGTGCTGCCAAAGATAGTCTCCTCAACACTCAATCCCTCTCTCACAAGATTTGGCTTGGTGGAAGAAGGTGATTGGGTGGAAAGCAACTTGGGGAGGCTAGAAATCAAGATTCATATGGTTGGAGTGGAAGATCTTGAGCTCAATACAAGAGTAGGTGGTTTCTCTTAGAAAATGAATGGTGGAAGTGTTGGCTTGCTCTTAGCGCTCTCACTTCGAATGAGAGGGGGAGGAGGGGTATAAATAGCCATATCCAAAAATCCAACCGTTACAACATTATTGCACAACTCGGTGAAACCGAAGTAAAAACTCGGTTACATCGGCTAGTGCAAAAGGTTGCAGCTTTTGGCTTTTCAGTGAGACCGATAGGAAGAACTCGGTGAGACTGATTTGGGTGACCTTGGCCAAATCCAAATCTCGGTGGCACCAAAATCAAAAACTAGGAGATTCTGAAGTGAAACCTTTCGATTCCAGAGAGGTGGCAACCACTTTTCAGTTGTGCCAAATCAAATCTCGGTGGTACCGAGGTGCTAGAGTTTTGGCTATGGGTTCTTTCTTGGCAAACTCGGTGCGGCCGATATGGAAATGTTGGTGGCGCCAATTTTGGCATTTTGGTTTTGGACAGAATATTTTTGTGAGAGTTTGGTTGAGGCTTTTTGTGGCAAATCTCTAAGTACTTTAGCAACTAGATCATTATCAATACCTCATCCCCTTTTAATAGTATTGGGTTTTCCTATGGACACAATTGATATTTCTCACATAAAAGAAAATGTAGAGTCTTGAAGCTTGAAGAACATGCCAACTTGGATTCATTGCATCTAGGGAATCCTTCTCACAATTCCCTGTCATTCCTCTCTTTGGACTTCATCTGAAATAAGATAGATAAAATTGTTAGTCCAAGAGACAATGTATGTTGTCATTAATTATCAAATCCTGCAAGGGAGCATTTGTGCTTTCATCTTCGCAAACCTCTCTCGTAAAATAATGAAATGGAAAGAAAACTTGAATGGTGACAAAGTACAAGCAAATGAGATACGCGACATGAGCGCGTGTGCAATACATGTACAATCTGGTTCCTACATCATGGAAACCCTGTGTGCAATACTTTTAAACTACTATTCTCGCAAGGTGATTCAAAGTGATCAGTTCGAAATTGTGATCATCAATGGAATAAGACATGATCCGTGCTCAATATTGTCTATGTCAGATGGAAAATGTAAAGGTCCATACATCACAAAACTCTCCCGTCAAATCATGAAATGGAAAGTAAACCCCCATGGTAGCCAGGAACAAGCAAATGAGATATGTGACATAAGCGGGTGGGCAATGCATGTACAATGTGGTTCCTACATCATGGAGACCTTGTCTTCACGACTTTTAAAATGTCGTTCTCACATGGTGAGTCAAAATGATCATGTCTTAGTAAACCCCGAGTCCACATCGTCTCGTGGCAAGTACGAATGTGAGGTCGAACATGTGATGATCAATGGAATAAAGACATGATCCATTCTACATATTGCCCATGTCACTTGGGAAATATAAAGGTCTGCTCATTGCGAACCTCTCATGTTGAGTCGTGCATCACACTGTGGTGGATCGAACCTATTCATAAGCAGATGTCAACCCAACCATTTGCAATTCGTTGAGAGACTTTGGCCTCACCAATAGGGCCACAATAATAAAGTTGACTAAGTGTTCATTTTTTGACCAACAATTCTGCTGGGTTGTTTTTTTCGGTGGAAAATGGATAGAGAACCCGAATGGATGTAACGTCTATTTGGTATAATAAACTTGAATACTTATGACCGTCCCCAAATTGTCTTGCCCTACATGACAATTTTTTAGTCTTTCCGTCCTAATTTTCACTCCCACTAGGGTTTTTGTTCCCTCCATCGATTTTGAATTACGCGCTCAATTTTGAACACCTCCTCCTAAATACCCATGACTTGACTCACACTGCTCCCTCATCCCTTTCTTCTCCCTGAGATCTGCCACCATCCTGGTGACCTCTTGCTCCATCTCCGGCAAGCATGACACCGGGATATTCCGTTGTGACAAAATCAGGAAATCTCTGTCGTCTACCCCAACACCATATCATAGGCTACCATGTGAGAAGTCCCTCTCCTGCCATCCCAACCACACAACCCTATCTATGTTTGTCACATCCATCTGGATTTATACATGTGCTTCATTTTGGCCTCTTGATATACTTGCACCTTTCGATTCTTCTAGATCAATTCAATTTTGTTTTATGTATTATGGCCCGTACTGCGGTTCATTCAATCTAGGGATCTAGTTCAATTCACATGCTCTTATTAGGCAGATGTTGATTAGTTGTGGAAACTTGTGTATTTCAAATTTAATTGATAATTGGAACATAAGTATCCGCATCAATGATGAACATGGCGTGAATAATTGGTCTTTGATTCTCGGTTGCTACCACCAAATCAACAAAAGTATACGAGCAGGTACTGGCAGAAACAATGAAGGACAATGTTGCTTGAATATCTACATGCATGAAGAAATAATGTGCTGGTACCATTGGTCCACCAGATTTCGCTTGTATAGCACATTTTTTTGTGCATGGTTGCGCACAAACATATGATGATTCAAGAAACAATTCAGAGGAGGAAGCTGATTTCTTCGATGTTGACATGGATGAATATGTACCTTCATCTTCAGTTACAAAAAATAATAAATGGACCCTAGCTATTTACAACATAAACTTCCTTTACTGATTTTTCATGCTTTATTATGCAAATCTGCTATAACACATTCATTAAACCGTGCACTACACATGTTCTAACTTTCATGGGTACATGGTTTCCTCAGGGACAACTCGGAATTGACTTGAGGGACGCATATTCAGAAGAATTTTGCACTGGCATTTTGCAAAAATGTGCTCAACACCATAAATATAATTGTATGACCAAATGTACTAGCAAGGTCAGAAACCATACATAATACTTCGACTTCCTCTTGAGATTTTAGACTTATGGAATCCCTATCATACTAAGTTTTTGCTTCATGTCATAGGATTTTTTTAACATGGAAAAACAAACATACATGCGGTGGTGGTAAGCGGTACGGCCGACAGTTCAAAATATGACCCACCCCCCTCATAGCTCTATGGTAAGAATTTAAATAAGTTATGGAAATCCCGATATTGTTGATTATTACATTTTATGTAGTACTGATGCGAGTGTAGTTATTCCATAAGGCCAAAAATAGCAAGAAGAGAGCATCTGGTTCAGAGTTTTCTAAAAACTACCACAATATCGAGAAGTATGAGACAGACTGCACAAGAAGCACCCATAAGTAATTTATAATGTTTTGGCTTCAAAATTATTGTGTGAGCTATCATAGTGTAATGTAGTAACAGTGCATGATGAACGCTTTCAATCATGATGCAAACCACAAAAAGGGCATGTTTACAAGAAGTTCTACCGCAAGTACCTGATGTGCAGATTATTGAGGAAAAGAGCTCCTCTGCCATGCTACTTTCAAGCTTTGGCGTTTCATCACATAATTCATCCTTTGAACAATACATCTGTGACCAAGAAGCGAAGATTATAGGACAAGCGACAGAGACAAAACAGACAAATGCCACATTTGCAAAAACACTTAATGTCCTACTTAATGCACATATACACAAAATTGAAGAGCTCAAAAGGAAACAACAACTAGAAATAGAAGTAATCAACATGGAGCAGGAGAGCAAAATCAGAGGCTTTGAAAAAAACAAGAAATGGAGCGGATTCTTAGTCATCTCCTAAGTAATCCATCATAGGAGACTATGTCACGGCTCATCAATCACTGATGGTGCACTACCGTTCGTCATGATGCCTTGTCTGGTGTCTTATTTCTAATGCTTGATAATATGTCATTTGGATGCTCATTTTAATATGTTGATCACTCCTATGAGAAATTTCAAGTCCCATTGCTATATAATAAAAGCTGCGATGGCAATATTAAATTTCAAATTTTCTCCAATTCAAATTCGAATTGGACTACAAAATCAATCGTGCACAATTTGACTCTATAAGAAAACCTGTAATGGTACTGGTGACAGGAATTGAAACCATCACCACTGTCGTGTCCCCACTTGTAAGAAGCCACATCAACACCGTCCAGACCCAGATGTAAGCAACCATGTCAGCACTGCCGGACCCACAAGCAACCACATCAACATCTTCTGGGCCCATATGTCAGCAACGTTCACTCGTCAAAACTAATGCCTGACTTATTACTCACGGGGTCGTTGGTTAGAAAACCCAAGGCATACCCACATGGAAGTAGCCACATTAGCATATGCTGCCCCCACTTGTCAGAATCTTTGGCCGGTCAAACATGCAGACCGATCACCAGTGACGGATTATTGTCGACAAAAATATCTTACGCTACAAACTGGCCTATCGTAGGTGACATTCTGGGTCATCACCGAAAACCGCCATGAGTGACAATTTTTGGTTTGTCACCTAAGTTGTGATCTTGCATGATGATGCGTGATATTTTTACACTCATTTCGCCCTTGTTTAAACCAAAATATTTCACTTAAAGAGAGATATTCGCTCCGATATTGCCACTAATGACTAATGAATGCAAAGGGTTTGATAAATCCTCTCTTCAATGTTTTTCCATGGGAATTTGGCTAAAAAGGGAAGAAATCATGTGAAAGAATGGAAAGGAAGGAAAATGGAGGAAGAAAGAATCAACAGGAACCAGATGTCTACTATGCAACTTCATTCTTGTAGACGTTGTTGGGCCTCCAAGTGCAGAGTTTTGTAGGACAACAACAAATTTCCGACAAGTGGATGACCTAAGGTTTATCATTCCGTGGGAGGTGTAGGATGAAGATGGTCTCTCTCAAACAACCCTGCAATCAAATACAAGTAATCTCTTTTGTCCCCAACACAACCAATACAATGGCAAATTGTATAGGTGCACTAGTTGGGCGAAGAGATGGTGATAAAAGTGCAATATGGATAGCAGATATAGGTTTTGTAATCTGAAAATATAAAAACAGCAAGGTAGCAAGTGACAAACAGCGAGCAAAACGTTATATAAATGTTGACGGTTCATACTTTCACCAGTGCAATCTCTCAACAATGCTAACATAATAGATTCATATGATCATCCCTCAACGTGCAACAAATAATCACTCCAAAGTTCATAAGTAGCGGAGAAGATAAGATGAAATTGGTGTAGGTAGTAGAACCACCTCAAAGTTATCCTTTCCGATCAATGTTTTGAGCTATTCCTATAAGTGTCACAAACAGCCCTAGAGTTCTTAGTAAAATAACACCAATGATACATATCAATCAACCCTAATGTCACCTAGATACTCCAATGTCACCTCAAGTATCCATGGGTTAATTATTCGACATGCATCAAACAACTTCAGATCTATCATATTCAATCCAACACAAAGAACTTCAAAGAGTACCCCCAAGATTTCTTTCGGAGAAAATAGTATGAAAACGTGCAATCAACCATGTGCATAGATCCCCTAAGGTCACCGGAATCCGCATGTTGATGCCATAACATATATCAAGTGAATCAATAGAATACCCCATTGTTAGCACGGTATCCACATGCAAGACATACATCAAGTGTTCTCAAACCCAAAGTATATAATCCAACATAACGAGATCTCAAAGGGAAAGATTCAATTCATCACAACAAGCTAGACAGGGAAGAACACCATATGATCCAACTATATTAACAAAGCCCGTGATACATCAAGATCATGCCATCTCAAGAACATGAGAGAGAGATTGAACACATCGCTACTGGTACATACCCTTAGCCCCGAGGGTAAACTACTCCCTCCTTGTCATGGCCTCAGCCGGGATGATGAAGATGGCCATCGGTGATGATCTCCCTCTCCAGCAGGGTACCGGAAAGGCTCCAGATGGATTTTTCTTCGATACAGAGAGTTATGGTGGTGGAGCGAAAGTTCTAATTTAACTTTCGGGTTTTTTTGGATTTACAGGATTTTTTAGCGTAGGAATCACGTCAAACGGAGCCACGTGGGCCCCACGACGTAACAGGGCATGCCCAGGGGGTGTGTGTGCCCTGTTGCCTCTTGTCCCATAGGTAGTTCCACTCCGGTGGTTCTTCATGCCGATATTTCTCATTTTCTCCAGAAAAAATCATAAAAAAGTTTCGGGCGATTCCGAGAATTTTTATTTTCTGCACAAAAAACAACACCACGGTAATTCTACTAAAAACATCGTCAGTCCTGGTTAGTTCAAAATAAATCATATAAAGTGCATCAAAACCATATAAAAGTATTGTAAACGTAGGCAAACATGGCATGAATACTTCATATATTATCGATACGTTGGAAACGTATCAGAACCGTCTGTGCGGAGACAAAGCAAAAGACGGCGTTCCATATGGGCGCACGCTCCCGTATGAGCGGTCGTTCAGCATGGATTCCTTGGTAGCTTGTCTACCGGAACAACTTTTACAAAGGGGACCCCATCAAAATGTCAACAGAATAGCGTCGAGCATAGCCAGAACCCAGAAACCTAGCCGCCGTCATTTCCATCTCCATAGCCATCTCCCCTACCATAGTGCTCTTGCATGAAGTTCATAGTTGTAATCGTGCATCGCACAAAGCATCCATTGTAAGACATCTTGCAATCAATCAATCCCAAGATGTGTTCTTCAATGTTTTCTCCTTGCAACCTGAGGTATTTTTTAGGGGATCAATGGGAGTCTTTGACATAGCGTCCCGTATGTGTGAAATAAAACTATTTCATGAAGTGTCTCTTGTCTTGTCCGCGATCTTCATCTTTGCACATACCCATGATCATGGAGATCGAGCACTGGTGAGGCTAGGAGCAAGGGGACCATGAAGTGTTATACAGAATGCCGGTGACAGTAAGGTTTAGTAGGGTAACATAGATCATATCCTTGGGGATTCATGAGGTGTAGTCATTAAACACCCAATGCTTTTGTCTGATTTGATTATGTTAATTATCGGGCAACCACGCGAGACGAATAGGGCCTTTGGTAGGATAACTGATTCTTGATGCAGGACTTGTGCCGGTTAAGATGTTATTTGGACACATCCCCCACTCTGATATGAAACAAGCACATCTCGATGGGTGACTTTCTGAGCACAAATTAATATCCTATTTGATCCCAACACAAATACATGGTTGTAAGCATTAAGACCTCATACCCATACCTCTTTTTATTGTAAGTGTTTGAATCACTATTTGCTTGTTGACCCGGTCAAAAGCTGGATTTGACACTTTGGCAAAAGCTTGCTAGAGACCATTGCTTCAAGGGAATCTTACTCTCGTGTGTTGGATACCCAGAGTCACTGATACGTCTCCAATGTATCTATAATTTTTTATTATTCCATGCTATTATATTATAAATCTTGGATCCTTTATATGCAATTATATGCTATTTTATATCTTTTTTGGGAACTAACCTATTAACCCAATGCCTAGTGCCAGTTGTTGTTTTCTGCGTGTTTTTGGTTTTCCAGGAAATCAGTGTCCAACGAAGTCCAGACCCTACGAAATGTTTTGAAGATTTTTTTATGGACAAAATAGACCCTGGAAGCTTCGGGAGGAGTCCAGATGCAAAGCGAGGAGATAGCAAGGCAACATGGAGCGCCCAGGGGGGTATGCGCACCCTGTTACCTTCTGATCCCCTCGTGGCACCGTCTGACCTAATTCCACCTCCATAAATTCTATAAAATCAGGAAACCAACGGAGAGCCACCTGAAACACTCTTTCCACCACCGCAAGTCTCTGTTCCGCTGCGATCCCATCTGGAGACCTTTTCTGGTACTCATCAACCTTGTTGCCTCCATGACGATGCGTTAGTAGTCCACCACAGACCGACGGGTCCATAGCTAGTACCTAGATGACTTTCTCTCTCTCCTTGATCTTCAATACCATGTTAATCGTGATTCTCGCGGTTATCTATCCAATGTAATCTTCTTTTGTGGTGTGTTTGTTGGGATCTGATGAATTGTGGGTTTATGATCAGGTTATTCATTGAATGTAATTGAGTCTTCTCTGAATTCCATTATGCATGATTGTTATAGCTTCGTAATTCTCTCTAATCTACCCCTTTGTTTTGGCCAACTAGATTGGTTTATCTTCAGTGGGAGGGGTGTGTTGTAATGGGTTCAATCTTGTGGTGCTCTATATCCCAGTGACAGAAGGGGACAAGACACATATTTGTATTTTTGCCATTAAGGATAAAACAACAAGCTCTAAACATATTGCTTGTATTACTTTGTCAATGTCATGTCACCTTGCTCCAAGCATTACTCTGTTTGTCATAGACTTAATACCTAGAGAGGCATGCATAGAAGCGCTCTCCAGGTGGAGTAATAGTAGTAGATGAAGAATCATTTCGGTCTACTTGTTTATGTACGTGATGCATATATACATGATCATTGCCGTGAATAACATGTCATAATTATGCGCAATTTTGTCAATTGCCCAAGAGTAATTTGTCTACCCACCATATGCTTTCTTCAAAAGAGAAGCCACTAGAGAAAACTATGGCCCCCGGGTCTACTTAATCATAAATACTAAAATCCTAAAAATATCTTGCTGCCTTTTAATATTTCTTTTACATTTATTATTTGCAATATCTATCTCTATCAAGATTTAATCTTGCAAGTGGAAAGTTCAAGGGGCTTGACAACCCTCTTACCCGCGTTGGGTGCAAGTGTTTGCCCTCGTGTGTAGGTGCTATTGAAAGGAGTTTGCTTGGTTCTCTTGTTGCTTCAACAACCTTGGTTCTCATTGAGGGAAATACTTATATCTACTATGTTGCATCTCCTCTCCTCTTCAGAGAAAATCCTAACGCAACTAACAAGTAGGAGGAAGAATTTTTGGTGCCGTTGTCGTGGAGACACTATCAAACTCTCTTCAGGTTCCTTCACACAAATTATCATTCACTTGTTCTAATTTTTATCTTGCCTTTATATTTGCTTTATATAAAAACTCAAAAATACAAAAATATTTCTATTTGCTTGTTTACTAGTTTTGCTTGAAGTCGCTACCATGTCTGAATTTGAAAAGGTTAGTGATGCTTCCGCCACTAGCGCGGAAAGCTTTGATCATCAAACTTCACCAATTAATGAAAGTACTAAAAGATATTTTGATGATTGCTAAAGAAAAACTTGATAACCTTTCTGATGATGATCCTTTTAAAGAAGACCCCCTATTATGCAAATAAAGAAGTTTCACATAGGTAGTGGTAATATTATTGGAAAAAGTTTAATTCAAGACCTTTTCACTTGTGCTGGCTCGTTACACTTAATAGGAGGATCAATTATTCATATAACTAATAGTTATGCGGATGCTATATCTTTGCTTATAGTTGAATTGGAGGGACAGTTTGTGCATATGCATCCCAGTATACAATGGTCGTTTCTAGAATTTTCTAATATTCAGAATGCTTCTACTAAGCGCTTAGCTACGATATTTCTTGTCCACGAGTTCAGTCACATTATGCAAGAAGCTACGGAAATATTTGCGCATTATAGAGTTAATGGTGAATGCCCACCTATAGAAGGAATTCTCTATGACTTAGAAGAGATAAGGAAGTTGAGATCAACGGATTATGCTGCTTATGAAGAGAACCTTAGAAAAAAGGTTCCACCTAATGTTTTGGTTGATAAAATTTCAGAACACAATGATCAATTTGTCATAGCAAATCTTGGATTGGATCTCGTGCTTGAGAGTGAACTAACGAAGTACCTTTATCGAAACCTATATAAGAGTTGGCTGTTACTTACGAAAAGCCTAAGGAGGAGCCTCCTCCTCCTCCTGAGATTGATCTCACAGATCCTTATGTGGTGAAATATAGTCCCTTTAATTATTTTTGCTTACCCATTAGGAAACTTGCTGCTGAAAGAACATAGTATGATTTTAGTAAAATGGATAGTTCCCATGATTATTACACTTGATACTATGCATTATGCCTAGCTAAGGGCATCAAACAATAGCGCTTGTTGGGAGGCAACCGAATAGTTATCTTAAAATTTCTTTTTGCTTTCTGTTTGTGTGAGTTCACACTTTTGCTACTACTAAATTGTGTTTAAATTAGTGTTTGTGCCAAGTAAAGCCTTTGGGATGGTTTGGATAATAATAGAATTGATTATGTGCATAAACAGATTTGCGCCTAGTATATATTCTCTCTGCTGGAACATGATAAATTGCTGAAATGTTTACACAGTATTGGTATACAATTTTTTCAGGTTGTCGTGTTTTTGTAGAATTTTTGATGTTACAGAAGTATACCTTTTATTTATATCATTACAGTTTGTTCTCTTTTAGACAGAATTTGTTTTGCTTGCATATTTTGCTTGTTTTGACGATGCAATGGATTGTATCGGGGGTTACAAGTCATGGAGAAGTTGGGATACAGTACCTTATGCAATAATAAAATATGATCTCACAAGTTTATTATAATAGTTCCAAAACTATTTGATATGTTTATTATACTAACGGATCTCACGAGTTTCTGTTGAGTTTTCTGTGCTGAAGTTTTCAAGTTCTAGGTGACACAACGATGTATGAAGGAATAAGGAGCGGCAAGACCCCAATCTTGGGGATGCCCAGAGTAATATTCAAGGAAGAACCAAGCGTCTAAGCTTGGGAATGCCCCACAAGGCATCCCCTATTTCATCTCCAACCTATCGGTATGTCACTTGGACCTATATTCTTATTCATCACATGATATGTGTTTTGCTTGGAGCGTCATGTGCTTTAGTTTGTTTTTTCTTTTAGTTTTCCACAATCATAGTTCGATGGACACACATATTTGATAGAGATACCCGTTCATCATGATTTGTTAGAATACTCTATATGCTTCACTTATATCTTTTGAGCTAGGCAGTTGCTCTAGTCCTTCACTTATATCTTGTTAGAGCACAGCGGCGGTCATATTTTATAGAAATAATTGAACTCTCATGCTTCACTTCAATATTTTTGAGAGTCTAGGAAATAGGAACGTTAATGGGGACGTGTTATAAGACTAGTCCAAAAAGGATAGGTATTCAAGGGGGATATAATAAAAACTTTCATGTAGCTGACCAAAGAAGAAACATGGGTTAATAATATTGATGTAGGAATATGAAAGGGCATGAGTACATGATCGTTGGCTTGTAGAAATATCGGTATTAAAGCTTGTTGTTTGTTGTTCATCTAAGTATCTGGTGCGGCATGGTGATGATGTGTGAGCATTTTTAGTTCTCAAATGAAATCCTATAGTGTTCTTCGAATTGGGGGCGTGCGATAGTTAACTCCTACCAACCTCCTCCGTAGGGGCGGGCGGTAGTACTTTGCTTCGAGATAGCTAATAAGGATTTCCAATAAATATATGAGTTCTTTATGACTAATGTGAACCCATGGATGTACGCACTCTCACCTCTCTATAATTTGCCAGCCTCTTCGGTATCGTGCGTTGCCCATTCCCACCTCGAGAGTCATTGCAACCTTTACCGGGGCATCCAAACCCCGTGATATGATACACTCTATCACACATAAGCCACATTATACCTTCCTCAAAACAGCCACCATACCTACATATTATGGCATTTCCATAGCCATTCCGAGATATATAGCCATGCAATTTCCACCGTTCCGCCACATGACTTGTGTGTTCATCATCATATTGCTTTGCATGATCATATAGAGCTGACATAGTATTTGTGGCAAAGCCACCATTCATCATTAATTACATGTTACGCTAGATCATTGCTCATCCCGGTACACTGCCAAAGGCATTCATATAGAGTCATTATGTATAGTTTCATTGAGTTGTAATATCCAGTTGTAAGTAAACAGAAGTCTGATGATCATCATTATTAGAGCACCGTCCCAGTGAGGAAAGGATTATGGAGACTATGATTCTCCCACAAGTCGGGATGAGACTGTGGATCAAAATTAAAATTAAAGAAAGAGAAGAAAAAAAGAAAATGAAATAATAATAATAATAATAATAATGAGAGAAAAAGAGAGAAAGGGAAGTGTTACTATCATTTATCACACTTGTGCCTCAAAATGGCACCATCTTGTACATATAGAGAGTCTCCTGAGTTGTTATGTTCATATGCTTGTGGGAATTTTCATTATAGAACTTGGTTTGCATTTTCCGATGATGGGCTTCCTCAAATACTCGAGGTGTTCATGAGAAAGCAAGTTGGACGCACACCCACTTAGCTTCTGTTGAGCTTTCATACACTTACAGCTCTAGTGCATTCGTTGCATGGCAATCCCAACTCCCCGCATTGATATCGATTAATGGGCATCTCCACAACCCGTTGATCTGCCTAGTTGATGCGAGACTTTCCTTCCACTTTGATTCCTTTTCATATCTACCAACATAGTCCATTCCACCGTTATGCTATATCCATGGAACATGCTCATGTATTGAGTGGAGTTGAAAATGCTGAAGCGTGTTAGAAGTACGATCTAACTGCCTTATTTGACACCAACGTGCTCATGATTTATAGTTATGCGGTGAAGACAGAGTCATGCCATGCTTGATATGATAAAATGAGTAGGGGATAACATTCTTTAAGGATCGTATATTTTGAAAAGTAATGATTATGTTGTTTATGTTCATGGATATTATTATGTTGGTATCAATTAGTTCATAGTTTCACAAAGATCATACGTAAAAGAGGTTACATGTTGGGTAGCATGTCACATAAAAAATTCTGTTTTTATCATTTAGCTACTCGAGGACAAGCAGGAATTAAGCTTGGGGATGCTGATACGTCTCCAATGTATCTATAATTTTTTATTGTTACATGCTATTGTATTATCAATCATGAGTGTTTTATATGCAATTATATGCTATTTTATATCATTTCTGGGAACAAACCTATTAACCTAGTGCCTAGTGCCAGTTGTTGTTTTCTGACTGTTTTTGGTTTTCCAGGAAATCTGTACAAAACGAAGTCCAAACACTACGAAACTTTTTGACAAATTTTTTCTGGACAAAAGAGACCCTTGAAGATTCGGGAGGAGTCCAGACTCGTAGGGAGGAAACGACAAGGCAACAGGGCGCGCCAAGGGGGTAAGCACGCCCTGTTACCTTGTGGGCCCCTCGTGGCTCCATCTGACCTAATTCGACCTCCATAAATTCTCTAAAATGGGGAAACCAACAGAGAGCCACCCGAAACACTTTTTCTGATGCCGCAAGTCTCTGTTCTGCCGCGATTCCGTCTGGAGACCTTTTTCGGTACTCTGCCAGAGGGGGAATCGATCATGGAGGCCATCTACATCAACATTTTTGCCTCCATGATAATGTGTAAATAGTCCACGACAGACCTACGGGTCCATAGCTAGTACCTAGATGGCTTTCTCTCTCTATCTTTGATCTTCAATACTATGTTCACCACAATTCTCGCGGTCGTTTTGGTCTACTTGTTTATTGACGTGATACCTATATACATGATCATTGCTGTGAATTATTTGTCATACTATGCGCAATTCTGTCAATTTCCCAACAGTAATTTGTCTACCCACCGTATGCTATGTCCAAGAGAGAAGCCTCTAGCAAAAACTATGCCCCCGGGTCTACTTAATCACAAATACTAAAACCCTAAAAATACTAATCTTTGCGAGTAACGAGTTCAAGGGGCTTGACAAACCTCTTGCCCGCGTTGGGTGCAAGTGTTTGCTCTTGTGTGTGTAGGTGTTGTTGAAAGGAGATTGCTTGGTTGTCCTATTAGTTTGATAACATTGGTTCTCATCGAAGGAAATACTTATCTCTACTGTGCTGCATCTCCTCTCCTCTTCGGGGAAAATCCCAACGCAGCTCACAAGTAGCAGACACCTCTGGGGAAATAGGTGCGGGATACCCTTTTATGTTCCAACACCGGATCAATAAAAAGGAGATATCAAGCCCTTTTTCTGGCGCTGGTACGTCTCCAATGTATCTGTAATTTTTTATTGTTCCATGCTATTATATTATCATTCTAGGATGTTTTTATAGCAATTGTTTATTGTTTTATATTATTTTTGAGAACTAACCTATTAATCCAGTGCCAAGTGCCAGTTGTTGTTTCCTGTATGTTTTTGGCTTTTCAGGTTTACAGTAACAAACGAAGTCCAATTGGCAAAAAAAAAATTTATGATTTTTTCTGGACCAAAAGAAGACCAAGAAGCTTCGGGAGAAGGCCAGGAGCCGCACGAGGGCTCCACAAGCCAACATTGCGCGCCCAAGGTGTGTCGCACGCCCTGATGGCTTGTGGGCCCCCTGTGGCTCTCCCGACTCCATTCTTTGGCTTATTAATTCTCATTAATCCCAAAAACCCTAGGGGAGCTCCCAAAACACTTTTTCCGCCGCCGGAAGTCTCTGTTCCGCCGCGATGTCAAATGGAGCCCTTTTCCGGTGTTGTGCCGGAGGGGGGATCGATCACGGAGGGCCTCTACATCATCTATGCTGCTCCCATGGTGATGTATGAGTAGTTCACCACAGACCTACGGGTCCATAGTTAGTACATCGATGACTATCTCTCTCTATGTTCTTAATTGTGATGATCACCGTGAATCCCGCGGTGATCCATCCAACGTAATCAATCTTTGTGGTGTGTTTGTTGGGATCCGATGAATTGTGGGTTTATGTTCAGATTATTTATGATAAAAGGATTGGTTCTTCTCTGAATTATATTTGCATGATCATTATAGCTTCGTATTTCTTTCCGATCTATCGGTTTACTTTGGCCAACTATATTGGTATTTCTTCATTGGAAGTGGTGCGTTGTAGTGGGTTCAATCAGGCAGTGCTCTATATCTTTGTGACACTGTAGGGGACAAGAAATGTCTTTGTATTGCTGCCACTAAGAATAAAACAATGGGTTTTATTCATATTAGTTGAGTTTACTTAGTCTACATCATGTCATCTTGCTCCAAGCATTACTCTGTTTTAGTTAATACTCTAGATGCATGCTGGATAGTGGTCGATGGGTGGAGTAATAGTAGTAGATGCAGGAAGGAGTCGGTGTACTTGTTTATGGACGTGATGCCTACATACACATGATCATCGCCGTGAATAAATATTACATGACTATCCGCTTTTCTGGCAATTCCCAACAGTAATTTGTTTACCCACCGTATGTGTTCTTCGAGAGAGAAGCCTCTAGCGAGCACTATGCCCCGGGTCTATCCACACATATATTTATGAATCCTCTAATTTTCTCACTGTTATTATTTACTTTTTATTTATTTCTTTGCTGCAATTATCAACAACACTATCTATCACTACTTACCGCTTGCAAGTAACGAGTTCAAGGCGATTGACAAGCCTCTTGTTCGCGTTGGGTGCAAGTGTTTGCTCTTTTGTGTGTAGTTGCTAAAGATGGGAAGGTGTGTGGTTCTCCTATTGGTTCGATAAACCTTGGTTCTAACTGAGGGGAATACTTATCCGTACTGTGCTGCATCACCCGCTCGTCTTCGCGGAAAAACTTAACGCATATCACAAGTATCAGGCGCCGTTGCCGGGGAGGAGTTTAGTATTCCTAGTTTGTGCGTTTTGAGGTTTTGTTAAAATTAATTTTCAGATTTTGTTTGTACTTCTCTGTTTTTAGTTTCCATTTTTTTGCAAGCCTTTTTAGCTCAAAAACCAAAAAGTTATTATGGCTTATAATCTTGGGAGTTTTGCTACTCCTGGCAACAACTTCTTGCGTGAACCAATAGCACAACCTGATGTTGCAGCAGCTGAGTATGAGATCAAACCGAACCTATTTTACGTGGTTCAACATGAACAATTTGGAGGCTCTGCTTCTGAAGATGCTGGTATGCATGTACAAAATTTTACTGAATTGTGCAACATGACACGCATAAAGGATTATGATCCTGATGCTTTCAGACTACATTTATTTCCTTTCTCTCTGAGAGAAACAGTTAAGGAATGACTTTTAGTTTTGCCTAAAGGCAGTATTACTTCTTGGTCTGCTTGTTGAAGTAATTTTTATCTAAGTTTTGTCCACCTGCAAAAATTATGTAATTACGATCTCATATTACATGTTTCAAGCAAGAGGAACGTGAGCCACTAGCGCTTGTGTGGGATAGAATGAAATACGCTATAAGAAACTGCCCCAATCATGGAATGGAGGAGTGGTTAATCCTTCATATGTTTTATAATGGCTTAAATCACATGTCAAAAACTATGCTTGATATAGCTGCAGGAGGAACAATCATGGGAAAGCCCATAGAAGATGTCAAGAAACTACTAGATGATATCCAAAAGAACCATGCCCAATGGCATGTTGAAAGAACCACCTCCAGGAAGGTGAATGCTATAGAAGTTAACAATCAATCTTGAAGAACTTATCTCCTTTAGGAAAGGTAAAGAGGTAAAAGCTAATGCCATCACTAATGAAGAAACTAGTGATGTGAATTTTATTGTTCGTGATAGCTATAATCCTAATTGGAAAAATAATGTCTATGCTCCTAAACTTCCTTATCCAAATAACGGAGGAGAATCCAACAATTTTAATGGAGCAAATGGTAGTAATAGAAATACTCCTGAAGAAACTCTTAAAAGTTTATTGTTAGCCAAACTGATCAAAATGAAAATTTCAAGAATATCTTGAAGAATCATGATAACTTACCTGGTCAATTGGCCAGCAAGGTTGTTGGACTTACAAATGATGTGTAGATACTTAAACTAAGATCCAAGAATATGGAAGCACAAATGGGACAAATAGCAGAGAGCCAAACCATGATTTTGGCTAAGTTTTCAAGTAACCGGTGCCTAACCCGGTTGAAGAATTGAAAATGGTAAGAAGCAATGAAGAGAAGGCCAAGGTGCTTGACACAAGCCATGTGCCAGAATGCAACTATATCATTGTAGATTTTGTCAAATTGATATCCATGAAATATCCACTACCGGAGTAATGATGAAGCATATAATGTCTTTGTTGTACAAGTTGCAGCCAAGGTACGTGAACTTGATGATGAAAGGAAAAAAGTTATTTTGTAAGTTACCACACAAGAGGATGGTTTTGAACCTACTATACAGATTGAGATAGCATTTACTAAATTCAGTGCTTTATGTGATCTAGGGGCAAGTGTTTCCAATACCCAAATCTATTTATGATAGTCTCAATCTTGGTCCTTATGCTAATACTGAAGTCATATTGAATATGGCTAACTCTACCTTTACTCAGGCAGTAGGCATTAAGCATGGAGTAATAGTTCAAATTAGTGAATGTCTTGTCATGATTGATCTTGTGATAGTAGATATGCCTAAAGATCCAATTGCTCCTATAATTCTCGGTAGACCTTTTCTAAGGACTATCAAATCTTTGATAAATGTGTTTGAGGGGAATGTAAGATTTGATTTACCAGCTAAAGATCAATTTCTGAGAAATTTCCCCAGGAAAAAGATAATTAAGACCTACACAGGAGTGACATCATTTTGAATGACATAAACTATGATATAGGTTTTATAGCACCACCTTGATCATCACTATGGTCGAGCTAACCGACCGAAAACAAATGCTTCGTGGAAGGCAACTGATAACCCACAAGTATAGGGATCATTTGTAGCCTTCTTCTATAAGTAAGAGTGTCGAACCCAACGTGGAGCAAAAGGTAGAATTAATGTTCTCTCAAGTTCTATTGAACACCAATACAACTCTATGCATGCTAACACTTACTTTACCTAGAACAAGAATAAAACTACTTTGCAAGAATAAAACTAGGAGTAGTATGTGAGAATAAAACTAGGAGTACTTTGCGAGATTAAATCTAGGATTACTTTGCGAGATTAAAACTAGGAGTACTTTGTGAGATAATAAAAGTTAATAGTTTGGTAAAGAGCTTTCTGTAACACAAGAGAAAGATTCTCCATAGGCAATTGAATATAACACAATAGATACTTATCATATGCAATAAGGTAGAGGCATACGCTAAGATAATTTCGGTAGTTGGATCACATGCACTAATGATTGGAACTATAGAAAGCATCTGCAACTACTAATGATCATTAAGGTATAACCCAATCATAACATTAATTAACAAGTCCTATTTACTCCCATACACAAAAAACCCCTTACAAGGGTTTAACCTTCTGTCACTCTCGATACTATACGTGAATTATGAATGTATTGCAACACCCTACAGCGGTAATCCCACACGCTTGAGCCACACGAAGGGCGCTGCTACTTGTGAGTTGCCTTGGGATTTTCCTCGAAGAGGAGAGGAGATGCAGCACAATAGAGATAAGTATTTCCCTCAGTGAGAACTAAGGTTATTGAACCAATAGGCGATCCAAGCAAACTCCTTTCAACAGCACCTACACACACAAAAGCAAACACTTCCACCCAACGCGGGCAAGAGGGTTTTCAAGCCCCTTGAACTCATTACTTGCAGGGATAAAATATTGATAGAAATAGATATTGCAAATAATAAAAGTAAAAGTAAATATAAAAGGGCAGCGAGATGTTTGAAGGGTTTTAGTGATTATGATTAAGTAGACTCGGGGGCCATAGTTTTCGCTGGTGGCTTCTCTCTTGAAAGTAGCATCAAGTAGGTAGACAAATTATTGTTGGGCAATTGAAAAAATTGCGCATAGTTATGACATGTTATTCATGGCAATGATCATGTATATAGGCATCACATCCATAAACAAGTAGACCGAAGCGATTCTGCATCTACTACTATTACTCCACTTCGAGAGCGTTTGTATGCTTACCCCTCTAGGTGTTAAGTTCATGACAAATGGAGTAATGCTTGGAGCAAGGTGACATGATGTAGACAATGTAAGACAAGGAATATGTTCAGACCCCGTTATTTTATCCTTAATGGCAACAATACAAATATGTATCTTGTACCCTTCTGTCACTAGGTTATAGAGCACTGAAAGATTGAACCCATTACAACGCAACCCTTCCATTGAACATAAACCAATCTAGTTGGCCAAACAAAATGGGTAGATGAGAGAGAATTACAAATCTATAACAATCATGCATATTAGAATTTAGAGAATACTAAATTACTTTTCATGAATAATCTGATCATAAACCAACAATTCCTCGGATCCTTATACGTCTCCAACGTATCGATAATTTATGAAGTATTCATGCCATATTTGCCTATGTTTACAATACTTTTATATGGATACTACATTGCTGACTGTCCGCTCTAGGAGAAGGAATCTAAGAAGAAGAAGTACAAGGATGACAACTCTGATGACTCGAAGAAAAAGAAGAAATCTTCAAAGTCCTCATCTTCAAAGTCATCATCTGACAAGAAGAGCAGTTCCAGAAAGGCTCGGGCTTTTATTGGCAAGGAAATGGATTCTGATGCTGAGTCTGGAGAATATGAGGAAGAAGAGGAATCTGAGGACGAGTCTGACTCTGGTGTTGCTAGCCTAGCTCTCGCTACTGCTTTCATTAGCAAGTCCATCTTCAACACTGAGGAAAGTGATGATGACTCCAACTCTGACAATGATGACTTTGCTCCCACCTATTGCTTCATGGCAAGAAGTGCCAAGGGATCCACAGAGTGCCCCTTCTTTGACGGCACTGATTATCCTAAGTGGAAAGTTCTGATGCGGAAGCACCTCATATCGAAGAACAGTGAGTTATGGACTGTTAGGACTGACGGATCTCTGTAAGATGGCCAATGCTGATGACATTCATAAGTACACGCAGCTGGATGCTCAGGTGAAGAATATCATCTGCTCTAGCTTATCAAAGGTCATGTTCAAAAGCATCTATCATCTTCAGAATGCAAAGCTCATCTAGGACAGACTCTCCGATGTTCATGAAGGTTATCGCACTCGTCAAGATTTCATGTTCATCTAATATAAGAATTCCCTCAAGTCTCAGAAATCAGATCCGGTTTTATTTTCCTCATCCATGTACCTCATGGCAAAAGGTTCAAAGGATGAACCACCTAAAGCTACTGAGTGGGTCCTCGATAGTGGATGCACCAACCATATGACTGGTGACAAGAATCTATTAATGGATATTCCACTTGCTCCATCTCATCTAAAGCATATCACCTATGCTGACAAAGGAAAAAAGAAAGGTATTGGGTCTAGGTAAGGTTGCAATCTCGAAAGATCGACACATGGATAAGGTGATGCTTGTTGAATCCCTCGGATTCAACCTCATGTCTGTCTCAATGCTTTGTGATCTTGATATGATTGCCATCTTTGGCAAATATCGTTGTGTAGTCATCATGGAATCTGACAAATCCAAAGTCTTCGAAGGCTTTAGTAGAGGAGATTTGTATATTGTTGATTTCTCTACAGGACCACAGCTGGCCACATGTCTTCTTGCAAAAGCTTCAGAAGGTTGGCTATGGCATCAACGGCTTGGACATGCTGGCATGAGGAACTTGCACACGCTTGTGAAGAAAAAGCATGTCATTGGCATTGAGGGTGTCAAATTCCTCAAGGATCACTTCTGTGGGGCTTGTGAGTCTGGAAAGATGACCAGATCCAAGCATCCTTCCAAAACCATCATGACCACCACTCAACCCTTTGAATTGCTTCATATGGATCTCTTTGGTCCCACGCATTATTCCACATTAACAAATACAGCATCATTATATGGCTTTGTTATTGTTGATGATTATTCTCGTTACACTTGGGTGCATATCATCTTATACAAAAATGAAGTGCAGAATGTCTTCAGACGATTTTCTTCAAGGGCCACGATGAATTTCGGTGTCAAGATCAAGCATATCAGGAGTGATAATGGAACCGAGTTCAAGAATACTGGTCTTGAGGAATATCTTGATGAACTTGGTATTAGTCATGAGTTATCTGCTCCATATACTCCTCAACAGAATGGCATCATGGAGCGCAAGAACAGGACTCTTGTTGAGATGGCTTGCACCATGCTTGATGAATACAAGACACCTCGTCGTTTCTGGCCAGAGGCCATTGATACTGCGTGCCACATCATCAATAGGGTATATATTCACAAATTCCTCAAGAAAACCTCATATGAACTCCTCACAGGCAAGAAACCCAATGTGAGTTATTTCAAAGTCTTCGGTGCTAAATGTTGGATTAGAGATCCTCACCACTGTTATAAATTTGCACCGAAAGCACATGAAGGATTTATGCTTGGTTACGGAAAGGACTCGCACACCTACAAAGTCTTCAACACCTATCATCACAAGGTTGTTGAAACTGTAGATGTGCGGTTCGATGAAACTAACGGCTCGCAAAGAGAGCACCTACCTCCTGTGCTAGATGAAATGCCTCTTGAGGAATCCATTAGGTTCAATGCTACTGAAGGTGTGGTGCCCACTGAAGAACCTCTAGATACTGAGGAAATTGTCCCAAACACTGAAGACATTCATGATGGCGCACCAGAGGAAAATGGTGCTGAAGGAAATGATCAGCCCCAACAAAGTCATCAACCTGCTCATCCAAGACTAGCAAATGAAGTGCAGATAGAGAAAATCCTTGATCATATCAATGCACTAGGTCATCTCACTCGCTCAAAAGCTTCACATTTGTCTAACTTTTGTGGGCACTTTGCTTTCGTATCTATCACAGAACGCACCAAAGTTGATGAAGCCTTCTTGGAGCCTGAGTGGATTCAAGCTATGCAAGAGGAATTGCATCAATTCAAGCTCAACAACGTGTGAGAACTGGTCAAGCGTCCAGATCCTCGCAAGCACAATGTCATCAGTACCAAGTGGATCTACCGCAACAAACAAGACGAACTTGGATAGGTAGTGAGGAATAAGGCCCGTCTTGTAGCACATGGCTACACACAGGTTGAGGGAATTGACTTTGATGAAATTTTTGCACCTGTTGCTAGACTTGTAGCTATTCGCATATTGCTTGCTTATGCTAACCATCACAATATCATCTTATATCAAATGGATGTGAAAAGTGCATTCCTCAATGGTAAGCTTGAGGAAGAAGTATATGTTGCTTAACCCCCAGGTTTTGAAGATCCTAAGCATCCTGACAAAGTCTTCAGACTCAACAAGGCCCTCTATGGCCTCAAGCAAGCCCCTCAGTCATGGTATGACCCTCTGAAGGAATTCCTCATGAAGAAAGGCTTCAAACCCAGTTCACTTGACCCAACTATTTTCACAAAATCTTATGATAATGAATTATTTGTATGCCAAATATATGTGGACGATATTATCTTTGGCTGTACTGACCAACGTTACAGTGATGAATTTTCCTATATGATGAGTGAAGAATATCAAATGTCTATGATGGGAGAGCTTAAATTCTTCTTAGGCCTTCAAATTCGTCAACGACGCAATGACATCTTCATATCTCAAGAGAAATACCTCAAGGATGTCCTGAAAAAATTCTGCATGCAGGATTGCAAAGGCGTCAAGATTCCTATGCCCACAACTGGTTAACTCTGCACTGACAAAAATGGTAAAGATTTTGATTAGAAGGTATATAGCTCCATGATTGGCTCCTTATTGTACCTATGTGCATCTAGGCCAGATATTATGCTTAGTGTTTGCATGTGTGCCCGTTTTCAAGCAACACCGAAGGAATCACACCATAAGGCTATGAAGCATATTCTTCGATATCTAGCTCACACACCAACACTAGGATTATGGTACCCCAAGGGCTCAGATCTTGACCTTATTGGATATTCTGATTCTGATTATGCTGGAGATTGTGTGGACCGCAAGTCAACATCAGGCACATGTCATTTCCTCGGACGATCCTTAGTTTGTTGGTCCTCAAAGAAGCAGAACTACGTGTCTCAATCCACTGCTGAAGCTAAGTATATTGCTGCTGGTTCCTGTTGTGCTCAATTGCTATGGATGAAGCAAACCGTCAAGGACTACGGCATCAACATGAAGGATGTCCCCCTCTACTACGACAACAAGAGTGCCATCAAGATTTCTTACAACCCAGTTCAGCATTCAAAGACCAAGCACATCCAGATTCGTCATCATTTTCTTTGTGACCATGTGATGAAGGGAAACATCTTCATCGACCACGTGAAGACTGACGAACAACTCGTTGATATCTTCACAAAGCCCTTGGATGAGAAGAGATTTTGCAAGTTGCGGTGTGAGCTAAATATCTTAGAATCTTCGAATGTTCTTTGAAAGGACACACATCCTAACACTTATGCAAAATTGATGACTTAGATGTGCAACACACGAAGTAACGTTTTTCTTCAATCAATGAAGACTAACTCTCTAAGTGTGAATAAATTAATGAAGAATTTGATTCTCAGAACCCTACGACAATTGTACGCTGTGTCTGAAATCATCATTCTTACACGGTGGGTCACACCACCACCAAAGTTGAAAATCTTCAAAAATTGAGTTTTTCATCAATTTGCAAATTCTTCAAATTTTCAAATTCCTCAAGTTTGCAAATTCCTCAAAATTTCAAATTCTTCAAACTTTTCAATTGATGTTCTTCATGTGAGTTTTCTTCGTTGACTATATATATTTGAGTTTTTCATGTCCTCAACAGCATTCACTTATTGCTAATTCCTCAAGTTGATTTTCTTCTAAGTGAATGTGATCGGACCCGTTTCCCCCTCTATGCTAAACTCAACCCAGTCTGTTCACAAATTCTTCATATGTGTTCTACTTTGGAACCCGTTCAAAGTCTTCACTGTGTCCTTGTCAGCTGAAGAATTTGCAAATGAAACTTTAAAATTTTCAACTTCAAATTTTTGGCAGTTGCCGCTCAAACCGATTACGATTCCCACGACTGGATAACCCACGATCCCCTACTATCTCCACCTCTCAGTACGTGGGTGACACATGTCACGTGGAGAGCAAGGGTCAGGGGTAAAACTATCCAAAATCTTCGGACCGTTCAGTTTTCACTTCGGCTATAAATACCCCCTTCCCTCACCTTCTCAGTTTTACTCCCCCTCCCACTCGAGCTCAGACCTAGCGCCGCCGCTATACCTCATTGCCGCCGGAGAGGAAGAGCTTCACTGCCTCGACCTCCTCGCCGTTGTACTCACATCGGCCGCGGAAATCTTCACTCCACCGCCGCTGTAGCTGTCTTCCACCGCCGAGTTAGGGCGTGGGAGATCTGGACTGACGAACTACTCCGTTTCTTCTCATAGTTCATCGTGTTCTTCACCAGGGTAATGAAAATCTAATTTTACTGCCCTATTTTGATTCTTATGATTTTCAAAAAATCCTCAAAAGGTGTTTATTCTTCAGCAATTCATCTCTTTAGCACCAAACAAACTCCTTCTCTTTAGTTATTTCTCTAAGTAATGATTTTCTTCAAGATTCCGCAAGTGTGTGGATCTTCAAATCTGCACAACTCTGGAACCTAAGTCAAGAACACTTAGTGAAATTCTTCAAGACATCTCTGGTCAAATTCCTCAAACTTGATGATTTTTGCAAAATTTCTGAGAACGCATATGACCTCTTCAAATTCTTCGCACCTACACTCTATTCACATGTACAAAATATAAGCTGATGAATCTCTAGGTTCTCATCAACTTAACTCATTTGCAGCGTTCCTTGAAGAGAAATTGCATACTTCGTCAGAATCCTCAAAAGTTCAAAATCCTCAACCGAAGAAAATGGCAGATGGGAAAAGACCTCAGAAAAGAGGAAAGAAACCAGAAGTGCACACTGCTTTTGAGATACCTGATGACTTATATGATGAATATTGCACACCATATGAAGCCACTCATGGCAAAGAAACTCAAAAGCAGCGCAAAATCCATATCCAAAGGATTGAGAGAAGATGGTACGAGAATGGAGAGAATATCATTATGTTACCCCAAAGTACATGAAGAAATTTGCTCTTAAACCTCCGTGCCATAGATCACCTTTGGCTGAAGGCCAAGAAGCTGATCCCACTAGTCTGAAAACTGGTGAAGACTTTCCTGAGGAATGGGCCAAGCGTCAAGCCAAGTTGACAAGAAAGGCCAAAGAGGATGTGAGGAAATTCAATGAGGACTCTGCTGCTGCTGCCCCTGCTGGGGCCTCTGCCAGTGACTCTGCCCCGAAGAAAGCTATGACGAAGAAATCTGCAGTAAAGCCAAAGTCTTCAACCCCAATGTCCTCATGACCAAGTTCATCTCAGCAAATGCCTCAGGTAAAATCCTCAACGGGTATTGCAATGCCCTCAGTGGATGCACAATCCAAAGCTGCTGCTGCAAAGTCCTCCACACCAGTTCAACTTGCAACAAGTCAGAGGACTGCATGTATTTCTATTGCTTCAGGGGCCTCTGCAAATTCATCAGCCCAAGCACATTCTTCAAGCAGCCCCACCTTGTGAGAAGGAAAGTTTCTGCTGGACGAGGCAAGCAACCAAGTCCTCACTCGAAGAAAGTGATATTTCAAGTTCCCTTAGAATCTAAGGAAGATGATGCTGATGACGATGAACTTGCTACAATCGTCAGGAACAAACAAGAGAGAGTGGATCAGGCAAAGGGCACTGAAATTCCTCTTATGCTTGATCCAAAGATTATGCTGGACTTCATTGATCTCTGGCACAAAGATCCAAATACTCCCATTGATGATTTGAAGCTTCCTCTTGACCCGAGTCATGTCCTCGCTGCTTTCATTGGTCAAGAAAAGTGGAAGTATGAGCAGGCCAGAAAGGCCAAGAAGGCTCAGTACAAGAAAGAACGATTTACGAAGGACAATGTCCTCAACCTGACGCCAAACCAACTTCTCTCTATCCAAAGAGACATCAAAGGCCTCAGTGAAACATTTGATCGCCACTACTCAGATTGGCAAGGGGCCAAGGGCTGATTCATCCAGATGGCTGATAAGGTCATCAAGAATCACAACTCAAGTGTTGCTGCTAGTTCGCAACCATCAAATCCTCTGCCCAACTCCTCTGCTCAACCTGATGAAGATACCACCAGAGCAGCTAAAGAAATTTAGGCTGCTGAAGATATTCCCAGGGCAACACAAAATGTTGAGCCTGAAGAAATTGCAAGGCCAGCTGAAGAATCTGTCAGGGCGACTGCATTACTCGTGCCTGAAGAAATTGCTGCTCCTTCACCTCGTGGTCCACCAGCAAATTCCTCAAAGGTGAAGAAGTTGACTCTTCCTTCTGCATCAGAAGGAAAGAAGACAAAGGATATAGAAAAGGAAGCTGCTCAGAAAAGGAAAGCATCAGCAACTGCAGATTCCTCAGCTGCAAAAAGATTGAAGACTCTGCACAGTTCTTCAACAGAACCAATCGATGATACTCCTATCTATGTTGTCCCAGCCAATGAAATTGTCCCATTTGGTGAAGATTATCAAATCCCAAATGATGAAGCTAAAGTACATCAATCTGCTACTTCCTCAGAGCCGGTTGATGAAGAAATGGATGTGGATACACAAGCTCCAACCCTTGTAATTTCATCGCCTCGGTTAACAGCTGAAGAGGCTGGAGTTGAAGAAGTTGATGAGGATGTGGACATTGGCACTACAACACCTGTCATCAATGATGAATATTGGGAAATATAACACCCCAATCCACCAATCACCACTCCTCTAACTATAATTCCTTAGTCACCTGCTCCGACTAAAGAAATTGATGACGCACCAGCTGAAGAAACTGTTGAAGAAGCTGCTGCTAAAGAAACTGCCCCTACCCAGACAGCTGCTGAAGAAACTGCTTCACAAGTTCCTCAGTCCGAAGTAATTGCTATTACGCCCAGGGAGATTCGAGGGCGCTTCAAGCCCAATCTTCAGCCCAAGCCAGCACTGCCCTTCAAAAGGCGGTCCAAATTCATCAAGGAGAATTTCTATGATGAGCACCATTTTTTCACAGGTGCAAATCCATATGACTCTCCAAGGATTCGTCACAAGAGATTCTGGACGTCTACTCAGGCAAATTTCTATGGTGCTGTGCTCTTTGAGAAGGACAAGGTGATGCACAAGATATCAACACATGGGTACTTGACTGGATGTCTGAGAACACCCACTATACTGCTCCTGCAACTGAATTACTTCGAGCAGTCCCAGTCAGATTTCCTCAGAAGAAGCCAAATGTCTCTATGAAGAACTTGAGCTTCCAAATCTTCTAATGCAAGTACTGATGAAGCCATTGGCACCTGGTCAAGCTCCCAGAACCACTTTTCTGGTGAAGCATTTGCTCTATGTGCCTCGCATGGTGTATCGCATCATGACCAAAACCCTCAGCCCTATCAAAGGTCATAACAATGAAGAGGAAGATGTGGTAGGTGTGATGAAGAATCTGCTATTTAACATTATTCATTGGATTCCTATCAATCTTCATGATTTCTTCATGAGGACTTTGGCCAACATAGCTTTCTCTCCGTTTGAACTAAAGCCATATGCTCCCTTGATAATAAAATTCATCAGAGCGAGATCATCAATTCCTTATGAAGCTGATTTCCAAAATCATTTCAGTTTCCTGCCCCCGATTGAAGTCCTCAAGAACACATTTTCTTCAATGGATCGGAATCGCAAAACTGTTATTGATCAAGGATCTCGTCCTCTGAATGGTCAATTTCGCCCTGCTGCTTCATATTCAACAAATGATGACACAACATCACAAGACTCTGCAGCTAGAGCCACTGCTCAAAACCCTCGAGAAGCAGCTCCAAGAGTGATGACTGATCGTGAACTTCTCCTCAGTCTTCATCAAAAGGTCGATCGCAATCACAAGTGGGTCAAACGGCAGGTTGGTGCAATTCTTCGTGATATGACTATCACACACAACACTGTGAGGAAGAATCAATACTATCTGCATGAAGTCTTCAACTGCACTTGGGCCACTCTTCAGCATATCTATACTCCTGAAGAACTTGCAGAGATGGACTTTCAGCAGAACTTTGATTGGTCATCTCAGCCCAAGAAGAAATTCAAGAAAGTTCAAGTTTCTCTGCTGGTTACCGGTTCATTTTCTTCATCGCGCGGAATGGATTCCAATGAGGATATTGACGACACTACTGTAGGCCCTGCATCGACAAACGACCCCGCCAACGCTGACGCTCCTCCACCAACCTCCGGATGAAATTCTTCAGGGGTGTTAGTCCTCAATTTCGTCCCTTTTGGTCACTTGGTGGCAAAGGGGGAGAAATTTGAGTTAGTCTTCAAGCGGGTCTTTATATATATGGGCAATTTTTTTTTAAGTTACAACTCTCGTTGTTCTGAGGTATTTGACCATTGAGTTGTAAACTTAAATCCGATAGTGGTCTGACTCTTTTGAACTGCTATCCGCATGCTTATTTCCTCAAGTACCTTAATGCACGCATGCTGAATTTCATCAAACACCATTTTTCATCATGCATTTCAATTTCCTCATGTTATATATTGAATGCGTGTATGGATTACAAGATATAGGGGGAGATCTCCAAAATTTTATCCTGCCATGTGCATTTGCAGTCCAATGCAAATTCCTCAAATATGCACATCTTCAGGGGGAGTTCCTCTATATCTTGCAATCAAATTCCTTAAACTCTGTACTTACACTTCATATGTTTATCCCCATTGAAAACTTAACCTATTTGTCATCAATCACCGAAAAGGGGGAGATTGTAAGTGCATCTAGTGCCCCTTAGTGATTTTGGTGTATTGAAGACTTATAGGTTAAGGGACTAATATGTTTGTGAGTGTACACAGGCTCTATAAGTCAATGAGGAGTTTGATATATTCGAAGAATACCGACCCCTAAAAATGAATGTCTTCAACTAAAGACTTTGATGCCTTCTTTGAAGACTTTGATAATGAAGAATTTGGTGTGACCTTGAAGATACTGATGCGAGGACTATGAATCGTGAAGACTGTTGTTTTCGTAGTTTCCTTTCCTTTCTTTGAGTCATAGGAAACACCGTAATGTTAAAGGGGGTCGAGGTAATACTAAGGAAAAAATTCCAAGTGATGCTCATCTCAAAGCCTACACATACCCAAAACCTTCGAGTGAAGCATTTGGAAATCTCTTACAGTTCAGTCAATTTCTTCTGTAATAGAGACAAAGTTCTTATGTTGTCTAAGGAATTTGTTCTGACTGAGGAGTTAGGATTTTGCCAGTGCGAATTGCCTACCGTGAGGAATATGATAGCCCTGAGGAATTTGGGAGTTCAAAGTTCCGACCGTTGTTGTGCCTTGCACCAGCTGACCAAATATCCTATCCAAATAACGGTCATATCATTAGGGGCATTTATGTCATATCATGTCGGGTTGCACCCAGGCTATAAATAGCCGCCCCCCACAACCACTAGCTGGTTGGCTGCTCCGAGATAGATTGACACTTGTCATTTTAGAGAAACCCATCCTCTGAGGACTATGAGAGAAAATCAACAGTGAGGAAAAACACAAAACCCAAACCACCAAAACCCAAAGTGATTGAGCATCACTGAAGAGATTGTTCCTGTGTGGAGCCGACGCTTTTTACCTTTGAAGACTGTGCATCTTCCATACGGTTAGGCGTCATGGTCTAGAGCATCCAAGAAGAAATTTTGGATCGCCGGGTGACCGAGTTTGTGAGGGTTTGGAAGTCTGCCCTGAAGACTTACCACGAGTGTTGGGCGAGGTCTATGTGACCTTAGCTCAAGGAGAATACGGTAAGGACTGTGTGTCCTGGGACTGTGTGTCCTTTGGTTTAAATACCAAGCCGCTCCGAACCCGACGTACAACTGTCACAGCAGTTGGAACTAGGTCATCAAATCATTGTCTTCACCGAGCTCCTGGTTCTATTTCTTCAACCCTTCCATTTCCTCATTAATCTGTTGATGAAATTGATCGTTACTGTTTGAAGACTTTGACTGAAGACTTTCTCTATTTCCTCATCTCAATTTCTTGAGTCACTTTGTTTGTTGCTTGCTTATCCGTTCACGCTGCTTATGCTCTATACATGTTTCATTTCATCATGATGACTATGCTACTGCTATGTTTCGCATGCACTTGAGTACTTATTCCGCTGCTAGCTTCTCGTTACTTAGCGAATTCCTCGAAAAGTAATTCCTCGGTGACGAACTTATAAAAATCGCCTATTCACCCCCCTCTAGTCGATATATCGCACTTTCAATGATGTTACTAAAAATTATTATGAGGGAGGAACATATGCTTGTAGGAATTGCAATAATATCAAGTTTCCTCTCTATGCATTGAATGTTTCAAAGTTATGTTTGTCTTGCCTTCCTATGCTAGTTGATTCTTGCTCCCAAAAATTATTTTCTCACAAAATCCCTATGCATAGGAAGTGGGTTAGACTTAAATATGCTTTCCATGTGATTCATGATGCTCTCTTGCATATTTCAATTACTATTCTTACATGAGCATCATTGAAATCATCATGCCTAGCTAAAAGGCATTAAAGAAAAGCGCTTGTTGGGAGATAACCCAATACTTTTACTGTCTATTTTTGTGTGTTCACATGATTAAGTTACTGTAGTAATCATGTTTTGTGTCTTTTATTTCAAATAAAGTGCCAAGTAAAGCCTTTGGGATAGTGTGGATACTTGTTAATTTGATTCTGTGTAAAAACAGAAACGTTTACGTCCAGTGCAGAATTTCTCTGATTTTACTGGAATGTCAAACAATTCTGAAATTTTTACAAAAGTTTTCTATACAAATTCTCTGCGTTTTCCTAAGTTTTGAGAATTTTTAGAGACAGAGAAGTATGGTGTTTATTTAGATCTTCACAGACTGTTCTGTTGTTGACAGATTCTGTTTTGCATGCATAGTTTGCTTGTTTTAGTGTTCCCATAGCTTATATTCAGTGATATAAATTATGTGAATGGTAGAATACAGTAGGTGTTACGTGAGAACTAATATGAATCTTTTTTTACAGTACCTAAGTGAATGATCTATATTTATTATACTAACCCATCTCACGAAGTTCCCATAAGTTTTGTGTGATTGAAGTTTTCAAGTTTTCGGTGAGATAACGATATGAGGAGAATAAGGAGTGGCAAGACCCTAAGCTTGGGGATTCCCAAGGCACCTCCAAGGTAATATCCAAGGAAGACTCAAGCGTCTAAGCTTGGGGATGCCCCGGAAGGCATCCCCTCTTCCGTCTTCAACACTATCGGTATGTCTTACTTAGAGCTATATTTTTATTTGTCACATAATATGTGTTTCGCTTTGAGCGTCATTTTATTTTGTAGTTCTTTGTTGTATTTTATTTATAATCTTGTTTTTCAATAAAAGGTTCCAAGAATTGCCTTTTAGGATGCTTGAATTGCATGTTTGATGTGTGCTGTGTAAAAACAGAAACTTTTGCTGTAGTGTTTGAATTTTCATATTTTACTGGGACATGGAAAGTTTCTGAAATTTGATACAGTGTTTTCATATAAATCTTTTATCATGTCCTAAAATTTCAGAATTTTTCAAGATACAAAAGTAAACTGTTTTAATAGATTTCTACAGACTATTTTGTTTGGACAGATTTCTTTCATAGTTTTGTTATCTACTTATCCTAGAGTTTTCATGGCTTATATTAGTATATATAAATTGTGGAAATGATAGTATACAGTACCTAATGTTTGGAAATTATTATGCAACTTGTCTTGTCAGTACATGAAGTGTTGATTCATTCTTATGTGTACTAACCTATCTCACGAGTTCTTTTCGAGTTTTTGTGGATGATGTTTTTGACACTTAGGTGAGACCAGGATATGAGAGGATTCAACGAGATACAAAAGCTCAAGTTTGGGGATGCCCAAGGCACCCCAAGTAAATATTTCAAGAAGTCTCAAGCATCTAAGCTTGGGGATGCTACGCATCCCACCTCTCTTCGTCAAATATCGGTCAGCCTATGTTGAGCCTAAATTTTTATTCATTCACATGATATGTGCTATTATTGGAGTGCTATTTTTATTTTGTTTGAATAAAATACTCAGATCTCAATATCTTTATTGAGAGAGAGTCCTCACATAGCTACTTGATTGTTTTACTACTCATTGATCTTCACTTATATCTTTTGAGGGTAGTTTGATGTTTACTCTTGTTCTTCACTTATATCCTAAGAGTAAATCATGAATGAATTGAAAATCATAAACCTGAAATTATAAATGTGCTTTATGCTTAGTAGCATGTTCACATTTTGTTTAGAAAGTAAAATTTGTTGAAGTTTGACAATCACAATATTGGCCATACAAGCAATTCATGAATGATTAGTATAAGAAAGAGAACTTTCACATACAAATACATTATCTTGGACATCTTTTATGATTGTGAAAACCCATTATTATTTTCAACCTTGATCAAATAGTTGAAGTTGGACAAGGAAGACAACGTAATGGTTATGTTTGGGTATATTTGCATAGAAGTTATATTGTTATGGATCCTCCAACATGTGATGCCTGTTTAGAACCTTTTGCTAGCCAAAACTTCATACTAAGTAGCGAAACTACTTGTGCATCCAAATCCTTGAGCCAAGTTTATTCCATGAGAGTCCACCATACCTACCTATATATGGTATTTCACTGCCATTCTAAGTAAATTTGCATGTGCCACCTCTAAAACATTCAAATAAACATCTGTTTTGTGTGCTCGTACCACTCATGGAGCGACGGGGCGGTCATTATCTTCCATGCTATGCGAGTTATTCTCAAGATGAGTGTTTATTCACTTATCATTGCACGAGAGAGGCTGGTAAAAAGGATGCCCAGTCCTGCATAATTAAAAAAAACTCCCCCTAGAAAGTTGATTGTTTGGAGGGCAACCGTGCACTACTAGAAAAAAGGCTGTTAGTGGCGCACCAGTTTTTGCTATTAATGGCGCACTATAGGTGCGCCACTATTAACACGCCATTATTAACAAATAGTAATGGCGCACCTCTGGTGCGCCATTAGTAATCCAAATACTAGTGGCGCACCACCTGGTGCGCCATTACTAACACCCATGATGCGCCATTGCTATTTTTTTTTGCGATTTTTTTTGCAATTTTTTTTTGCGATTTTTTTTTTGAATTTCGTTCTGGTTTGCATCTTGGTACGTTCTTTGTGCCGGGAGGAGGAGGGACTGTGAGGAGGAAGTAGCGGAGGAAGGAGAGGAGGCAGAAGAGGAGGGAGGAGAGGAGGGAGGAGGAGGGAGGAGAGTTGAGAGGAGGAGAGGAGGAGAGGAGGGAGGAGGAGGGACCGTGAGGAGGAGGGACTGTGAGGAGGAAGGAGGAGGGAGGAGAGAGGAGGGAGGAGGAGGTCACCGGAGAGGAGGAGGAGGAGGAGGAGGTCGCTGGAGAGGAGGAGCAGGAGGAGGAGTTCGCCGGAGAGGACCGTGAGGAGGAGGGAGGAGGAGGTCGCCGGAGAGGACCGTGAGGAGGAAGTCGCCGGAGAGGACCGTGAGGAGGAGGGAGGAGGAAGGAGGAAGGAGGAGGAAGGAGGAAGGAGGAGAGGAGGAGAGGAGGAGGAGGATAGAAATGTGTGGAGGAGGAGGGATGTGGATAAGGGTAGTGGGGGTAGGTGGGCGTTTTGAAACTGCCCAGACTTAGTAATGGCGCACCTAGGTGTGGTGCGCCATTGCTATGTACCTTAGTAATGGCGCACCTAGGTGTGGTGCGCCATTACTATTTTTAAATTTTTTTGAATTTTGAAGGCGGGAAAATAGTAGTGGCGCACTATGCACTGGTGCGCCATTGCTAACTTTTTTTATTTTTTTTATTTTTTTGCCTCCAGATCTTAAAATGGCTGTAACTTTTTTTCTGTTATGTTTTTGAGGATTCTAAAAAATCGATAATGGGCATAGCCCGTTGAATTTGGATGTAACTTTTCAAGTAGATGCTTTTTCATATAAAAAACTTTTTCATCGGAGGTCGTATGCAAAAGTTACGGCCATTTTACCGAAACACGGCGGCCTTTTGCAAAAAAATTCAAAATTCATGTTTGTTAATTTTCCTAACAACTAGAACACATAACACATGGGCATCTATTTTTTTGAATCTTTTATCATTTTCTTTTATTTTATTTTAAACTGAAAATGCGATCCACGGGGGGGGGGGGGGGGGTGTGTTTGTGTGTGTGTGGTGGGGTGTGTGTTTGTATGTTTGTGTGTGTTTGTGTGTGTGTGGTGGGGTGTGTGTTTGTGTGTGTGTGGTGGGGTGTGTGTTTGTGTGTGTGTCGTGGGGTGTGTGTTTGTGTGTGTGTTGAGACGTTAGTAATGGCGCACCCTCCCTGGTGCGCCATTGCTAACCCTAGCAATGGCGCACCAGGGAGGGTGCGCCATTACTAACCTCACACACACACGCAGGCACACCCCCACCAGACATAGAAATGGCGCACCTAGGTGTGGTGCGCCATTGCTATGTCTGGTGGGGGGGAGGATGGACAAAAAAAATAGCAATGGCGCACTACTCAAGTGGTGCGCCATTAGTAAAAAAAATAGCAGTGGCGCACCACCATCATGGTGCGCCATTAATGTCCATATTAGCTATAGCCGTTTTTCTAGTAGTGGTGGATTCGGCCAGCCATGGAATGTGTTTGAATGGTGGAGGGGGAGTAAAATTTTAATTCTATTTGGGAACCGCCTATAATGTGTTTAGCGTGGAAGATATTGAAATCTCTGTTGTGACGTTGACAGGAAAAGTATACCACTCAAAATTACATATTCATCTCTGTTTTAAAACAATGAGCTCTGGCACCTCTGCAAATCCCTGCTTCCCTCTGCGAAGGGCTTATCTTTTACTTTTCATGTTGAGTTAACTTCTTATTCCAATCTATTAATTCTTTAGTTGGCAAGCATCATGTGGTGGGGAAAGATCCAGACACATATATCCAGTTGAATATATCTGATCATAATTCAATATTTGTTGACATTATCCCCGAGATAAATAAGTTGGGAGGCGAAACATTAAGCCCCTATCTTCCTATGTGTTTGAGTGAAACTGTTTGTTCTAAAAATATGCTTTGAGTGCCAGCAATCATGGAAGACTAAATGATAGTTGAGTATGTGGAATCTGCTAAAACAAAGCTCTTACATAGACCCTTCCTGAAAATAAGATGAATTGCAATTGTTTGACGACTGAAAACATAGTTTGCTAGTTTTCAAGAAAGTTTATGGTCTATACTTTAACATGTAAATAACTTGCATCTTGATTGTGAGAAGTTCTATGAGAAATACTTGCTGGTTTTAATGCTAGAAAAGTGGCTGAAATTATCCTTGATCAATATTATAAATTATGCTAGCATTCACACTTCATAAATTATTTTTTTATCATTTACCGACTCGAGGACGAGTAGGAATTAAGCTTGGGGATGCTAATACATCTCCAACGTATCGATAATTTATGAAGTATTCATGCCATATTTTCCTATATTTACAATACTTTTATATGGCATTGATGCACTTTATATGATTTATTTAGAACTAACCCGGACTGACGATGTTTCACCAGAATTACCGTGGTGTTGTTTTTGTGCAGAAAATGAAAGTTCTCGGAATCGCTCGAAACTTTTTGGTGATTTTTTCTGGAGAAAATAAGCAATATTGGAGCGAAGAACCACCAGAGGGGAGCCACCCATGGGGCACAAACCATCAGGGCGCGCCCCCCCTAGGGTTGCGCCCTGATAGCTTGTGGGGCCCACGTGGCTCCGTTGCGCATGATTCCAACGCTGAAAATTTTTATAAATACTAGAAACCCTAGAAATAAACATCGAACTTCCGCTCCGCTACTACAACTGTCTATATCGATGAAAAAACAATCTGGAGAGAAAATAGTACCCTGCCGGAGAGGGGAAATCATCTCTGGTGGCCATATTCATCATCCCGGTGGAGGCCATGACGTGGAGGGAGTAGTTCACCCTCGGGGCTGACGGTATGTACCAGTAGCTATGTGTTCAATATCTCTCTCTCTCTCTCTCTCTCTCTCTCTCTCTCTCTCTCTCTCTCTCTCTCTCGTGTTCTTGAAATGCCATGATCTTGATGTATCACGGGCTTTGTTAATATAGTCGGATCATATGATGTTATTCCCTTGCTATCATGTTGTGGTGAATTGAATCTTTCCCTTTGAGATCTCGTTATGTTGGATTGAATATTTTGGATGAGAACACTTGATGTACGTCTTGTGTGGGATACCCGTAGTGACATTGGGGTATTCTATTGATTCACTTGATATAAGTTGAGGCATCAACTTGCGGATTCCGGTGATCTTGGGGATCTATGCATAGGGGTTAATAGCACGTTCTTGTCCTACGTTCTCCGATAGAAATCTTGGGGTGCTCCTTGAAGTTCTTTATGTTGGATTGAATATGATAGATCTAAGATTGTTTGATACATGTCACATAATTTACCCACAGATACTTGAGGTGACATTGGAGTATCTAGGTGACATTAGGGTGGATTGATATGTATCATTGGTGTTATTTTAGTACAAACTCTAGGGCTGTTTGTGACACTTATAGGAGTAGCTCAAAAGATTGATCGGAAAGAATAACTAAGGTGGTTCTACTACCTACACCAATTTCATCTTATTATTCTCTGCTAGATAGGAACTTTGGAGTGATTCTTTGTTGCACATTGAGGGATGATCATATGATTCAACTATGTTAGCATTGTTGGGAGATTGCACTAGTGAAAGTATGAACCCTAGGCCTTGTCTCCAAGCATTAATATACCATTTTGCTCGCTGTTTAATACTTGTTACCTTGCTGTTTTTTATAATTTCAGATTACAAAAACCTTTATCTACTATCCATACCATACTTGTATCACCATCTCTTCGCCGAACTAGTGCAACTATACAATTTGCCATTGTATTGGGTGTGTTGGGGACACAAGAAATTTCTTGTATTTGATTCCAGGGTTGTTTGAGAGAGATCATCTTCATCCTACACCTCCCACGGATTGATAAACCTTAGGTCATCCACTTGAGGGAAAATTGCTACTGTCCTACAAAACTCTACGCTTGGAGGCCCAACATAGTTTACAAGAATAAAGTTGCATAGTAGACATCAGATCCCAACAAACAAACCGCAAAAGAAGATAACATCGGATAGATCACCGCATGAACCACGGTGAACATGGTATTGAAGATCAAAGAGAGAGAGAGAGAGAGAGAAAGCCATCTAGGTACTAGCTATGGACCCGTAGATCTATGGTTGACTACTCACGCATCATCATGGAGGCAGCAAGGTTGATGTAGACAGCCTCCGTGATCGATTCCCCCTTTGGTAGAGTACCAAAAAAGGTCTCCAGATGGGATCGCGGCAGAACAGATACTTTCGCCAGTGGAAAAAGTGTTTAGGGTGTCTCTCTGTTGGTTTCCCGATTTTAGAGAATTTATGGAGGTGGAATTAGGTCAGACGGATCCACGAGGGGCCCACAAGGTAACAGGGCGTACCTACCCCCCAAGGCCCGCCCTGTTGTCTTTTCGTCTCCTCGTTGCACTTATGGATCCCTCCCAAAGCTTCCAGGGTCTTTTTTGTCCTGAAAAAAATTGTCAAAAAGTTTCGTAGCGTTTGGAGTTAGTTTGGTACTGATTTCCTGGAAAACCAAAAAAGGCAGAAAGCAGCAACTCGCACTAGGCACTGGGTTAATAGGTTAGTTCCCAAAATGGTATAAAATAACATATAATTGCATATAAAGCATCCAAGATTTCTAATATAATATCATGGAACAATCAAAAATTATAGATACGTTGGAGACGTATCACCATCCCAAGCTTAATTCTTGCTTGTCCTCAAGTAGGTAAATGCTAAAAACAGAATTTTTGATGTGACATGCTACGCAACAGGTAATCTCTTTTAGGTATGATCTTGAGAAATGCTGAACTTATTGTTATCAACATAATAATATCCATGAAAATAAACAACAAAATTATTACTTTTCAAAATATACGATCCTTAAAAAATGTTATTCCCTACTCATTTTATCATATCAAGAATGGCATGACTCCATCTTCACCACATAAATACAAATCATGAGCACCTTGGTTTCAAATCAGGAAATTGGATCGTACTTCTAACACGCTTCAACATTTTCTACTCCACTCAATACAGGAGCATGAACCATGGATATAGCATAAGGGTGGAATAGAGTATGGTGGTAGCTATCAAAAGGAGTCAAAGTGGAATGAAAGTCTCGCATCAACTAAGCATATCAACGGGATATGAAGATGCCCATCAATCGATATCAATGTGAGGAGTAGGGACAGCCATGCAACCGATGCACTAAGAGTTATAAGTGTATGAAAGCTCAACGGAAGCTAAGTGGGTGTTCATCCAACTTGCTTGCTGATGATGACCTCGAGCATTTGAGGAAGCCCGTCATCGGAATATACAAGCCAAGTTCTATACCTAAAAATTCCCACTAGCATATGAAAATGACAACTCAGGAGACTCTCTATATGAAGAACATGGTGCCACATTGAGGCACAAGTGTGGTAAAGGATAGTAACACTGCCCCTTTTCTCTTATCTCTCATTTTCATTCAGTTTTTTATTTTTTATTTTTTTTATTTTTTTTCATCCGGAGTCTCATCCTGACTTGTGGGGGAATCATAGCCTCCATCATCCTTTCCTCACCGGGACAGTGCTCTAATAATGATGATCATCACACTTCTATTTACTTACAACTCGATATTACAACTAAATGGAACTATACATAATGACTCTATATGAATGCATGTGGCAGTGTAACAGGAAGTGCAATAATCTAACATAACATGTATTACAATGATGAACAATGGCTTTGCCACAAATACCATGTCAGCTCTATATGATCAGCAAAGCAATATGAAAATGAACACACATGTCATGTAATGGAACAGTGGAAGTGCATGGCAATATATCTCGGAATGGCTATGGAAATGCCATAATAGGTTGGTATGGTGGCTATTTTGAGGATGGTATAAGGTGGCTTATGTGTGATAGCAGAGCGTATCATATCACGGGGTTTGGATGGACCAACGAAGGTTGCACCGACTCTTGAGCTGAGAATGGACAATGCACGGTACCGAAGAGGCTAGCAAAGTAATGAGAGGTGGGAGTGCGTACATCCATGGGTTCACATTAGTCATAAAGAACTCATAAACTTATTATAGAGCCTTATTACTCTCTCGAAGGATACTACCGCATGCCCTATGGAGGAAGTTGGTAGGAGTTAACCACTGCGCGCCCCCGACTCGAACAACACAATAGGATTTCATTTCAGAAATAAAAATGCTCACACATTGTAACACCCCTGGATTCATGCTACAGTGATCTTTGTAATTAAGCTACAGTGAACAAGGAGGTTAAGCCAAATGCTTTTGCTAATCCAAGTTTGATCACTTTTAGAATCAAATCTTAATTCATTTTCTTTTGCAATTCAAATTCATTTGAAAAGTGGATTTAATAGTTTTGCAAACCGGAAAACTAAATTCATGGATGGATTGCAAATATTCCCTAAGCTTCTGCAAAATTGTAGCCCACATTTTTTGTAAAGTGTTTTAGTGCCTCAAATATTTAGAAGAGAGGACAAATCAATTATTATATCCCCTTTTTGAATTATGGTATTTTCAAAACAGTTTCAAATGGCCCCCAACTTTTTTTGGCAGTACCTTATTTTGCAACACAAATAATGGATCCATCCCATAATTTTCATATAGTCTTTTAATGCTAAATTTAAATAAAATCAGAAACTTTGAAAAGAATAAGAAAAGAAAAGGGAAAAGGAGAGAAACCTACTATGCACCCGGGCCTCTAGTGGCCATAGTGTGGCCCAGCCCAAATAGGCCGGCCTTTCTCCTACCTCTCGCCAGAGGTAGGGAGGCCATGGCGCGCACACCGACCACGCGGCCGATGCCTCCATGGCGAGCATCCACGGCTCCCCGTCGCTCTCAAGTACCCCCCCACCCCCGACGCCCAAACCCTAACCTTAGCCCCAGTCCCCCCCCCCCCCCCCGCGCTCGATATCCTCCTCTCCAAGCGAACCCGAGCGCTGCCAGGGCTGCGCCGTGGTAGCTCGCAGCCACCTGCGTCCCCGCGCCTCCTCGCTGTGTCCTGGAGCTCCGTGGGCCTCCCCTTCGTCTACCTCGTGCACCAATTCGAGTCATGGCTCGTTGCGCCGTCGTCCCCGAGCACTTCCCCCTTCTCGGACCCGGTGGACGTCTTCGGCTGATCCACTTGACTCCGACCACCTCACGCCTTCCCAAGCCATCCCTGCAAAGATGTGAGCTCCCCCTCGTAGTCCCCTTCCTCGCTGCGCTCCCGTAGGCCTGCTAGCTAGCTGTCGCCGTTCCGAGCTCTGGCCGCCGCCATGGCTGGCCAGCTCGAGCTCCTGAGCCTCTCTTTCTTGGTTGGGCAGCACCAACGTGCTCCTGGTGAGCTCCAGAGCCCGCACTGCCATTGCTTTGCTCGTTTTGCTTGGTGTAGAAGCGCGCCCGTGTGGGTCCGAAAGCAACCGCCACCGCGGCTCATCGCCGATGTCCTTGCCGACCCTCCCCGCGCGAGCTAATGCCACCATTCGACGCGCAATGCTTGGCCCGTTCGAAAGCACACAACCGCGCGCAATTTGGCCCCGGGATGGCGTTTTCCGGGCCTCACCGTCGTTGCCGTGGCTGCCGCCGGCGCGCCACCGCGTTTTAAAACGTCGGTGGGTCGCTGACCTGTGGGGCCCTGACATTAGCCATTTAATTGAAGCCCTAACACCCACTGACACGTGGGCCAGCGCAGTTGATTAATTAGGCTAATCTAAAATTAGTTTGTTTATTTAAACCAGGCACTGACATCGGGCCCCACCCGCTAATTAACCTAAACTAATTAGACTAACTACTATTTGACCCACAGAGACTGACAGCTAGCGCCCTACCACTTTTCTAGTGGATAGGGCCGGCCCAGTCAGCTCCTGACTCAGAAGGGGGGCCCCACCAGTCAGCCTCTGCTGACTAGCCAGTTGACCCAGTCAACTGGGACCCCCTGGACCCACATGCCAGCCCCTATTGCACCTCTGGGTGCACTGCAGCGGGTGCATCCAGTATTTTAGTTTTATTTTCGAATTAAAATAAATATATATTAATTTCAGAATATTATTAAAACTTTGAAAATTAATATAAAGTAATCTGTAGCTCAGATGAAAATATTTTATATATGAAAGTTGATCAGAAAAATCCAACGAATCTAAATATGCAATCCATTCATCTGTGACATGCCCCTAGCATGATGAACATGGGACTTTCCCCTCCGATTCATTTGTCCCGTAGTGGCCAAAGACCTGGGAAATATCGTCAGATATTTTACTGCTCCGTCTGTGACGTGTAGTACTACGTTAGCTCATCCCTAGCACTTCATATTGCCATGTCATGCATTGTGTTGCATCTGCTTTCTTGTATTTATTGTTTCTCCCCCCTCTTCTCTCCGGTAGATACCGAGATTGACACTGCTGCCGGGTACGACTACGCCACTGACGATCACCCTTTTGTAGCAGAGCAGCAAGGCAAGCAGTCCCCCTTGATCATTTCGATATTGCCCAGTTCTTTCTCTCTCATGCTTGCATTAGATTTTGCTACTGTTGTAGATAGCTCCTATTCTGATGCATAGCCTGTTTCGATAAACTGTTGTTGTACCTACTGCTATACTAAACTGCTTAGTATAGGTTGATTAGTGATCCCCCGTGACCCCACTTGTCCCTGTTGCCCCTGCTTCATCATCGATGACTCAAAGACTAGATCAACCGATCGACAAGCCATGCCCGTCACATCACATCACACCCCCTTAGTTGTACGACTCTGCAGAGCTACCATCGAGGACCAAGGGTGACACCACGTAACGTACTCCCGATGCTAACCCTGTAGCATATCTAGTCGATCATGGATATCGAGGGTGATTCCTCCTTCACCACTTCCGGTAACGACTCTGTCATGCAACACCTCAAGCATGAACCAACGAGGGTGATTCCTCTCTGATCACCTTGACGATTACATCGAGAGGGATCCACCGAGAGTGACCCCTCGGGCTTCCCCCTTGGAGTTATAGAAACACAGTTACTTTTACTTTACTACAGAAACATGTTGAGGTCAGGATGACCTGGAAAGTGTTGGTGTAATAGTGACGAGGCATGGCCGGGCATTCTTGGCCCTTGCCACAAGTCCTCGAGACGGGGCGATGGCACCACATATCGTGGCTCTGCTCGTCACGCAGTTAACAAAGCATTAATGGGTTTGGATATGTGATCTGAGAAGGCCTCTGGCCTGTTTCGCACTAACCACCACATGGGGATCAGTATGGGCACTCTATGTCGTATATTCGCCCGGAAGCTTTTCAGATGTCACAGTGAGCGGCACGCGCCTGGGTGGCCCGCGTAAGCACCGTCTTTGTATAAAGAGGTGCCAGGACTGACACCGGTCGTCCTCGCAATGCACAGGATTGGAAAGGGCGATTGGCCCATGAACCCTTTGTATTTAGGATGTAGACCGGCGTGTGGCCTCACTGTCGAGCCTAGGTAGGACTATGGCGTGTCGATCAGCCGAGACCGGGCATGACCTGGAAATTGTGTTCGGCCAAAGTTAATCGAGCGTGTTGGGCAAGTTTTTGCACCCCTGCAGGGAAGTATATCTATTCGAATAGCCGTTTCCACGGTAACGGACGCTCAGAGAGTATCCTGATCTTTTACAACTAGAAATAGAGATTATGAAATGAATGTTGGCTCTGGGATTGCTTTCTTGTAGGGAGTCGAGGAAGAATCTCTAGGCGTGGTTAACTAAAACTTGCTACTTTAATTATGCTAATATGTACTCTTCTAATGCTACAAGACCCTAAATATGCTAGTCTTTGATAGGACTAGGCCCTTCCCCCTATTCTTGCATTTCTGCAGCCAGTCCAAAGATATAACCCCATTCCTTTGATACTGGTGCATATTTTAGTAGTGTTCTGATGTAAGTCTTGCGAGTACTTTGGATGAGAACTCACCACTGCCTTGCTTCCCCTTTCCCAATTTGATACAATTACTGCATTCAGATGATGGAGCCCAGGAGATGGAGGACCCTGCAGACGACTACTACACCACTGTTGGAGCCTACTACTACATGGAGAGTGCCGACGCTCACGAGTAGTTAGGATGACTCCCAGGTGGGAGGCCTTGCCTCTTTCGATCAGTTGCTTATGTTTGTGCTTGCCTTCTTAAGGCAAACTTGATTACTATGTCTGTACTCAGATAATATTTGCATCCGCTGACTCTTATGTATTTGAGCTTATGTATTCGTGCCCTCGAGGCCCCTGGCTTGTAATATGAAGCTTGTATGACTTTAATTTGTGTCTAGAGTTGTGTTGTGATATCTTCCCATGAGTCCCTAATTTTGATCGTACACGATTGCGTGTATGATTAGTGTACGATCAAAATGGGGGCGTCACAAGTTGGTATCAGAGCCGGCTGCCTGTAGGTAGCCCCCTTTCCAACTCCTTGGTCGAAGATGAGTCTAGCCATTGAAAAACTATTTTACTAACACTGTTGTGTGGCTTACGGGCCCACTGCTCAAATGGGTGGTATTAGGATCTTTTATTCCTCATCTATACTCTTGGTTCTAATCTCTCTCCTAATTCGGGCTAAAGATTTTACTAACTCTAACATTAGGTTATCGCGATCACATCCACCTAGAGGGCTGCTTTGTCAACAATTGTTATCTTTTGAAGAAATGATTCACAGTGTCATTTGACATATTTGACCTCCTTGTTTCAGATGCGTCCTGCTAGGCAGCTCGTTCGTCTTACACTGGCTATCGATGCGACTGGGTTCCCAGCCATTCTGGTCGACCTCTTGACCAGGCTGGGATATTGCTGGTACCCTGAGTACATTGTGTAGGAGGACTACCGCGAGTTCAACCAGGAGCAGTATGAAGCTGTGATGGTTATCTGGGATCGGTGGAACCTCTCCATCACTGAGCTGCACACCTTTCGTGGTGTTGGAGTGACTGTTGAGATGGCGGTCCAGGATGTTGCCTATGCTTCTATTGTTTGTCTCCGTGCAGAGAACCCCTGCTTGGAGGAGATGGCATTCAGATACATTCCGTATGTCCCCGCTGGGGTTGATACTGTAGCCGACACCGAGGTCTACACCCCTTACGTGCGGCAGCGTAACGACCGATCCTACACTGCTGTCTGCACCCTCTACGTGAGTAGTCGCTATAACCCGCAGGTTCTGGTTTGGTACACTGAGGCACTGGATCGTACTGTCCGAGCTCTTAATGTCGAGTTGTACGCCACCCGCAGTCGTCTTTATGACGCTATGACACAGTTGCTACCAGCAGTCCGTGCAGGGATGCGTCCTCAGTACATCCTTTACCCACACAGGACAGAGTTTCCACCAGGTCTTGAGTGGCCTGTTGTTGGGGGTCGTACTCCTTCACGTGGACCTCTGCTTCCCGCTCGTGACCAATATATGCATCAGAGTGTTCATGGATTGCAGAATCCTGCCCCCGGGTTTGCCATTCAGAGTCACCAGCAGTTACCTAGCTTCAGTGGTTGTCCCCGACGTTGATGTAGCATATCGCTTTGTCACGTTGTTGTATCTCTCTACCGCGAGCCTGTGCGCCGCCTAGTTTGTCAAAATTTTACCATGCCGAACTTATCGCTGGTTTGTAACAGACTTATGTATGGATCACTATGTCGTGGTTGACTATTATGATGTATCTATTGCACTTCTTTCTTTTTGTGCATTCTACCTCATGAATGAATCTTTGTCTATATTTTTGCTCAAAGCTAAACCACCCCTGTTATGATTGGACAGGCTGGTTAGGCTAGCTGGTCGTGGTCGTGGTGCGCCTGACCCACCACCACCACCTGAATACATGGCTGGAATGATGCGTCAGTTTGAGCTGAACCGCCAGTTTATGCAAGGGCTTATGGACCAGTTCCCGAGGCCGAATATGAATCAGCAGCCAGCCCCAGTAACTCTGCAAGACTTTATGCGCCTCAACCCTGCTATCTACCGTAGCTCAACTCAGCCCCTTGATGCTGATGACTGGCTTCGTGACATCACCTATGAGCTAGAGTCTGCCAACGCCCCACTGTCTAGCTATGTCATCTTTGCGGCCTACTTTCTGAAGGGCCCCGCTGCTCAATGGTGGGACAGTCACAGGCATTCATAGCCTGTGGGAACAATCATTACTTGGCCGGAGTTCCAAGCTGCTTTCCGCGCCCACTACATTCCTCAGGGAATCATGGACAGGAAGAAGTGCGAGTTCCACAACCTCACCCAGGGCAACAAGACTGTGGATGCTTATCAGCAGGAGTTTCTGGACTTGTCCCGCTATGCTGAAGAAAATGTCGCTACTGATAATCGCAGATAGGAGAAGTTCCGTGGAGGACTGCACCCTGATATCAAGCTTGCGCTCCTTGTCCAGGACTATGCTAACTTCACCACCTTGGTGAACAAGGCCATCCAGGTTGAAACTGGTCTGCAGGATTACAAGGACCACAGCAAGTGCACCTGTGACATGGGCTCATCTTCAGTCTCATCATCACTGAAGAGGAAGATCTAGATTCCCCACAACATGTACCATCCACCTGCTCCTGCTCCATGGTCATCCTATGTTGCACCTCGGCTGCCTCCTCCATCAGCTAGGCAGCCAAGGCTCCCAGCTCCACTGCCCCGAGTTCCCCCTTCCCATCCTGAGGATGGGTTGTGCTTCAAGTGTGGTCATCCATGTCACCGTGCCAGAGATTGCAGTCAGAACCAGAATCAGCTTGCACTGCCGTCAATCGGCCACTAGCCCCGCAACAACAATGCCAGGCCTGCTTATTGTCGTGGCCAGGCTAACAACATTGAACTAAATGAAGCTCAAGACCAGCCTGCTACTATGATGGGTACTCTTCTTGTTAACTCGGCTCAAACTTCTGTATTGTTTGATACAGGAGACTCGCATTCCTTTATGTCAGAAGAATTTGCATACATGCATGGCATTAAATACGAAGAGATGAACATCCCGATAGTGGTAAACACCCTCGCGGGTCAATGTCAGACCTCCATGGTTAGCCCCAATGTCACCCTTAAAATTGAAGGGCTGGAATTTCATGTCTCCCCCATTGTATTGAAGTCTTCCAATATCGACGTCATTCTCGGAATGGATTGGTTGAAAGCACATACTGCTTCAATCGTTTGTGCCACCAAAACCGTCCACCTCCTACATCCTTCGAATGAGATAATAAGCTATCGTACTCATCTTGTTTGAGATGCCGAAGCACGGATTTATGCATTGAATGCATCACCTCTTGAGGGGATTGAAAGCATATCAGTTGTTCGTGACTTCCAAGATGTCTTTCCAGAAGAACTTCCAGGGATTCCCTCCTGTAAGGGCTATCGAATTTTTCATCGACTTAGTGCCAGGCACCACTCCTATAGCCAAGTGGCCTTATAAGATGCCTCCTCATGAAATCTTGGAACTGAAGCAAGAAATCGACAATTCGCTTCGCATGGGTTTCATTCGTCCAAGTTCCTCTGCCTGGGAAGCACCTTATCTCTTTGTCAAGAAGAAGGATGGTACGAATCGTTTGGTCCAAGACTACCGTCCCATCAACCAAGCAAAAATCCAGAATAAATATCCGCTTCCTCAAATCAACAATCTGTATGATCAACTTGCTGGTTCCTCAGTGTTTTCTAAACTCGACTTGAGGTTGGGTTACCATCAGATCCAGGTACGTGAAGAGGATATTCCCAAGACTGCATTCGTTACTCGCTATGGTGCATACGAGTACACCGTCATGTCCTTCGGTTTAACAAATGCTCCAGCAACATTCTCTCGTCTGATGAACTACATCTTCATGGATTACCTCGACAAGTTTGTCGTGGTTTATCTAGATGATATCCTCGTTTATTCCAAGAATGAGGAAGAACATGTTGAACATCTGTGACTTGTGCTGGAAAAGCTTCGAGAGCATCAGTTATATGCCAAATACTCCAAGTGTGAATTTTGGTTACCAAAGTGACTTACCATGGTCATGTTATCTCCAAGGATGGTATTGTGGTCAACCCCAAACGAGTTCAAGCTATTCTTGACTAGACTCCCCCGAAGAATGTCAAGCAAGTCAGAAGTTTTCTCGGACTCACCAGCTATTGTCGTCGATTTGTCGAGAACTTCTCCAAGATTGCCAAACCCCTGACTAACCTGCTTGACAAAGGCGTTAAGTATGAATGGACAGAAAAATGTCAGGAAAGTTTCCAAGCACTCAAGGACAAGCTTACGTCTGCTCTAGTGCTTGCTCCTCCATATTCCCAGAAGGACTTTGTCATTTACTGTGACGCTTCCGGTCAAAGATTAGGCTGTGTCTTAATGCAAGAGCGCAGAGTAATTGCTTATGCGTCACGGCAGTTGTGCCCTCATGAAGAGAACTACCCGGTTCATGACCTTGAACTTGCTGCAGTTATCTATGCGTTGTTGTTATGGCGGCATTAACTCATTGGTAACTGATGTGAAGTCTACACCGACCACCAAAGTTTGAAGTATCTGTTTACTCAGCCATTTCTGAATCTCCGCGAGAGGCGATGGATGGAAGTAGTTACAGACTATGATTTCGGTATATCTTATACCCCTGGCAAGGCTAATGTTATGGCAGATGCCTTGAGTCGAAAACTTATTGCAACAACCTCATGGTTCAAGAGGCTAACCCCCATCTTTATGAAGAGCTTCGCAAGTTGAACCTCCACATTGTTCCACAGGGTTCTCTTAGTAACCTTGTCTTGGAACCAACTCTTATGAGAGCCATCAAGTCTGCGCAAGCCAAAGATGCTCATGTTGATCTGATGAAAAGGGATCTTGACTTAGAAAAATCCAAGGATTTCTCGCTTGCTGAAGATGGAACCTTGTACTTCAAGGATCGCATTGTAGTACCCTGATTCGAGCTTATGAATGAGAAGGTGATGAAAGAAGCACATGACACCGCCCTCTCTATTCATCCGGGAAGTACCAAGATGTATCTAGACATTCGTCAGAAATATTGGTGGTCCAAAATGAAGCAAGACATTGCCCGCTATATTGAAGAATGTGACGTTTGTCGCCGTGTCAAAGTAGAACATCAGAAACCTGCTGGACTTCTGCAACCACTGCCTATTCCTAAATGAAGTGGGATAAGGTTCAGATGGATTTCGTCACTGCTTTTCCAAAATCGCAGAAGAGTAATGATGCTATTTTTGTCATCATCGACCAATTCTCCAAGGTTGCACACTTTCTGCCAGTCAAGGAAACCATCAATGCTAGTCAATTACCAAACTTGTATATCTCTAGAATTGTGTCACTCCATGGCATTCCAAAGGAGATCAGTTCAGATCGAGGCAGCATTTTCACCTCGAAATTCTGGGACAGTTTCCAATAAGCTATGGGAACTCATATAACCTGGAGCACTGCTTATCACCCCTAGTCCCAAGGTCAAGTTGAGCGAGTCAATCAAATTCATGAAGATATGCTGCGTGCTTGTGTTATATCCTTTGGCAAGGAATGGGAAGAATCTCTCCCGTATGCTGAATTCTCTTATAACAACAGCTATCAAGCCAGCTTGAAGATGGCCCCCCTTGAGGTATTATATGGACGTAAGTGTAGGACCCCTCTGAATTGGTCAGAAACTGAGGAACGAACAATCATCGGTCCTGACATTATCCAACAAGCTGAAGAACAAGTCTGTATTATCCGGGATAATCTCAAGGCGGCTCAGTCCCGTCAGAAGAGCAAATATGATCGTAAACACTCGGGCCCAACCTATGAACCTAGTGATCAAGGTTATCTACGTGTCACTCCTTTGAGGGGCACTCATCGGTTCGGAGTCAAGGGCAAGCTAGCTCCTCCCTACATTGGTCCTTTCCGCTTTCTCGAAAAACGTGAAGAGGTGGCTTATAAATTGGATTTGCCACCAAAATTCTCTCATGTCCACGATGTCTTCCATGTGTCGCAACTTCGACGTTGCTTCAAGGACCCGCATCGTGAAGTGGATCCGAAATTGATCGATGTGCAAGATGACCTCACTTACAAAGAGCATTCGATCCGCATTCTTGATCAAACTGAATGTCGGACTCGTCCGAAGGTTACCACGTTCTTCAAGGTACAGTAGTCAAATCATACTGAAGATGAAGCCACTTGGGAACGTGAGCATAACCTTCGGGAAGAATACCCCGATCTTCTTCCTTCTACCTCTTAATTCTCGGGACAAGAATTTCTTTTAGTAGGGGAGAGTTGTAACACCCCTGGATTCATGCTATGGTGATCTTTGTAATTAAGCTACAGTAACCCAGGAGGTTAAGCCAAATGCTTTTGCTAATCCAAGTTTGATCACTTTTGGAATCAAATCTTAATTCATTTTCTTTTGCAATTCAAATTCATTTGAAAAGTGGATATAATAGTTTTGCAAACCTGAAAACTAAATTCATGGATGGATTGCAAATATTCCTTTGCAAAATTGTAGCCCACATTTTTTGTAAAGTGTTTTAGTGCCTCAAATATTTAGAACAGGGGCCAAATCAATTATTATATCCCCTTTCTGAATTATGGTATTTTCAAAACAGTTTCAAATGGCCCCCAACTTTTTGTGGCAGTACTTTATTTTGCAACACAAATAATGGACCCTATCCCATAACTTTCATATAGTCTTTTAATGCTATATTTAAATAAAATCAGAAACTTTTAAAAGAATCAGAAAAGAACAGGGAAAAGGAGACAAACCTACTGTGCACCTGGGCCTCTAGTGGCCATAGTGTGGCCCAGCCCAAATCGGCCGGCCTTTCTCCTGCCTCTCACCAGTGGCAGGGAGGCCATGGCGCGCACGCCGTCTACGCGACCGATGCCTCCGTGGCGAGCATACGCGGCTCCCCATCGCTCTCAAGTACCCCCCCCCCCGACGCCCTAACCCTAACCCTAGCCCCAGGCCCCCCCCCCCCCGCGCGCGCGCTCGATCTCCTCCTCTCTGAGCGAACCTGAGCGCTGCCATGGCTACGCCATGGTAAAGCTCGTGGCCACCTGCATCCCCGTGCCTTCTCGCTGTGTCCTGGAGCTCCGCAGACCTCCCCTTCGTCTACCTCGCGCACCAATTCGAGCCATGGCTCGCTGCGCCGTCGTCCCCAAGCACTTCCCCCTTCTCGGACCCGGCGGACGTCTCCGGCCGATCCACATGACTCCGACCTCCTCACGACTCAGCGAGCCTTCCCTGCAACGATGTGAGTTCCCCCCTCGTAGTTCCCTCCCTCGTTGTGCTCCCGTAGGCCCGCTAGCTAGCTGCCACCGTTCCGAGCTCTGGCCACCGCCATGGATGGCCAGCTCGAGCTCCCGAGCCTATCCATCTCGGTTGGGCAGCACCAACATGCTCTTGGTGAGCTCCAGAGCCTGCACCGCCATTGCTTTGCTCGTTTTGCTTGTTGTAGACGCGCGCCCATGCGGGTCCGAAAGCAACCGCAGCCGCGGCTTGTCGCCGACGCCCTTGCCGACCCTCCCCACGCATGCTAATGCCACCATTTGACGCCCAAACCCTAACCTTAGCCCCAGTCCCCCCCCCCCTCCGCGCTCGATATCCTCCTCTCCAAGCGAACCCGAGCGCTGCCAGGGCTGCGCCGTGGTAGCTCGCAGCCACCTGCGTCCCCGCGCCTCCTCGCTGTGTCCTGGAGCTCCGTGGGCCTCCCCTTCGTCTACCTCGTGCACCAATTCGAGTCATGGCTCGTTGCGCCGTCGTCCCCGAGCACTTCCCCCTTCTCGGACCCGGTGGACATCTCCGGCTGATCCACTTGACTCCGACCACCTCACGCCTTCCCAAGCCATCCCTGCAAAGATGTGAGCTCCCCCTCGTAGTCCCCTTCCTCGCTGCGCTCCCGTTGGCCTGCTAGCTAGCTGTCGCCGTTCCGAGCTCTGGCCACCGCCATGGCTGGCCAGCTCGAGCTCCTGAGCCTCTCTTTCTTGGTTGGGCAGCACCAACGTGCTCCTGGTGAGCTCCAGAACCCGCACTGCCATTGCTTTGCTCGTTTTGCTTGGTGTAGAAGCGCGCCCGTGTGGGTCCGAAAGCAACCGCCACCGCGGCTCATCGCCGATGTCCTTGCCGACCCTCCCCGCGCGAGCTAATGCCACCATTCGACGCGCAATGCTTGGCCCGTTCGAAAGCACCCAACCGCGCGCAATTTGGCCCCCGGATGGCGTTTTCCGGGCCTCGCCGTCGTTGCCGTGGCTGCCGCCGGCGCGCCACCGCGTTTTAAAACGTCGGTGGGTCGCTGACCTGTGGGGCCCTGACATTAGCCATTTAATTGAAGCCCTAACACCCACTGACACGTGGGCCAGCGCAGTTGATTAATTAGGCTAATCTAAAATTAGTTTGTTTATTTAAACCAGGCACTGACATCGGGCCCCACCCGCTAATTAACCTAAACTAATTAGACTAACTACTATTTGACCCACAGAGACTGACAGCTAGCGCCCTACCACTTTTCTAGTGGATAGGGCCGGCCCAGTCAGCTCCTGACTCAGAAGGGGGGCCCCACCAGTCAGCCTCTGCTGACTAGCCAGTTGACCCAGTCAACTGGGACCCCCTGGACCCACATGCCAGCCCCTATTGCACCTCTGGGTGCACTGCAGCGGGTGCATCCAGTATTTTAGTTTTATTTTCGAATTAAAATAAATATATATTAATTTCAGAATATTATTAAAACTTTGAAAATTAATATAAAGTAATCTGTAGCTCAGATGAAAATATTTTATATATGAAAGTTGATCAGAAAAATCCAACGAATCTAAATATGCAATCCATTCATCTGTGACATGCCCCTAGCATGATGAACATGGGACTTTCCCCTCCGATTCATTTGTCCCGTAGTGGCCAAAGACCCGGGAAATATCGTCAGATATTTTACTGCTCCGTCTGTGACGTGTAGTACTACGTTAGCTCATCCCTAGCACTTCATATTGCCATGTCATGCATTGTGTTGCATCTGCTTTCTTGTATTTATTGTTTCTCCCCCCTCTTCTCTCCGGTAGATACCGAGAGTGACACTGCTGCCGGGTACGACTACGCCACTGACGATCACCCTTTTGCAGCAGAGCAGCAAGGCAAGCAGTCCCCCTTGATCATTTCGATATTGCCCAGTCCTTCTCTCTCATGCTTGCATTAGATTTTGCTACTGTTGTAGATAGCTCCTATTCTGATGCATAGCCTGTTTCGATAAACTGTTGTTGTACCTACTGCTATACTAAACTGCTTAGTATAGGTTGATTAGTGATCCCCCGTGACCCCACTTGTCCCTGTTGCCCCTGCTTCATCATCGATGACTCAAAGACTAGATCAACCGATCGACAAGCCATGCCCGTCACATCACATCACACCCCCTTAGTTGTACGACTCTGCAGAGCTACATTCGAGGACCAAGGGTGACACCACGTAACGTACTCCCGATGCTAACCCTGTAGCATATCTAGTCGATCATGGATATCGAGGGTGATTCCTCCTTCACCACTTCCGGTAAAGACTCTGTCGTGCAACACCTCAAGCGTGAACCAACGAGGGGTGATTCCTCTCTAGTCAACTTGACGATTACACCGGGAGGGATCCACCGAGGGTGACCCCTCGGGCTTCCCCCTTGGAGTTATAGACACACAGTTACTTTCACTTTACTACAGAAACATGTTGAGGTCAGGATGACCTGGAAGGTGCTGCTGTAATAGTGACGAGGCGTGGCCAGGCATTCTTGGCCCTTGCCACAAGTCCTCGAGAGTATCCTGGTTTTGCTTGTCACGCAATTAACAAAGCATTAATGGGTTTGGATATGTGATTTGAGAAGGCCTCTGGCCTCTTTCGCACTAACCACCACACGGGAATCAGTATGGGCACTCTACGTCGTACATTCGCCCGAAAGCTTTTCAGATATCACAGTGAGTGGCACGCGCCCGGGTGGCCCGCGTAAGCACCGTCTTTGTATAAAGAGCTGCTAGGACCGACACCGGCCGACTTGCAATGCGCGGGATTGCAAAGGGCGATTGGCCCATGAAACCTTTGCATTTAGGATGTAGACCAGTGTGTGGCCTCTCCGTTGAGCCTAGGTAGGACTACGGCATGTCGATCAACCGAGGCCGGGCATGACCTGGAAATTGTGTTCGGCCAAATTTAATCGAGCGTGTTGGGCAAGTTTGTGCACCCCTGCAGGGAAGTATATCTACTCGAATAGCCGTGCCCACGGTAACGGACGCTCAGAGAGTATCCTGATCTTTTACCACTAGAAATGGAGATTTTGAAATGAATGTTGGCTCCGGGATTGCTTTCTCGTAGGGAGTCGAGGAAGAATCTCTGGGCGTGGTTAACTAAAACTTGCTAATTTAGTTATGCTAATCTACACTTTTCTAATGCTGCAAGACCCTGAAGATGCTAGTCCTCGATAGGACTAGGCCCTTCCCCCTTGACGAGGTCAGCTACCCAGGGTAGGGTCATAGGCCTCGTATTTAGGGCACACCTGGGGTCCTACAAGTTCAAGGGAGTCTTTGGGCTACCTTAGCATTCGGTCTAACGTGTTAGATCCACTCGGATCCTTGGAGTCACTCAGACGTCAACCAGCCAGTCGGCCATGCTTCGGCACTCCACGTGGAGAAGCGGAGGCGACGTTGGAGCCGTAACGTTCGAGAGACTTAACTCACATAAAGCTTAGTCAATACTATGTTACCTGTAATGCCCTTAGTTAACACTGCCGTTTCTAGTAACTACTGTAGTTATTGTCATTATTACCCTAGTAATGGCGCTCAACTGGTGGAGGCGCACTCTATATAAGCCTCCCTCCGACGCCAGAGGAAGGGTTACGAACTCTCTGTAATCAGAACCATATACCAGCAAACACTAAGCCCCAGGGCTCGAGACGTAGGACTTTTACCACATCCGAGTGGGGTCCTAACTCGTACATCGGAGTGTTACACTTGTTCCATAGCTAGGCTTCGCCCCTACTCATACGTACCCCCCGTACTATTGTCAGTATTACTGCCACGACAGTTGGCGCCTACCATGGGGTTGCATGTCTAGCAAATTCCAGCGCAAGTGGAGATTTAGTTTTTCCGGTCATCATGTTGTCACTCGGTGGAGAGATCCTTTTCGGCAGCCTTCACTTCGTCGCCGATGGTTCGGCTTGGCTGCACGATGCGTCGATGGATCCAGATGCATTTCCCGCCCGCGGCGCGACACACTTCAGCGCAGTGGCGCACGGCGTACTCCTTCAAAATCCATCAGAGCCCTTTGGCTCAGTACCGACCCGTTCGGCACATACACGCTGCAAGCGCTCTGGGCGTTCATGGCTGCAGCGGTGGCTCAAGCATGTCATGGCGCGCCAGCCTACTTCCGAGTAGGTTGCCGTACTCGACTCCGGTGAACCCACCATCAACTTGTTCCCCTCGTCTGGGGACGAGTTGTCTGACGAGTCCGAGTGTGAAAGCAACGAGACCACTACAGAGGTATTGATGGCACACTCCACCGACCATGGGCCTCCTAGGTATTTCACGGGCAGCTCCCGCGACTGAGATGGTGGTTGCGACAACGATGGCCACACCGACGCCTACTTTCCCCAGCCTCTCAGTCGGGAGCAGCGGAAGGAGAGGAGGAGAAGGGACGACGAGGTCCTGCTGAGCCCCATCACGGGAACATCCCCGAATGAGATAGCTCTGGAGGCTACGCACCAAGCCACCTTGGCTGAGCGCGAGCGTCTAGAGCGACTCCAACAGTCACTCGATGATCGCGCAGCCAGGGAGCAACCTAGCTCCAGTCACAATCGGCGGTGGCTGTTTCCAGAAGACAAGCCACCGAAGATCCCGGTGATGCGCACGCCAATAGAGAACCTAGCCGCGGCCACTCAGATAGCTGAATCAATTCTGCCGTCCGGTTCCGCGGCAGGAGAGGGCATTCGGCAGATCCAGGCACTGCTGAAGACGGCCCTAAAGCAAAATTCAGAAGTGTCCCAGTCACATCAGCATATTTACCGCAAGTTCACTCAGGCGGACACCGTTCAGTCTGCGCACAGCCCGCCTATGGGAAGCGCCGACACTCCCCTCCTCCTCCCAGAGGCCTGCATGAAGGGAGTTGGTGCGACGACCGCGACGTCAGTCGGACGCCCCCTCCGAGGGGTGGCTCGTATGGCAAGCGGCCATACGATGGCGGGCGACCTCACAGAGAAGACCGCAATCGGAGTCCTCCTCGTCCCAGGGGCTATGAGGAAGGAGGCCGGCGACCCCCTCTGCTCAATGCCAGATCGATCATCACGCAAAACATGGTGGACAAAAACCGGTTGATCAGAGACCGAGTGAGCGGATGGAGGACGTCATGTCTCGAGTGTTTCAGTCGGTACATCCGAGAGGCCGAGATCCCTTCCAACTACTGGTTGGCAACGGGAATCGGAAAGTTTGAAGCATCAATGATGTTCAACTCACTCCTCAAGTGAGAAAATACTTTCTCATCAAGTGGCTTAGTAAAGATATCGGCCAATTTCTTGTTAGTCCTCATATGCTTGAGATTAATATCTCATTTGGCAACATGATCACGAATGAAATGATGACGAACTTGTATATGCTTAGTTCGGGAATGTTGCACAGGATTATAAGCAATTTTAATAGCACTCTCATTATCACAAAGCAAAGGAACATGTATCACATAGATTCCATAATCCTTGAGAGTTTGAGTCATCCATAGTAATTGCGCACAACATGATCCAGCGGTAATGTATTCCGCTGTGGCAGTGGATAGAGATACCGAATTTTGTTTCTTGGAAGACCAAGACACAAGAGATCTACCAAGAAATTGGCAAGTACCAGAGGTGGATTTTCTATCAACCTTGTCTCCAACATAGTCCGAATCGGAATAGCCAACAAGATTAAAAGAAGATCCATTGGGATACCAAATACCAAAGTTTGGTGTATGTATCAAGTATCTCACAATACTTTTCATGACCTTAAGATGAAATTCTTTAGGTTCAGCTTGATAACGAGTGCACATGCACACACTAAGCTTGATATTGGGACGAGAGTGTTGGGGAACATTGCATGGGAAACAAAAAAAATTCTTACGCACACCCAAGATCTATCTATGGAGATCAACAGCTACGAGAGGGGGGGTGCATCTACATACCTTTCTAGATCGCTAAGAGGGAAGCGTTAAGAAACACGGTTGATGTAGTCGAACATCTTCGCGATCCAAATCGCAATCCGTCCCGCGATCCAATCACGATCTAGTGCCGAACTGACGACACCTCCGCGTTCAGCACACGTATAGCTCGATGACGTTCTCCGCCTCCTTGATCTAGCAAGCGAGGACGGAGAGGTAGATGAGTTCTCTGGCAGCATGATGACGTGGTGGCGGTGGTGGTGAACTAATCCGGCAGAGCTTCGCTAAGCAATACCGAGACCGATCTAGTGGAGAAACTGATCTAGAGGGAGAGAGAGGGCTGCGCCGTGGCTGCCCTCCCTCTCCTCTCATATATATAGGGGGAAGGGAGGAGGGGGGCTGCGCCCTAGGGTTCTCCCCCTAGGGGGGCCGGCAGCCAAGGGGAGGGGCGGCTGCCCTAGAGGTGGCTTGGCCCCCAAGTTAGGGTGGCGCCACCCCTAGGGTTGGCCGTCCCACCAGCCCAGCCGCATGGGCCTAGGTGGGGAGGGGCGCCCAGCCCACCAGAGGCTGGTGCGCACCCCTCACAGCCCATGTGGCCCCTCCGGGCCTGGTGGCCCCTTCCGGTGGACCCCGGAACCCTTCCGGCACCCCCGGTATGCTACCGGTGACGCCTGAACTTTTTTCGGTGACCAACACGAAACTTCCCATATATCAATCTTTACCTCCGGACCATTCCGGAGCTCCTCGTCATGTCCGAGATCTCATCTGGGACTCTGAACAACCTTCGGTCACCAACATACATAACTCAACAATACCAAATCATCACCGAACGTTAAGTGTGCAGACCCTGCGGGTTTGAGAACTATGAAGACATGACCGAGACACCTCTACGGTCAATAACCAATAGCGGGACCTATATGCCCATATTGACTCCTACATATTCCACGAAGATCTTTATCGGTCGAACAACGATGTCAAGGATTCAGACAATCCCGTATGCAGTTCTTTTTGTCCATCGGTATGTTACTTGCCCGAGATTCGATCGTCGGTACCTCCATACCTAGTTCAATCTCGTTACCGGAAAGTCTCTTTACTCGTCCTGTAATACAAGATCCCATGGCTAACTCCTTGTTCACTTTGCTTGCAAGCTTGTTGTGATGATGTATTACCTAGTGGGCCCAGAGATACCTCTCCGTCATATGGAGTGACAAATCCCAGTCTCGATCCACGCCAACCCAACAGGCACCCTCGGAGATACCTGTAGAGCACCTTTGTAGTCACCTAGTTACGTTGTGACGTTTGATACACACAAGGTATTCCTATGGTGTCTGGGAGTTGCATGATCTCATGGTTGTAGGAACAGATACTTGACATGGATAAAGCAGTAGCAATAAACTAGTACGATCACATGCTATGCTTACGCTTGGGTCTTGTCCATAACATCATTCTCCTAATGATATGATCCCATTATCAGATGACAACTCATGTCTATGGTCAGGAAACCTTGACCATCTCTGATCAACGAGCTAGTCTAGTAGAGGCTTACTAGGGACACTTTGTTGTCTATGTATCCACACATGTATTTGAGTTTCCAATCAATACAATTATAGCATGGATAATGAACAATTATCATGAACAAGGAAATATGATAATAACCAAATTATTATTGCCTCTAGGGCATATTTCCAATAGTCTCCCACTTCCACTAGAGTCAATAATCTAGCTCACATCGCCATGTGATTAACACCCAATGAGTTCTGGGGTTTTATCATATTTTGCTTGTGAGAGAGGTTTTAGTCAACGGGTCTGCAACACTCGGATCCGTGTGTACTTTGCAAATCTCTATATCATATCATAGATGCTGCTACCATGCTTCACTTGGAGCTATTCCAAATGATGCTCCACTATACGTATCCGGATTGCTACTCAGAGTCATCCGGATTGGTGTCAAAGGTTGCATCGACGTAACCCTTTACGACGAACTCTTTATCACCTCCATAATTGAGAAATATTTCCTTAGTCCTCAAGTTACTAAGGATAATTTTCTCCGCTGTCCAGTGATCCAGTCCTGGATCACTCTTGTACCCCTTGACAGACTCATGGCAAGGCACACACCAGGTGCGGTACATAGCATGGCATACTATATAGAGCCTACGACTGAGGCATAGGGGACGACCTTTGTCCTTTCTCTCTCTTCTGCCGTGGTCGAGCTTTGAGTCTTACTCAACTTCACACCTTACAAATCAGGCAAGAACTCTTTCTTTGACTAATCCATTTTGAACTCCTTCAAAATCTTGTCAACGTATGTACTCATTGAAAGTCTTATCGGGCGTCTTGATCTATCTCTATAGATCTTGATGCCCAATATTTAAGTAGGTTTATCCAGGTCTTCCTTTGAAAAACTCCTTTCAAACAACTCTTTATGCTTTCCAGAAATTCTACATTATTTCTGATCAACAGTATGTCATCCACATATACTTATCAGAAATTCTATAGTGCTCCCACTCACTTTCTTGTAAATACAAGTTTCTTATAAACTTGGTATAAACCCAAAAGCTTTGGTTACCTCATCAAAGCGTATATTCCAACTCCGAGATGCTTGCCCCAGTCCATAGAAGGATCACTGGAGCTTGCATACCTTTTAGCATCCTTAGGATCGACAAAACCTTCTGGTTGTATCACATACAACCTTTCCTTAAGGAAACCGTTAAGGAAACACTGTTTTGACATCCATCTGCCAGATTTCATAATCGAAAAATGCAGTAACTGCTAACATATTTCCAACAGACTTTAGCATCGCTACGGGTGAGAAAAACTCATCGTAGTCAACTCCTTGAACTTGGCGGAAACTACTTTGCGACAAGTCGATCTTTTATAAATGGTGATATTACCATCAGGGTTTGTCTTCTTCTTAAAGATCCATTTATTCTGAATGGCCTTTCGCCCTTCAGGTAATACTTCCAAAGTCCACACTTTATTTTCATACAGGGATCCTATCTCGGATTTCATGACCTCCAACCATTTGTCGGAATCCGGGCCCACCATCGCTTCTCCATAGCTCGTAGGTTCATCGTTGTCCAACAACATGACTTCCAAGACAGGGTTATAGTACCATTCAGGAGCAGTACGTGTCCTTGTCGACCTACGAGGCTCGATAGTAACTTGATTCGAAGCATCATGATCACCATCATTAGGTTCCTCTTCATTTGGTGTAGGTGCCGCAAAAACATCTTTCTGCTTCGTGCTACCATCCAACTGAAGTGACGGTTCAATAACCTCATCAAGTTCTACCTTCCTCCCACTTAATTCTTTCGAGAGAAACTCTTTCTCGACAAAGGACCAGTTTTAGCAACAAACACTTTGCCCTCGGATCTGAGATACAAGGCATACCGAACTGTTTCCTTAGGGTATCCTATGAAGACGCATTTGTCCGCTTTGGGTTCGATCTTATCAGATATAAGTGTCGCATTCCCAAACTCTAAGAAATGACAGCTTAGGTTTCTGCCAAACCATAATTCATACGGTGTCATCTCAACGGATTTAGATGGTGCCCTATTTAAAGCGAATGTAGTTGTCTCTAATGCATAACCCCAAAATGATAGTGGCAAATCGGTAAGAGACATCATAGTACGCACCATATCCAATAGAGCATGACTACGACATTCGGACACACCATTACACTATGATGTTCCAGGTGGCGTGAGTTGTGAAACAATTTCCACATTGTCTTAAGTTCCATACCAAACTCTCAACTCGGATATTCACCTCCACGATCATATCGTAGACATTTTATCTTCTTGTCACGATGATCTTCAACTTCACTCTGAAATTTCTTGACCTTTTCAAACGTTTCAGACTTGTGTTTCATTAAGTAAATATACCCATATCTACTCAAATCATCAGTGAATGTAAGAAAATAACTATATCCACCGCACGCTCCAACACTCATTGGACCGCATACATCAACATGTATCTTTTCCAATAAGTCACTTGCCCGCTCCATCATACCGAAAAATGGGGTCTCAGTCATCTTGCCTATGAGGCATGGTCCGCATGTCTCAACCCATTCGAAATCGAGTGAGTCCAAAGATCCATCAGCATGGAGTTTCTTCATGCGCTTTACACCAATATGACCTTAGCGGCAGTGCCACAAGTATGTGGTACTATCATTATTAACTTTGCATCTTTTGGTATCAATATTATGAACATGTGTATCACTACGATTGAGATTCAATAAACCATTCACATTGGGTGCATGACCATTGAAGGTATTATTCATGTAAACAGAATAACCATTATTCTTTGACTTAAATGAATAACCGTATTGCAATAAACACAATCTAATCATGTTCATGCTCAACGCCAACACCCAATAACATTTATTTAGGTTCAATACTAATCCCGAAGGTAGAGGGAGCGTGCGATGGTGATCACATCAACCTTGGAAACACTTCCAACACACATTGTCACCTCGCCCTTAGCTAGTCTCCGTTTATTCCGTAGATTTTATTTTGAGCTACCAATATTAGCAACTGAACCGGTATATAATACCCACGTGCTACTAGGAGTACTAGTAAGGTACACATCAATAACACGTATATCAAATATTCTTCTGTTGACGTTGCTAGCCTTCTTATCTGCCAAGTATCTGGGGCAGTTCCGCTACCAGTGACCGTTCCCCTTATTATAGAACACTTAGTCTCGGGTTTTGGTTCAACCTTGGGTTTCTTCACTGGCGCGGCAACTGGCTTGCCATTCATGAAGTTTCCCTTCTTTCCCTTGCCCTTCTCGAAACTAGTGGTTTTAGTAACCATCAACACTTGATGCTCCTTCTTGATTTCTACCTTCGCAGTGTCAAACATCGCGAATAGCTTAGGGATCATCCATCCCTGGCATGTTATAGTTCAACACGAAGCTTTAGTAGCTTGCTGGCAGTGACTTGGAGAACTCTGTCAATCACTATCTTATCTGGAAGATCAACTCCCACTTGATTCAAGCGATTGTAGCACACAGACAATCTGAGCACATGCTCATCGATTGAGCTATTCTCCTTCATCTTGCAGGCAAAGAATCTTGTTGGAGGTCTCATACTGCTACTTCTCAAGCATGCGTTGGTTTTCCCTTGAAGAGGAAAGGGTGATGCAGCAAAATAGATAAGTATTTCCCTCAGTTGTTTAGAACCAAGGTATCAATCCAGTAGGAGATACAAGCAAGTCCCCAATCGATGTACCTACACAAATAATCAAACACTTGCACCCAACGCTATAAAGGGGTTGTCAATCCCTTCATGATTATTTGCAAGGATGAGATCTGATAGAGATAGATATAAAAGATTGCTAGAACGGAAAGTAAAACAAAAGTAAAAATAATGCAGCAAGGTATTTTTGGTATTTTTGGTTTTAGATCTGAAAGTATAATATGGAAAATAGACCCGGGGGCCATAGGTTTCACTAGAGGCTTCTCTCATGAAGGAAAATAATACGGTGGGTGAACAAATTACTGTCGAGCAATTGATAGAAAAGCGAATAATTATGACGATATCCAAGGCAATGATTATGCATATAGGCATCACGTACGTGTCTAGTAGACCGAAACGATTCTGCATCTACTACTATTACTCCACACATCGACCGACTCCTGCCTGCATCTAGAGTATTAAGTTCATGAAGAACAGAGTAACGCATTAGGTAAGATGACATGATGTAGTGGGATAAAATCAAGCAACATGATGAAAATCCCATCTTCTTATCCTCGATGGCAACAATACAAATACGTGCCTCGCTGCCCCTACTTTGTCACTGGGTGAGGACACCGCAAGATCGAACCCAAAACTAAGCACTTCTCCCATTGGAAGAATTACCAATCTAGTTGGCCAAACCAAACCAATAACTCGAGGAGACTTGCAAAGATATGAAATCATGCATATAAGAATTCAGAGAAGATTCAAATACTATTCATAGATAAGATGATCATAAACCCACAATTCATCAGATCTCGACAAACACACCGCAAAAGAGTATTACATCGGATAGATCTCCATGAAGCTCATGAAGAACATGGTATTGAAGAACAAAGAGAGAGAAGAAGCCATCTAGCTACTAGCTATGGACCCGAAGGTCTGTGGTAAACTACTCACGCATCATCGGAAGGGCAAAGGAGTTGATGTAGATGCCCTCTGTGATCGAATCCCCCTCCGGCAGATTACCAGAAAAGGCTCCAAGATTGGATCTCACGGGAACAGAGGCTTCCGGCGGCAGAAAATTATTTTTTGTGGCTCTTTTTAGTATCCAGGGAATATTTGGGAATTTATAGGCCGAAGAATAGGGTTAGGAGGGATGCCGTGGGGCCACAAGCCAGGGGGCGCCCCCCCTAGGGCGCGCCCCTGTGGCTTGTCGCCTCACGGCGGCTCTCCTGCCTTCATCTCCAAGTTTGGTACGTTCCTTCTGGTCTAAGAAAAATCATTCCGAAGATTTTATTCCGTTTGGACTCCGTTTAATATTCCTTATCTGCAATACTCAAAAACAAGGAAAAAACAGAAACTGGCACTAGGCTCTAGATTAATAGGTTAGTCCCAAAAATAATATAAAATAGCATATTAATGCATATAAAACATCCAAAACAGATAATATAATAGCATGGAACAATCAAAAAATTTAGATACGTTGGAGACGTATCCAGCATCCCCAAGCTTAATTCCTGCTCGTCCTCGAGTAGGTAAATGATAAAAACAGAATTTTTGATGTGGAATGCTACCTAACATATTTATCCATGTAATATTATTTATTGTGGCATGAATATTCAGATCCATAAGATTCAAAACAAAAGTCTAATATTGACATAAAAACAGTAATACTTCGAGCATACCAACAAGGCAATTGTGTCCTTTCGAAATAACATGGCCTTAGAAAATTATCCCTACAAAATCATATGGTCTGGCTATGCTCCATCTTCCCCACACAAAGTATCTAAATCATACACAACCCCGATGACAAGCCAAGCAATTGTTTCACACTTTTTATGTTCTCGAACCTTTTCAACTCTCACGCAATACATGAGCGTGAGCCATGGATATAGCACTATAGGTGGAATAGAATATGGTGGAGGTTGCAAGGAAAAGGGAGAAGATAGTCTCACATCAACTAGGCGTATCAACGGGCTATGGAGATGCCCATCAATAGATATCAATGTGAGTGAGTAGGGATTGCCATCCAACAAATGCACTAAAGCTATAAGTGTATGAAAGCTCAAAAAGAAAACTAAGTGGTTGTGCATAAGATGAAAAATTCCACTAGTTATATGAAAGTGACAAAATAGGAGACTCTCTATCATGAAGATCATGGTGCTACTTTGAAGCACAAGTGTGGAAAAAGATAGTAGCAATTGTCCCTTCTCTCTTTCTCTCATTTTTTTGGTGGGCTTCTTTGGCCTCTTTTTTTTATTTGGGCTTCGCTGGCCTCTTTTATTATTTGTAAAGTCCGGAGACTCATCCCAACTTGTGAGGGAGTCATAGCTTCCATCATCCTTTTCTCTCACGGGACAATGCTCTAATAATGAAAATCATCACACTTTTATTTACTTACAACTCAAAAGTTACAACTCGATGCCTAGAACAAAATATGACTCTATATGCAATATGAAAGTGATGGTGCGTGTCATGAAAAACGGAACGGTGGAAGTTGCATGGCAATATATCTCGGAATGGCTATGGAAATGCCATAATAGGTAGGTATAGTGGCTGTTTTGAGGAAAATATATGGTGGCTGTTTTGAGGAAGGTGGGTTTGATGCACCGGCGAAAGTTGCGCGGTACTAGAGAGGCTAGCAAAGGTGGAAGGGTGAGAGTGCGTATAATCCATGGACTCAACATTAGTCATAAAGAACTCACATACTTATTGCAAAAGTCTATTAGTTATCGAAACAAAGAATTAGACGCATGCTCCTAGGGGAGAGGTTGGTAGGAGTTAACCATCGCGCGCTCCCGACCCTCACACAAAGGTTGACAATCATTAAACAAATCATGCTCCGACTTCGTTACATAACGGTTCACCATACGTGCATGCTACGGGAATCACAAACTTTAACACAAGTATTTCTTCCAATTCACAATTACTTCCTAGCATGACTCTCATATTACCATCTTCATATCTCAAAACTATATGCAAGGAATCAAACTTCTCATAGTATTCAATGCACTTAATATGAATGTTTTTATTATATCCCTCTTGGATGCCCATTATATTAGGACTAAATTCATAACCTAAACCAATTACCATGCTGTTTAAAGACTCTCAAAATAATATAAGTGAGGTACGAGAGTTCAATAATTTCTATAAAATAAAACACCACCGTGCTCTAAAAAGATATAAGTGAAGCACTAGAGCAACATTGCCTAGCTCAAAAGATATAAGTGAAGCACATAGAGTATTCTAATAAATTCACGATTCAGCGTGTCTCTCTCAAAAACATGTGTGCAGCAAGGATGATTGTGGCAAACTAAAAAGAAAAGACGCATATCATACAAGACGCTCTAAGCAAAACACATATCATGTGGTGAATAAAAATATAGCCTCAAGTAAATTTACCGATGGATTGAAGACAAAAGAGGGGATACCTTCCGGGGCATCCCCAAGCTTAGGCTTTTTGGTATCCTTAAATATGGCTTGGGGTGCCTTGGGCATCCCCAAGCTTAGGCTCTTGCCACTCCTTATTCCATAGTCCATCAAATCTTTACCCAAAACTTGAAAACTTCACAACACAAAACTCAACAGAAAACTCATGAGATCCGTTAGTATAAGAAAAATAAATCACCACTTTAGGTACTGTTGTGAACTCATTCTTTATTTATATTGGTGTAATATCTACTGTATTCCAACTTCTCCATGGTTCATACCCCCCGATACAACCCATAGATACATGAAAATAAGCAAACAACACAAAGAAAACAGAATCTGTCTAAAACAGAACAGTCTGTAGCAATCTATAGACTTCCAATACTTCTGTAACTCAAAAAATTCTAAAAAATTAGGAAAATCAGGGAAATTTGTATATAAATCTTGTGTAAAAATTTCAGATCAAAATCACATTCCAGTGAATTTATAAAATTCCTAGACTGAGAGCAAAAGTTTCTGTTTTTCAGCAAAATCAAATCACAAACACCGTAGACCATCCCAAAGGTCTTACTTGGCTCAAACACTAATTTAAACAAGAAAACACAATTACTAAAGAGGTAATAATGTGTGCAGCACTCAAAAACAAAAGCAAAAAACAAAAGCATAAAAATAAAATTGGGTTGCCTCCCAATAAGCGCTATTGTTTAACGCCCCTAGCTAGGCATAACGCAATAGATCAAGGTATTGTCAGCTTTGGTATGCAATCCATAAGTAGCTCTCATAATAGATTCATAAGGTAATTTTATTTTATTTCTAGGAAAGTGTTCCATGCCTTTCCTTAATTGAAATTGGAATCTAATATTTCCTTCCTTCATATCAATAATTGCACCAATCGTTCTAAGGAAAGGTCTACCAAGAATAATAGGACATGTAGGATTGCAATCTATATCAAGAACAATGAAATCAACGGGCACATAATTCCTATTTGCAACAATAAGAATATCATTAATCCTTCCCATAGGTTTCTTTATAGTGGAATCCGCAAGATGCAAATTTAAAGAGCAATCATCAAATTCACGGAAACCTAGCACATCACATAAAGTTTTTGGAATCGTGGAAACGCTAGCACCCAAATCACACAAAGCATGGCACTCATAATCCTTAATTTTAATCTTAATAGTAGGTTCCCACTCATCATAAAGCTTTCTAGGTATAGAAACTTCCAACTCAAGTTTTTCTTCAAAAGATTTCATCATAGCATCCACGATATGTTTAGTAAAAGCTTTATTTTGATTATAAGCATGAGGAGAATTCAACATGGATTGCAACAAGGAAACACAATCAATCAAAGAACAACTATCATAGTTAAAGTCCTTGAAATCCAAAAGAGTGGGTTCGTTGCTATTTAAAGTTTTGACCTCTTCAATACCTCTTTTATCAATCTTAGCATTCAGATCTATAAACTCCGAATCATTGGGACGCCTTTTAACTAAAGTTGACTCATCTACAGTCATATCTTTATCAAGATTTACATTAGAAAACAAAGATTCAATAGGAGTCAAATCAATCACTTTAAGATCTTCATCAATATTATCACGAGAACACACTTTTTCAAGCCATTCACGCTTAGCACGTATTCTCGCGGTTCTTTCCTTACACTCATCAATAGAAATTCTCATAGCCTTTAAAGACTCATTAATATCATGCTTGGGTGGAATAGATCTAATTTTCAAAGAATCAATCTCAAGAGAAATTCTATCAACGTTCCTAGCCAAATCATCAATCTTGAGCAATTTTTCTTCAATCATAGCATTGAAACCTTTTTGCGAGCTAATAAATTCTTTAATATTATTCTCAAGATCAGAGGGCATCTTATTATAATTTCCATAAGAATTGTTGTAGGAATTACCATAATTATTAGAGGAATTACTAGGAAACGGCCTAGGATTAAAATTACCTCTATACGCGTTATTACCAAAATTGTTCCTACCAACAAAATTCACATCCATAGATTCATTATTATTTCCAATCAAAGAAGACAAAGGCATATCATTAGGATCAATAGGAGCACTCTTACTAGCAAACAATTTCATCAATTCATCCATCTTTTCACTCAAAGTATTAATCTCTTCAATAGCATGCACCTTTTTACTAGTAGGAGATCTTTCGGTATGCCATTGAGAGTAATTTGCCATAATATTATCTAGGAGTTTAGTAGCTTCTCCTAATGTGATTTCCATAAAAGTACCACCCACGGCGGAATCTAAAAGATTTCTAGAAGCAAAATTCAATCCCGCATAGAAAATTTGTATAATCATCCATAAACTCAAACCGTGCGCAGGGCAATTTCTAATCATTAGTTTCATCCTCTCCCAAGATTGTGCAACATGCTCATGATCAAGTTGCTTAAAATTCATTATATCGTTCCTAAGGGAGATGATCTTAGCGGGCGGAAAGTACTTGGAAATAAAAGCATCTTTACACTTATTCCTTGAATCAATACTATTTTTAGGCAAAGATGAAAACCAAGTTTTAGCACGATCTCGTAATGAGAACGGAAATAGCTTCAATTTAACAATATCATTATCCACATCTTTCTTCTTTTGCATATCACACAACTCAACGAAAGTATTTAGATGGGATGCGGCATCTTCACTAAGAAAGCCGGAAAATTGTTCTTTCATAACAAGATTAAGCAAAGCGGCATTAATTTCATAAGATTCCGCACTAGTGGCGGGAGCAATCGGAGTACTAATAAAATCATTATTATTAGTATTGGAGAAGTCACACAACTTGGTATTCTCTTAAGTCATCGTGACAAAGCAAGCAATCTAGCACACAAGCAAACGAAAAGACGAACGGAAGAAGGGCGAATAAAAAGGCAAATCTTTTTGGTATTTTCTGAAAATCATTTTAGAAGTGGGGGAGAGGAAAACGAGAGGCAAATGGCAAATAATGTAAATGCAAGAGATGAGTTTGTGATGGGTAGTTGGTAGGCTTGATGTAGATCTCCCCGGCAACGGCGCCAGAAACCCTTCTTGCTACTTCTCGAGCATGCGTTGGTTTTCCCTTGAAGAGGAAAGGGTGATGCAGCAAAGTAGATAAGTATTTCCCTCAGTTGTTGAGAACCAAGGTATCAATCCAGTAGGAGATACAAGCAAGTCCCCAATCGATGTACCTACACAAATAACGAAACACTTGCACCCAACGCTATAAAGGGGTTATCAATCCCTTCAATGTTATTTGCAAGGATGAGATCTGCTAGAGATAGATATAAAAGATTGCTAGAACGGAAAGTAAAACAAAAGTAAAAATAATGCAGCAAGATATTTTTGGTATTTTTGGTTTTAGATCTGAAAGTATAATATGGAAAATAGACCCGGGGGCCATAGGTTTCACTAGAGGCTTCTCTCATGAAGGAAAATAATACGGTGGGTGAACAAATTACTGTCGAGCAATTGATAGAAAAGCGAATAATTATGACGATATCCAAGGCAATGATTATGCATATAGGCATCATGTCCGTGTCTAGTAGACCGAAACGATTCTGCATCTACTACTATTACTCCACACATCGACCGACTCCTGCCTGCATCTAGAGTATTAAGTTCATGAAGAACAGAGTAACACATTAGGTAAGATGACATGATGTAGAGGGATAAACTCAAGCAATATGATGAAAACCCCATCTTTTTATCCTCGATGGCAACAATACAAATACGTGCCTCGCTACCCCTACTTTGTCACTGGGTGAGGACACCGCAAGATTGAACCCAAAACTAACCACTTCTCCCATTGCAAGAATTACCAATCTAGTTGGCCAAACCAAACCAATAACTCGAAGAGACTTGCAAAGATATGAAATCATGCATATAAGAATTCAGAGAAGATTCAAATAATATTCATAGATAAGCTGATCATAAACCCACAATTCATCGGATCTCGACAAACACACCGCAAAAGAGTATTACATCGGATAGATCTCCATGAAGATCATGAAGAACATGGTATTGAAGAACAAAGAGAGAGAAGAAGCCATCTAGCTACTAGCTATGGACCCGAAGGTCTGTGGTAAACTACTCACGCATCATCGGAGGGGCAATGGAGTTGATGTAGATGCCCTCCGTGATCGAATCCCCCTCCGGCAGATTACCGGAAAAGGCTCCAAGATTGGATCTCACGGGAACAGAGGCTTCCGGCGGCGGAAAAGTATATTTTGTGGCTCTTTTTAGTATCCAGGGAATATTTGGGAATTTATAGGCCGAAGAATAGGTTTAGGAGGGCTGCCGTGGGGGCATAAGCCAGGGGGGCGCCCCCCCCCCCTAGGGCACGCCCCTGTGGCTTGTCGCCACACGGCCGCTCTCCTGCCTTCATCTCCAAGTTTGGTACGTTCCTTCTGGTCCAAGAAAAATCATTCCGTAGATTTTATTCCTTTTGGACTCCGTTTAATATTCCTTATCTGCAATACTCAAAAACAAGGAAAAAACAGAAATTGGCACTAGGCTCTAGATTAATAGGTTAGTCCCAAAAATAATATAAATAGCATATTAATGCATGTAAGACATCCAAAACAGATAATATAATAGCATGGAACAATCAAAAATTATAGATACGTTGGAGACATATCACATACCTCTCAACACGGGCACGAGCCTGAAATCTCAATTTCAGCTCATGAAACATCTCATATGCTCCATGACATTCAAAACGTATTTGGAGCCTCAATTCTAAGCCGTAAAGCACGACGCACTGAACTATCAAGTAGTCATTAGAACGTGTCTGTCAGACATTCACAACATCCACAGACGACGCTTGAGGGGGTGGCGCACCGAGCGGTGCATCAAGGACATAAGCCTTCTATGCAGCAATGAGGACAATCCTCAGATCACGGACCCAGTCCGCATAATTGCTACCATCATCTTTCAACTTACTTTTTCTCTAGGAATGTATCAAAATACAGGGGAGCTACAACGCGAGCTATTGATCTACAACATAATTTGCAAAGACATTTTGACTATGTTCATGATAATGAGTTCAGTTAATCATATTACTAAAGAACTCCCACTCAAATTGACATCCCTCCAGTCATCCGAGTGTTACATGATCCAAATTCACCAACCCAAGTCCGATCATCACGTGAGATGAGGTGGTTTCAATGGTGAACATCTCCATGTTGATCATATCTACCATATGACTCATGATCGACCTTTCGGTCTCTTGTGTTCCGAGGCCATGTCTGTACATGCTAGGCTCGTCAAGTTTAACCCGAGTGTTCCGCATGTGCAAAACTGGCGTGCGCCCGTTGTATGCGAACGTAGAGTCTATCACACCCGATCATCACATGGTGCTTCGAAACGATGAACTTTCACAATGGAGCACACTCGGGGAGAACACAATTTTATCTTGAAATTTTAGTGAGGGGTCACCATATAATGCTACCATCGTCCTAAGCAAAATAAGATGCATAAAAGGATTAACATCACATGCAAATCATAAGTGACATGATATGGCAATGAACTTGTGCTTTTGATCTCCATCTCCAAAGCACCGGCATGATCTCCATCGTCACCGGCATGACACCATGATCTCGATCATCATGATCTCCATCATAGTGTTGCCATCGGGGTTGTCGTGCCAACCATGCTTCTACTACTATTGCTACCGCTTATTGATAAAGTAAAGCATTACATAGCGCTTAATGATTGACACGCAGGTCATACAATAATTAAAGAGAACCTATGGCTCCTGCCGGTTGCCGTATGCATCGACATGCAAGTCGATATAAACTATTACAAAACATGATCATCTCACACATCAAATATATCTCATCATGTCTTTGGCCATATCATATCACAATATACCCTGCAAAAACAAGTTAAATGTCCTCTAATTTGTTGTAGCATGTTTTACGTGGCTGCTATGGTTATCTAGCAAGAACGATTCTTACCTACGCAAAACCACAACGGTGATATCCAAGTTTCTATTTAACCTTCTACAAGGACCGCCTTCGTCGAATCCGATTCAACTAAGGTGGGAGAGACTGACACACGCCAGCCATCTTTATGCAACAAGTGCATGTCAGTCGATGGAACCGGTCTCTCGTACGTGCATGAGTAAGGTTGCTCCAAGCCGCTTCATCCCACAATACCGCCGAATCGAGATAAGACTAAGGAAGTAAGCAATCTGAACATCAACGCCCACAAACTCTTTTGTGTTCTACTCGTGCATGTTATCTACGCATAAACCTGGCTCATGATGCCACTCTTGGGGAACGTTGCATGGGAAACAAAAATTTCCTACGCACACCCAAGATCTATCTATGGAGATCAACAGCTACGAGAGGGGGAGTGCATCTACATACCCTTGTAGATCGCTAAGGGGGAAGCATTAAGAAACGCGGTTGATGTAGTCGAACGTCTTCGCGATCCAAATCGCAATCCGTGTCGCGATCCAATCACGATCTAGTGCCGAACGGACGACACCTCCGTGTTCAGCACACGTATAGCTCGATAACGTTCTCTGCCTCCTTGATATAGCAAGCAAGGGCGGAGAGGTAGATGAGTTCTCTGGCAGCACGACGGCGTGGTGGCGGTGGTGGTGAACTGATCCGGCAGAGCTTCGCTAAGCAATACCGAGACCGATCTAGTGGAGAAACTGATCTAGAGGGAGAGAGAGGGCTGCGCCGTGGCTTAAGGTGCAGCTGCTCTCCCTCTCCTCTCATATATATAGGGGAAGGGAGGAGGGGGCTGCGCCCTAGGGGGGCCCGCGGCCAAGGGGAAGGGCGGCTTCCCTAGAGGTGGCTTGGCCCCCAAGTTAGGGTGGCGCCACCCCTAGGGTTGGCCCTCCCACCAGCCCAGCCGCATGGGCCTAGGTGGGGAGGGGCGCCCAGCCCACCAGAGGCTGGTGCGCACCCCTCACAGCCCATGTGGCCCCTGCAGGGCTGGTGGCCCCTTCCGGTGGACCCCCGGAACCCTTCCGGCACATCCGGTACGCTACCGGTGACGCCCGAACTTTTTCCGGTGACCAACACGAAACTTCCCATATATCAATCTTTACCTCTGGACCATTCCGGAGCTCCTCGTCATGTCCGGGATCTCATCCGTGACTCCAAACAACCTTCGGTCACCAACATACATAACTCAAGAATACCAAATCATCACCGAACGTTAAGTGTGCAGACCCTGCGGGTTCGAGAACTATGCAGACATGACCGAGACACCTCTACGGTCAATAACCAATAGCGGGACCTAGATGCCCATATTGGCTCCTACATATTCCACGAAGATCTTTATCAGTCGAACCACGATGTCAAGGATTCAGACAATCCCATATGCAGTTCCTTTTGTCCATCGGTATGTTACTTGCCCGAGATTCGATCGTCGGTATCTCCATACCTAGTTCAATCTCGTTATCGGCAAGTCTCTTTACTCGTCACGTAATACAAGATCCCGTGGCTAACTCCTTAGTCACTTTGCTTGCAAAATTCTTGTGATGCTGTATTACCGAGTGGGCCCAGAGATACCTCTCCGTCATACGGAGTGACAAATCCCAGTCTCGGTCCAAGCCAACCCAACAGACACCCTCGGAGATACCTGTAGAGCACCTTTGTAGTCACCCAGTTACGTTGTGATATTTGATACACACAAGGCATTCCTAAGGTGTCCGGGAGTTGCATGATCTCATGGTCGTAGGAACAGATACTTGACATGGATAAAGAAGTAGCAATAAACTAGTACGATCACATACTATGCTTACGGTTGGGTCTTGTCCATCACATCATTCTCCTAATGATGTGATCCAGTTATCAGATGACAACTCATGTCTATGGTCAGGAAACCTTGACCATCTCTGATCAACGAGCTAGTCTAGTAGAGGATTACTAGGGACACTTTGTTGTCTATGTATCCACACATGTATTTGAGTTTCCAATCAATACAATTATAGCATGGATAATAAACAATTATCATGAACAAAGAAATATGATAATAACCAAATTATTATTGCCTCTAGGGCATATTTCCAACAGAGAGGCACATAGATATAGCAATGAACCGATCATTGATCGATAAACCTTTTGATCAACCGGTTTGTCCTCTTTGGTGAGGTCAACATGTCCACTTGTAGGCATGGGAGTTTTCATACCTTTGCACTCTTGCATGTTGAACTTCTTGATCAAGTCATTGGTATACTTGGTTTGAGAGATGAAAGTTCCATCACTCGTTTGCTTGATTTGCAAACCAAGGAAAAATTTCAGCTCACACATCATTGACATCTCATACTTCTCTGACATCAACCTTCCAAATTTCTCACTAAAATTTGGGTTAGTAGATCCAAAGATAATATCATCCACATAAATTTGGCGAACAAATAGTTCACCATTAACTTTCTTAGTGAACAATGTTGCGTCAATTTTACCAATTTCAAAACCCTTTTCAATGAAAAACTTCGTTAAGCATTTGTACCAAGCTCAAGGGGATTGTTTAAGACCATAAAGAGCTTTACGAAGCTTATAAACATGATTAGGTTTCTTAGGATTCACAAAACCAGGGGGTTGCTTAACATAGACCTCTTCTTCAATTTCACCATTTAAAAAGGCACTTTTAATATCCATTTGATAAAGAGTGATATCATGGTGATTAGCATAAGCTAGAAGAATGCGAATAGCTTCAAGTCGAGCAACGGGGGCATAGATCTCACCGTAGTCCATACCTTCGACTTGGGTGTAGCCTTGAGCCACGAGACGCACCTTGTTGCGTACGACTAGGCCATCTTCGTCTTGTTTGTTAGGAAACACCCACTTGGTTCCGATGACATTTGGCTCTCCTTTGGGCTTCTCCACCAATGTCCACACTTCGTTCCTCTCGAAGTTGTGTAGCTCCTCGTGCATAGCATTCACCCAATCGGGGTCCTCAAGCGCTTCTTCCACCTTAAAAGGCTCAATGCTAGAGATGAAAGAGTAATGCTCACAAAAGTTAGCTAGACGAGTTTTAGAGCGAGTGATTCTTCCGGTTTGTATGTCACCGAAGATTTGCTCTAAGGGGTGGTTTTTGTTCACTCTTTCTCGAACTCATGGTAGCCTTTGCTTGTTGGATGGTGGAGCTTCCTCATCATCATCATCTTCATCGTTGTCGTTGATGGTGTTGTTCTCTTGTGGAGGTGGTGAGGGAGGTCGATGTGGATCATCTCTATGTACTTCCTCCTCCTCTTCATCTCGTCGTGTACCACTCGTGGATGCCTCAATGTCATTCCGTGGTTCACCTTGAGTTGAAGTTGGGGCTTCCACTTGAGTTGATGAAGTGCTCTCCTTCACCTCCATGGGAATAATCTTGCCAATAGATAGATCTTGAATGGCTTCCGAAGGCTCCTTGTCACCTACATCATTCGGCTATTGTTCGACTTGTGAACCATTAGATTCATCAAACTTCACATCTACCATCTCTTCAACTTTTTGAGTGAAGTTGTTGTAGACACGGTATGTGTGAGAGTTTGATCCGTAACCGAGAAGGAAACCTTCATGAGATTTAGGAGCAAATTTAGAACGACGATGCTTATCAAGAATGTAACACTTGAAGCCAAATACCAGAAAGTATCCAACTTGGGGTTTGTTACCGGTGAGTAGCTCATATGCCGTTTTACCGAGAAGCTTGTGAAGATAGAGTCGGTTTGTAGCATCACAAGCAGTTTCCACGGCCTCCGCCCAAAAGTGTCTTGGAGTCTTGTACTCATCAAGCATCGTTCTAGCCATCTCAATAAGAGTTCGCTTCTTTCTCTCAACAACTCCATTTTGTTGAGGCGTGTACGTAGCCGAGAACTCATGTAGGATCCCTTCTTCATCAAGAAAGGTATCTACATTGATGTTCTTGAACTCCGATCCATTGTCGCTCCAAACCTTCTTGATCTTCACCTCAAATTGGTTTTGGGCCTTGCGAGCAAAGTTTTTGAAGATCTTTTGCACCTACGACTTATCATCAAGGAAGAATACCCACGTAAATCTGGAAAAATCATCAACTATGACTAGACCAAAAGAATTTCCACCGAGGCTCTTGTAAGCATTGGGACCAAATAGATCCATATGAAGCAACTCGAGTGGTCTCTTAGTAGTCATGATATTCTTTACGGGATGACTTCCACCTATTTGCTTTCCGGCTTGACAAGCACTACAAAGTCTATCTTTGTCAAAGATAACATCTTTAACACCAAGGATATGATCTCCTTTGATAAGCTTGTCTAGATTACGCATACCAACATGTCCTAGCCTTCTATGCCAAAGCCAATCTTTAGAAGATTTTGCAATAAAACAAGTATGAGGTTGGGCTCTTTTAGTGAAATCGACAATGTATAGATCACCTCTACGAAAACCGGTAAGTACCATTTTATGATTGTCTTGGCGAAACACTTGGCAATCAACTTTAGTAAATAGCACATTAAAACCAAAGTCGGCTAGTCTAGATACGGAAAGTAGATTGTAGCCAAGGTATTCAAGAAGCATGACATTTTTAATGGAACTATCATGGGATATGGCCACCTTACCAAGACCAAGTACTTTACCCTTGGAGTTGTCTCCAAATGTAACATACCTTCGTGGTCCATTGTTTGGTGTAATCTCTTCGAACATATCCTTGTCCCCGGTCATGTGATCGGTGCATCCACTGTCGAGAATCCACTCTTTTCCACCGGACATGCAATCCTTGAAGTTGTCCATAAGACTCAAGCACCTCATGATCTTCTCATGCTCAATATCAAACTCTTCATCCTCATTGTAGTAGCCATGCTCCACATTGTCATCATCAAGTGGAGAACCCTCATCACAAGGAACAAGAGATTCATTAGAGTTATAACCATGACAATGTTCAAGAGCATGAGTGTGAATAGCTTCACGGATGATGTTATTGATAGTGGACACATTTCCTTTAGCCCGCATGAGATCACTTAGCTCAAATAGACAATTATCAACCTTAGGATCACTAGGCTTCATCTTATAAAAGGCAATGGCTTTATGAAGAATTTCATCAAGATTACTTAAGGAGTAATTTGGATATCGTTTCTCCAAATCATTCCACAAAGTATAAGCACATTTAAAGTTCTTCATTTGATTAAGCACAACTCTAGGCAAAGCTGTAACAATAAGATTGACAGTTCTAAGATTACAAAGCATGTCAATTTCTTCTTCTTGAGAAGGATGCAAGGGATCAATGGGAGACATATAGGGATTCATAATATACTTGCTCAAATGAAATTCATTGAAAATAGAAACCATCTTGTCTCTCCACTCTCTATAGTACTCTCCATCAAGAATGGGCTCTCTACAACTAATACTCCCCATGCTAAGAACATCCATCTTCCTCCAATGGTGATTAAACCAAGGCTATGAAGACCAAAGCTCTGATACCAATTGAGGGATCACTGGAAGGGATGTCTAGAGGGAGGTGAATAGACTACTTGCAAAAATTAAAACCTAACCTTTTCCCAAGTTAATTGGTTGGCAGATTTTAGCAATTCTAGCATATCAAGTCACCCAACACATGCATATCTTCGAGTACTGCAATGGAAAGTAAAGACAAGCATGTGAAAGTAAGGAGTAGATATAGGAAGATCAAACGCAATTGGAGACACGAAGATTTTTCCCGTGGTTCCGATAGGTGGCGCTATCGTACGTCCATGTTTATGGAGTCTTCAACCCACAGACGGTAACGGTCATGAGAATCCACAGAGGGCTCCAGCCATAAGGATCCACGAAGTAGCAACCTTGACTATTCCATAACGGCTTCCGTCCACGAAGGACTAGCCTCACTATGGGTAGATCTTCATGAAATAGGCGATCTCCTTGCCCTTACAAAATTCTTGGTTCAACACCACAACACGAAATAGGAGGCTCCCAAGCGACACCTAACCAATCTAGGAGGCACCACCCTCCAAAAGGTAATAGGCTCGATAGTAACGATGAACTCCTTGCTCTTGTGTTTCAAAAGATAGTCTCCTCAACACTCAATCACTCTCTCACAGATTTGGCTTGGGTGGAAGAGATTGATTGGATGGAAAACAACTTGGGGAGGCTACAAATCAAGATTCATATGGTAGGAATGGAATGTCTTGATCTCAACACAAGGGTAGGTGGTTCTCTCTCAGAAAATTGGATGGGGCAAGTGTGGAATAGTTCTGAGTGCTTCTCTTCCGAGTGGGATGTGGTGGAGGGGTATATATAGGCATCTCCAAAAATCCAACCGTTACAACATTATTGCCCAACTCGGTGAAACCGAAGTAGAAACTCGGTTGCACCGACTAGTACAAAATGTAGTAACTTTAGGCTTTTCAGTGAGACCGATATAGAATTCTCGGTGGTACTGATATGAGTGGCCGAGGGCAGTTAGACAACTCGGTGACACCGATTCATAATTCTCGGAAATTCCGATTCTTATGAATGAGATGACAGAGAGTTGGTCACTGGAACTCGGTTGCATCGATATGAAAATTGGTAGTACCGAGAAGTAGGTTTTGGCTAGGGTTTCTGTCTAGGGTATTGACTCGGTGTAGCCGATGTGGAATTGTTGGTGACACCGATTTTGAGTGGTAGGCTCTAAGACAGAATATTTTTGGGAGAGCTTGTGAGTGTATTTGGTGACTAACACTTGATCACTTTGAGCATTTCCTTCACCATTATTACCTCACCCCCTTTTGATAGTATTGGCTTTCCTATCGACTCAAAGTGATTTCTCACAAAGTAAAATGTAGAGTCTTCATGCTTGTAGCTTTGCCAATCATATTCCTTGCATCTTGGGGTCTCCTCACAATCCTTTGACAACCCATCTTCCTTTATGGACTTTATCTAAAATACACTAGGTAAAAGTATTAGTCCAAGTGACAATGTATGTTGTCATGAATTATCAAAACCACCAAGGGAGCATATGTGCTTTCAAAGCTGAGCTCATCCAGTTCCTCCATGAGAACTGGGACATCTTCGCGTGGAAGCCATCTGACATGCCAGGGGTTCCCAGGGAGCTGGCTGAGCACCGACTCCGAGTCGATCCAAAAATAAAACCGGTCAAGGAGCATTTGTGCCGATCCTCCGTCGAGAAGCGCAAGGCGATTGGCAAGGAGATCACTCGGCTCCTAGCTGCTGAGTTCATTTGTGAAGTCTTTCATTCCGAGTTGCTGGCCAACCTAGTGTTGGTGCCCAAGAAGTACAAGTCCCTTCGGATGTGCATCGACTTCAACCATCTCAATCGGGCCTGCCCGAAATATCATTTTCCTCTTCCCCGCATAGATCAAATAGTAGATTCCACTGCCGGATGTGAACGCCTGTTCTTCCTGGATGCGTACTCCGGGTACCACCAGATCCAAATGTATGGACCTGATGAAATAAAAACAGCCTTCATCACCCCATTCGGGTGTTTCTGCTATATCACTATGCCATTCGGTCTTAAGAATGCTGGGGCTATTTTTATGCGTATGATACAAAAATGCTTCCAAAAGCAGATCAGTCAGAACGTGGAGGCTTATATGGATGACATCGTGGTCAAGTCCAGGAAAGGTTCCGACCTTCTGACGGACCTCGCCGAAACCTTCGCGAACCTGTGGCATTTTCAAATAAAACTCAATCCCACAAAATGTACATTCGGAGTGCCTTTGGGTAAGCTACTCGGTTTTCTCGTTTCAGATCGAGGGATCGATGCTAATCCCGATAAAATCGGCGCCATCGTCCGGATGAAGAAACCGGTCCGTCTCCATGACGTGCAAAAGCTAACGGGATGCCTTGCAGCCCTAAGCAGATTCATCTCTCGTCTCGGTGAGAAGGCATTACCTCTTTACTGATTGATGAAGAAGTCTGATAGCTTTGAATGGACCCATGAAGCACAAGCCCCATTCGACCAGCTCAAGGCCTTGCTTTCCACCCAGCCGGTGTTAGCTGCTCCGAGCAACCGAAAGCCTTTGCTCTTGTACATCGCAGCTACCATCCAAGTGGTCGGCACTGTCCTCACTGTCGAGCGTGAGGAATCGGGAAAAGCAGTCAAAGTGCAAAGATCCGTCTATTACATCTCGGAAGTCCTGATGCCTTCCAAGTAGAGGTACCCACATTACCAGAAGTTGGTTTATGACATTTACCTCACTGTTAAGAAGGTAGCTCACTACTTCCAAGAGCACTTGGTCACCGTTATCAGCGATGCCCCTCTGTCAGAAATCCTATATAACAGAGATGCCACGGGCCGAGTGGCAAAATGGGCAATTGAACTCCTCTCGTTGGAGATCAGGTTTGAAGCCAATAAAGCAGTCAAAACTCAAGCACTCGTGGACTTTTTGGCCGAGTGGATAGAATAGGAACAGCCAGCCACAAGCATCCCTGAACACTGGACCATGTTTTTTTATGGATCTAAGATGCTCCAAGGATCCGGAGCTGGAGTGGTTCTTGTTTCCCCCAGGGGAGACCAACTGAGCTACGTCCTCCAAATTCATTTCGATTCGTCTAACAACGAGGCCGAGTATGAAGCCCTCCAGTACGGACTCCAAATGGCCATCTCGCTCGGTATTCGACGCTTGATGATATTTGGAGACTCGGACATCGTGGTCAATCAAGTGATGAAGGAATGGGATATCCGGAGTCCAGCTATGACTAGGTATTCTAATGCAGTCCAAAAATTAGAGAAGAACTTTGAAGGCTTGGAGCTGCATCATATACCACGAGCGAAGAATCAGGCTGTTGACGACTTGGCAAAGATCGGTTCCACTCGGTAGGTTGTTCCAAAAGGCGTATTTCTTGAGCACCTACGTTCTCCTTCAGTCAAAGAAGATCCCTTTACTGAAGAGCCCCCGCAAGCAGTCGGACCTTCGAATCCGACTGAAGTCAACATCCCAGCTATGGTGCATCTCGTCCAAGAAATGTTGGTGATCACTCCCGAGTGGACCCAACCTTACTTAGCATACTTGCTCTGGCAAGAACTCCCTGAAGATGAAGAGGAGGCCCGACGGATTGTCCGGCGATACAAATCCTTCCAAGTGATGGGAGAGCAGTTATACAAGAAAAGCACTACAGGTGTGACGCAGAAGTGCATTTCCCCAGAGGAAGGGCTGCAGATCTTGCACGACATTCATTCGGGAACCTGTGGCCATCACACGTCCTCTCGGATGTTGGTCATGAAGGCGTTCCGTGTAGGTTTTTATTAGCCCTGAGCCAACAAAGTAGCAAAAGACTTGGTCGACCTCTGTGTTGGATGTCAGTTTTATAAGAATTAGACACACAAGCCTGCATCCGCTCTGAAGACCATCCCGCTCACCTGGCCATTTTTTGTTTAGGGCCTTGATATGGTCGGCCCCCTGTGTACCGAGTCAAGTGGGTTTACCCATCTGCTGGTGGAAGTGGACAAGTTCATCAAGTGGGTCAAAGCATAGCCCATCAAAAGTTTGGATTCGTCTACCGCCGTCAGTTTCATCCGGTAGATCATCTTCAGATTCAAAGTACCCCATGACATAATCACTGATAACAGGAAGAACTTCGATTCAGATGAATTCCATGAGTTCTGTTATTCCCAAGGCACTCGGGTGAACTACGCCTCCGTGGCTCATCCGCAGTCGAATGGGTAGGCGGAACGAGCAAATGGGATGATTCTTCAAGGATTGAGGCCCCAATTGATGAGGGATCTAGAGTATGCTACTGGTGCTTGGGTCGAAGAACTGTCGTCTGTCTTAGGGGGCATTCGGACGACCCCGAACCGTTCAACCAAGCACACTCCTTTCTTCATGGTATACAGATCTGAAGCCATCCTGCCGAGTGACGTTCGCTGCAACGCTTCCCGAGTGGAGCTTTACAATGAAGACGAAGCAGAAGTCGCGCACCTCAAGATGGTCTGGACCTCTTGGAGGAGGAGAGAGAGCTAGCCTTGATCAGGTCAACAATCTATCAGCAAGACTTGAGGCGCCTCTACGACAGACAAGTCAGAGGGCGTGCCTTCCAAGAGGGTGACCTTGTTCTCCGATTGGATCAACAGAAGCCACACAAATTAGCGCCTCCGTGGCAAGGGCCTTTCGCAATCTCCAAAGTCCTGAACAATGGAGCTTACCGGTTGTACAATTTCAACACCGATGCGGAAGAGCCCCGAGCGTGGAATGCAGATCTGCTCCGCAAGTTCTACACCTAATATAGAAAGCACTCTGTCATTCCTGTAATGAACACCCGAGTGAATCTGGTGAATAAATGTTTTTATTTTTCCTACTCCCTTGATAAATTCTTCCACTTTTTGATCAAATTCCTCACCCCAGTGGGTGCGTGGATGCACTTAGCCGCGAACCCGATTTTGCCTAAGTTGAATAATACTCCGAGTGAGGACATCCTCCACACTCGGGGGCTTAGCCGCGAGCCCGATTTTGCCTAAGTTGAATAATACTCTGAGTGAGGACATCGTCCACACTCGGGGGCTTAGCTGCGAACCTGATTTCGCCTAAGTTAAATAACACTCTGAGTGAGGACTTCGTCCACATTCGGGGGCTTAGCCGCGAACCCGATTTCGCCTAAGTTGAATAATACTCCGAGTGAGGACATCGTCCACACTCGGGGGCTTAGCTGCGAACTTGATCTCACCTAAGTTAAATAACACTCTGAGTGAGGACTTCATCTACACTCGGGGGGTTAGCTGCGAACCTTATTTCGCCTAAGTTAAATAATACTCTGAGTGAGGACTTCGTCCACACTCGGGGGCTTAGCAGTGAACCTGATTTCACCTAAGTTAAATAACACTCCAAGGGAGGACTTCGTCCACACTCGGGGGCTTAGCTGCGAACCTGATTTCGCCTAAGTTAAATAACACTCCAAGTGCGGACGAAGTCCGCACTCGGGGGCTTAGCTGCGGACCTGATTTCGCCTAAGTTAAATAACACTCCGAGTGAGGACTTCGTCCACACTTTAGGGCTACAAACCTGATTTTGCCTAAGTTAAATAACACTCCGAGTGAGGACTTCGTCCACACTCGGGGGCTTAGTTGCGAACCTGATTTTGCCTAAGTTAAATAACACTCCAAGTGAGGACATCACCCACACTCGGGGGCTTAGCTGTGAACCTCATTTTGCCTAAGTTAAACAATACTCCGAGTGCGGACATCGTCCACGCTCGGGGACTTAGCTGTGACCAAGTGGTCGTCTAAAGTCCAATATCACTTCGCGTGAGATTCAAGCCAAGCGCTCAAATAGTCAAATTAAAGCATTCAAGTTGCATAAAGTTCAAAGTAAACATGCAGATAGTTGTGACCGTCAAGTCGCGGCAAATGTACGGTTACAGAAACCACTCAGCATTTCGAGGCAAATATCACTTAAAGTTTTATAGCCGAAGATCATTCGGCTGAAGATGGAGCTGCTGCATCGGTGAAGGTGTCGAGGTCGATGTAGTCTGCGATCCGAGTGGCAGCTGGAAGGAATGTCTCAATGAAATCTTCAATCTTCGATCTCTTTCGGTTGACAACATTCAGCGCTTTCAGCTTCTCCTCATCGATGCCTTTGCAGTGCACACGGACGAGGGAGAGGGCAATGTTAGCACCAGCGCGAGCCGCGGACTTCTTCCATGACTGCACTCGGCGTGGGACATCTTGCAATCGAATGAGGAGGTCATTCAGGAACTCCTCTCCGGGGGCGACTTCCTTGTCAATATGCCTGGCTGCATTTCTCAGTCGTTTGAGGAAGATAACCACCTCTTTGACGTGCTCCTCCAGTCGGAGCAATGCAAGGGCCGAGTAGTCGCGGAGGAGACCCGCAGCCGGATCTAACTCCTTCTTAATCTTGGAGGTTTCTTCCTCGACGTCCACGCAGAATTCTTACGAATACACAAGGAAAGGAGAATGATAAGAAGACAAGCGAAGAATCAAAGCAACTTGAAATACATTCGGATTGATAGCATGCCTTTGAGCTTCTCATTCATTTCGTTGCCATAGTCCTCAATGAACTTCTCCAACTCCAGCCTCTTGGAAGCAAGCTGCTTCAACTTTGCCTCGGCTTCAACAGCTTCTGTTATAGACCTCTTGGCAACATCCTCCAGCGTCTTCTTCTCCTCATCCCACTTCTCGAGAGACTTCATCTTGTCCTCGGCCTCCTTCATCTTCCGACTGGCCTCCTTCTGAGCAGATGACAGTTCACGGTCTTTGTTCTCCAGGGCTTCCTTCATGGTCTCTATAGAAATGGAAGCCCGGAGCCTCTTAGTAAGCTGAAGATTTTCACTACGTACATCTGATAAAGTACTTTCAGTCGGACAGGGAAAGGGATCAAATCTCAAAGCATTTGGGCAAGATACGTTTACCTCCGAGTGAACGCTTCTCTTGTTCCAGACGTGCGTTCTTGTTCTTCTTGGCTTCAAGGCTAAGGCGCAGGTCATGTGCCTCCTTCTCAAGGGCGTTGTAGGGAGTTCCGAGATCGCACACACTCTGCCGACAAGAAACAAGGAAACATCAGTAGTAACAATCGGACACAAGACTAAGGTTCAATCGGTGAACTACAAGACCACAAGATTACGGTCAACGTCGAGAGGTTCTGGTCCATGTACCATCACCGCATCCTCTTCGACAAGTATCTCATCACTCGGGATGGATTGTTATCACGAGTATCATTCGGATTTCAAGACTCCCGCCGACTGCTACAGTCAACGGCAGCCTCGAGGACTACACCCAGTGGGTGTGCTCAGCGCGCCCCCACTAGAGAACGACATGTTCTACACCCCGACGGTAAGCGCCGAGAGGCTCTGGTCCATGTACCATCACCGCATCCTCTTCGACAAGTATCTCATCACTCGGGATGGATTGTTATCATGAGTATCATTCGGATTTCAAGACTCCCGCCGACTGCTACATTCAATGGCAGCCTCGGGGACTACACCCAGTGGGTGCGCTTAGCGCGCCCCCACTGGAGAACGACAGGTTCTACACCCCGACGGTAAGCGTTGAGAGGCTCTGGTCCATGTACCATCAATGTATCCTCTTTGAAAAGTATCTCATCACTCAGGATGGATTGTTATCACGAGTATCATTCGGATTTCAAGACTCCCGCCGACTGCTACAGTCAACGGCAGCCTTGGGGACTACACCCAGTGTGTCGGGGATATAGCCCCGTGATGTAACCCGCCCTACTGGGCCGGGTTGACACCTTAACAGTTCTCTAAAGGACATTGAGATGGGCCGTGACGTGCAGATAGGACGGACAAGTGACGGTCTCTTAAGTTGCCAGGCGGCCCAACTCCAGAGGACGGCGGCTCAAGGCCCACGAGGCAGAAGCTGCCGACTCATTATCTTGCGCAAGAGGTAAAACAAGGTAGAGACATAGTAGAATACGAGTCATGGTATGACTCAGACTCTGTTGTAAACCCTAAGTCTTGACCTGTATATAAAGGCAAGCCCCTAGGACAAAAAGACTTAAGTTCCAATCTCTCGAAAGCTAGGTTAGCGATTCCGCACCCTTGTAATCGAGATCTACTCATCAATATACACAAAGCAGGACGTAGGCTATTACCTCCATCGGAGGGGCCGAACCTGGGTAAATCCGACTCTCTCTCCCGTTCAACCCCTTTGAGTCACCACCTCACAACGATGGCCTCACACCTAAGTCCTTGCACGAGGACATCTTCCGTATCAAAACCACGACAGTTGGCGCCCACCGTGGGGCCCTCACCCGGTGGAGTTGAGTTTTCAAAGGGACCCCTTCCCGGGTTCGGGAAGTTTGCGGTCGGTCAGATGATCAAGGGCCGCTATGACAAGACATGCGTCGTTAAGCCGGATCGGAGCTCGGAGGTTGACTCGATCGAGCAGCAGCCTCGAGTTCTCGTCGGCGAGAGTAGTTTAACAGCTCCCGAGTCGGACATCTACACCAACCTCGACGAGCCGGCTCAGAGCCCCCAACCCGGCCGAGATCAAGATGGATGCCGTCATGTTTTCGTCGGCTTCACGCAGGGAGTCAGTCTTTCGGACGAGTCGTTCTCTAGCGGGAACGTCATTGTCAACTCGGACGGCGAATGATCAACAGGAGATACTGAGTCGATCTACCCCCTCTACGACGGGCGGCTTGGGGGCTCGCTAGAGTCTGAGGCTCCCGAATAGTATCGTGAGTCGCCACGCCAAGTCGCCGTCTACATGGCAGGAGCTGCGGCGGCTTTGGATCCGACAGTTCCTGGAGGTTCCGGTGGGTCAGCTAAAACGCCGTCTCAAGCCATGATCGATCTCATGGCTAATATGGCGAAGTTAATGGAAGCTCCAGTCACCTCAGAAATCCAGGAAGAGCGCAACATAGAGCTAACCAAGCTGCGTAGCCAAATAGTTGAGGCACAGAAGGAGATTGACGCAGAAAACATGCGGATGGCAGAATTACAATCTCGCTTGCATCAGGAGACAGAGCGCCCCAAGGAGGAGGCTTGGCGTTTGGGAGTTCGGAGGGAAGCATCAGAGGCAGTTTACGAAAGGAGATATCATCGTGGGCTCCCACTAAACCTTGAGCCACAGCAGCTTTTTACCGCTCCGCAACAGACGCCAGAAACTGCTCAAATGCCTGGAAATCGACAAGAGGAACAGGTTTGACAGCCGCCGGCTCATTCCCCGCCTCAACGATTCCAGACCCCACGAGGCCACTTTTCCAACCCCGTTGACAACATGCTAGCAGCAACACGGAATTTGGAGGCATTGCCTATTACAGGTAACACGGCTGTTGAGTTTGAAGCAAGGAACGCCATTGAGATGCTGAAAACAGCCGTCGTGCAACAGGCACAGTACTCATGTAGCCAGGAATGGATGCATTCCACTCCTTATGCTAGCAAGAGCCGCCGTGTGGAGTATCCGGCTGTTTCCAGCAGTGGGCGAAGGCAGCAGCCTCAAGCCTCCCCAACCCGGCCTATGCCATCAGACGCCCAAGCTGTTGTTAACGCGGCCAAAAATGCACGTCAAGCAGAGGCGGAAGCAGCAGCAAGGGCGATTCAACAGTTTCACCCTCAACCGGCGAGTTTGGGGGCTGGGACTAACAGTAGGACAATTGGGATACCTTGCCTATCTCCGGCACTTCGCACGGAGCGTATGCCTAAGGACTTCAAGGGGCCTCGCAAGGTGCCGAATTACACGGCGGATCTTGAGCCGACAGCTTGGATTGAGAGATATGAGTTGGCCATGGACATGTTGGATGTCAGTGACGCCGTATGCGCTAAGTATTTAACCATGATGTTGGAAGGTCCGGCTCGGACATGGTTGAAAAATTTGCCGCCCAACTCCATCAATACTTGGGCAGAGCTGAAAGAGTGGTTCATTAAGAATTTCCAAGGAACTTGCAAGAAGCCCATGACAATAGTGTATCTACAGGATTGTGTTCAGCGAACAGATGAATCAGCCCACCACTGGGCCCGCCGGGTTGCGGAAATTATCCACTCATCAGATAGCATCATGGCGGCTCAAGTAGTCTTAATCTTGGAAAGGAACTGTCACTTCCAGCCTTTGGTTCAGAAACTTGGGCGGCTCAAGCGGAAGGTACAGGACATGGGCGACTTAATGGACGTCTTGACTAGATATGCCGAGTCAGATAGTACCAAGGATCCAGGCTCGGATGAGGACAAGACAGTTAAAGGCAAAAAAGCTGAAGGAGGAAAGGGCCACCATGGCCACGGTGGCAACTAGGCGGCTCAAGCCAACAAGCAAAAACAGCCTAACGGCGGGTCTGATTTCGTTGCCAATACAAATACTGGTTTGAAGAATCAGCGTTGTAACGGCCATCCTGGTGGGGCATACAATGGAAACAAGCCTCGTAACTATGAGGAGGCGCTCAAGTTGCCATGTCCTAAGCACAGTACTCCGGATAAGCCGGCAGCTCATTCATGGGAGAATTGCTATATTATGCAAGAGTTTCGTAACCAAGCTTTTCCAAATAATCCTGGAAGTAGCGGTGAAGGACATCCGGGTCAACATGGCCCAGCCGGGTCACAAGGTGGCCCAGGGGCTGGTTTTCAACAACACGGAAATCATGGTGGTGGACAACATCCTGGCCAAGCCAGTCAACATAACAACCAAGGGGGATTTCATAGTAATCCCAAACAGCTGAATAACGGTCAGTACCACTAGAGCCCGAATCCCTGGTTAAAATACATACCTTGGAAGGTTTTACGAGAAGGATTCTATGCCTCCAAGAAGAAACAAGCCGGCCCTGAAACATCAGTGGCTTTATCATATTTAGAGCCATTGGCTCCACTTTTTTGTAATTCTTCCCCGCCTTGCAAATTCTGTATTTACTTCTTTATGTTTTGAGTTTAATAAAGCCGGCATTCCCGAGTTAAGGGGTTTTAGCCGTTTCAGCCTATATATTGAGCATGAGTCTTTTTTTTTCGAAACAGTGGGCACTTGGGGGCTTCCAACTCATCGAGATTAGCTTTCTCACCCTTGTGACCCGGCAAAACAATGCCACAACACAGTGGAAACTCCGCAAAACTTTGGGCATTTGGGGCTTCTAACTCATCGAATTCAGCTTTCTCACCCTCTTGACCCGGCAAAAAAGCCATATATGGTTAAACCTGCCTGTATGCTTGATGCGACTCCGATAAGATGACCCCGTGTACTCTTGAAAAGTCAATCCTCTTTGGACCCTGAACTTACCAAGGTTAAAACACCGGCTTGAGTCATGTGATAGCCGGCATACAGAAAGCTAGGACAAACCATGGGTTATCATACGCGCTTCATTGAAGCAAGACTCGAGCCTCGAAAGCCGGGCTTTTCCTGTCGAGCCTCGAAAGCCGACAAGCATTTTTTGAATACATATGTTGCCTACATTATGGCATCATTATATTATCTATTGTATTATTCAGCATCTTTGCATCATGCTACTATAGTTAAAAAATCTTCAGAGGCGGCTATAAAGAGCCAGTCTATATTTTTAAGCCTTGGGAACCAACTTCTGATGGTATGATTTGCATTATGATGTTACCCCGAAAGCTTTTTCACGCACGACCTGTATTAATTACCGGCTCATACATATAGGGTCGGGTTATCAGCTGCATGACCAGCACCAATTTATGGTATCAAGGAAAAAGGATTTGGGGTCTTGACACCTAATCTCTTTGGGCTGAGTCTCATTGAGCCGGTCTGTTTCAAAAAAAAATATGCGACTCCATTTTCCAGTAAGTTTCAGGATCAAGGTGATTACCGGCTTGCGTTATGGAAAAAATGGGTTGAGGAAATTGATGAGTCATATGACCTCAACATTGTTGAAGGGGAAATTAACTGCTCAAAGACTAAGCAGATTCAAAGGCTTTCTACCAGCTTATTTTGCTCAAACTCTTTGCTGAAAACATCCATTTTAAAGGATAAGCAAGCAACAGAAACAACAGATGGCATGAAGTCGGGGATTTAAAGTATTCTTGCACCAACAAAGGCGCAATCGTGCGCGATGGCATAACTCAGCAGTTTTCGAACAAAAAGCTCCTCCTGTTACAAGCTCAAGGAGCCACATAGTTTTTAACCCGCCCATGGGGGCTTAAATCAACCAAGGCAGCGACTAAGGAGTTCATGTCACCATTCAAGAATGGCTCGCCAATCGCTCTATGATGAGTCAATTGCAGTTCAAGCTTGTGTATGAGATGCCTCCGGTTTATCCGTCACTGAGTCTTCGGGTTCTTGAATCTGAAGGTTGTCCCCATCCGAGTTACAGTGGGACAAAGCTTCAAACATGGCTTCATCATCAAAAATAGACGACGGGTCAACTTCAGGGGCAAAGATGTGCTTACGCCGTTGAGGGACCAGATTCACTGGTGCAAAGTTGGGCGGATGAATTTTCGAATGTTCAGCATTATAAGCCGCCTGATAATTTTTTAGCTTCATTTCAGACACCAGTTGAGTGGATACTACTTGGGCAGACTTGAGACAAGCAGTATAATCCTCCTGGGAGAATTCTGACCCATCATCCTTGAATTCAGGGAAGCCCTTTGGTAATTCGGCCGGGTTAAGCTCTGGTGCGTAAGCAAGAGCCCGGCTCAATGCATATGCTGCGCCGGCTCGGGCGGATGACTTCTTTAGATCTTCAACTTGCTCAGGAATGGTAGACAAGCATTCCAGCACGTTCTTGATGAGTTTCAAAGGCTGTTTGTCTCCCATTATTGCCTTAAGTGCAAGATGACTTCCGGTATAAAGCTGCTCCGTCAATGAGTATGTGGCTTTGAGCATGAGGAGGCTGTTATCTTTGAGGTTGCTCATCCGAGGGCCTGCGACATGGCATCGATGTGTGAGTCGCCATATGACTATTATTCATATCACAAAGGGAGAAGCCATGGGTACTTAGCAAAAATAGCTTGGGTCATATGAGCAATGTGTCGTTTCAACTCGGACAGCTCCTCAGTTATCGGGTTAAGTTGACCCTCAGCATCTTCCGCACGCTTGGTTAAAATCACCATTTCAGAACCAAAGGATCCCTTCTCCTTTAAAAGGTCTGCTTTAGCATTATCTAATTCAACCAAAGAGAGTCGGAGTTTTTCTTCAACGTCCGCTTGGGCATTCTGCCTTTTCTCCAGGTCCTCTTTCAAGCCGGTTATATGTGACTCAGCTGTTTTCAAAGATTCCTGTGGAATTCAACAAAAAGTTTCAAACAAGTCCCAAGTAAATTGCAAGCAATATATTTGGCACTTGGGGGCTAATGTATACAAATCTTTTTACAACAAGACACGAACAAGACCCGACTCATCTCAAAGAGATGAGCCGGCCCATGGGGACTACAGATTGAAGTTCAATTCAATTATAAGGACCCGACTCATCTCAAAGAGATGAGCCAGCCCATGGGGGCTACAGGTTGAAGTTCAATTAAATTATAAAGACCCGACTCATCTCGAAGAGATGAGCCGACCATTGGGGGCTATAGGTTGAAGTTCAATTCAATTATAAAGACCCGACTCATCTCAAAGAGATGAGCCGGCCCTTGGGGGGCTACAGGTTGAAGTTAAAATCAATTATAAAGACCTGATTCATTTCAAAAAGATGAGACGGCCCTTGGGGGCTACATAGGGATATATTATGGTAAACAAAGGAGGAGTATACCTCGTATTTATTTTTCATCATACTCACAAGGCCAATCTCCATTTCCCGACTCGTTGCTAAGCGATCCAGATAGCCGGTATGAAGTTCTTCGGCGGTGAAATTTTCATAATTGGGAAAATCTAGCTTATCTTTCTCCTTCTCTGGTGGCACCGCTTCATTCTTGGCAACAGTTTTCGCCAACACCATGGAGACCTTAGGGGTAGTATGACTCGCCCCGGTAATGATAACTTCAGGGGCATCTTTAGTTGCCACTGGAGGAATGGGCGGGTCACAGTTGGATGTCTGAGTCGCCATAGCATCCACGGTGTCAGTATTGACTGGCTCAGTTGAAGGAGTTAAGTCGTCCTGGACCTCCTAATGGTCTTCAGATTGATCAATATGAGTTTCGGGAGCCGCTAGATTAGGAATCTCCATTTCAAAGGCTTCGGGATCATCAGAACACCCGTCAGTTTTCCTTTTCTTGGCTTTGGCCCTGCATAAAGCGAAGAATTCAGTATAAGGCATCAGAGCCTGTTCAAAAAAACAAATGAAATAGCAATGGAGGAACTCACCCAGGATTGGTAACAAAGGGTGCCAGTTTCGATAAGGTGGAGTCGCCTGATGAAGGTGGTGACTCCTGATCAATCAAACCGTCGGAGTAAAGGATTTGGCATATTAAGATTGAAGCCCCCTTGAAGAATTGAAGTGTTAAAATACCTTGGCTGGTCGTTTTCGGGCGGTTAGTTTTTCTGGTAAGCCGTCAACAAGGTCGCCACTCCCACTCCGGTTCTGACGCCTAGACCGGTGTTGAGTTTTCTTCAAAATAAAGCAAGGATCCAGATGAGCGTCCGGATGAGAGAAGTTTACCCTCCGAACAACCCGTCTCGTTTCCAATAAGGGCAAAGTTTCTGAGTCGGAGGAAGTAGAAATTACCTCAACATCCTCCGCACGGCTTGTTTCAACATCACCCTACAAAGGAAATGGCTTTAGCCAGGTTCAATAAAGAAAAGCCACAAAGAAATATTTTACCTCTTATTGAGTATCAGTCGCGGCAGCCTCGTCCATGTGAGACGGCCCTTCAGCAGCCAGCTTATTCTTTTTTCTGTTTGGGGCGGCTTTGGTTTAGTTAGCCACAGTCTTGGTCCGTCTCTTACCCCAAAAGGAGGACTTGGCCTGTGAAGTTAATGACTAAGGGTAAGCAAGCAAGAAGATAAGAAGAATCTTTGGAAGCTTGGATTGGGAAATTAAGGATTTTCTTACCGAAGGAGCCGGGTTAAGAGCATAGAAAGGCTTTAGCCCGTCTTTGCTGCAAGTTTCAAGTTTTTCACCCAGTAAATTCTTCACCATCTGATTTATTTTGCCAGCATCTAAGGAATATTGACTGGATCGTTGGGGATCGTCCAAGTCCCCGGAGTAGGCATACATCAATCTGTCATGGAGGCTCAGTGGCAAGATTCGCCAAGACACCCAGCATCGGGTTAAATCAACCCCCGTTAGACCATTGGCTAACAGAGACCTTAGTTTCGGATAAACATGGGCGTGTTGAGCACGCTCTTCTATAGGTGCCCAACCAGGAAGATCGAAATCCATAGGAAGGCGGTGAGGTCTGTAACCTGGCAGAGGATTCTCATCAGCAGGAGCGGTGTTTTTTGCAGTAGAACCAGGTCTTATTCCACCCTTTGGGGTGACTTGGTAGGATGGCGGCAGGGAAAAGGACATCTCTTCGTCTTTGGATTGAAACTCCACCAAGTTCTAGGCTAGGACCTTCTACACATCCGGTCTGCCGGTTCAAGTAAAAGAATTCCCTGAACAGGGAAACAGTAGGTTCCATTTGCAAATACACCTCGCAAAACACTTGGAATTGACAAAGGTTTGATATGGAATTGGGGCCCAAGTCTTGAGGATGAAGATTGAAGAAATGCAAGACATCACGGAAGAACTTTGACCCGGGAGGTGAAAAAAACCCCTGAAGGTGATCCAGAAATATCACCACTTCTCCCTCTTCTGGCTTAGGGATTTCCTCTCTAAGAATGACTCGTCAGCCCACTACACTTTGAGGCGGCAGGAACCCATTCTCTTCCTAATCTTTCAAGACTGCCTCAGAGACCTGAGTGGGCGCCCAATTGCAAGTAGTAGTGGTGGTGGATTTAGACATTGTGAGTCGCCTGAATTAGATAAAGGGACGATTTAAACATGCAGCTAAGAAGACAGGCGGCTCAATCATCTACGATGAGTAAATCGATTGATATGGCCAGCATATGAACTCAAACATTTTCTAAAGATGGCGAGTTACAATCAAGGTGGCAAGTTTATCATTTAAAAGAAAGTGTCGACGTATGGCAGTTTGTAATCGTAAGTTTAAACCGGCAAACATAAGGGTGGCTTACTCAAATTCAGGGATTCGAAGTTTTTCGCTAAGTATGAAACAAACAGTTTTCTACCAAACTGGCTACAATTATGGATCTACCGAGGCTTCAAAAAGAAAATATTTGCTAAACCTAAATGGTGGAGCATGGAAGTGGTAGAGGCCCAATGCAGTTATTGCCGACGATTTCTCAGAGACATAAAACGCAAAATGGATCTGCTTTGAAGCCGTTTCTCTTTCTACGACGGAACTCGTGAAGATACAAATGAACTAGCTCTAATCGCAGATGAACGGAGTGCTACCGGAGGAGTCAAGAACTGCAATGAATAGCCGTAGATCTGAAGAAGAAGGTGGCTTACTTGAAAAAGAGGTGGGGGCAGCGGAGATGCTCGGCCGAACTGCGAAGATGATGTGATGATGGTATGAACTTGAAGGTAGTCACCGGCGATGAACAAAGCTGAGGTATGGCCGCGATGAAAACCTTCGGCCTCGAGCAAGAAGAAGAAGTGAAGAGACGGGGTGAAAGGTGAAAAGAGGGTCCCCCAGTGAATATTTAAAGGGAAGGAGCCCGAAAAGGTAACTGACGGCTGCGACAATCGAGGAGGCACAGTGAATTTTGGGAGAAGAAGATGCCTCAATTTTCGGGATAAGTAGATGCGGCTAGATTCGCCATGATGTCACTCTTGGTCTCCTAAATTAATGGCAGATGACGTCACCATGGCCAGGGGTTCGAGAAATCACAAGTGTGGAAGCGTTACAAGCAGCCGCTATGAAATCTATGGGAAATGAAGGGCCTATAATGAGCCGCCATAGGTAGGAAGAAATTGACATGAATGAATTCAAATCAATCTGGGGCCTAATGTCGGGGATATAGCCCCGTGATGTAACCCGCCCAACTGGGCCGGGTTGACACCTTAACAGTTCTCTAAAGGACATTGAGATGGGCCGTGATGTGCAGATAGGACGGACAAGTGACGGTCTCTTAAGTCGCCAGGCGGACCAATTCCAGAGGACGGCGGCTCAAGGCCCACGGGGCAAAATCTGCCGACTCATTATCTTACGCAAGAGGTAAAACAAGGTAGAGACATAGCAGAATACGAGTCACGGTATGACCCGGACTTTGTTGTAAACCCTAAGTCTTGACCTGTATATAAAGGGAAGCCCCTAGGAGAAAAAGACTTAAGTTCCAATCTCTCGAAAGCTAGGTTAGTGATTCCGCACCCTTGTAATCGAGATCTACTCATCAATATACACAAAGCAGGACGTAGGCTATTACCTCCATCGGAGGGGCCGAACCTGGGTAAATACGACTCTCTCTCCCGTTCAACCCCTTTGAGTCGCCACCTCACGGCGATGGCCTCACACCTAAGTCCTTGCACGAGGACATCTGCCGTGTGAAAACCACGACACAGTGGGTGCGCTCAGCGCGCCCCCACTGGAGAATGATAGGTTCTACAACCCGACGGTCAACGTCGAGAGGCTCTGGTCCACGAAGCATCACCGCATCCTCTTCGACAAATGCCTCGTCACTCGGGATGCACTACCACCGCATCCTCTTCGACAAATTCAAGCGTATCGCGGATTCTCAGACTCCCACCGACCGCCTCGGTCGAATGCAGTCTCGGGGACTACACCCAGTGGGTGCGCTAAGCGTGCTCCCACTAGAATCAGAAAACACCTAATGGGTGTGCCCCCGACGCAAACCCACTCGGGACTTTGAGAAACAGCTTACAAAACAAAAATTTCCGAATGAGGACAGAACTTACAAGAGCACTTACTCGGACGTTCTTCTCCAGAGCTTCACAGACATCGTAGGCCTCCTTCAGCTTGTTACTCATCAGCTTCGCCTAGATCAGCGCTTCCTTGCTCGCTCCCACTTGGTCTTCTGGGATGCGATACAGACCAAAGATACTGGTCGCAGGGGGAGTAGGCAGAGGAAATCCGAGTACAGTTCCAACCCAGGAAGAAGCTCCCCGAGCTGGCGCTGGTTCCTTGGCAGGAGAGGCATCTTACATCCCAACGTCTACGTCTGTGGCGGGATTCAGTGGTTCAGCCTTGTCATCTATATCAATTTCAATCACTTCTGGTTGTCTACAAACATTCAAAAATCATTCGGGAGTGAGCTCGAAGAAGAAACATGGAATTTGAGGATCTTGTCCGAGTGGGGCTGAGTGTTACCTTTTGAAGATGCAGCGTCTACATCAGCCTTGTCCTTCTCCAGCGAAGCAGTCGACATATCGGCCCTGCAAAGACATCACTCGGAATGTTACATCACTCGGTCAGATAGTCGAAGTGGCAACCGGTACAAAAATACTTACACTGAGTCCACTGGCACGTTCATCTTGATCTTGGGTAAGACGGCCTTGCGAGGCTTGCTGGTGGTGGTCCTTCGGCTGCTTGGCGCTCTTCTCGGGCGACAGTGCGGGCTCGCCACGCCCGTGTTTTGAAGTCCGAGTGGGGAGAGCTGCTATCGAAGACTTGGCAGTAGTCGGCCCTTTGGTGTTGCCTCCACGAACCCCAGGGTTCTGACGTGTCTTCATGCAGGGCTCGGGCAGAATCTCCTCTGATGAAGAGGATTTTGCCTCGTCTCCTGGTTCTGACTCCTCCCCCTGCTCATCTTCACCACCGTCACTGTCCTCCACGTACTCTTCTTCGACTTCCGAGCCCTCTTGGCGCTTGTTCTCACTCGCCACGTCGGCAGGGGCGTGGTCGCCGGCGGGAATCAAGCTCACCATGCTTGTGAATGCCTGTCGAATGGAAATAATGTCAGTCAACACCTTTGTCAGTGATCACTCGGAAATGATAGCAGCATTCGGGACTTACCTCGTTCGCCGGATTCTCAGTCGAGAGCGGAGGCACCTGCCTCGTAGTGATAGCCTTGATCTTGTTCTCCACGGCTTTGGCGCTGAGCTCCTCCAGGTGCGTACACGTGGGGTCATTCGGACCCGAGTACAACCACATGGGGTGGGCTCTGGCCTGCAGCGGTTGAATTCTTCTCTGGAAGAAGACCTCCAGTAGATCCAGACCATTGATGCCTTGATTCACGAAAGCAACCAATGGAATCACCAAGATAACTACATCTACCTTCTCCTCTTTGGACACGACAAGTTTGGGGATCCGACGAATGCGTTCGGCCGAATATGGTGGGAGACCCAACTGACCCTCGCCGACTGGGATATCCTGGCAATAAAACCAGGTCGACTGCCAACCCTTGGCCGTGTTGGGAAAGTTCATCTGCGGGAAACTACCCTTCCCCCTCAACTAGATACCTAAACCCCCGCACAGCTGGACTACGTTGGTTTTCCCCCCAGTTGAAGCGGACTTCTTCACTGTCATCACTCGGCATGTAAACAGGTGTTTAAACAAACCCAATGCGGATGACAACAGAAAAAATTCTCACAAAGTGACACGAAAGCAGCCAGATAAGAGATGGTGTTGGGGGGAAGGTGATGGAGTTGAGCCCCGAAAAAGTCCAAGAATGTCCGGAGGAAAGGATGAGGAGGCAAGGAGAAACCTTTGTCATTGTGGGTTGTTAGGAGAACCCGCTCATCCCCGCACGGTGTGGGCTTGACCTCACCCTCCTTCGGTACCCGCCAGCTCCCGGCGACCACGAGACCCTGGCTCTCCAAGTTCCTCAGCCGGCTGGCGGTAGTCCGAGGCACCAACCAATCACCCTGGACGAATCCAGCAGGCGCGCCCACACTCGAGGAGGATCCGCGGGATGCCTTCTTTGCCTTCTCGGTACTCGTGGTGGCGCTCCTCGTCATCTCCGGCAAGGTAGAGCGACGAGCTTGCTGAGCGGCGGCATAGGTGGAGCTCTCGGCGGAGCGGTGAAGAAATCGGGGGAGGCTGAGAATAAGAGATATCTCTCTCCTCCCCTCTCCCGGTCCAATTTTATACATCGCCTTGACGCAATCAGAGCCGTCGGATCCGCACACATCGCGCAATCAACGGGTGGCGACGGATCTGCAAAATCTTTGAGCAGCATCATGGGGGCGCGTGGCGATATTTGCGGCGCTGTAATCGAGGCGTCACACCCACTTTCCCCACTTCTCTGACACAACCGGTCGCACATGCGCTTCCCCATGATTTCGAAATCGCCAGAATTTTTGCCATGGCATAGTCCGAGTGGATTTCGAGTACTCTGGTGCATCCCAATGGAGCCAGTACCGTCGAGTGGATGGAGCAGGTCCGTCAGGCACTCAGATAAGTCAACAGTTGCCTCAAAGACATCAGAAAGATCAGTGGTTTTTAGTATAACCAACCAGGAGTTTCGACAATCTCGTTCTCGAGTCCTAGGGTCATCTCTCCCGAGAGAAGATCCGACTCTGACCGAGTGATTCGAACAGTCGGGCTGTTCGAGACATTCGGAGTTTATTTACCCTGAATCGATGGTGGTTTACAGCCCCAGTGAGAAATGACCTGACTCGTTTCATGGCGTTTCCGGAATGTCACCGACATCACGCTACGTCGGTCACTCGTCCAATAAACCTCAATCAATTCGAGGGCTACTGACGAGGTCACCTACCCAGGGTAGGGTCATAGGCCTCGTATTTAGGGCACACCTGGGGTCCTACAAGTTCAAGGGAGTCTCTAGGCTACCTTAGCATTCGGACTAATGTGTTAGATCCACTCAGATCCTTGGAGTCACTCGGACGTCAACCAGCCAGTCGGCCATGCTTCGGCACTCGGACGTGGAGAAGCGGAGGCGACGTTGGAGCCGTAACGTTCGAGAGACTTAACTCACATAAAGCTTAGTCAATACTACGTTACCTCTAACGCCCTTAGTTAACACTGCCGTTTCTAGTAACTCCTGTAGTTACTGTCATTATTACCCTAGTAATGGCACTCGGCTGGTGGAGGCGCACTCTATATAAGCCTCCCTCCGACGCCAGAGGAAGGGTTACGAACTCTATGTAATCAGAACCATATACCAGCAAATACTAAGCCCCAAGGCTCGAGACGTAGGACTTTTACCACTTCCGAGTGGGGTCCGAACTCGTACATCCAAGTGTTACACTTGTTCTCTAGCTAGGCTTCGCCCCTACTCATACGTACCCCCCGTACTACTATCAGTATTACTCCCACGATACCCCTATTCTTGCATTTCTGTAGTCAGTCCAAAGATATAACCCCATTCCTTTGATACTGGTGCATATTTTAGTATAGTTCAGATGTAAGTATTGTGAGTACTTTGGATGAGTACTCACCGCTGCCTTGCTTCCCCTTTCCCCCTTTGATATGATTACTGCGTTCAGATGATGGAGTCCAGGAGATGGAGGACCCCGCAGACGACTGCTACACCACCGGTGGAGCCTACTACTACGTGAAGAGTGCCGACGCTCACGAGTAGTTAGGATGACTCCCAGGCAGGAGGCCTTGCCTCTTTCGATCTGTTGTTTATGTTTGTGCTAGCCTTCTTAAGGCAAACTTGATTACTGTGTCTGTACTCAGAGAATATTTGCTTCCACTGACTCTTATGTATTTGAGCTTATGTACTCGAGCCCTCGAGGTCCCTGGCTTGTAATATGAAGCTTGTATGACTTTAATTTGTGTCTAGAGTTGTGTTGTGATATCTTCCCGTGAGTCCCTAATCTCGATCGTACGCGATTGTGTGTATGATTAGTGTACGATCAAAATGGGGGCGTCACACATCATCACCATGCCACACCCAATAATTAGATGAATAACAAATAACAAGCTTTAAACACCGATATTTCTACTAACCAACAATCATGTACTCATGCCCTTTCATATTACTCGTCAATATTATTAACCCATGTTTCTTCTTTGGTGAGCTACATGAAAGTTTTTATTAAATCCCCCTTGAATACCTATCATTTTTGGACTAGTCTGATAACACGTGCCCATTACCATTCTTGTTTCTTAGACTCTCAAATAGATTTAAGTGAAGCATGACAGTTCAATTATTTCTACAAAATACGACCGCCGCGGTGCTCTAACAAGATATAAGTGAAGCACTAGAGCAACTGCCTAGCTCAAAATATATAAGTGAAACACATAGAGTTTTATAACAAATCATGTTGACTGAGTATCTCTCTCAAATATGTGTGTCCAGCGAAAAATGATTGTGGCAAACTAAAATAAAAACAAACTATAACACACGACGCTCCAAGCAAAACACATATCATGGGATGAATAAAAATATATCTCCAAGTGACATACGGATAGATTGGAGATGAAAGAGGGGATGCCTTCCCGGCATCCCCAAGCTTAGACGCTTGGGTCTTCCTTGAATATTACCTTGGGGTGACTTGGGCATCCCTTAGCTTAGGGTCTTGCTGCTACTTATTCCTTCATCCATCGTTCTTTCACCCAGAACTTAAAAAGTTCAGCACACAAAACTCAACAAAAACTCGTGAGATCCATTAGTATAATAAACGTATCAAATAATTTAGATACTATAATAAATTGAATCATATTTTATTATTGCATAAGGTACTATATACCAACTTCTCCATGACTTGTACCCCCGATACAATCCATAGCATCATCAAAAGAAGCAAACTATGCAAGCAAAAAACAGAATATGTCTAAAACAGAATAGTTTGTGATGATCTGAATTAAAGTTAAACTTCTAAAAGTCTAAAAATTCAGTAAAATTAGGAAAACTTGGAGATCTGCATACCAATACTGTGTAAAAAATTTAGCAACTTAACACGTTCCAGCAAAGATAATAAATTCATACACTTGGCGCAAAAGTTTATGTTTATGCACAGCATCAATTCTACTATCACCCAAGCCATCCTAAAGCCTTTACTTGGCAAAAACACTAATTTAATCACAAAATTGCTACCATTACAGTAGCAGCAAAAGTGTGAAATCTCATAAACATAAAACAAAAAGAAAATTTAAGATAACTATTGGGTTGCCTCCCAACAAGCGCTATTGTTTTTTGCCCCTAGCTAGGCATAATGCATAGGATCAAGTATTGTCATCCTTCTCATCCAACTCCTCAATTACGCAACCGTGCTTCCTAGGAGGTTTAGAATATAGGTTATTAATGATCACACTCTTAGGAACAAAATGAGTAGATCTATTTTCAATAGTAGATTCCTTTATCATATCTATGAAGTTTGGGTGCACACTAATCATTTAAGGTCTTCATTTCTTTTCTTAGAAGCGGCACCTCTTCTCTTATGAAAATACATAACATTTTGATCCTTGTTAGGGGGAATACCAATGATAGTTTTAGGGGAAGAAAATACGGCACCTATTTTATTATCACTTCTTCCAACTTATCGATTCTTGAGGGACTTTGTCCTAACCGCTCATTAACTTCGGGTTAATTCTCTTCTTGGTTCTGTAAAATGGTTCCTACTTTGGAGGCAACTTGATCGATTTGACTTTGGGAGTGTCTTTATACTTTTAAATACGCTCATTAGTAGGTATTTTGTTCTCAATAACTTCCAATCTACGCATGACATCTTCCAAAGTTAATATAGTTTCATTAACAGTAATAGGTGGTGATCCCATTAAATTTACCATGGCATTAAAAGCATTTGTAGGATTATTACTCATAAAAGTACCTCCAGTAATAGTGTCAAGCACATATCTATACCAAGTAGTGAAAACCATATAAAAATTATGGAGTAGAATAGCGGTGGATTGCTTACAGGTTGTTTTCTTTGAGCATTGCAAATCCTATACCAAGCGTCTTTTAAACTTTCTCCTCCACTTTGTTTAAAATTAAGCACTTCACTCTCGGGAGTACACAGAACCAAAGAAGAGCTAGCCATAATGACAAGCAAGCGAAATAGCAAGCAAACAAGTAAACTAGATAACTAAGCAAGCAAATAGCAATATTTTTGTGTTTTTTATATTTATGAAGCTAATATAAAGGCAAGATAAAAATTAGAGCAAGTGACTGATAATTTGTGTGAAGGAACCTGACGAGAGTTTGATGGTGTCTCCCCGGCAACGGCGCCAGAAATTCTTCTTGCTACTTGTGAGATGCAGCACATTAGAGATAAGTATTTCCCTCAGTGAGAACCAAGCTTATCGAACCAATAGGAGATCAAGCAAGCTCATTTCAACAGCACCTACACACACAAGAACAAACAGTTGCACACAACACGGGCAAGAGGGTTGTCAAACCCCTTGAACTCGTTATTGATACGTCTCCAACATATCTATAATTTTTTATTGTTCCATGCTATTATATTATCATTCTAGGATGTTTTATAGCAATTATTTGTTGTTTTATATTAGTTTGAGCACTAACCTATTAACTCAGTGCCAAGTGCCAGTTGTTGTTTTCTGCATGTTTTTGGCTTTTCAAGTTTACAGTACCAAATGAAGTCCAATTGCCACGAAACTTTTTATGATTTTTTCTGGACCAAAAGAAGACCTGGAAGCTTCGAGAGAAGGTCGTGAGCCGCACGAGGGCCCCAGAAGCCAACAGGGCGCGCCCAGGGGGGTCGGCGCGCCCTGATGGCTTGTGTGCCCCATGTGGCTCTCTTGACTCCTTTCTCTGGCTTATAAATTCTCATTAATCCAAAAAAAACCTTGGGGAGCTCCCGAAACACTTTTTCCGCCGACGCAAGTATCTATTCTGCTGCGATCTCAAACTGACCCCTTTTCCGATGCCCTTCCGGAGGGGGGATCGATCACGGAGGGCATCTAAATCATCCTTGCTGCTCCCATGGTGATGTGTGAGCAGTTCACCACACACCTATGGGTTCGTAGTTAGTACCTAGATGGCTATCTCTCTCTCTATGCTCTTAATTGTCATGATCACCGCGAATCCCGCGGTGATCTATCCTATGTATTCAATCTTTGCGGTGTGTTTGTTGGGATCCAATGAATTGTGGGTTCATGTTCAGATTATTTATGATAAAATAATTGGTTCTTCTCTGAATTATATTTGCATGATCATTATAGCTTCGTATTTCTTTCTGATCTATCGGTTTAGTTTGGCCAACTAGATTGGTATTTCTTCTGTGGAAGTGGTGCGTTGTAGTGGGTTCAATCTGGCGGTGCTCAATATCTCAGTGAGATAGTAGGGGACAAGACACGTCTTTGTATTGCTGCCACTAAGGATAAAATGATGGGGTTTATTCATATTAGTTGAGTTTACTGTGTCTAAATCATGTCATCTTGCTCCAAGCATTACTCTGTTTTACTTAATACTCAAGATGCATGCTGGATAGCGGTCGATGGGTGGAGTAATAGTAGTAGATGCAGGCAGGAGTCGGTCTACTTGCTTATGGACATGATTCCTATATACACATCATCATTTTCATGAATAAATTTTACATAACTATCCGCTTTTCTGTCAATTGCCTAACAGTAATTTGTTTACCCACCGTATGCCTTCTTCGAGAGAGAAGCCTCTAACGAACACTATGGCCCCCGAGTCTATCAACACATATATTTACAAATCCTCTTATTTTCTTGTTGCTATTATTTACTTTTTATTTATTTCTTTGCTACAATTATCAACAACAATATCTATCACTACTTACCGCTGGCGAGTAACGAGTTCAAGGGGATTGACAACCCTCTTGCCCGCGTTGGATGCAAGTGTTTGCTCTTTTGTGTGTAGGCGCTGAAGACGGGAAGTTGTGTGGTTATCCTATTGGTTTGATAAACCTTGGTTCTCACTGAGGGAAATAATTATCCATATTGTGCTGCATCACCCGCTCCACTTTGCGGAAAAATGCAACGCAGATCATAAGTATCAGTTACTTGCAAGGATTAAATCCTAATAGAAATAGATATTTCAAATAATAAAAGTAAAAGTAAATATAAAAGGGCAGCGAGATGTTTTTAGGATTTTAGTTTATGATTAAGTAGACCTGGGGGACATAGTTTTCGCTAGTGGCTTCTCTCTTGAAACTAGCATACAGTGGGTAGACCAATTACTGTTGGGCAATTGAAAGAATTGCGCATAGTTATGACATGTTATTCATGACAATGATCATGTATATAGGCATCATGTCCATAAACAAGTAGACCGAAACGATTCTGCATCTACTACTATCACTTCGAGAGCGCTTGTATGCACTCCTCTCTAGGTATCAAGTTTATGACAAACAGAGTAATGCTCAGAGCAAGGTGACATGATGTAGACAAAGTAAGACAAGCAATATGTCCAGATACCGTTGTTTTATCCTTAATGGCAACAATACAAATATGTGTCTTGCCCCCTTCTATCACTGGGATGTAGAGCACCGCAAGATTGAACCCATTACAATGCACCCCTCCCACTGAAGATAAACCAATCTAGTTGGCCATGCATATTGGAATTCAGAGAAGACTCAATTACTTTTCATGAATAATCTGATCATAAACCCACAATTCATGGGATCCCAACAAACACACCGCAAAATAAGATTACATCGGATAGATCACCGCGGGAACCACGGTGAACATGGTATTGAAGATCAAAGAGAGAGAGAAAGTCATCTAGGTACTAGCTATGGACTCGTAGGTCTGTGGTGGACTACTCACGCATCATCATCGAGGCAGCAAAGTTGATGTTGACGGCCTCCATGATCGATTCCCCCTCCGGCAGAGTACCGGAATAGGTCTCCAGATGGGATCGCGGCAGAACAAGTACTTGCGACGGCAGAGAAACTGTTTCGGGTGTCTCTCTGTTGGTTTCTCGATTTTAGAGAATTTAAGGAGGTGGAATTAGGTCAGACGAAGCCACGAGGTCCCACAAGGTAACAGGGCACGCCTACCCCCCTAGGCGTGCCATGTTGCCTTGTAGTCTCCTCATTGCACTTCTTGCTCCCTCTCGTAGCTTCCACGGTCTCTTTTGTACAGAAATAACCGTCAAAAAGTTTCATAGCATTTGGACTTCGTTTGGTACTGATTTCTTGGAAAACCAAAAATAGGCAAGAAACAACAACTGGCACTAGGCACTAGGTTAATACGTTATTTCCCAAAAATGATATAAAATAGCATATAATTGCATATAAATCATCCAAGATCTATAATATAATAGCATGGATCAATCAAAAATTATAGATATGTTGGACACGTAATAGGCACCATAGGACTGCATCATATTAACATACAGCTCATATCAATCACACCATACCAAAATTAACACACACTGGTGCAGCGACATGCTATACAAATGGATTTTAACCCCTTTCAGTGATGCAGTTTCAAACCGTGACCTTGCTTGTGTGGGTGATAGGGGGTTCCATTGCACACGCTACCAAAATTGTTTGTGATTGGGGTTACATCCCACACAGTTCAACACAAAAACTATTTGCAATTTGGATTAGCATCACACACGGTTATTTCATGAAAATTGTATGTAATGTGCTATTCATTGCACATGATTAAAAATAAAAACTGTGTGTGATGTAAATGCACTATATGATTTCTTTTCAAGCTTTGTCATACAACATACGAAAGTACAAACATACTCTCACATCACATGACAGCCAACACATACAACTAGCAATCACATCTAATTACATCGTAAAACTTCATTAGTCTCTTGTTCATCGATGACATCAACTCCCAAACCTTCACAGATTTCTTATTGTATATCATCCTGAAAAGCCAAGAGAAAAGGGTGACAAGGTAAAAAAAAGTAAATCCTTACTCACACCAGCGATTCCGTTCACATGCTCATCTGCACCTTCGATCATACAAAAATCTAAACAAATACTAGAAAAATTCAAAAAATTCCAATTTTTTGTATGGTAGAGAATTTGTGCGTGATGTTCGCCCCAAATTTTAGATCATTTGGACATCTGAGTATCCCTTGACAAAAAAGACAAATTCGGGGTCTGTAAAAAAGTTTACTGTTCATGTATTGTTCTGACCCAATTTGTCTTTTTTGCTGACAGCAACTCAAATGTCCAAATGAGCTGAAATTTGGAGCGTACCTCACGCACTAAAATATCTACCATGCAAAAAATTGTGGATTTTTTTGTATTTTATTTATATTTTTAATGACTTTTTTACATTACATACTCAAGTATCCTACTTGAAATTAGTTCTTACACTAGTTATGCATAATTGTTTTATCAAAAAATATTGCAAGAGAAAGTTCAGGAATTCACAAGAGAGATTTTGTGATTAGTTAGATGTGTTGGAGAATCTTGATGGATGATAAGAATCAAGAATCAATTAGATGGTTAGAGACATCATACTTAGGCATACAAAAAACAAGACTAGATTAGTACTATCCGACAAGCTAGCTAGCCGCCAGCCTGGTGGATGGATTCTTGGAAAGACATGCACAGGGTGCTAGCTTACATGGCCACGAACTGTACCTCCATGACGCTGCCTCTCGAGATGTAGAACTTGTTGAAGCAGTTGTGCCATCGGATAGATATCCCAGAGCTGTACGGCTGCTTCGTGCTCGTGCTCGCGTTTACGGTCAACGACGAGCCTCACGACGTCCATGGCACCCGCTTCACGCATAGCCGCCCGACGCCGAGTGCACCCGGCCCCGTCGTGTCCTGCTCCTAGTCGGAGCGTGGAGCAGGCGTCGTCTGCCTTGCCGAACATGACATGGAAGAAGTGTGTGTCATGTTCGTGGTTCTATAGGATATTGGATTGATGCTAGTTAGACATATGTGTGGATGTGGTAGAGTACGTGGTGAAGAGATAAGGCTAGATATGTTTCTTGGTTGTGGAGTGTGAACGGATGGATTCATGCCATGTCATCGATCCAAGGCTTCAATCTCTTCACCAATAAGAATTCAGTATACATATGTGTGATTTCTTGCCATTTGGTTTTGGACTTACACCATCAAAAGAATTGTGAATCCTTCTCAAAATTTACAACAGTATAGTGAGGTCTTATATTGACACCATGCCAAGTTTCGTATTTATTAGACATTATATGCATTTTCTAGAATTAAAATACCAATAAACTTCATGTTCACGGTTGATTCTTGCCACATAGATATTTGAATTTTATATTTGTTTATTGTATGAGGCATACACATATACTCACTGTCCTAAGTATGATTTTTCAAATCATTTTTGTATACTATTTTCCGTACTTGTAGTTCAAATTTGAATGTATCCGTTAAATAACTAGAAATGTAGTTAATGACTCAAATATAGCAAATGAGCTCCGAAAAGTGCCAAATTTTAATATGGAGAATTCTATGGTGTATATTAACTGTAGAAAAAATTCAAGGTCAAATGATAAAGGAAAACATAAGTTCGCCACCAATTTGGTGCATTCACTTTTGAAACCATGATTTTTCCTCGAAGGTTGTCAGATTTCCAAAGGATGTACATCAAAAAAATATGAAACCTTCTCAAATTTTTACCACATCATAGTGGCGTCATATCATGACACTATGCCAAGTTTCATGTTTTACAGACTTCATTTATAATTTTTATAATTCTAATACCAATAAACTCCATGTTCGCAGTTGATTCTTGCCACATATGTCTAATAAATTTATATTCATTTCTTGTATGAGGCATACAAATATACTCAATACCCTAAATATGATTTTTCAAATCATTTTTGTGTACTGTTTCATGCATTCATAGTTCAAATTTGAATTATATCCATCAGATGACTGGAAATGCCGTTAATGACTAAAATATAGCAAATGAGCTCTGAAAAGTGCCAAATTTTAACAGGGAGAATTCTACGATGCATGTTAAGTATAGAAAAAAAATCAAAGCCAAACGACGAAGGAATGTCAGTTCGCCTTCAAACATATCGCGCAAACCATTATTCTTTGGGAAATTAATAATTTCAGGAATCACACACGGTTTCATTTACAAAAGTGTGTGCGATGACAGACTACATCGCACACACAATGTATGCAAAAAATGTGTGCCTTTCGAGGTTGAAACTTCAGCCTGATCTTGTTTTGCCTCTCCAGGTTGTATACGATCTAGGATTGGGATGATTTATGTATCAAAATCGATCGGCTCGATGAGATGAAACTTTTTCGTGTTGTAAGTTTTTCCATTCGAGGCCGTCTTGAGGGCCTACCAGCTCGCGCGACCCATTAGACATGACTTAGGTGGTTGTCTGATCCCTCGCGCCATATTTTGCCTCGTGGTAGGGCTGCACTCTGATAGCTCTAACTTTTGCATACGACCTCAGATTGAGATGTTTTGATATCAAAATCAATGGTTTCAACTAGACGAAGACAATTCGTGTTGAACATTTTCTCACACAAGGTCGTCTTGGAGGCTTAATCGGCCGAAGAGTACTCTGAATATGAAATCTTAGTACTTTAAGCATAGTTTTGGCTTTTGATATAAGATCGGACGGCGATGGCCCAAAATTCAAAGATGTTCATGTCAACACTATGGAACGTTTTGGTGTAGAACACTTATTCATTTGAGTCCATCTTAATAACGTTTTCTTCCGTGTCAAAATCTGGTGTCAACACAAGGCATCACGCACGTTTGCGTTTTTAACATCGTGTGTAGTGATATGCTAGATCTCACACACACACTTTTTAAAAAAATTGTATGCATGGCATCACACATGGTTGCATTATAATAATTGTATGCAATGATATAATACATCACACACACATCATTTGTAAAAACCGTGTGCAAAGCATCACACACGTTTACGTTTTTTCAAACCGTGTGGAATAATAGGCAACATCACACACACATTTTTTGGAAAAATTGTTTGTGCAGCATCGCACACGTATATAGTTTTGTTAACCATTTCTATTATGTTCGCTAATCACAAACAGTTCATAAGAACAAACTGTATGCGATGCATCACACACGCAACTATTTTTTGATGGGTCTGCCATCGCACATAGTTCGCGTCATTGGCGACAGAGCTATAACTAAACCGTTTGCAATTCGAGCAACGCACACAGTTTGGTCGAAGGGTCTCTGATTGATGTGTCATCTTTGCACCATCCTGCAGTAGTGACATAGGACAAAATGATCCACTCAAATAGCATAGGACAGCCACACATCATTGGTTAATAATATATAGCATTAAGCACCATGTTCAAGTAGACATTACAGCTAGTGAGAGAGAGGTTACACCAGGTGGCGAAGTTGTTGGTGTAGATCGCCGTCATGATGGTTCCCCCAGCGGCACTCCGGCGCCACCAGGAGAGATGGGGGAGAGCCCCCCCCCCCCCCCCCTCCTTCTTCTTCTTCCTTGGCCTGCCCCCTAGATGGGAGGAGGGTTACCCCTCTGGTCCATGGCCTCATTGGGTCCCAGAGGGCATGAGCCTCTCCAAGATTGGATCTCTCTCTATTCTCTTCTATTTTGCGGTTTTGTTTTATGGCGTTTCACCGTTTGTTAAATATACGGAGATCCGTTACTCTAATTGGTCTGAAATTTTGATGGGATTTTAATCCTGATATTAGCTTCCTTGTGACCGAAGGACACCCCAACCGATCTTCGAGAGCCCCACGAGCTCAAGGGGCACGCCCTGCAAGCTCGTGGGCCCCTCGGAAATCGTCTGTTGTTGATTCTTTTTCCCAAAAATCACATATATTCCAAAATAAATCTCCGTAAATTTTTGTCGCATTTGTACTTCGTTCGATATGAATTTTCCACGAAACAAAAAACATGCAACAAACAGGAAAAACACTGGGCACTGGATCAATATGTTAGTCCAAGAAAATCATATAAATTGTTGCCAAAAGTATGTGAAAGTTGCAAAATAATAGCATCAGACAATCAAAAATTATAGATACGATGGAGACATATCATCATCCCCAAGCTTAATTCATGCTCGTCCTTGAGTAGGTAAATGATAAAAAGATAATTTTTGATGTGGAATGCTACCTGACATAATCTTGAAAAAATATATAATCATGGCATGAATATTAAGATGCGAGTGATTCCAGACAATAGCCCATCATTTGACAAAAAGACATCCATACTCAGGTTTACTAACAAACAATCATGTCCTTCAAAATAAACAATGCTAAAGAATGTCATTCCTACATATTTAATCATGTAAGCATGGCCTAACTCCTTCTTCCTAACACAAGTACACATCATGATCACCCCAGTGTCAAGTCAGGCATTTGGTTCATACTTTTTCACACACTTCAACATTTTCAACTTCACTCAATAAATGAGTGTGAGCCATGGACATAGCACTAAGGGTGGAATAGAAGATGGTGGTAGAGATCAATAGGATAAGTCAAAAAAGAACAAAGGCTCGCATCAACTAGGCGGATCAACGGGCTATGGAGATGCCCATCAAACGATATCAATATGAAGAGTAGGGATTGCCATGCAACGGATGCACTGGAGCTATAAGTATATGAAAGCTCAACGGAAACTAAGTGGGTGTGCATCCAACTTGCTTGCTCATGAATACCAGACAGTTGAGGAAGCCCGTCATCGGAATATACAAGCCAAGTTCTATAATGAAAAATTCCCACTAGTATATGAAAATGACAACTCAGGAGACTCTATATGAAGAACATGGTGCTACTTTCATGCACAAGTGTGGAAAAAGGATAGTAACATTGCCCCTTCTCCCATTTTCTCTTTTCTTTCCCTTTTTCTTTTTCTTTCGTTTCCTTTTTTCTGTGGGATCATTTGGCCTCCTCCGTTTTTCTCTTTTTTTTGTCCGGAGTCTCATCCCGACTTGTGGGAGAATCATAGTGTCCATCATCCTTTCCTCACTGGGACAATGCTCTAATAATGATGATCATCACACTTCTATTTACTTACAACTCGATAAAAACTATACAAGATGACTCTATATGAATGCCTCTCACAGTGTACCAGGAGGTGTAATGATCTAGTGTAACATGTAAAACAATTATGAACGGTGGCTTTGCCACAAATACTATGTTAGCTCTATATGATTGTGCACAGCAATATGATGATGAACACACAAGTCATGTGACAGAACGATGGGAGTTGCATGGCAGTATATCTCGGAATGGCTATGGAAATGCCATGATATGTAGGTATGGTGGTTGTTTTGAGGAAGATATAAGGAGGCTTATGTGTGATAGAGCGTATCATATCACGGGGTTTGGATGCATCGACAAAGTTTGCACCAACTCCCAAGGTGAGAAATGACAATGCACGGAACCGAGGAGGCTAGCTAATTGTAGAAAGGTGGGGGTGTGTATTGTCCATGAACTACCATTAGTCATAAAGACACTAATAGAGAAATGGCTAGCCACAACTCTTGTTGGTGGCGCACTATTTTCACGCAACGCCAGCACTATTTTTTTCAAATAGTGTTGGCGTTACTCACCGTTTGGAAGATAGTGGTGGCATTGAATTTCTGTGCACGCCGTAGCTAATTAATTAGTGCTCGCGTGCCAAGTTATTTTACGCCAGAAATAATATTTCCACTTAAACTAGTATTTCAAGTATTTAAAGACATTATACTAGTTAGAAAATAACAAACATTTTATTTTATATTTTTGACATCATTATTGCTACCTGTTCTAATTTTGAGTATTTAATTATGTTAAGTCTTTCATTAATCTTTATTAGTCTTTTTTTATTTGGGCTATTATTAGCTATGGCGTGGCATTTTAGGCCCACGCCAGCAACGGCCCACCTGAGTCATCTCCCACGCCTTAGTGAAATACCTAGTCGCTGCCCTTTCATTTCAACTCCTCCTCGACCAGTCGTCACCCGTCATCAACCCGTCGCCTCCTGTCGCCACCCCATCGCCGCCCAGCAAGGTTCAATCATCTCCTTCCCCTCCCATTGCATCTCCTTCCTCTCCACTCGCACCTCCTCCGTCCACACATAATCCATATGTGGGATTCATCTATAAGTTGATTTGGGATTGCTTGTGTAGAAATTTTGGTACATATATACAATGGATTGCTTTGTGTAATGTAGAATCAAAATTTGATTCCATGGATTGCGTTGTGTAGAAATTTTAGTGATAATCCGATGTAAAATCCGATTTTAATAGCACATTTTGAGTAGAAATTTTTGGAGTGTCTAGAATATTAATGATTCAAGTTCAACTTAATTTGATAGTGTAGTCTGGAATGGCAGGGGAATAAATAAAATAAACTCCTAGTGTAGCATTTGGAGTAAAATTTGTTTATTTGTGTCTCCCTCCATGGATTTTGTTTATTTCTGTCTACATTTACTAGTGTAGAAATATATTTAGCACCGTAGTATTCGATTATACTTAGTTTTGGTTCACTAGTCTAGAATCCGATTATATACTTAGTTTTCAATATGCTTTGTGTAGAATGGCGGAATGACCACCATGTCGAGTGTGGAAGTCAAGGTGCGCAACCAGCCTTGCAACTGGCATGTTGTTCGGCATTTACTTCCAGTCGTGTTTTGTTCCTGCAGTGGTAACAAATTGCATGAACCTTCTAATAGTTTGTTTCTTTTGCTTTTGTTGCTATTTCCACTAATGCATTGTGTGTGTGTGTGTGTGTGCGTTTTTGTTTTTTCTTACACAAATTGTCCCTTGCAATGTGAGATTGGATTTCAATGAGCTCATTATAGGAGACACTGTCATCTTCGACGCTCCTGGGGGGGCCTACACTATGGAGGTCAATACGGGACGGAACATAACCCAGATTGGCGGAGATGAATGGGATCGTTTCTCCGCCCGCATGCATCTCACTAGGGGTGAATTGATCAGCTTCTCCTTCAGAAGAGAAACTCCAAGGCTGGATATCATCTATTTCAACTATGAGGAAGAAGACGAGGACCCACTTAATGAAGCACTATATGCCCAAAGAATGACCAGGTTGAGCGAGGATGAAAAAGACAAGCTCTGGGAAAAACTTCCGCCACGTGATGCCTACGTCGGGATGCCATACATGACCCGCCTGACACGGACGATGGTTAACCGCCATGTCATGGTATGTTACTTATTAGTGTAGTAATTTGATGATATGCTTAGTGTGTAGAATTTGATGATATGCTTAGTGTGCTAATTAATATGCTTATAGTATAGTAATGTGATATGCTTTAGTAATGTGATATATTGATTATAGTGTAGTAATGTGATGATATGCTTAGTGTGTAGAATTTGATTATATGATTAGTATGTAGTAATTTGACATGCTCATCATATTTGTTTTTCCAGAAATTACCTAAGAGGCTATGTGTGAGCTGAGGCATCGAGCCGGATGAAGCAAACATTGCTGGACTATGCCTTACCACAAGGGGCTCCGTCACCACCTGTGCTTACTTAGTGGACACATATGGTCACGCTATCTGCAGTGCGGCTGGGTGAAGCAACTTCCTTGCTGGCAAGAATCTCCGGGTTGGACAGGCCATCTTAGTCACTATCAGGAACACCACACGCTATGACTTGAGGATGATGATCGTCATCGACCACCTTTAAAAGTATGTTTGTGGCCGGGCCATCGATGTGAAATGAACTCCTTATTAACTATGTTAGTTGGCTTGTGTTTGTGAGGATTGTCATTTATTAAATTGGTACCTAGCTCTAGTACTGCTTGTGAGATTGTCACTTATTATTAATTGGAGTGAATTGTTCTATTAGTCTAGATCTAGTGCCTAAAGTCAAATTATAGTGGTGGGATTTTTTTGGCTACACAAAATGTTCTTGGCATGCAATGTACATTGCACGTCGCTAGGTGAGCAATTATAGTGGTGGCGTTGGGCTACCACGCCAACAATGCCTTTTTTTGCCACGCCATAGGTAAGCTTTTCTGCACTAGTGAGAACTCATATACTTATTGTGACAGTTTTATTAGCTCTCTCGAACCAAAGTACTACCAGTGCGCCCTTAGGGAGGAGATTGGGAGGATCATCGCACGCCCCTGACTCAAACATCAAAAGGATTTCAACAAGGAAGAAAAAGTGCTCCAACATCCCGGTCATGCCATAACCGACACTTTAATGAACATGAGATCACAAACCTTAACGTCGATATTCCTACTAAACCATGATCATCACTAGTGCACCCATATATTGCTATCTTAATGTTGAAAAACTATTGCAAGGAATAAATCATATCATATTCAGCGATCTACAAGTTTTATGTAGGATTTTATGACTAATCATCTGAGTGACCAATTCATGTTAACTCTCTAAATACGTATAAATGAAGCATGAGAGTTTAATTATTACTAATAAATACCTAGAAATGCTCTAATAAATATAAGTGAAGACAAAGAGCATTCTACAAATAACGGTGTTCCCAATGTAGAGAAGAATCCAAACTTCAAAAGATATAAGTGAAGCACATGAAGCATTCTATAAATCCATACTCAAAAGATATAAGTGAAGTGCAAAGAGCATTTTATAAATCAACCAAGGACTATCCCATACCAGCATGGTGCATTAATAAAATAAAAATAGAAGACACACGACGCCCAAAGAATTTAGAAATTTCATGTGAACAAAACAAAAACCGAGACATACCGATAATTGTTGAGGAAGAAAGATGGGATGCCTTACGGGGCATCCCCAAGCTTAGATGCTTGAGTCTCCAATGAATATTTACTTGGGGTTCCTTGGGCATCACCAAGTTTGAACTATTGCCTCCTTATTCCTCTCATATCGATACCTCCTCAATCTTCGAACACTTCATCCACACAAAACTTAACATACCTTTTATTAGAAGGGTTAGTACATATAACATAAAATTCCATAATGTATTGCTATAATATTATTATATAATTATAATCCAACATTATCCACTATATTATATCACAATTCTATGGATCCCAAATCAATGGGGCTCAACAAGATTTCAAACATAAGCAGATTTAAAAACTATGTCAGCAATCTTTGTAAAATAAGATTGTTTGTAAAGATACAAATGAAACATATAGTTATGTAACTCAAAAAATTCTGAAAAATTAGGAAGTAATAAAATATTTTCATAGGAGTACTGTGTAAAAATTTTAGAATTTTTTCACATGCCGGTAAATTATATAAATTCAAACACTACAAAAACAGCTTTTGTTTTTGCACAACACACACCAATCAAGCAATTTAAACATCCTCAAGGTAAATATCAACATGCCTACGGGTCCATAGTGATTATCTAAATGACTCTCTCTCTCTCTCTCTCTCTCTCTTTCTTTCTCTCTCTCTGTCTCTCTCTCTCTTTCTCTCTCTCTCTCTCTCTCTCTCTCTCTTCTCTTTGATCTTCAATAAAATATTCTCCTCGGAGATCTATTCGATGTAATCCTCTTTTGCGGTGTGTTTGTTGGGATCTAATGAATTGTGGGTTTATGATCAGATTATTCATTGGAAGTAATTGAGTCAATTATGAACTTTATTATGTGTGATTATTATAGCTATGTATGCTTTCCGATCTATGACTTTGCTTTGTCCAAGTATATGAGTAGGTCATTAGAGGGAGTGGTGCATAGTAGTGGGTTCAATCTTGTGGTGTCCTCACCTCGTGACAGAAGGGATGATGAGGCACGCATTTGTATTGTTGGCATTAAGGATAAACCGACTGGGTTTGAACATATTGCTTGTCTTATTTTCTCTACATTATGTCATGTTGCTTAAAGTGTTACTCTGTTTGTCATTAACTTAATACCATAGGTCCATGTTGGATAATGGTCGATTGGTGAAGTAATAGTAGTAGATGCCGACAGGAGTTGGTCTACTTGTCACGGACGTAATGCATATATACATGATCATGCCATGAATAGCGTCATAACTATGCGCTTTTATATCAATTGCCCAACAATAATTTGTTTACCCATCGTATGCTATGTTCTTGAGAGAGATGCCTCTAATGAAAACTATGCCCCCCGGGTATATTCAATACATTTACTAAAACCCTATTTACCTTGTCGCAATTATTTATCTTTTATATTTATTTTAGTTAGTGATTTACCTATCTACCACTATCAGATTTGATCCTTGCAATTAACGAGTACAAGGGGATTGACAACCCTCTTGCCCGCATTGGATGCAAGTAGTTTGCTCTTGTGTGTGTAGGTACTATTGACAATAGTTTGGGTGATCCTCCTATTGGTTCGATAAACCTTGGTTATCATTGAGGGAAATAGTTGTTGCTACTTTACTACATCTATCCCTCCCTCTTCGGGGAAAAACCCAACGCATCTACACAAAGTAGCATTGCTTAGTAGGTAACTTACTATAAAGCTTCTTTCTTTCATCGTCTAACTCACGTACCTTAGTTGCAACTTGTTCAACGAAAACATAATATGCTTCGTTCTTAGATACCTTAGGTAGTGGGTATCTCACTGATATCATATTTACAAAACCTGCAACGGTATAATTATATTATGTCACATGGCTTGTGTCCAGGTCCTCGGTCTTCCCTTTGTTGTTCTTACCATCTTAACATCTTCAACCGGGTTAGATTCCGGTTTACCTGCAAACTTGGATAATATCAATGTTTGGCTCCAATTTTAGCCACTTGTGCTTCCATATTCTTGGATCTTGTATCGAGCATCTGCACATCATTTGTTAGTCCAACAATCTTACTGGTCAATTGACCAAGTAAGTTATCATGATTCTTCAAAATATATTTGAAGTTCTCATTCTGCTCAATTTGACTAGCAATGGATTTTTTAGAGTGTCCTCGAGAGTTTATTGCTGCTACTGGCTCCAATAAAATTATTGGGTGCTCCATTATTATTAGGATAAGGAAGTCTAGGAGCATATCCATTATTTTTCTAGTTGGTATTATAGCTATTGCGAGCAATAAAATTCACATCACTAACATCATCATTAGTGATGCCATTAATATTTACCTCTTCTTTACCTTTCTTGACGAAGATGAGTTCCTCAAGCTTGGCTGTCAACTTCGTATTATTTTCTTCAATTGCGTATTCACCCTCTTGGTGGTGGTTCTTTCAACATGCCATTGAGCATGGTTTAATTGCATATCATCAAATTTCTTGACATCCTATATAGGCTTTCCCGGGATTGTTCCTCCTGTAGTTGTATCAAGCATAGTTTTTGACATACGATTTAAACCGTTATAAAACATATGAAGGGTTAATAACTCCTCCATTCCATGGTTAGGGAAGTTTCTTATAGCTTCCTTCATTCTTTCCCATGCAAGCACTAGTGGCCCACGTCCCTCATGCTTGAAACATGTAATCTAAGAACATAGTTGCATATTTTTTGCAGGTGGGAGAAACTTAGATAAAAATTTGCTTCAACAATCAGCCCAAGAAGTTATATTGCCTTTAGGTAAAGCTAAAAGCCATTCTTTTTGCTTTTCCTCTCAAGGAGAAAGGAAATAGACGCAACTTCAAAGCTTCAGGATCATAATCCATAATGTGTGTCATATTGCACAATTTCGTAAAATTATGCAAGTGCATACCGGCATCTTCAGAAGCAGGGCCTCCAAATTGGTCTTGTTGGACCATGGAAACTAAGTTCGGTTTGATCTCATACTCAGCGGCTGCAACCTCAGGTTCTAATGTGGGTTCACGCATAAAGTTATTGCTGGGAATAGCAAAACTTCCAAGATCACGAGCCATGGTAATCTTTTTTGTATTTTTTACTTATAACACTTGCAAAAATGAAAATTCAAACAAAAACAAAACAAAAACTGAAACTGAAACTAAACTTTAACAATAACTCTAAGCATAAATACTAGGAACACTAAACTTCTCCTGAGAACGACGCCAAAAAAAGGCCTTGATAATTCCTTTTTGTATGATCCGATAACGAATCAGGAAGTACCCCGCACCTATTTCTCCAAGAAGTGACCTGGGTTACCGAATCCGCGAGAGGAAGGTTCCGTTGAAGTGATGATCTATAGCAAGGAATTGTTAAAGGATCAATTCGAGATTTTGACTGGATCAATCAAGCTAGTAATGATGTAACACTTATAATAAAAAGAAGGTACGGGTATTAAGGTCTTAATGCTTACAAGCATGTATTTGTGTTGGGACCAGATAGGGTATTAATTTTTGCGCTTGAAGTCACCCATCGAGATGTACTCGTTACAAACTGAAGTGGGGGATGTGTCTAAATAACATCTTGACCGACACAAGTCCTGCATCAAGAATCAGTTATCCCACCTCACGCACTATCCATTGCGTGGGGTTGCCTCGATAATTAAGATTATAATAATCATACAAGAGCTTTGTGTTTTTAATTACAACACCTATTGAATCCCCAATGATTGGATCCGTGTTACCGTAATAAACCCTTATGTCACTAGTGTCCATAATAACACTTCACGTTCTCCTTGCTCCTAGACTCACTGTGGCTTGTTCTCCATGATACTGGGTACCTACACGTATGAAGAATCACTACTAGGGAAAACCCTAGCTATAGCGCCGGTTTTTGGATTAGCGGTAGCAATGGTGCTCGTGCTACTGCTACGGCGCTACAGCTAACCTGTAGCAGTAGCATGGGTACTCTAGCGCTACTGGTAAGTACATTATCAGTAGCGTAGTTCATAACACGCGCTACGGAAAAGTATTAGTAGTGCCTGTATCCAAACAGCGCCACTACTAATCGCGCATATTTCTTTTTTATATTTACATTGCATTTGCACACGGTTGTACATATTAATATACAACATCAATAATAATTTTGTAAGAGACAACATTTAGATTAAAGTGGATGGGTGCAAGTGATCATCCTCAGTCACATAACACTTATCATCATCCTTAGTCACATGACACTTATGATCATCTAACAACTCATGACCAGTTGACCATTACTACACAATGTCATAAACTAGAAAAGGTCCTCTTTCTTATCTAGCACATACTATTCTCTCCTAGCTAGATAGAACCTACTACTCTATCCTAGGTAAAATAGCATAAAACATGTAAGCTCCGACCCCTCCATTGTGAAGAATAGAGATCCACCTATCTCCGGTACGTGGCCTGAGCAAATCCTTCACATCTCCTCCAAGTGGTTGTCTGCTGGCTTTCATTAATTTGTTAAATCCTTTGAGTTTCAGCCTTTCATCCCTTTTAGAAATCGAGTATGCATGGCGGAATATTCTAGGCCACCACGGCCTTAAGGTGATGACATTCAAATCACCTTCTAATAACATCAGTCGAGGCACAACCTCCGAAGGGAATTTCTGTTGAAGAACATAATAATAACATAGTTTAGCAATCTAGTTTTGCTTATGAAAAAAATATGTATGCAAAAGATGAACTAATTAATGACGGAATAGTAAAAACGGATCTTACCATGCTATCTGCAGCCATATTCCTATGGTTCAACGGGTGCACTAGTGGCACGTATTCAGAAAAACTTTCGCCAATATATTCATAATTGGTCTTATAAAGATCAATATCATTAATAAATGAGATCAAATGATCTATCTCCAACCAAGTTAATTCTGCGCCATGACTGTAGTAGGTCTGATCTACTATCTTTTGAATATTTGGTGAAGAAGAGAAATAAGCTCACAATTAAAGACAAACAAGTTAATTAGGAATGAGCACCAACTATTTTTAAATAATCAATATAAATTACTTAACAAATATGGTTGACAAACTCACATGGAGGTAAAACTGGAAGCATATTGACATCCACCCAAATGTCGATATTACCTTCAATATGATCTTCAGGACGAAGATCGAAGGTTATTTCCATATCCTCTTGAAATCCATATGCCTTGGCTAGAGCTTCCCAATTTGAGCAACCCAATTCTGAGTTATTAACTGCATTCATTACTTTGACCAGAAATGTGTGACCATGTTTAGTCCTCAGGTTAACTCTCCTCGTCTCCATACTCTCATGGTCTTCGAAACCGAGCCTCTCCAAGACATAACGTCTTGCATGGTAGGTGTCGGTGTCAAAATCGGCGGATCTCGGGTAGGGGGTCCCGAGCTGTGGATCTAGGACCGATGGTTAACAGGGGACGAAGGAGATGATGTTTACCCAGGTTCGGGCTCTCTTAAGGAGGTAAAACCGTACGTCCTACTTGATTATATTGATGAGTATGATGATTACAGAGTTGATCTACCTCGAGATCAAATAAGCTAAACCCTAGATGAGTTGACTTGTCCTCTACGTACTAAGCCCCTTGGTTTATATAGACACCAGGGGGGACCTAGGGTTACATGCAATAGGTTTCCATCCGGGCGTGGATACGCCGATCCTCTCTTCCAAACTTGGAGGACACACCAGGTCTTCGAAGCCGTCCTTCTTGAGCACAGGGTTGCTGTGTAATTCAGCCTTCCATGGCCACAGAGCGGCCCACCAAGCCGGCCCACGGGGCATAAGCCAACGGCCCGAGGACCCCTTAGTCCTGGACTCCGTCAGTAGCCCCCAAACTAGCCTCCAATGCCGGGGTATATAATCTTCGGAAGCTCCACGCGCCCAAGGTCTTCGGCTTGCGAGGTGAGTTCTCTTCTTCTTCCCCGGTTCGTCGGATAATAACCCGGCCACTGATAAACTCTTGTCTGTCGAAAACGCCGCGGGACCCACAGTATTAGTTTCTCTGCCCAAGGGTCAACGAAACCCTTCGATTCCTGCGCACCAATAGAGGGCAGGCAACCTAACAGTTTTTTACAGAACTGCCCCCAGCAGGCCGAGGGAAAGAACGCCTATTCTAAGCAGGCAGAAATTTGTCGTAAGCAAAACTTCCTCCTCCCCCACCATCGAGAAGCCCTAAAACTCGAGAGCTTGGAGACATGGCGAGCGCCCCAGGTTCCTCCTCGCGCCCTCACGGCCCTCTTCCAGGCGATTGGTGGAGTTGTTCTATTTCTCTTCTCCAACTGCGCGGTCTTGAGGTACAGTGGTATCTCCCCGCTTCGGATCTAGCACCCACCCGCGCTGGATTGACTTCTACGAACGGCGAGGCTTTTGCAGAGAACTTCCCTACCCCACGCAATGGCGAGAAGGTATGTTTTGTTTCCTTCCTCTTGCGAGGCCTGGGCTTCCCCATCCACCCCTTCTTGAGAGGTCTGCTGGAGTTTTACGGGATCCAGCTCCACCACCTTACTCCCGGATCGCTCTTGCACATCTCGGGCTTCGTTGCCCTCCGCGAGATGTTCTTAGGCTGCGAGCCCCACTTTGATTTATGGAGAAAGTATTTTTGTCTCATCCCTCACACTAGAGGAGGGGAAATCCGGGAAGTGGGCGGAGCCGAGGTATGGCGTATAGCCGGGACGGGGTATCCTATTGGGACCCCTAGGAAAGAATCCGAGGAGTGGGCCTCAGAGTGGTTTTATATTGAGGACGTCCCCTTATTCGACCCAGTTCGGAGGGGTTTGCCCGAATACTCCGACGCTCCTTTAAAGAAACGATACAATTGGTGACCGAGGAGCTCTTCCCAAGAGGAGAGCGCCGAAGTAAAGTGTCTAGCCGCCCAGGTGAAGTTGCTAGTTCATAGTAAATTAACCATCATCGAGGTGATGGCCGCGGCCATAACCCAATGCGTCCAACCGCTCCAGCAAAGGACACACCCCTTGTGGCACTACAACGGGACCAGTGACACAACCCGCTCCATACGGCAAGGACCTGCCGATCAAGCAGCGATGGCGGCCATATTGGCCAATCTCTTTAAAGGAGAAAAAGAAGAATCCGTTTGCCTGAAGATCAGGGATGGTTACTCAACTCACAACCCTATTGAATGGGTAAGTTCCGTCACATTCCTATAGTTCGGATGCTTATATTCAATTGTATTGATCGAAACCTTGTGCCTTTCCGAACAGAAATGGAGACGTTGGATCGAGACGGTCAAATGCCCCGCTCCTCAACCAGAAAATTATTCCTGTGATGATGACCCTGGATTCCACGACGACCCTGAGATCTCAATTTATTTCGAGGACGGGACCTTTTACCAGGGGAGTATTGACGGGTCTAAGGTAGCCCATGTGGCCGATCACCCCAGGCCTCCCCCTTCGTCCGTAGTAAGCAAAAAGAAGGCTTCTTCCCGAAAAGGACGCACGCCCCCCGTCATTCCGATCATACCGACTCCTACCCCAAAGGGTCGTCGGACCACACGCCGAACACCAGCAAGGGCTACACCAGCCGGGTTTGCATCAAACAGCGGCAGGATTCCCGAGCAAGGGATAGTGGTGGGAGGTACATCGGCCGCACCCCCCACCAAGAGGTACTTTATCTTAATCTTGCAATCTGATCATTATCATAGCCGCTTTAAACGCTCATAGCTTCTGATCAAAACGCCCAGGAGACAAGTATAGCCACCTTCATCCGAAGGTGTTACCAAGCTGTCGGACGGCATTCTGGAGCCGAGGCCTTCGGCACATGCCGAAGCAGATGCGGGAGTCCCAGTTACGGACCAGCCTCCAGAGGATTCTGGGGAAGTCTCGGTTACTAATTCCGAGGCCGAAAGTGCAATGAATCATCGACGGCGGAAAGGGACATTGCGACACCCCATATTTTCTGACCAAGAGTTTAATGCTCTTAATCAAGTCGACGCATAGCTCGGAGCTGCCCGAGCAGGGCTCGAGAGAGCTGGCGGACTTATGTCCGCTAACCTGCAGGTGGGTGGTCGGTTCTAACAACTAAACATAAATCCTAACCCAGTAGCCCCCAAGCCTTAATTTGGACGGGACGGCCGAGTTAAGGGTCTAGATAGTGTTTCGTTGTTGTGTAGGCTTTAAAGCAACAAAACGAGAAGTTGTCTGAAGCTCTTGAGTTGAGCCAGATAGTGGTGCGAGATATCAAGACCGAGCTTGAGCAGGTGAAAAAGTTTACCACAGAGGCACACGGTGAGTGAAGAGTTTATTTTATGTGCCGAAGCTGTTGGAACACCCTTTCTGATGAAAGATTTTTTGTTCATAGTAGCAGAGTCTATAGGTCAGCTGCAAAAGGATTTGGATGCGTCCCGAGAATCGCAAAGGTATGTTGAATCTTAGCTTGAGGCTGGTCGCCGTGTATTGACTCAAAGTCATGAGGAGAAGAACCAACTCAAGGCGGAAAACCAGCGACAGGCCGAGGAAATTGAGAATTTAAAGGCCCAATTGGTGCAAGCCCATGAAGTGAACCAGCGATTAAAAGGTGGTATGTTCTGTAAGTGAATCTCTAACCCAGAATTCTTTAAAGTACTTTTATTGTGCCAAGTGTAAGAAACATATCTCATTGCGCACTTAGGTCTCCTGACCGGACGTCCCGAGGAAGAGACCAGCTCATTCGAAGGGGGTCTGTTGAAGGAAATGTCCATTGTGCACAAGCGAGCTCGAAAAGCTATGAGGAGCATGACCAAGGCACTCTGGCCAACCGAGACGCCTCCCGAGGGGATGGCCGAGCTGGCCGATCGATTTAGAGGAGCCCGACGTCGGTTTGAGTTATGGAAGATCTCGGCTTGTCGAGAGGGAGCGCGGGAGGCATGGGCCATGGTGAAGACCTGTTTTACCAAGCTCAACCCAGAGCACTTAGCTCGGGTTGGGCCATTGGGGCCGGATGACCAAGAGTTACCTCTTCACTTGGTCTATGACCAAGTAATGCCTGCCGCTCGCATTTCACAAGAGGACTGTGCCCTGGATGCCATAATTGATCATCTCGACTGACGAGTTAGTGTTAGATTTTATGTAGCTATGTACTTTACATCAAAATGACTCCATCCGCGATATAAACGTTGTCTTAACCGGCCATCGGCTTCTTCCTCGCCTGCTAATAGCTGGGGAGTGTTCCGTACTATGTGTCTTGTAATAATAGGAAATCATTTCGGGAAACTAGGCAATCCAGCCATTTCGTACGAATAGACAGAACGCGCGCAGGGAGGTATGTTATATTACTATTTAATGTAAGAAACATCTTCTGAAGAAAATAGTTTCTCTATGGGTTCCTTTCTTCGGGTTGCTACGTGGATCGTAGACGTCATAGCCGTGTACCCGCGGTATGCGGATACTTACTACTCTGGGCGAATGATCCCTTTTTGCGGCGAAGAGTGCCCATTATATTTGCTTCCTTCATGGCCGACCAATTTGTTTCTTAAGAACGCTAACCTTTGGCTTTACCCGGCTGAGGTATGCATCCGGTTAAACCGGTCGTAACAATCGCAGAGGTGCTCCCTTTACCCCCTAGCCGAACAATCGGGAACGTAGAGGGTAAGCATAGGAGCGAGGCAACCCGGCTTGGCTAAATCTTAAGTCCAATTGATGCATAAAGTGGCAGAAAATGATTCTTGAAGAATGCATACAAGGCAGATAGATGCAAAAGAGAATATGTTGCTTGGCTTCGCTAAGAAGCCCCCAGGTGTTATCGGGTAAGACATTTGAGAATGTATGCCGATGAAAACTTAACATAATTCGGTTGAGCCGAACATAACCTGGGAAAATCTAACCAAACCTATAAAAGCGACTAAGGAAGGGAAAAAATACACAGGTTTAGAGAAGGTGATGACACCGGTCTAGCCATAGAAGCGCTGAAGGCGAGCTGCGTTCCATGGGTTCGGTTTGAGGCGATTGTCCTGCGGGCAATGGAGGCGATAAGCAACTCCTATCAGTACTTCATCAATTATGAAAGGGCCCTCCCACTTGGGGCTCAGTTTATGCTTTTGCTTCTCTGGGAGGCGTAAGACAAGTTCGCCCACATTGTACGCTTTTGCTCGAACCTCCCTGCTTTGGTAGCGTCTAGCCTGCTGTTGATAAAAGGTAGATCGGGCCCGGGCTATATCGCGCTCTCCTTCCAGGGCGTCTAGGTCATTCTGCCAATCTAACTTGGCCTCTTTTTCTTCGTACATGCACACTCTAGGCGCGTCATGGATGATATCACAGGGGAGGACCGCTTCGGCCCCGTACACCGTAAAGAACGGTGTGTATCCCGTTGATCGATTCGGGGTGGTGCGCAAACCCCATAGTACGGAGTCAAGCTTCTCCACCCAACGACAGTCGGATTCTTGAAGAGATCGGACCAAGCGAGGTTTGATACCGCTCATGATGAGGCCGTTGGCTCGTTCGACCTATACATTGCTCTACGGATGATACACCGAGGCGTAGTCGAGCTTGATGCCCAAGTTTGCGCACCAGTCCTTTACTTCCTGTGCGGTGAAGTTGGATCCATTGTCCATTATGATACTGTGCGGGACACCATAACGGTGTACCACGCCGGATATGAAATCGATGACCGGCCCAGACTTAGCCAAACTTCCCGGCTTTGCTTCGATCCATTTAGTGAACGTGTCGACCATGACCAGTAGATATTTCTTTTTCTTGGTACCCCCTTTAAGTGGCCCGACCATATCTAAGCCCCAGACCACGAAGGGCCATGTGATCGGGATTTTCCGAAGAGCCGTTGGGGGCATGTGGCTTTGATTTGCAAAGAGCTGACAACCGACACACTGTTGGACGAGTGTGTGGGCGTCCGCTCGAGCGGTGGGCCAGAAGAACCCGGCTCGAAAGGCCTTGCTTACCAGGGCCCGCGGTGCTGCGTGATGATCGCCCATGCCTGCATGTATCTTGGCCAAAAGTTGCCTTCCTTCTTCTTAGGATATGCACCGTTGGAGGACCCTAGTAGTGCTTTTCTTATATAGTTCACCCTCGTGGACCTTGTAGGCCTTTGATCGCCGGATTATGCGTCTCGCCTCATTCTGGTCGTCGGGGAGTTCTTTACGTAGAAGGTAGGCAAGAAAGGGCTCGGTCCATGGTGCGATTACTGCCATGACCTCATGAGCCGAGGGTGTTTCTTCAATTGCGTAGCTGCCAATGATTTGCTCATCAGGTTCGAATGTAGGGGGGATGACTTGTTCGGCTTTGTTGGTCCTGGCGTCCGTGCTATCTTCCTGCCACACCACGGATGGCTTGAAGAGCCTTTCTAGGAAGGTATTCCTAGGAACAGGGTCACGCTTGGCGCCCATACAGGCGAGGACGTCTGCCGCTTGATTGCTGTCTCTAGAGACATGGTGGAATTTCAGCCCTTCGAACCGTGCGGATATCTTAAGGACGGCATTTCTGTAAGCTGCCATTTTTGGGTTCTTAGCATCGAATTCGCCATTCATTTGTGAGATGGCGAGATTAGAGTCTCCCCGTACTTCGAGTCGTTGTACGCCCATTGATGTTGCCATCCAGAGTCCGTGCAACAATGCCTCGTATTCGGCCGCATTGTTCGAGTCGGCGTACATGATCTGTAATACATATCGGATGTTATCTCCGGTTGGGGATGTGAGGATGACTCCAGCCCCCAGTCCAGCAAGTGTCTTTGACCCGTCGAAGTACATTGTCCAATGGGAATATGTGCTGAATTCTCTGGGGAGCTTGGCTTCCGTCCACTCGGCAAGGAAATCGGCCAGCACCTGAGATTTAATAGCTCGGCGTGGCTTGTAAGCGATTTCGAATGGAAGGAGTTCGATGGCCCATTTAGCTATGCGGCCGGTGGCGTCCATGTTATTGATTATATCATTCAGGGGCGCTTCAGATGCCACTGTTACCGAACATTCTTGAAAATAGTGTCTGAGCTTGCGCGATGCCATAAACGCTGTATAAGCTATCTTTTGGTAATGTGGGTACCTGGACTTGCACGGAGTAAGCACTTCCGATACATAGTAGATTGCCTTCTGGACCCAGAATCTGTGGCCCTCGGCCTCTCGCTCTACAACGAGAACCGCACTGACGACCTGGTTGGTGGCCGAGATGTATAGTAACATTGGTTCACCGACGCCAGGGGCTGCTAGTATGGGGTTGCTGTCCAGCAGTGTTTTGATTTCTTCCAGTGCGGTTGCTGCTTCATCGGTCCATTTGAAGTCTTTGGTCCATTTCAGCAGCCTGTAGAGCGGTAGGGCCTTTTCGCCAAGGCGGGAGATAAAGCGGCTTAAAGCCGCCACGCAGCCCGCCAGTGTTTGAACGTGCTTTAGCTCCGTTGGGATTGCTAGTTGGGATAGGGCTCGGATCTTAGCAGGATTGGCTTCTATTCCTCTTTGGGAGACAATGAATCCGAGTAATTTACCGGCGGGGACTCTGAAGACACATTTGTCCGGGTTGAGCCGTATATCATATTCCCGCAGACTAGCAAAGGTTTGTCTGGGGTCCTCTACCAATTGGCTAACGTGTTCGGTCTTGATGACCACGTCATCCACGTATGCCTCGACTGTTTTGCCGATTTGCTTTTCCAGACATGTCTGAATCATGCGCTGTTATGTGGCGCCTATGTTTTTTAATCCGAAGGGCATTGTGTTAAAGCAGAATGACCCATAGGGGGTGATGAAGGCGATTGCGGCTTGATCGGACTCCTTCATTTTAATTTGATGGTATTCGGAATAGGCGTCGAGGAAGCATAGTGAGTCGTGTCCGGTAGTGGCGTCGATGATCTGGTCAATGCGAGGTAAGGGGAAAGGATCCTTGGGGCAGGCTTTGTTAAGGTCTTTGAAATCGACGCAAAACCGCCAGGATTTGTCCTTCTTCGGTACCATGACCAGATTTGCTAACCACTCGGGGTGTTTAATTTCTCTGATGAATCCGGCTTCCAGTAGTTTGGCAAGTTCTTCGCCCATAGCTTGACGCTTGGGTTCGAAAAATTGGCGTAAAGCCTGTTTGACCGGCTTGAAGCCTGCAATTATGTTCAGGCTGTGCTCCGCCAGCCTTCGTGGGATTCCTGGCATATCTGAGGGGTGCCAGGCGAAAATGTCCCAATTCTCGCGCAAAAATGTGCGCAGTGCTTCATCAACCGTGGGGTCCAGCTGAGCTCCGATGGACGCTGTTTTATTGGTGTCCGTTGGGTGTACCTGAAATTTTATGATTTCGTCTGCGAGTTTGAAGGATGTGGATTTTGGCCTCTTGCCGAGGATTACATCATCCTTATCCACTATAGAACGGAGTGTGGTCAGTTCCTCTGCAGTCAGTGTCTCAACCAGTGCCTCAAGGGCGAGTGATGCTATTTTATTTTTAGCTCGAAGGGCTCTATCTGGGTCACTTACAATTGTGATCACACCGTTGGGTCCCGGCATTTTGAGCTTCATATAACCGTAATGCGGTATAGCCTGAAATCTTGTGAAGGCATCGCGCCCCAAAAGGGCATGATAGCCACTCTGGAAAGGCACGATATGGAAAAGGAGTTCTTCGGATCTCTAGTTCTCCGGAGTGCCGAATAGTACATCGAGGGCGACTCGACCTGTACAACGTGCCTCTTTCTCGGGGATAATTCCTCGAAAAGTTGTGCTGCTTTGTTCGATTCGAGATCTATCGAACTACATCTTATCCAATGTATCCTCGTAAATGAGGTTTAGGCCACTGCCGCCGTCCATTAGCACCTTGTGCAGCCTGAAGCCATCTACTATGGGGTTGAGGACCAGCGCGGCAGGTGTTCGCTCTGTGCGGGTTATCGGTTGGTCATCCTCGCCGAATGTGATCGGTATATCTGTCCATGAATTTCTTACTGCCACCTGGTGTATTTGATCGAGTTCTCAAAGAGCTCTCTTCCTCTGGCTTTTGGAGGAAACGTATCGTAGATCGTTAGGACTTCCGCGATGTTTTCGGGTGGCGTTTCTGAACGTCCTCCTCGGGGTGAGGCCGTCAGGATGGCCTCTCCGCTCTTTGCGACTTGCCTAACAACCCAGCAAGCTCGGAGGCTGTGAGTCGGGCTCGTGTTTAGCGAGGCGGAGTGTATGGGGCATGACTTGTCCAGTAGTCCATCAAGGACAGTAGCGTGTTTGTTTCTTTTCTCGGCGGGCTCGTGCTTGGCCGTCCGTCGTGGGGGTACGAGCCTTTTCCGAATTCCTCTAGGTTGTTCGGCATGGGTTGGCTCCATCCACAATTGTTGTGTTTTCCACGTGCTTTCCATGGCGCAATACTTTTGCACCAAGTCCGACAACTCGGAGAATCTTTGGATGTGGTGACGGTCGAGGGCGTTGAGAATTCCTTCGTCATGGCAATTACGTCGGAAGGTTGCCATCATCTCCTGACCGCTGCGGCCCTTCACCCTGTCCTTGTTAAGGAGGAATCTGGCCTAAAAATGATGTACCGATTCACCTGGCTGTTGTTTGATTTTCCATAAGCCCAATATGTCGTGCTCTCCTGGGTGTGGACAATGCTCGATTTGCGTGGTGGGTGGGAAAAAAATTTGTGCCCCGATAGGGAGCAAGTCCGAAGCTCTGACGGCCGTGTCTAGTGCCATTGTGGGGTCTGGCATGGCGGGTTCGGAGTGCATAGCATTGGCGAGGCCTTGCTGCACAGACCCCAGGCCACGCGCTAGATCGGCCGTAGGTCCCGAATTGTTTCTGGGATGAAGTATGGGTTCCGGACTATGAGAAGGGTCCGGACGATCGGAGACCGGGGTGTAAACCGTTCTTAACTCCGGCGGTTGAGGTGAAATAGTTCGGGTCGGGCACTCGATGGTGGCGACCAAGTGTGTCACCGGTGGGATATGAATTTCCCTGTCGTCTGTGTTGGAAATATGCCCTAGAGGCAATAATAAATTAGTTATTATTATATTTCCTTGTTCATGATAATCGTTTATTATCCATGCTATAATTGTATTGATTGGAAACTCAAATACATGTGTGGGTACATAGACAACACTGTGTCCCTAGTAAGCCTCTAGTTAACTAGCTCGTTGATCAAAGATGGTTAAGGTTTCCTAGCCATAGACATGAGATGTCATTTGATAACGGGATCACATCATTAGGAGAATGATGTGATGGACAAGACCCAAACTACGAATGTAGCATATGATCGTGTCAGTTTATTGCTATTGTTTTCTGCATGTCAAGTATCTGTTCCTATGACCATGAGATCATGCAACTCCCTGACATCGGAAGAGTACCTAGTGTGTATCAAACGTCGCAACGTAACTGGGTGACTATAAAGGTGCTCTACAGGTATCTCCGAGGGTGTCTGTTGGGTTGGCATGGATCAAGACTGGGATTTGTTACTCCGTGTGACGGAGAGGTATCTCAGGGCCCACTCGGTAATACAACATCACAATGAGCCTTGCAAGCAATATGACTAAAGTGTTAGCCACGAGATCTTGTATTACGGAACGAGTAAAGAGACTTGCCGGTAACGAGATTGAACTAGGTATAGAGATACCCACGATCGAATCTCGGGCAAGTAACATACCCAAGAACAAAGGGAACAGCATACGGGATTAACTGAATCCTTGACATAAAGGTTCGACCGATAAAGATCTTCGTAGAATATGTAGGAGCCAATATGGGCATCCAGGTCCCGCTATTGGTTATTGATCGTAGAGGTGTCTCGGTCATGTCTACATAGTTCTCGAACCCGCAAGGTCTACACACTTAACGTTTGGTGACGATTAGTATAGTTGAGTTATTTTGTTGGTGACCGAAAGTTGTTCGGAGTCCCGGATAAGATCCCGGACATGACGAGGATCTCCGGAAGAGTCCGGAGGTAAAGATTGATATATGTGTGATAATAGTGTTTTGATCTCTGGAAGGGTTCCGGAATTCACCGGAAGGGGTTCCGGATGTTTACCGAAGTGTTCGGATGCAGCAACACTTTATATGAGCCAAAGGGGTAAAGCCCACGAGGTATTGGAAAGTACAAAAGGAAGTTTTGCTGCTGCCTTAAGCGGTACTACCGCTGGTAAGGCAGTACTACCGCATAAGCGGTACTACCGCTTGGGTGAAGTGGTACTACCGCTCAAGCGGTACTACCGCTCGTGAGCGGTACTACCGCTTGTGCGCGATACTGCTGGAATCCGAGTTGGACTCTTTCCATGCGGGCCAAACCGACCTTGTGCAGGCAAAACTGACCTGGAGAAGGCTTTTACTCCAAGTTTAGACCCCAAGGCTCAACATATAAATAGAGGGGAAGGGCTAGCACACGGGACACATCAAGATTTCCCAAGCCGTGTGTCGGCAACCCTAACCCTCTAGTTCTCCCGTCATAATCTCCGTAGTGCTTGGCGAAGCCCTGCAGAGATTGTTCCGCACCACCATCACCACGCCGTCGTGCTGCCGGAACTCATCTACTACTTCATCATCGCTCGCTGGATCGAGGAGGTGAAGGCGTCATCAAGCCGTACGTGTGTTGAACACGGAGGTGCCGTCCGTTCGGCACTAGTTCGTGATCGGATCGAGGGATGACTTGCGATTTAGATCGCGGAGACGTTCGACTACATCAACCGCGTTTCTTAACGTTTCCGCTTAGCGATCTACAAGGGTCTGTAGATTCACTCTCCCTCTCGTAGATTCTCATCACCATGGATAGATCTTGTGTGTGCGTAGGAAAATTTTTGTTTCCCATGCAACGTTCCCCAACAGTGGCATCTGGGCTAGGTCTATGCGTAGATGAGATCTCAAGTAGAACACAAACGAGTTGTGGGCGTGGGTGTATACATATTGCTTGCCGTTACTAGTTGATACTTGATTCGGCGGTTTTGTGAGATGAAGCGGCCCGGACCAACATTACTCGTACGCTTACGAGAGACCGGTTCCTTCAACTGACATGTAACTTCGTTGCATAAAGATGGCTAGCGGGTGTCTGTCTCTCTCACTTTAGTTGAATCGATTTCAATGAAGAGGGTTCTTTTAGAAGATCAAAAAGCAATCACTACACCACGTTGTGGTTTTGCGTAGGTAAGAATGGTTCTTGCAAACCCGTAGCAGCCACGTAAAACTTGCAACAACAATTAGAGGACGTCTAACTTGTTTTTGCAGGGTACATTGTGATGTGATATGGCCAATTACATGATGAGATATATGTGATGTATGAGATGATCATGTGTTGTATAGAATATCACGACTTGCATGTCGATGAGTACAGCAATTGGCAGGAGCCATAGAGTTGTCTTTAATTATTTTCGCCGTTTTTTTTTTATCGCTATGAGTTAGCTATAGTCGTAGAAGCAACAGTCGGCGCGACAACCTCATGGCGACACGTTGATGGAGATCAAGATGATGGAGATCATGGTGTCATGCCGGTGACGATGGAGATCATGCCGGTGCTTTGGAGATGGAGATCAAAAGCACAAGTTCATGGCCATATCATGTCACTTATGATTTGCATGTGATGCTAATCCTTTTATGCATCTTATTTTGCTTAGGACGACGGTAGCATTATAAGGTGATCCCTCACTTAAATTTCAAGATAAAATTGTGTTCTCCCCGAGTGTGCACCGTTGCGAAAGTTCGTCGTTTCGAGACACCACGTGATGATCGGGTGTGATAGACTCTACGTTCACATACAACGGGTGCAAGCCAGTGTTGCACATGCGGAACACTCAGGTTAAACTTGACGAGCCTAGCTTGTACAGACATGGCCTCGGAACACAAGAGACCTAAAGGTCGAACATGAGTCATATAGTAGATATGATCAACATGAAGATGTTCACCATTGAAACCACCTCAACTCACGTGATGATCGGACTTGAGTTGGTGGATTTGGATCATGTTACACTCGAATGACCGGAGGGATGTCAATTTGAGTGGGAGTTTTAAGTAATATGATTAACTAAACTCATTATCTTGAACAATAGTCTAAGTTGTCTTTACTATATTTATGTTGTAGATCATGGCTCGCGCAGTAGCACCCCTGAATTTTAATGCGTTCCTAGAGAAAGCTAAGTTGAAAGATGATGGAAGTAACTTTGTGGACTGGACCCGTAATCTAAGGATTATCCTTACGGCTTCCCAGAAGGCTTATGTCCTTGATGCACCGCTTGGTGATCCACCCGCTCTAGTTGAGTCTCTAGACGTTGTGAACGCCTGGCAGGCTCGTTCTGAAGATTACGCAATAGTTCAATGTGCAATATTGTATGGCTTAGAACCGGGACTTCAAAGACGTTTTGAACGTCATGGAGCATATGAGATGTTCCAGGAGTTGAAGTTTATCTTTCAGAAGAATGCCCGGATCGAGAGATATGAGATCTCCGATAAGTTCTATGCTTGCAACATGGAGGAGAACGGGTCTATCTGTGATCACGTACTCAGAATGTCTGGGTACTCCACCCGTCTGGCTGAATTGGGGATGCCCCTTCCGCCAGAGGCTATCACTGACAGAGTTCTTCAATCATTGCCACCTAGCTACAAGAGCTTCGTGTTGAACTATAACATGCACGGGATGAACAAGTCAGTCGCCGAGCTGTTTGCGATGCTGAAAGCCGCTGAGTCTGAAATTCAGAAGGAGCATCAAGTGTTGATGGTCAATAAAACCACTAGTTTCAAGAAAAATGGCAAGGGTAAGAAGGGTAACTCCAAGAAGAGTGGCAAAGCAGTTGCTCCTGTCGTGAAGAAACCCAAGGCTGGACCCAAACCAGAAACTGTGTGCTTTCATTGCAAGGGAACTGGACACTGGAAGCGGAACTGCCCCAAGTATTTGGCTGACAAGAAGGCGGCCAACAACAAACAAGGTATATATGATATACATGTTATTGATGTGTACCTTACCAACTCTCGTTGTAGTGCCTGGGTATTTGATACCGGTGCGGTTGCTCATATTTGCAACTCAAAACAGGAACTGCGGAATAGACGGAGGCTGGCAAAGGACGAAGTGACGATGCGCGTGGGAAATGGTTCCAAGGTTGATGTGATCGCCGTCGGCACGCTCGCTCTTCGATTACCATCAGGATTAGTGATAAACCTGAATAATTGTTATTTAGTGCCTGCGTTAAGCATGAACATTATATCTGGATCTTGTTTATTGCGAGACGGTTACTCATTTAAATCAGAGAATAATGGTTGTTCTATTTATATGAGTAATATCTTTTATGGTCATGCACCCAATGTGAGGGGTTTATTCTTATTGAATCTCGATAGTAATGATACACATGTTCATAACATTGATGCCAAAAGATGTAGAATTGATAATGATAATACCACTTTCTTGTGGCACTGCCGTTTAGGTCATGTTGGCGTAAAACGCATGAGGATGCTCCATACTGATGGACTTTTGGAGTCACTTGATTTTGAATCACTTGACACATGTGAGCCATGCCTCATGGGCAAGATGACTAAAACGCCGTTCTCTGGAACAATGGAACGGGCAAGTGACTTATTGGAAATCATACATACTGATGTGTGCGGTCCGATGAGTATTGAGGCGCGCGGTGGTTATCGTTACTTTCTCACCTTCACTGATGACTTAAGTAGATATGGGTATATTTACTTAATGAAACACAAGTCTGAAACATTTGAAAAGTTCAAACAATTTCAGAGTGAAGTTGAGAATCATCGTAACAAGAAGATTAAATTCCTACGATCTGATCGTGGAGGAGAATATCTGAGTTATGAGTTTGGCAGTCACTTAAGACAGTGTGGAATTGTTTCACAATTGACACCGCCTGGAACACCACAGCGTAATGGTGTGTTCGAACGTCGTAATCGAACCTTATTGGATATGGTGCGATCTATGATGTCTCTTGCCAATTTGCCACTATCGTTTTGGGGTTATGCATTAGAGACAGCTGCATTCACTTTAAATAGGGCACCATCAAAATCCGTTGAGACGACGCCATATGAACTTTGGTTTGGCAAGAAGCCAAAGCTGTCGTTTCTTAAAGTTTGGGGATGTGATGCTTATGTCAAAAAGCTTCAGCCTGAAAAGCTGGAACCCAAAGCGGAGAAATGCGTCTTCATAGGATACCCAAAAGAGACAGTTGGGTATACCTTCTACCTCAGATCCGAAGGCAAAGTGTTTGTCGCTAAAAATGGAACGTTTCTTGAGAAAGAGTTTCTCTCGAAAGAATTGAGTGGGAGGAAGATAGAACTTGATGAGGTTGTTGAACCTTTACTTCAACCTGAAAGTAGCGCAGCGCAGAAAGATGTTTCTGTAGAGCCTACATCAGCTGAAGAGGAAGTTAATGATGATGATCATGAAGCTTTGGATCAAGTTGCTATCGAACCTCGTAGGTCGACAAGGACGCGTACTGCTCCTGAGTGGTACGGCAACCCTGTCTTAGAGGTCATGTTGTTGGACAACGATGAACCTACGAGCTATGGAGAAGCGATGATGGGCCCGGATTCCGAGAAGTGGTTAGAGGCCATGAAATCCGAGATGGGATCCATGTATGAAAACAAAGTATGGACTTTGGAAGTATTACCTAAAGGGCGTAAGGCCATTCAGAACAAATGGATCTTTAAGAGGAAGGCGGACGCGGACAGTACTGTCACCGTCTATAAAGCTCGACTTGTGGCAAAGGGTTTTTCACAAGTTCAAGGAGTTGACTACGATGAGACCTTCTCACCTGTAGCGATGCTTAAGTCCGTCAGAATCATGTTAGCAATAGCTGCCTTTTTCGATTATGAAATTTGGCAGATGGATGTCAAAACAGCGTTCCTTAACGGTTTCCTTAAGGAAGAGTTGTATATGATGCAACCAGAAGGTTTTGTCGATCCAGAGAATGCTGACAAAGTTTGCAAACTCCAGCGATCCATTTATGGACTGGTGCAAGCATCTCAGAGTTGGAATCTTCACTTTGATGAGGTGATCAAAGCGTTCGAGTTTATACAAGTTTACGGAGAAGCTTGTATTTACAAGAAAGTGAGTGGGAGCTCTATAGCGTTTCTACTATTATATGTGGATGACATATTACTGATTGGAAACAATATAGAAATGTTGGAAAGCGTGAAGGGATATTTGAACAAGAGTTTTTCAATGAAGGACCTAGGAGAAGCTGCTTTCATATTAGGCATCAAGATCTATAGAGATAGATCGAGACGCTTAATAGGACTTTCACAAAGCACATACCTTGACAAAGTTTTGAAGAAGTTCAAAATGGATCAGTCCAAGAAGGGGTTCTTGCCTGTATTGCAAGGTGTGAAGTTGAGTAAGACTCAATGCCCAGTGACTGCAGAAGATAGAGAAAAGATGAGTGTCATCCCCTATGCTTCAGCCATAGGCTCTATCATGTATGCAATGCTGTGCACAAGACCCGATGTCAGCCTTGCCATAAGTATGGTCGGAAGGTTTCAAAGTGATCCAGGAATGGAACACTGGACGGCGGTCAAGAATATCCTGAAGTACCTGAAAAGGACTAAGGACATGTTTCTCGTTTATGGAGGTGATCAAGAGCTCGTCGTAAAGGGTTACGTCGATGCAAGCTTTGACACTGATCCGGATGACTCTAAGTCACAAACCGGATACATATTTATTCTTAAATGGGGGTGCGGTTAGCTGGTACAGTTCCAAGCAAAGCGTGGTAGCTGATTCTACATGCGAAGCGGAGTACATCGCTGCCTCGGAGGCGGCGAAGGAAGGTGTCTGGATGAAGGAGTTCATGACAGATCTTGGAGTAGTGCCTAGTGCGCTTAACCCAATGACTCTGTTTTGTGATAATACTGGTGCTATTGCTCTTGCCAAGGAACCAAGATTTCACAAGAGGACCAGACACATAAAGCGACGTTTCAATTCCATCCGCGATTACGTCAAGGAGGACGACATAAATATTTGCAAAGTACACACGGATCTAAATGTTGCAGATCCGATGACTAAACCTCTTCCAAGGGCTAAACATGAACAACACCAGAACTGCATGGGTGTTCGATTCATTACAATGTGAATCACATAGTGATGTGAACTAGATTATTGACTCTAGTGCAAGTGGGAGACTGTTGGAAATATGCCCTAGAGGCAATAATAAATTAGTTATTATTATATTTCCTTGTTCATGATAATCGTTTATTATCCATGCTATAATTGTATTGATTGGAAACTCAAATACATGTGTGGGTACATAGACAACACTGTGTCCCTAGTAAGCCTCTAGTTAACTAGCTCGTTGATCAAAGATGGTTAAGGTTTCCTAGCCATAGACATGAGATGTCATTTGATAATGGGATCACATCATTAGGAGAATGATGTGATGGACAAGACCCAAACTACGAACGTAGCATATGATCGTGTCAGTTTATTGCTATTGTTTTCTGCATGTCAAGTATCTGTTCCTATGACCATGAGATCATGCAACTCCCTGACATCGGAAGAGTACCTTGTGTGTATCAAACGTCGCAATGTAACTGGGTGACTATAAAGGTGCTCTACAGGTATCTCCGAGGGTGTCTGTTGGGTTGGCATGGATCAAGACTGGGATTTGTTACTCCGTGTGACGGAGAGGTATCTCAGGGCCCACTCGGTAATACAACATCACAATGAGCCTTGCAAGCAATGTGACTAAAGTGTTAGCCACGAGATCTTGTATTACGGAACGAGTAAAGAGACTTGCCGGTAACGAGATTGAACTAGGTATAGAGATACCCACGATCGAATCTCGGGCAAGTAACATACCGAAGAACAAAGGGAACAGCATACGGGATTAACTGAATCCTTGACATAAAGGTTCGACCGATAAAGATCGTCGTAGAATATGTAGGAGCCAATATGGGCATCCAGGTCCCGCTATTGGTTATTGATCGTAGAGGTGTCTCGGTCATGTCTACATAGTTCTCGAACCCGCAAGGTCTACACACTTAACGTTTGGTGACGATTAGTATAGTTGAGTTATTTTGTTGGTGACCGAAAGTTGTTCGGAGTCCCGGATAAGATCCCGGACATGACGAGGATCTCCGGAAGAGTCCGGAGGTAAAGATTGATATATGTGTGATAATAGTGTTTTGATCTCTGGAAGGGTTCCGGAATTCACCGGAAGGGGTTCCGGATGTTTACCGAAGTGTTCGGATGCAGGAACACTTTATATGAGCCAAAGGGGTAAAGCCCACGAGGTATTGGAAAGTGCAAAAGGAAGTTTTGCTGCTGCCTTAAGCGGTACTACCGCTGGTAAGGCAGTACTACCGCATAAGCGGTACTACCGCTTGGGTGAAGTGGTACTACCGCTCAAGCGGTACTACCGCTCGTGAGCGGTACTACCGCTTGTGCGCGATACTGCTGGAATCCGAGTTGGACTCTTTCCCTGCGGGCCAAACTGACCTTGTGCAGGCAAAACTGACCTGGAGAAGGCTTTTACTCCAAGTTTAGACCCCAAGGCTCAACATATAAATAGAGGGGAAGGGCTAGCACACGGGACACATCAAGATTTCCCAAGCCGTGTGTCGGCAACCCTAACCCTCTAGTTCTCCCGTCATAATCTCCGTAGTGCTTGGCGAAGCCCTGCAGAGATTGTTCCGCACCACCATCACCACGCCGTCGTGCTGCCGGAACTCATCTACTACTTCATCATCGCTCGCTGGATCGAGGAGGTGAAGGCGTCATCAAGCCGTACGTGTGTTGAACACGGAGGTGCCGTCCGTTCGGCACTAGTTCGTGATCGGATCGAGGGATGACTTGCGATTTAGATCGCGGAGACGTTCGACTACATCAACCGCGTTTCTTAACGTTTCCGCTTAGCGATCTACAAGGGTCTGTAGATTCACTCTCCCTCTCGTAGATTCTCATCACCATGGATAGATCTTGTGTGTGCGTAGGAAAATTTTTGTTTCCCATGCAACGTTCCCCAACAGTGGCATCTGGGCTAGGTCTATGCGTAGATGAGATCTCGAGTAGAACACAAACGAGTTGTGGGCGTGGGTGTATACATATTGCTTGCCGTTACTAGTTGATACTTGATTCGGCGGTTTTGTGAGATGAAGCGGCCCGGACCAACATTACTCGTACGCTTACGAGAGACCGGTTCCTTCAACTGACATGTAACTTCGTTGCATAAAGATGGCTAGCGGGTGTCTGTCTCTCTCACTTTAGTTGAATCGATTTCAATGAAGAGGGTTCTTTTAGAAGATCAAAAAGCAATCACTACACCACGTTGTGGTTTTGCGTAGGTAAGAATGGTTCTTGCAAACCCGTAGCAGCCACGTAAAACTTGCAACAACAATTAGAGGACGTCTAACTTGTTTTTGCAGGGTACATTGTGATGTGACATGGCCAATTACATGATGAGATATATGTGATGTATGAGATGATCATGTGTTGTATAGAATATCACGACTTGCATGTCGATGAGTACAGCAATTGGCAGGAGCCATAGAGTTGTCTTTAATTATTTTCGCCGTTTTTTCTTTATCGCTATGAGTTAGCTATAGTCGTAGAAGCAACAGTCGGCGCGACAACCTCATGGCGACACGTTGATGGAGATCAAGATGATGGAGATCATGGTGTCATGCCGGTGACGATGGAGATCATGCCGGTGCTTTGGAGATGGAGATCAAAAGCACAAGTTCATGGCCATATCATGTCACTTATGATTTGCATGTGATGTTAATCCTTTTATGCATCTTATTTTGCTTAGGACGATGATAGCATTATAAGGTGATCCCTCACTTAAATTTCAAGATAAAATTGTGTTCTCCCCGAGTGTGCACCGTTGCGAAAGTTCGTCGTTTCGAGACACCACGTGATGATCGGGTGTGATAGACTCTACGTTCACATACAACGGGTGCAAGCCAGTGTTGCACATGCGGAACACTCGGGTTAAACTTGACGAGCCTAGCATGTACATACATGGCCTCGGAACACAAGAGACCTAAAGGTCGAACATGAGTCATATAGTAGATATGATCAACATGAAGATGTTCACCATTGAAACCACCTCAACTCACGTGATGATCGGACTTGAGTTGGTGGATTTGGATCATGTTACACTCGAATGACCGGAGGGATGTCAATTTGAGTGGGAGTTTTAAGTAATATGATTAACTAAACTCATTATCTTGAACAATAGTCTAAGTTGTCTTTACTATATTTATGTTGTAGATCATGGCTCGCGCAGTAGCACCCCTGAATTTTAATGTGTTCCTAGAGAAAGCTAAGTTGAAAGATGATGGAAGTAACTTTGTGGACTGGGCCCGTAATCTAAGGATTATCCTTACGGCTTCCCAGAAGGCTTATGTCCTTGATGCACGGCTTGGTGATCCACCCGCTCCAGTTGAGTCTCTAGACGTTGTGAACGCCTGGCAGGCTCGTTCTGAAGATTACTCAATAGTTCAATGTGCAATATTGTATGGCTTAGAACCGGGACTTCAAAGACGTTTTGAACGTCATGGAGCATATGAGATGTTCCAGGAGTTGAAGTTTATCTTTCAAAAGAATGCCCGGATCGAGAGATATGAGATCTCCGATAAGTTCTATGCTTGCAACATGGAGGAGAACGGGTCTATCAGTGATCACGTACTCAGAATGTCTGGGTACTCCACCCGTCTGGCTGAATTGGGGATGCCCCTTCCGCCAGAGGCTATCACTGACAGAGTTCTTCAATCATTGCCACCTAGCTACAAGAGCTTCGTGTTGAACTATAACATGCACGGGATGAACAAGTCTGTCGCCGAGCTGTTTGCGATGCTGAAAGCCGCTGAGTCTGAAATTCAGAAGGAGCATCAAGTGTTGATGGTCAATAAAACCACTAGTTTCAAGAAAAATGGCAAGGGTAAGAAGGGTAACTCCAAGAAGAGTGGCAAAGCAGTTGCTCCTGTCGTGAAGAAACCCAAGGCTGGACCCAAACCAGAAACTGTGTGCTTTCATTGCAAGGGAACTGGACACTGGAAGCGGAACTGCCCCAAGTATTTGGCTGACAAGAAGGCGGCCAACAACAAACAAGGTATATATGATATACATGTTATTGATGTGTACCTTACCAACTCTCGTTGTAGTGCCTGGGTATTTGATACTGGTGCGGTTGCTCATATTTGCAACTCAAAACAGGAACTGCGGAATAGACGGAGGCTGGCAAAGGACGAAGTGACGATGCGCGTGGGAAATGGTTCCAAGGTTGATGTGATCGCCGTCGGCACGCTCGCTCTTCGATTACCATCGGGATTAGTGATAAACCTGAATAATTGTTATTTAGTGCCTGCGTTAAGCATGAACATTATATCTGGATCTTGTTTATTGCGAGACGGTTACTCATTTAAATCAGAGAATAATGGTTGTTCTATTTATATGAGTAATATCTTTTATGGTCATGCACCCAATGTGAGGGGTTTATTCTTATTGAATCTCGATAGTAATGATACACATGTTCATAACATTGATGCCAAAAGATGTAGAATTGATAATGATAATACCACTTTCTTGTGGCACTGCCGTTTAGGTCATGTTGGCGTAAAACGCATGAGGAAGCTCCATACTGATGGACTTTTGGAGTCACTTGATTTTGAATCACTTGACACATGTGAGCCATGCCTCATGGGCAAGATGACTAAAACGCCGTTCTCTGGAACAATGGAAAGGGCAAGTGACTTATTGGAAATCATACATACTGATGTGTGCGGTCCGATAGGTATTGAGGCGCGCGGTGGTTATCGTTACTTTCTCACCTTCACTAATGACTTAAGTAGATATGGGTATATTTACTTAATGAAACACAAGTCTGAAACATTTGAAAAGTTCAAACAATTTCAGAGTGAAGTTGAGAATCATCGTAACAAGAAGATTAAATTCCTACGATCTGATCGTGGAGGAGAATATCTGAGTTATGAGTTTGGCAGTCACTTAAGACAGTGTGGAATTGTTTCACAATTGACACCGCCTGGAACACCACAGCGTAATGGTGTGTTCGAACGTCGTAATCGAACCTTATTGGATATGGTGCGATCTATGATGTCTCTTGCCAATTTGCCACTATCGTTTTGGGGTTATGCATTAGAGATAGCTGCATTCACTTTAAATAGGGCACCATCGAAATCCGTTGAGACGACGCCATATGAACTTTGGTTTGGCAAGAAGCCAAAGCTGTCGTTTCTTAAAGTTTGGGGATGTGATGCTTATGTCAAAAAGCTTCAGCCTGAAAAGCTGGAACCCAAAGCGGAGAAATGCGTCTTCATAGGATACCCAAAAGAGATAGTTGGGTATACCTTCTACCTCAGATCCGAAGGCAAAGTGTTTGTCGCTAAAAACGGAACGTTTCTTGAGAAAGAGTTTCTCTCGAAAGAATTGAGTGGGAGGAAGATAGAACTTGATGAGGTTGTTGAACCTTTACTTCAACCTGAAAGTAGCGCAGCGCAGAAAGATGTTTCTGTAGAGCCTACATCAGCTGAAGAGGAAGTTAATGATGATGATCATGAAGCTTTGGATCAAGTTGCTATCGAACCTCGTAGGTCGACAAGGACGCGTACTGCTCCTGAGTGGTACGGCAACCCTGTCTTCGAGGTCATGTTGTTGGACAACGATGAACCTACGAGCTATGGAGAAGCGATGATGGGCCCGGATTCCGAGAAGTGGTTAGAGGCCATGAAATCCGAGATGGGATCCATGTATGAAAACAAAGTATGGACTTTGGAAGTATTACCTGAAGGGCGTAAGGCCATTCAGAACAAATGGATCTTTAAGAGGAAGGCGGACGCGGACGGTACTGTCACCGTCTATAAAGCTCGACTTGTGGCAAAGGGTTTTTGACAAGTTCAAGGAGTTGACTACGATGAGACCTTCTCACCTGTAGCGATGCTTAAGTCCGTCAGAATCATGTTAGCAATAGCTGCCTTTTTCGATTATGAAATTTGGCAGATGGATGTCAAAACAGCGTTCCTTAACGGTTTCCTTAAGGAAGAGTTGTATATGATGCAACCAGAAGGTTTTGTCGATCCAGAGAATGCTGACAAAGTTTGCAAACTCCAGCGATCCATTTATGGACTGGTGCAAGCATCTCGGAGTTGGAATCTTCGCTTTGATGAGGTGATCAAAGCGTTCGAGTTTATACAAGTTTACGGAGAAGCTTGTATTTACAAGAAAGTGAGTGGGAGCTCTATAGCGTTTCTACTATTATATGTGGATGACATATTACTGATTGGAAACAATATAGAAATGTTGGAAAGCGTGAAGGGATATTTGAACAAGAGTTTTTCAATGAAGGACCTAGGAGAAGCTGCTTTCATATTAGGCATCAAGATCTATAGAGATAGATCGAGACGCTTAATAGGACTTTCACAAAGCACATACCTTGACAAAGTTTTGAAGAAGTTCAAAATGGATCAGTCCAAGAAGGGGTTCTTGCCTGTATTGCAAGGTGTGAAGTTGAGTAAGACTCAATGCCCAGTGACTGCAGAAGATAGAGAAAAGATGAGTGTCATCCCCTATGCTTCAGCCATAGGCTCTATCATGTATGCAATGTTGTGCACAAGACCCGATGTCAGCCTTGCCATAAGTATGGTCGGAAGGTTTCAAAGTGATCCAGGAATGGAACACTGGACGGCGGTCAAGAATATCCTGAAGTACCTGAAAAGGACTAAGGACATGTTTCTCGTTTATGGAGGTGATCAAGAGCTCGTCGTAAAGGGTTACGTCGATGCAAGCTTTGACACTGATCCGGATGACTCTAAGTCACAAACCGGATACATATTTATTCTTAAATGGGGGTGCGGTTAGCTGGTACAGTTCCAAGCAAAGCATGGTAGCTGATTCTACATGCGAAGCGGAGTACATCGCTGCCTCGGAGGCGGCGAAGGAAGGTGTCTGGATGAAGGAGTTCATGACAGATCTTGGAGTAGTGCCTAGTGCGCTTAACCCAATGACTCTGTTTTGTGATAATACTGGTGCTATTGCTCTTGCCAAGGAACCAAGATTTCACAAGAGGACCAGACACATAAAGCGACGTTTCAATTCCATCCGCGATTACGTCAAGGAGGACGACATAAATATTTGCAAAGTACACACGGATCTAAATGTTGCAGATCCGATGACTAAACCTCTTCCAAGGGCTAAACATGAACAACACCAGAACTGCATGGGTGTTCGATTCATTACAATGTGAATCACATAGTGATGTGAACTAGATTATTGACTCTAGTGCAAGTGGGAGACTGTTGGAAATATGCCCTAGAGGCAATAATAAATTAGTTATTATTATATTTCCTTGTTCATGATAATCGTTTATTATCCATGCTATAATTGTATTGATTGGAAACTCAAATACATGTGTGGGTACATAGACAACACTGTGTCCCTAGTAAGCCTCTAGTTAACTAGCTCGTTGATCAAAGATGGTTAAGGTTTCCTAGCCATAGACATGAGATGTCATTTGATAATGGGATCACATCATTAGGAGAATGATGTGATGGACAAGACCCAAACTACGAACGTAGCATATGATCGTGTCAGTTTATTGCTATTGTTTTCTGCATGTCAAGTATCTATTCCTATGACCATGAGATCATGCAACTCCCTGACATCGGAAGAGTACCTTGTGTGTATCAAACATCGCAACGTAACTGGGTGACTATAAAGGTGCTCTACAGGTATCTCCGAGGGTGTCTGTTGGGTTGGCATGGATCAAGACTGGGATTTGTTACTCCGTGTGACGGAGAGGTATCTCAGGGCCCACTCGGTAATACAACATCACAATGAGCCTTGCAAGCAATGTGACTAAAGTGTTAGCCACAAGATCTTGTATTACGGAACGAGTAAAGAGACTTGCCGGTACGAGATTGAACTAGGTATAGAGATACCGACGATCGAATCTCGGGCAAGTAACATACCGAAGAACAAAGGGAACAGCATACGGGATTAACTGAATCCTTGACATAAAGGTTCGACCGATAAAGATCTTCGTAGAATATGTAGGAGCCAATATGGGCATCCAGGTCCCGCTATTGGTTATTGATCGTAGAGGTGTCTCGGTCATGTCTACATAGTTCTCGAACCCGCCGGGTCTACACACTTAACGTTTGGTGACGATTAGTATAGTTGAGTTATTTTGTTGGTGACCGAAAGTTGTTCGGAGTCCTGGATAAGATCCCGGACATGACGAGGATCTCCGGAAGAGTCCGGAGGTAAAGATTGATATATGTGTGATAATAGTGTTTTGATCTTTGGAAGGGTTCCGGAATTCACCGGAAGGGGTTCCGGATGTTTACCGAAGTGTTCGGATGCAGCAACACTTTATATGAGCCAAAGGGGTAAAGCCCACGTGGTATTGGAAAGTGCAAAAGGAAGTTTTGCTGCTACCTTAAGCGGTACTACCGCTGGTAAGGCAGTACTACCGCTTGGGTGAAGCGGTACTACCGCTCGTGAGCGGTACTACCGCTTGTGCGCGATACTGCTAGAATCCGAGTTGGACTATTTCCCTGCGGGCCAAACCGACCTTGTGCGGGCAAAACCGACCTGGAGGAGGCTTTTACTCCAAGTTTAGACCCCAAGGCTCAACATATAAATAGAGGGGAAGGGCTAGCACACGGGACACATCAAGATTTCCCAAGCCGTGTGTCGGCAACCCTAACCCTCTAGTTCTCCCGTCATAATCTCCGTAGTGCTTGGTGAAGCCCTGCAGAGATTGTTCCGCACCACCATCACCACGCCGTCGTGCTGCCGGAACTCATCTACTACTTCATCATCGCTCGCTGGATCGAGGAGGTGAAGGCGTCATCAAGCCGTACGTGTGTTGAACGCGGAGGTGCCATCCGTTCGGCACTAGTTCGTGATCGGATCGAGGGATGACTTGCGATTTGGATCGCGGAGACGTTCGACTACATCAACCGCGTTTCTTAACGCTTCCGCTTAGCGATCTACAAGGGTATGTAGATTCACTCTCCCTCTCGTAGATGCTCATCACCATGGATAGATCTTGTGTGTGCGTAGGAAAATTTTTGTTTCCCATGCAACGTTCCCCAACAGTCTGGCCTAAGCCCAATCTGGTCATAGACCGAGGGTTGGCCATCGGTCATGCCCAGGGCTTGAATCCGACCGAGCAACTCATTCAACGATGAGACTTCGGCGGAGCTCGCGCTACACGCGTACCTGGGGTCAGTTTGTGGCGCCGTTGCCCTGGGGTCGTTCGAGGACGCATTCGGGCTATGCGCAGTTGGGGCCGATTCGAACATATCGACTAGGTTAGGCTTCAAGGCCCGACCGGGGACAGAGGCCACCCCGTGATGGGATCCACCGCTCCTGAAGTCAAGGCTCGGGACTCATGGGCTCTTCAAGGAGAGCAGAGAGCTTTGTCAAAACAAGATCTCCCCGGGAGTCGGCGATGAACTCTAGGTTCCCGAACCTGACCCTCTTGATCGGAGGCGAAACTTCCGACCTGGCCTAGGCGGCCGGTGGGATCGGCATGCAATACAATGCTTCCGAAAGTGAAGATCTGACCAGGGACGAAGATGTCCCTATTGCAAACTTCACCACTGAGGATTAGGCGAGCCATTGATCTTTTGGCGATTCACAGCGGAACTCTCAATGAAAGCACCAATGTCGGTGTCAAAACCGGCGGATCTCGGGTAGGGGGTCCCGAGCTGTGGATCTAGGACCGATGGTTAACAGGGGACGAAGGAGGCGATGTTTACCCAGGTTCGGGCCCTCTTAAGGAGGTAAAACCCCATGTCCTGCTTGATTATATTGATGAGTATGATGATTACAGAGTTGATCTACCTCGAGATCAAATAAGCTAAACCCGAGATGAGTTGACTTGTCCTCTATGTACTAAGCCCCCTAGTTTATATAGACACCAGGGGGACCTAGGGTTACATGCAATAAGTTTCCATCCAGACGTGGATACACCCATCCTCTCTTCCAAACTTGGAGGACACACCAGGTCTTCGGAGCCGTCCTTCTTGAGCATAGGGTTGCTGTGTAATTCGGCCTTCCATGGCCACAGAGCGGACCACCAAGCCGGCCCACGGGGCATAAGCCAACGGCCCGACGACCCCTTAGTCCCGGACTCCCCCAGCAGGGGATGAACTAATCGAATTGTATAAAACAGAAATTACACGTTGAAGCAAAGAAACAGAAGTCATGCTTAATTACGAAAAAACACTTGTCATCGTTGCGTACGGTAGAAACATCGAAGGTCTCGTCAAGCTTGATGGTGAATAACCTGCCGTCTCGCAGGTGAGGCCTGTCGCACAGACCGTAATCTTTGCCGCAGAGTTCACACTCAGGGATCCTATCGTCGTCAAACATTTCCTGTGTTCATGATTCAAAGATTAAAAATCGACGGCAATTATACAAGGAACTATTCAACATGCATGGGTTGAGTTTCGATCTGTCGAGGCTTCCTTGAAAAACTCTCATATGGCATGGTGTATATGGTGCACACACTCTCACACTGATATGGTGGTGTATGTTGGTGGACACTCCCTCACACCAATATTTCGACCGTCGGTGATGGCCGCACCTCTTCTTCTCTCCTTGCGCATTATACCGAGGTATATATCGCAAGAAGAGAAGAAGAGGAAGCGACCCCCACGGCAACAGTAGGTATTCCTCCATCAAGAACATACTGAAAGTCACACAAGGAGCTTCGACAGACCGAAAGTCACCTAAATCATAAGTCAAATAACATTACATAAAAAATGGCCATTGCTAAAATGCATCCATCTAACCATCTAAATGCATTCATTCATCTAAGTGCACACATTCATCTAACCATCTAAATGCATTCATTCATAACCATCTAAATGCATCAAGGTTACATACACAAGTGCAAAACTGATGGCTACATAAAACATAAGAAAATTTATAGCATTTTGTATGCAAAAAGCCCACAAACAGCCAACCACCGCTCATTCGCACCTGTTTCGCTTGACATCAACAGTGGCAATCCGTTTTGTATAACTCACCTATTTGTATAGAATGAAACCCGAAGATAAAAATGAGCATGTGGAGTTTTTCGTTTAGTATATGATCCACTAATTGTCTGATTGCAGTTAGCAATATCACTGCTCTAGGTGTATCTCGCTACCTTTGGATCCTAACTGAATGCCAGTTTTATGCTACCATAGATCTCATACTTGCCATAAGAATTGAGGTGTGGCAAAATTGCCACATTACCTTTCTAAGATTTGATGCCTTGGCACAAAGATTTATCATTCAGGATGTCACAATGAATTGAAGAGTGTTGAATGGGAATGATGTGGGAAATTTAGTTTGTTACAGTAGACCATATAATAATGTGTGAAAGAGAAGTGCAAAGATAGAATAGCTTATAATATGGTGCAGAGGGAGCATGTTATACATTGTCAGTTTTAATTACTTAGGAAAAATCTGTGGAGTTGGGTAGTTGTTAGTGAGTGCTCCTCAAATTTGCTTTTGTTTTTTATACAACTTCAAGACTGTATGCTAAGGGGTGTGTGTGTAGTGTGTCGTATATCAAATCGGTTGGCTGTTGAATAATGCATGTTGCATCCATGCCGTTTGTGCTTAGGTTCAATAAAATTAGACTAATATGAATCTCCCATTCCTAGTGATCGTTAAATGTGGCAATGTGTTGAGGTGGACTGCTCTCGAGACCGACACTCGAACTAGGCGACTAGGAATGTCAGATTACCGTGTTAAGTTTGAGATCGTGTTTGGTTCATCTTTCCTAATGTAAGGGGCCTGGAATCATATCGCCGAGGCAACGGTAACAGAATGAAAAAATGCTAAATTTGTTTGGTTCAGATTAGTAACGCTTTTGGTTGTGGAAACTGAAGAATGCTGTCAGAATAGACAATTACTATTATTGTTTTTAACAGGCAGTCTGTACATCAATAGAAATCAAAATTCTGGTGAACTTGGCCCTTAGCTGATGGTTGGCTGTTGGAAATTTTCTTGAACCTAAGCATGAACGGCATGGATGCAAGATGCATTATTCAACAGCCAACCGATTTGATATACGACACACTACACACACACCCCTTATCATAGTTAGATGGCAACATAACTCGCCCACAGCAGCAGGGGGAGAGTGGGAGAGAGGAGGGAGGGAGAGCTACCGCTGCGTACGATGGCAGGGACGGGGAGGGCCGGGACGGGGGAGGGCCGCCGCGTGGGGAGGGCCAGGACGACGAGGTACGCGTGGGGAGGGCCGGGACGGGGAGGGACGCGTGGGGAGGGCCGGGACGGGGAGGGACGCGTGGGGAGGGCCGGGATGCGGGAGCGACGCGGCCGGGATGCCGGACGGGGAGCGCGGCCGGGATGCGAGAGGGAGAGAGTGAGGAGTGATGGGCGCGGCCGGGGAAGAAGCAGCGGATCGATAATGTATGACTTAGCAGTAGCGCGTTTAGGGTATACGCGCTACTGCTAAGTTGGACGAGGAGAGGTGGGCCTGGCTAGCCACAGTAGTAGCGCCGGCCCAAGAAAAGCGCTACTGCTAAACCCATTAGCAGTAGCGCTTTTCTTGGGCCGACGCTACAACTATGGCTAACCCATGAGCGAACGGTGTACCGCACCTATTAATAGCCCCCCCTACAACTTCCCGCGCTACTGCTACCTATTACCAGTAGCGTGTTTTATGCCAGTGCTACTACTAGTTAACAGTAGCGCCTGTTATTTACCCAACGCTACTGGTAATATTCTACCAATAAGCTTTTCCCTAGTAGTGAATGCGGACAAGACCAGAGACATCTACGAAACAATTTTATGTCACACATACGGGACGTTAATTCAAAGCTCTTCCATTGATCTCCACAACAAATACAGTGTGGGTTGCAAGGCCTATGCCTCAATCCATACCTTAACGAGCTACTCACACATGAAGATCATATCGCGATAAAAAAACATTGAAGACATCTTTGAGGATAGATTGATTGCAAATATGTCTTACAATGGTTGCCTGGTGCGATGCATGCATAGAAGTATGAACTAGGTGGAGATGAACTATGATGGTGGTGATGCTGGCTATGGAGATGAGATGGCGGCGGCTAGGGTTGATGAAGGGGATGAATATGGCTCTGTTGTGGACGAATCCCTCGATGCTCGATGTTCAGTTGACATTTCGGCTGGGTCCCCTTTATAAAAGTTCTGCAGGTGGACGAGCTGCCTCGGTTTCCACACCATACGACCGCTCATTAGAGCAGTTGCGGTCGTATGGAACACCGTCTTTTGCTCTGGTGCCTCTGGTGCGTCTCCTGTTGATTTCCTCTATCTCCTCCTTTACACCTTTCCATCTATTGACTTGATTTAGTCGATTTGTAGCCCATTTCCTGTAGATTCAACAAAAGAGAGAATTTTGTGGAATCCTTTGCATTCATTAGTCATTAGTACCAATATCGGAGCGAATATCTCGATTTAGAGAAATTCCTCGGTTTAAACAAAGGTGAAATGAGTGTAAAAATATCACTCATTATCGGCCTCCCTGAAGGGTTTTCCGGAGGTAGATCAAACATAAACCTTGGGATCGCATGTATGTTCTAGTTGTTGTTGCAAGTCATCTGATCCGAAATACAGGCTTGGTCTGAGGACACATAATCTTCGCCCTGCAGCTGCTATGACACCGGTGCTTGAGTGTTGATCATCTGTGATTCCTCATCCGAATCCAGTGTTATGGCTGAGAAAACGCCTATGGGGTTTAGGTATTCAGGATTGATGTCCCGTCGAGGGTTTGGAGCTTCATTTTCCTCGAGTGCTTTGGTTGAATCAAGGTTTGGATGTTCTGGCGTAGTAGCTACAACAGAATAGATCTGATCATTGAATTATGATTGCCATCAAACTGCTTTGACCACACAGCGGGACCTATATGGGCTACCAATGATGGAGCTAAATCTGACGGATCTCGGGTAGGGGCTCCCGAGCTGGTTTTCTTAGCTTGATGGTAACAGGCCGGACGAGACCATAGTTTTAAATAGCGTGCTATGCCTCTTAGCTGCGGACCTCTTCTAAACACCATAGCGTGTTATTTAAGATGTTTGTTCATGTTCGAGCAAAGTCCCTTAGCGCAAGATCTATTCTAAACGCTACAGGGTGCTATAGCGGAGCTATAACGCGCTATTAAAAACCATGAACGAGACACACAATGTTTACCTGGGTTTGAGCCCTCTCAAAGAGGTAAAACCCTACGTCTTGATTATGTTGTATTGACTGAGTACAAAGTACAAGATGATCTACCTCAAGATCGTATGTATGAATCCAACTTAACCTAATCCTACATACTAAACCCCATGACACATATGGACCGGGGGAACCTATGGTTACAAGAAGGTCAATACATCTGGGAATAAGCTTTTCGATGAATTGAACATGTCTTGAAGTGTGCACCAAGTGTTCATAGGATTCCATCTTGAGTACCCCGGGGGAGCATGATAAACATGTACGATTCTTCAGTTGTCTGGGGGTCCTCGGCCCTGTCTATGACTGGCCGGCTGACACTGCTAGCACCCTTTAGTCCGGGACACCGTCAGTTGGTCTATGCGCCAATGGTGCAATGAGTCATCTAGTATTATAACACGTGAAGGTAAAGGACCAAAGTAAACCACAAGTAAGAGCTAGGGTCAGGGATACCTGAAGCTCCAGAGACCAGGATGTATGTCAATGTTCACATCCTTGGAGAGAAGAAAATCACTAATGGAGGGGTGGATGTTACCACAAAGGTAAAACAACACAACGAAGACTCACCCTATTCTCCTTGAGATATCATAAGAATGCGATTCTCAAACACTAGTGGTAGACCTTGAGGCAGCTTCCAAACCTTCACAAGCTTTTTGGGGTAATCACAAGTTGATTTCTCTTTGAAGAACTCCTACCACCTAGAAGTCTCCAACGTAAAAGAGTAACAAGACCAAAGGAAAAAGGTTTAAGACTTTTTCAAATCATGAAACACTTTGGTCAAAAGAGGGGGGGGAGTGGATCTAACAATTGGTGGAATTTCTCCCAAGAACTCTCAAGAATCTCTCTGGGATCTAGGATTTGGCATGGGAGAGAGTGAGAGGGAGCACTTGGTGTTCATGGGTATGTTTGAGTTAAGTGGTCAATTCTTTCACAAGGTGGAAGAGGGATACATATAGTGGCTCAAGAAAACAACAGTTGGGAAAGCATATTGTGTCAGTCGGATGTCTGGGACACAACCTAGGCGTACAACCCCTATGATATTTTAACGTCCGGTGCATTATCAAAGAGAATTGTAGAGATCACAAAAACATCTGGGTAGCAACCGGACAGGTCGACGAATCCCCATATGACCAGAATGGAGGCCAGATAGATCGGCTAGAAGAGATAGCCTACTGATGTTTGATGCGGGGTATCCGGACGTCAGGAGAATATCTGGTACTCCCACACCTAGCTAGGGTGCCCCCGGTGCTCCAAACTCGGTAGAATATTTTTATAGGTTCGAAAAATTCTGGAAAAAAATTCAGCACATTGACACAACAACAACAAAAATGTATGTTGTCAAAAAAATTCAAATCATAATTCGAAACATTGCTCGAGATACAACAAAGACAAAATTGTCATCAATGTGATACTGGGCCAAATCTAAAGCCAACTTATGTTGTGTACTATTTACTGTCGAATTTGTCATTTTTGTTTCTCAAGCTATGTTTTGAACTTTTATTTCAAATTTTATGACAAGATACATTGATGTTATGTCAATGCGCTGGATTTTTTCAGAATTTTTTGAACATTTAAAAATGTGCTACCGAGTTTAGAGCACCGGGAGCACCCTAGGGGTTGGGACTACCTGATATTCTCCCTCCGGAAGTCCTACCGACAGCCCGTACGAAACATGTTCTCGGTTAAGTTGTTCAGACAACATGTCTGGGCTGCTCCCGAATGTCCGGAACGGATCTTGGATAGGTCAAGCTTGGGGGGCAAAACCTTCTGTTGTCTAACGGCCATAGTCGGGCAACCGGATAGTAACCCGAATAGTTTGATGGGTTTTGACAATATGGCTTTATAGAGAATGTATTGGTTAACATCTTTGTCATCGTGCTTTTGGTACGCATGTGAGTGAAATGACGCTAGGAAGACATGGACTTGAGAAAACCTATCACAACCCCCTTTGATCCTCCTCTTAAGAGTGCAGGATCCCTAAAACTCAAGACATAAACAAGAAAAGCTATGCATCTTATCTTACTTCACCATGCTTGAGTCAAATTCATTTTGGTGAGTCCATAATACACACACACACGGTTGCCACAAGGACTAAAAATCTATGTATACACATAACAAACATAATTGGTCCTCTACATGTATATTGTCATTAACATCAAAATGTGATGAAAGACATGATTGCACTTTCACCACATCATTTTTACACATAGTGTTAATACAATTATCAATTGTCGAATTCGACGTATAGACAAACCTAACACAAAAAAACAACACGAGTTATTAGTTCTAGTGGCTGAATACAAAAGACATACATTTTCATGGACTATACAGATATCATGTTTCAATCGCAAATAATGTTCTAAAATATGAACGTGGCCATGCTATAATGTCTAATTTTGACACTATGGCAGTAATTTTCGAGTAATCTCATCTAAAAACTGAGGACAACTTTTTAAAAAATGGCTTATCTTGATTTTTTTATGACATTTACTCACATGCCGCCGAAAGTTAGTGACTAGAACGACCGCATGCGAAAGGAATCAACAACAGAGTGGCTATGTATGGACAAAACCGGCTCGAATAATAATCTGTGTCGGTCACTGATTGGGTTGGCCATATAATTAATAGTAGAAACACATTAGTGGATAAACACAAAAGCCACATGTATCGAACATGCAGAAGAAACATTTCACTACTATTTAAAAAAAATGTCATGGTAAAAATATAGACTAAAAGCCGGCAAAAAGAATCAAACAAACCCAAAGCAAACCCACCGAAAAACCAAATATGCACGTAGATATCTCGGTCAAGAGGACCTCATCACACCCCAAAGCGTGAACTGGGACCTCCTGTCATGGAACACTGTCCCTGGTAAGGCATATCAGCACCTCAAAAAATAGTATATTCGAGCGGAGAGAAACTCCAAAGGTGAAAAAAAAGGAAAAAAAACAGAATCTCATCCTCATGCGCCATATACCCAACCCTAAAAACCTAGCGGCAACATGGAAGGACCAGAGAGGCATCTGGCCTATATAAGGCCGGCGCTGCACGCCTCCCTGGTGTGGTATACAACCAGATCGAGCGGTTGAAGAAGACGACAATAGGATAGCCCTCCCAGATCTGGCCTGCTGCCGGACCGACTGGCGCCGTGCCGACGAGGCGACGACGAAGGCGTATGTGTACATGGGTTTGATCTCGATCTCTCTCTTCGCTTCCGCCCCCCCCCCCCCCCCCCCCCCCCTCTCTCTCTGCGTGTCGAACGTATGCTGTGTTCGATGGGATCGGTCGGGGCCTACGGTGGGGGTTGATGATGGTGTGAATGGCTGACAGAAGAGAGTGAGCACACAGCGGCAGACTACGTCTGATAAAGACGACGGATGGATGCAGAGGGAGATATAGACGCAGCTGCTGTTGCGTGCTCACCCTCTCTCTGTCAGCTCTCTCTCCGCCTTGGAACTTTGTTCCGCCATCAATCTATCCATGCATCTCCCCTTGCCGTTCCCATCACTTCGCAGCCATCTTTGCCTGCATCGACTGTCGAGAAGAGCCAGGATGAGGCTTTGTCTTGCTTGCTGTGTCCCCACATGAGCCCTATCTTGTCCGGATTCCGACGGCCTAGCCCCCTGCTCCTTGGAATAAGGTACGCTGTGCGCATGCACGCCATGGATTCTTGCGCCGGCCGCCACGAATTCCTATTCCTTTTCCCCTCTTCGGGGTTCTCTCTCTCTCCTGGCCGTCTTTGCTTCTTCCAGGATTAGCTATCGCCTTGGGGGAAGGGGGGCGCGTGTTTATTCGATTAACGCAGGTGCTGTTATTTTGCTCGACTCCCCAGGTGTGCTTAACGGAAAGCACTGTTTGACTAGTCCTTGCCATGTCCTTCTCCCTTCTCCTCCTCCTCATCATCATCTTCTTCCTCCAGTACTCCTCCCCCGCTCTCTTTGTTGCTGTTTTCAACTCTTTTTAGGATCACGAAATTTCCATGGTTTTTCTCAATGTTTTAAATAGCGGGCTATGGCAAATAGCGACGGACCTCCAAAAAGGCTATAGCGGAGCTATAGCGGGCTATAGCGTGCATTTTGTACATGAGACCATTTAGCGGCACCCTGCTGAAAAGGCTATAGCAAGGCTATAGCGGGGCTATAGCGGGCTATTTAAAACTATGGTTTTTCTCCCCCTTTTGTTTCCTCGTCTCATGTGCTGCTGTGAGAGGCAGGCAGGAAGGCTGCAGCTATGGTAGCGGCGGCAGATCTACAATACTTGGCTGCAAGTGGAAAGCTGGCACATAGCCGATGGCGACGGCGCCTCCCAGATCTGTGGGAACGTTCGGTGAGTCCACGTTTCTCCTTAATTTGAGTCTCTATAAAGTGGCCATGCCTCCTCGTACATGGTCTATTAGTGGTATGACCATGTGAGCTGTTTGCTTTTCTGTATTATTCCTGATGGTTTTGCCTCTAATGGCGATTCTTCATCTCATGAACTTGCCTGTGATGTGAACTAGAAACGTATATCCTGCCGTTTAGCTTCTGCAGCTTTTTATTCAGCCATGTTTTGGTCTTTTAATTCCTGGCTGTACGTTCTCCATGTAAGAAACTGCAAACGAACAGCCAACACAGTCAACCCCATGGTCGTTTCTTTCATTGTATGCATCGTATGTAGAGCTTGGTTAACTTTTGAGGAGACCTTCTTGGAGATCCGTAGGTGTATGGTTTCTGATAAATCTCGCAGTTTCTTCTAGCTCCACATAAAATTGCTATTTTTCCTGGAAATCATTTTTTTTTCTTAGGTGAATCTCAACAGAACTTAACTACTGCGAACACTTCTAAATTTGGCCATATGTGTTTTGTTCCTCACACAAGCTATATACGCAACATTATCAACTTATAGGCATGTTTTTTTTTACTGCTGGTTTCTCAGCAATTTATTTATCTTTATATTTGGCACTATCATGACCCCTTCGGCTCTCTTCCCACCAAACCGACGACTGTGTAGTGGTGATCTCATTCCTTAATTACGCATGGATCGAGTTACTTAATTTCTAGCAAGCAGCAGAATACATCAGTTGTTTGGTTACCTGATCATGTAATGCATGGATTGCCTGGTATAACCTATTTGGTTACCTGATCATGTAATGGATCTTTTTAATAGTATATGACTAATTTGGATATAATACATGTGCAGAGAGCACAAGACTTTTCAGTTTTCACTTTGGAAATACTGTTCCTGGATAACGTTCAAATGGAGCTTCTTATGAATGGCCTAAAGTAAAATTTTATGTTGTATGTTTAGAACGGAAGAATGCTTCTGGGTTTATCTGTATTCTGTAATGACAACTTCTGTACTCTATTGTACATAGTACTAAGAACTAGTGCTGGTCATCCTAATTAACCCATAATGACCATCTCTCTATTCTGACTGTTCTTTTTTGACATCCATCGTTAGAACAACAGATGCATGCTGCCTTCCGGGAGATGAAGTGGCTGCATGGCGGCATGCTAGTCGTTTGCTACTTTCAGGTGTGCCTTTTGTAGCCTTATCTCAAATAATTTTATTAATGCCACATTGAAGTTACATTTGTGTTGAGATTGAATTTGGTGGATCATGCTAACCCTTCTATATCTCTTAAAAAGTAAAAATCTGTATAATAAATATAGAGTTAGATATCATATAGTTACGCATGTCATGGACTTGACAACACCTTAATTAGGTATTAAAGGCATCATTGCATTTGTGCTCTCTATATTAAATATTTGACAACTATACAAGAGTCAAGTACAATAAATCATATGTGTATATTACTCAAAAGAGTCACAGCAAGCTGTGTTACAGAGTTACATAGGCACAGAACATCGTGCAGAGAGGAAAGACCGCCACGAGGAGGCGGCCTCCTTGTCACCGGTCAAGGTCTGAAAGGATTAGTTTACATGTAGAGGTAGAACGTCTATCAAGAGATCTGAACAGTTTATCATTCCTCGCCTCCCATATCTTCCACAGGATCGTGAGAAGCACAAAGGACCAGACGGGGCCCTATGTGACCGGTGGGAGTTGGGCATCCCAAAGGTCACCGATGGCAGGGGAGGTCGGTGTGATGCTGAGGCGCTGCCATATGCGGGCCGCATATGGGCATGAGATGAAGAGGTGACTGGCGTCTTCTGGCAGAGCCTGACATCGCGGGCATACCGGGTCTGTGATGATATGCTTGTGGACGAGGTTGGCACGCGTATTTAGTCTGTCCCAGAAGAGGAGCCATGCGAAGATCTTGATCTTGTTTGGCACTTGCGAGCGCCAAATGAGGGGGGGCGTTTAAGTCGTTGTCCAGCTCTCGTAGAAGAACGACATAGGCTTCTTTGGTGGAGAAGCGGCTGCCCCCCAGAAGAAAGCGTTCATCCTGTTCTGGCGAAGGCATGAAGTCCTGCAACAAAGACAAGAGCGAAACCAATTCTTGTGTGGCCACAAAGGTTAGACGATTTCTCAGGTTTGAGTCTAAACCGAAACGCATGATATTTGCCACCCTAACTAGTGGAACATGGGAGTGGGAGAATAGGTTCGGGAAGGTGTAGGCGACCGGTAATTGTGTTAGCCAAGTATCAAGCCAGAAATAGGTTGAAGTTCCATTGTTGGTGAGGACAAAGGTTATTTTATGGAGTGTAGGCATTTGAAGGTTGATTGTTTTGCAAAGGTAGGATTGGTTGGAAGCTGGAGCTACGAAGGCATTAGGGTGCTGTAAGGTAAGCCAATCTTGCCAAGGGGTGTCTGAGGGTAGTAGAGACTTGGCAGCAAATTTCAAGAGCAAACGTTTATTTTGAACATGCAGGTTTTTTATGCCTAAACCACCAAAAAAAATCGGTTTACAAACGTTTTTCCAAGCAATTAAGCACTGAGCACCAGAGCAAGTGTCCTCTGCCGTCCAAAAGAAAGCGCGGCGAATAGCATCAATTGTTTTTAGAAATTTTTTGGGGATAAGGAAGACGGACATGTAGTAAGTTAGGATAGAGCCGAGGACCGAAGTGATGAGTATGAGCCTGTCCCCTTTTGAGAGAAGTTTGGCACGCCAGCCTGATAGGAATTTTTTGCATCTTTCGAAGACAGGGAGAAAGGCGTTAGGTGGTGGTCGGGTGGGAGAGAGAGGCAGCCCGAGGTATGTTTGGGGGAAAGAAACGGTGGAGCAGTCGAGGATGGACGCAATGGCATTTGAGGTGTGCTGATCGGTGTGAAGTGTTGCGAGGGTCGTTTTGGAGAAATTGATAGAGAGACCGCTGGCATGTGCGAAGTCGTCTAGGATTTTTTTTAGCACGGAAGCGGCCGGAGCAGAGGCGGCGGCAACGATTAGTGTGTCATCTGCATATTGAAGGACTGTTGGTGGGAGATGAGAGAAAAATGGATGGTGAAGGGATGTAGGTTCTTTGTTCTGCAAGATTAGTTGATGTAGGAGGTCTGCGACAATTATGAAGAGATAGGGGGATATAGGGTTGCCTTGACGGAGGCCATTTTTGCAGGTGATCCAGCTGCCTGGAAGGCCATTGAGAAGTATCGCAGTTTTTCCAGTGGTGAGGATGTTTTGAATCCAATTTCTAAATTTATCAGAGAAGCCCCTGATTGCTAATATTTTGTCCAGAGATGTCCAAGATATGGAGTCGAAAGCTTTCCTGAAGTCTAGTTTGATGATCATAGTGGGGAGTTTTCTAGTGTGGCAAGAGTTTGTGAGGTCAGCAGCGAAGACAAAGTTTTCCGCTATGTTCCTGCCGGAGATGAAGCCAGTCTGGTTGCCGTGAACAAGGAGGGGTATGAGCGGCTTAATACTTAATACGGTTAGTGAGAAGTTTTGCGACAGCCTTGATGGGGCAATTTTGCAACGATATTGGTCTAAAGGCATCAGGCGAGACTACCGATTCTTTTTTTGGTAGGAGAACTATGTGGGCTCGGTTGATCCGTTCGGTGTCACAGAGACCAAGATGAAAATCATTGAAGAGGTTGAGGATATGAGTTTTGATAGTGAGCCAGAATTTTCTATAAAAGAAAGGTCCGAAACCATCCGGTCCAGGGCTGGCAATTGGGTTCATGTGGAAAAAAGCGTCTTTTATTTCTTCCTCTGAAAAAGGGGCATCCAGGGAGTGAAGAGGTGATAGGGGCAGAGGATAGTAGTCGTGTGGATTGAAATTCCATGAGGTTGGAGTGGGCGTTCCGAGTAAATTTGAGAAGAAATCTTTTAGGATAGAAGCTTTCTTGACATTATTTGTTTGAGCATTTATTGCTTTTGCATTTAATCGCTTGTTGGAAGACCCATCTGCTTCCGGCATTGCATGTGGGTATAGTCACTCTAGCTGCAGTTATGATCTTCAAACCATCAATTGACCCTAGTAACAATCCAATACACAGATCAACTCTGAAACCCAATCCATTTTATTAAGCTTGCATGCTACACCTCTGAGAGTTTCAGCAAAAAACAACTCCAGGTCAGAGTAGCTAGCCAAACACAATATAGATTATAAGCAAACAAGAACGGAAATTATATAAATAAGCTAGAGTGCCTAAAGATGTATAGCTCTAGAACACCGGCTAGCATTAGAGCGGAAATTATATAAATAAGCTAGAGTTTCAGCAAAAATCATCAGTGATAAAAATATAATGAACGTATACTTATACAGATTAGACGAACAAATAAAGCACCTGGTCTGTTTTCCTCATAAGAAATTGTCATCCATGCCCTGCAACAATCTCACATTCTGCATCACTTGAATAAATTCAGCATCACAAAGGATTCCTTTGTAAAATTTGGATCCACAACAGGTAGACACACTTGAAATCTGAATATGAAGCTCCTTGCAATGGTTTACTAAAAGGAAAATCGCATGAGTATGAGGTACACCGAACTGAAAACTGAAAATGAAGCAGGCCATCCATGGTGTTTCATGAAACCAGATTCCTTCGCTTGATCTTGCATGTTCTTGAGAAAAAATATAGAGTATGAGGTACACCATACTTGTGGCTTGATGTTAAGTGTTAAGGTGAAAAAAACTGACAAAGTTCGCCATCTTGGTGGCGAGGGCCCCAACTTGGTGGTGGTGGCAGCCCGCTCTCGTATCCGTGGGGTAGCAGCCGACCCGCGCGCGTTCGTGTGGCAGATTAAGGAGCACCGGGTGGCCGGACCAAGGATTTGGATTTCGTCCGAAAAAAAAAGAATTCCCGAAATTCGTCAGTTTCGTTTTGGCCCGGTATTAGTTCTATCCCGTCCAAAAAATTCGGCCTTATTTGAATGTTCAGCGCGGCCCATGGTCAAAAATAGCCCACCGACGTACTCCCAGTGTATAAAAACTGCAACCCAGCGTTTCTAACCCTAGCGTTAGTTTTCTTTCCCATCTCCACTCCTGTAGTGCGGCGGCTGCAGCCAACCCAACCCGAGAGGGAGACGAGCAGGGCTGCCTCCGCCCAGCTTCCTGCCGTCCTCTTCCTCCTCCAGCGCTCACCCAACCTCCTCCTCCAACGCTCCACGCCGCCCAGCCTCTTCCTCAACGCTCCACTTCATGAAGCACACCTCCCTGCTCTTTTCTTTCCAAGAAGGGTGAAAGTTGGGGCGCTTAGATCGCCCGTGCACTTTTTTGTTGTTCAAATTTGGTTTATAATGTTTGGATGCATGGATTGTATGATATTTTGGTAAAGATTCTGCTAAAAAATTGTATTTGGGCAAATTCTGTCTAGTTTTGGCCAAATTTCATTTAAATTAAAAAAAAATTGCTTGTCATTTTTGCCTGGAATTTTTCGAAAATTTTCCGAAAAACCGAATTTCGCCCGTTTCGCCCAGGTCCGGTAAAATATGCAAAACGAAATCCAAAACCTTGAGAGATTTGAGCTCGCATCCATGAGGCAGAAGAGGAGAGTGGCCAAAAGCGACGGCGATCTGTGCTCGCGTCCCTGGGCAAGAAGAAGTGGGGTGGCAGGCAGGACGTCGGTAGATGAGGAGCAGTGGGCGGCGATGTTGGTCTTGTACAGGTGTTCGTGTGGCAGAAAAGGAAGAGCGGCGGGGCGGCGATGGTGACGGAGCAAAGGTGACAGAGATCGGCTCTAGCAGAGGAAGAGTGGTGGGCGGGACAGTGGCCCTATGCTAGCGACGGGGGCGGGCTACGAGGGCAGAAGGTGTGCTAGGCTGTTTCTTTGTTTGTGGAGGTGCGCATGCAGTTAGTTTGATGGTGACGAGGAGTACGGGGGATTAGACGGATTGATTAGTGTAGGGGAACGCAACAGAAAACAAAAAAATCGGAACTGCGAGCACGCCCAGGATCACTACGGAGATGCATACAAGGTTTTGATCTGATCATTACCGACTCGTAGCGCAGCGGAAATAGAGTCGATGAAGATCGGTGGTGCAGATCCCCGCAGTTAGGATTTACAACCTTCCAACCACGATGATGTATTCCCTCGTCGGACAGCCCTTCGGGAGGCGGTCGGACAGTCCCTCGGACAATGTCACGGACAGCCCTTCGGGAAGACCCTCGAAGCTCGAACGGTAACTCGGCCAGCCCTCCGGGAGGACCCTCGAACGGCCCCTTGGGCAAAAGATCGAACCTACGACCTCTCTACGGGGTTGCACACATACGGTGTCAGCTATCCGGCAGGACTTTGCCGTCCAGAACTAGTTCCTGCCGGAACCCAGACAACCTTTCGGCTCTATGAAACTATTTCGCGGGGAGGGAGAGAAAAGGCCAGATCATGCATGGAATTTGTATGTGAGAAAGAGTGAGTGTGGAGAGTGCATCTCCACCTCTATTTATAGGAAAAACCCAAGGGGTAGGGTGGCACTTGAAATACCCAAAAAATCCATCACATGGAGTTTCCAAAGGGGCAAAATGGGAAGGCTAGAGGACCTCCATGGACGAGATCCTCCCTTGGCCGGCCACCACAAGCGGGCCCCCATTGAGGGGCTCTCATCCATCCATGTCATCCCAAGATATTTTGGGACAAAGCCAAAAAAGGTGGCTTTCCATAAAGTAACCATAAAGTGATTTTTACTATTCACAAAACCATTTTTTTTCGCGGCCGTTAAATCCGAAAATTGTGGGTCTTAGAATAATTCCAGTACCCACTAAAACAATTATGGACGCGTTCCGAAACATTTTCAGATCAATGATTTTCATCTGCGAAAAGCAACCAAAGCGGTTCCGGCAGTCCGGAACATTTCCGGTTTTTGTCTCCGAAAAATCCCAGAAGTTACCGGAACAATTCTGGTACTCTCCAATAATTTTCAGGCGTATGTCGAAACCAATTTGACTTAATGGTATACTCCGAAACAACTTTTTGGTTTTACCAAAACTCTTCCGGTGTTCTCTCTCCGGAACTCTTCCGTTGTCCCTGAAACTTTTCCGGTGATTTTCTCTCAGACTCCCTGTCTAGTATTCAGCAGATAGATGACCCTTAAGTGTGTGACCCTATAGGTTCGGTGAAGTATAGACATGAGCAGAACACTTTCCGATCAATGATCAACATCGGAGCCGTGGACACCCATATTGACCCCTATACCCACACGAATAAATATTCGAGTGAACCATTAGTTTGTCGTGTGCTATTCCTGTTGCTTCACGATATGATACAAAACCCGAGGTGAGACTTGTCGGCATCCCCATGGATCAACACCTTGTCCACTATGCCAGTTACCTCGTTACCGGTTTTGTTCCCCTTTCTCGTTTCCATGTATCGGCATCCCTGTGATCAAATCACATTGTGTCTGGCCAGACGATGATGGATACCGCAACACCGAGAGAGCCCAAGAATATCTCTCCATCGTCGGAGGAGCAAATCCCAATCTTGAGCTACCAAGTTACTTGTCATACTTTTTCGTGAACCCGTAAGCTACCGTAATAGCCACCCTGTTACAAGTGACGTTTAACAAACCCCAAAGTTCACGAAGCAAGCATGAAGGAACTCGATACTCTCATGGTCTAAGGAATTATGCAAACGTTAACTATCTCTATGTTATTAACCATTTACTTGTGACGAATGTATCTCATAGAATAACATCAATTTGGGTCGATTCAACACAAGTGTTCTACTAACAGTGTGCCCTCAAAATTGCCGGCATAGTCATGCCCATGATCAGGAAAACAGGATCATCATGCAATATTTGAGCTAGTCTTAGAGGCATGACTAGGAATACATTTTGTTGTTTATTATACCACACGTGCATATGAGTTTCCCTCCGAGCCTCGTGGATATTGTAGACTCGAGAATCATTGCAGTTATAGCATGGAACATAAAAACATTCATTACAAACTTGGAGATGCAAAATAACTGTTATTACTGCCTCTAGGGCATATCTCCTGCAGACTCCCACTTGCACTAGAGTCATAATCCAGTTACATGGCTTCCTTAACACCAATGGCTATCCGGTGCTGCTCATGCTTTGCTCGTGGTAGAGGCTTTGTCATCGGGTCTGACACGTTCAGATCCGTGTGAACTTTGCGTACTTTCACTAAACCCGCTTCGACATGATATCGAATGAGTTTATATTTGCGTTCAATATGCCTTGTCTTGTGGTGCGAAGATGGCTCCCTAGCCTGAGCCACGGCGCCACTATTATCACAATAGATCTCCACCGGGTCGAGGGCACTTGGAACCACACCAAGATCTTCAAGAAACTGCTTGATCCAGATCGCCTCCTTGGAGGCTTCTGAAGCTGCAACATATTTCGCCTCCGTCGTGGAATCCGCCACAGATTTTTGTTTGGAACTTTTCCAATCAACTGCGCCACCGTTCAATATGAAAACATAGCCTGATTGAGATTTGAAGTCATCTGGATCAGTCATGAAGCTTGCATCAGTGTAACCACTTACAATGAGCTCTTCATCACCTCCGTACACAAGGAGTAAATCCTTGGTCCTTCTGAGGTACTTAAGAATATTTTTGACTGCGGCCAGTGTTCCAATCCTGGATCACTTTGGTATCGGTTGCTAACACTTAGCGCATAGGAAACATCCGGTCTTGTACATAGCATGGCATACATAATAGAACCAACTGCCGAAGCATATGGAACATCATTCATTTGTAATCGCTCATCTAGAGTCCGAGGACACTGATTCTTGCAAAGCACTGTGCCAGGTGACATGGGGAGTAGGCCTTTCTTGGAGTTCTCCATGTTGAACCTTTTCAACACCTTGTCAATGCACATGCTTTGGCTAAGCGCTATTAGGCGTTTTGATCTATCCCTATAGATCCTGATGCCCAATACGTATGCCGCTTCACCTAAGTCCTTCATTGAAAAATTATTCTTCAATGAGTCTTTTATTTCGCTAAGAAAATTCACGTCATTTCCAATCAACAATATGTCATCCACATACAAGATTAGAAATGCTTTTGTGCTCCCACTAAACTTTTTGTAAACACAAGATTCTTCTTCATTCCTGATGAAGCCAAACTGTTTGATCACTTCATCAAAACGAATGTTCTAGCTCCTTGCCGCTTGCTTCAGACCATAAATGGCTTTCTGAAGTTTGCATACCTTTCCAGCATCCTTATGAACGACAAAACCTTCAGGCTGTATCATGTATACATCTTATTTGAGATTTCCATTTAGGAAAGCCGTTTTGACGTCCATCTGCCATATTTCATAATCGAAATAAGCAGCAATTGCTAGTAATATCCGAATAGACCTAAGCATAGCTACGGGTGAGAAAGTCTCGTCGTGGTCCTCTCCTGGAATTTGCATGAACCCTTTCGCGACAAGTCTAGCTTTGTGGATTGTAATGTTACCATCCGCGTATGTCTTTCTTTTGAAAATCCATTTACAACCAATGGGCTTTACGCCTTCTGCAAGTTCTTTCAAGTTCCAAACTTGGTTTTCGTACATGGATTCCATTTCGGATTTCATGGCTTTGTGCCATTCCCTTGAGCTGGGCCCCGCCATTGCTTCCTTGTAGTTCGCAGGTTCATCGTCTTCAAGAATGAAGATTTCTTTATGAAACCACTCAGGTGGCTGAATAGCCCTACCTGATCTGCGTGGTTCAGTTACAACATTGTCTGAAGTTTCCGCATCACATGCGACAACTTCCGGCTCGGTTGTAGGGATAATTTGTGGAATTACTTCCGGTTCCTTAGCCATATCAACGGTTACCGAAGATTCACTAATCTCATTAAGTTGTAATGTCCTCCCACTTGATTCTTTAGCGAGAAAATCTTTCTCGAGAAAGTGTCCAACTCTTGCGACAAACACTTTGCCCTCGAACTGGTTGTAGAAGGAATACCCAATGGTGTCTTTGGGATAACCTACAAAGTAACATTTGTCTGATCTGGGATCGAGTTTGCTTGGTTGTAAACGTTTTACATAAGCTTCACAACCCCAAACCTTGAGGTGCGACACATTGGGTTTCTTCCCATACCATAAATCAAATGGCGTCGTCTCAACAGACTTAGACGGTGCTCTGTTTAATGTATAAGCGGCGGTAAGTAGTGCGTGACCCCAAAAAGATATCGACAGATCTGTAAGAGACATCATTGACCTCACCATGTCTAACAGGGTTCGGTTACGTCGTTCCGACACTCCGTTTCGCTGTGGAGTTCCGGGAGGCGTAAGCTGTGAAACGATTCCACGGTCACTCATATGTTGGCTAAACTCATGACTAAGATATTCGCCTCCGCGATCTGATCGCAAAAACTTAATCCTTTTGTTACGATGATTTTCTACCTCATTCTGAAATTCTTTGAACTTTTCAAAGGTTTCCGACTTATGCTTCATCAAGTAGATATAGCCATACCGACTTAAATCACCAGTAAAAGTCACGAAGTAGAAATACCCACCCCGTGCGGTTGTGCTCATCGGACCACATATATCACTATGTATTATTTCCAATAATTCACCCGCCCGTTCAGGATGACCTGTGAACGGCGTCTTGGTCATTTTCCCCCTCAGGCAAGCCTCACATGTGTCAAATGATTCAAAATGAAAGGACGGTAAAACTCCATCTTTTTGGAGTATTTTCATGCGTTTCTTTCCGATGTGGCCAAGACGACAATGCCACAAGTAAGTGGTGATGGTATCAGCCTTCTTAAGACGTTTAGCATTCACGTTAAAGACATCATTTTCACATTCAAGATTTAGTATGAAAAGGCCCCCAACAATGGGCGCAAATCCATAAAACATATCCTTACAATAAAGTGAACAACCATTGTTCTCAGGCTTGTAGGAGTACCCATCGTGCACTAAACATGATCCAGAGATAATGTTTCTACACAATGTCGGAACAAAATAACAGTTACTTAGTTCTAAGGTAAATCCTGAAGGGAGACGTAGAGGCATAATGCCGACGGCTTGAGCGGTGATCCCAACACCGTTCCCGACGCGCATCACGACTTCATTCTTTGCCAGCTTGCGCATCTCCTGAAGCCCCTGTATCGAGTTGCAAATGTGAGCAACCGATCTAGTATCAAATACCCAAGACTTAGAATTTTCGCTAGCAAGCAAAACGTCAATGCCATTAACTTGTATAACAATTATACATTTCTTCTTATCAGCCAGGTACTTCTTGCAGTTTCTCTTCCAGTGTCCTGTGCCTTTGCAGTAGAAGCACTCAGTTTCAGCCTTGGCTCCGCCCTTAGAGCTGCTTTGGGAGCCGGTCTTACCGGCGCCCTTGCCCTTCTTGGACTTGCCTTTCTTTTTGAAACTGGCGATTTTATTCACAAGCAACACTTGCTTGTGATTTTTCCGCAGTCCTCCTTCAGCAGTTTTCAACATGGCAAGCACCTTATTAGGTGATTTATCCATCCCATTCATGTTGTAGTTCATGATAAAACCGTCATAAGACGGGGGGAGTGAACCTAGCAACATGTCCATAACATGGGCTGGTGGAAGTGGAAATTCCAGGGTATTAAGCCTTTCAACGTAGCCAATCATATTGACCACGTGCTCGCCAACTGAACTGCCCTCAGCCATCTTGGTCTCCATTAAGATTTTCATGATATCATAACGTTCAGACCGTGCATTTTTCTTGTACAGAGCATCCAGTTCCTTGATCATATCAAAGGAGTTATGGAATTCAAAACGTTTTTGAAGCTCTGAACTCATGCAAGACAGCATGAGGCACTGCACTAAGTTGAAATCATCATCCTTAGTGGCCCAGATATTTTGTTCATCTGCCAGGGCAGTTGCCGCCGGCTTAGGTGGAAGAGGTCCGTCAAGCACGTACACTTTCTTAACACTCCTGAGGACAATCCTCAGGGTACGGACCCAGTCCGCATAGTTGTTTCCATTTGCAGCTAACTTCTCTTTCTCTAACATCGGGCCTAAATTGAACGCGGTGTTGCGAGCCATTTGATCTACAACGGTAAAGACAAAATTCACTTTAGACATTGTTCATAATTAATTTGCACTGAGTGAATAAACAATTTTATTCTAAAGTGCGCTCCCACTCAAATCAATATCTCTCATAATTGATTGTGAGTGATGCAAGACCCATATTTCAATTCAATGTCACGGTTCGAGATGAACTCAAATGGCGTGAACTTCAATCGGTAGGCAAACTTGCCGATCACATCTCTATGTGATTCTTGTTCATCTTTCAATGCGTGTGTTTCGAGCTCAGGACTGTCCTGCCTGAACGTCAAGTCAACCAAGTGATCTTGCTGCGAGGTCTCAACTCACCCGTCTCACACTTATCTAATCGTTCGCACCCATGGAGATCATGTGATGCCCCGAAGAGATAGGTGTCATGACGGTGCTACACTTGGGAGAACACTAACTACTTGATATTTTAAGTGAGAGATCATCCTAATAAAAAGCGACTACCGCGCAATCAAGAAGGGTGCATCATAAGGGATAAACATCTCAGGCAATTAATAATAGCATGATATGGTATAGCCCTTTCTGACGGAGAAGTCATCAATTTCTTCGTCTTCGACATTTGCGTCGGTGTTCACCTTCGCGAAGATTGCCACCACCTTGTCGATGCACCAGATAACATTGCTATCTCTATAGCTAATAAAATAAGTGCATTACTTATGGTTGACACGCAGGTCATTAAAGTGACAATCATATGGCTCCAGCCATCATGCCGAATCATGACACGCAGGTCATGTTAGTAAATTTACATCATATAGTCATCTCATACATAATCAAATCAATATGAGAACTGCTATACCACATCACATCACATGCGATCCTGCAAAACCAAGTTAGACGCTTCTAATCGGTTTATGCAAAAATTTATTTTACGTGGCTTCTAAGGTTTTGACTTAAACCGCAGCTACCAACGTTTATCATCAAGTATGATCATTCAAGTTGCTAGATTAACTTTGCGGGGTGTATGAAGCACGAGATAATAAAATCTTGAACCCCATACTGAACTTCGTCATACGCATGACCCCCGTGCAGATCATATCGGCATTGCCCTTTCGTCTGCGAAACATCCATCTTTCTCAACTATGGCGGAAACCAAAGACACTGAAGCACTTCGTTGATTTGTCAATCAGCATACTCAGGAGCAGCATGAAAGGATCGCGGATTGCCAGAACTTTGTTAGATTCCACCATGGCGTCAAGATCAGGACTACGCAAATTCAAGGGAAGCAACAAGAACATCGGGTAATAGATTTCATCTACTACCCGCACAAATAATTTTCAGCAATAGATCTCATCTACTACAAAATTATACTATGCAATACCCATACATCTCATGTATTCTAGATCGTAACCTGCATCTACGCATAGTTTGGCTCATGATGCCACTGTAGGGGAATGCGACAGAAAAAAAAATTCGGAACTGCGAGCACGCCCAAGATCACTATGGAGATGCATACAAGGTTTTGATCTGATCATTACCGACTCGTAGCGCAGCGGAAGTAGAGTCAATGAAGATCGGTGGTGCAGATCCCCGCAGCTAGGATTTACAACCTCCCAACCACGAGGATGTATTCCCTCGTCGGACAGCCCTTCGGGAGGCGGTCGGACAGTCCCTCGGACGATGTCACGGACAGCCCTTCGGGAAGACCCTCGAAGCTCGAACGGTAACTCGGACAGCCCTCCGGGAGGACCCTCGAACAGCCCCTCGGGCAAAAGATCGAACCTACGACCTCTCTACGGGGTTGCACACATACGGTGTCAGCTATCCGGCAGGGCTTCGCCGTCCAGAACTATTTCATGCCGGAACCCAGACAACATTTCGGCTCTACGAAACTATTTCGCGGGGAGGGAGAGAGAAGGCCAGATCATGAATGGCATTTGTATGTGAGAAAGAGTGAGTGTGGAGAGTGCATCTGCACCTCTATTTATAGGGAAAACCCAAGGGGTAGGGTGGCACTTGAAATACCCAAAAAAACCATCACATGGAGTTTCCAAAGGGGCAAAATGGGAAGGCTAGAGGACCTCCATGAACGAGATCCTCCCTTGGCCGGCCACCACAAGTGGGCCCCCCATGAGGGGCTCTCATCCATCCATGTCATCCCAAGATATTTTGGGACAAATCCCAAAAAAGTGGCTTTCCATAAAGTAACCATAAAGTGATTTTTACTATTCACGAAACCAAATTTTTTTCGCGGCCGTTAAATCCGAAAATATTTCTGTGGATCTTAGAATAATTCCAGTACCCACTAAAACAATTATGGACGCGTTCCGAAACATTTTCAGATCAATGATTTTCATCTGCGAAAAGCAACCAAAGCGGTTCCGGCAGTCCGGAACATTTCTGGTTTTGTCTCCGAAAAATCCCAGAAGTTACCGGAACAATTCTGGTACCCTCCAATAATTTCCACGCATATGCCGAAACCAATTTGACTTAATGGTATACTCCGAAACAACTTTTCGGTTTTACCGAAACTCTTCTGGTGTTCTCTCTCTGGAACTCTTCCGTTGTCCCCGAAACTTTTCCGGTGATTTTCTCTCAGACTCCCTGTCTAGTATTCAGCAGATAGATGACCCTTAAGTGTGTGACCCTATAGGTTCGGTGAAGTATAGACATGGGCGGAACACTTTCCGATCAATGATCAACATCGGAGCCGTGCACACCCATATTGATCCCTATACCCACACGAATAAATATTCGAGTGAACCATTAGTTTGCCGTGTGCTATTCCTGTTGCTTCACGATATGATACAAAATCCCGAGGTGAGACTTGTCGGCATCCCCATGGATCAACACCTTGTCCACTATGCCAGTTACCTCGTTACCGGTTTTGTTCTCCTTTCTCGTTTCTGTGTATCGGCATCCCTGTGATCAAATCACATTGTGTCTGGCCAGATGATGATGGATACCGCAACACCGAGAGGGCCCAAGAATATCTCTCCATCGTCGGAGGAGCAAATCCCAATCTTGAGCTACCAAGTTACTTGTCATACTTTTCCGTGAACCCGTAAGCCGCCGTAATAGCCACCCTGTTACAGATGACGTTTAACAAACCCCAAAGTTCACGAAGCAAGCACGAAGGAACTTGATACTCTCATGTTCTAAGGAATTATGCAAACGTTAACTATCTCTGTGTTATTAACCATTTACTTGTGACGAATGTATCTCATAGCATAACATCAATTTGGGTCGATTCAATACAAGTGTTCTACTAATAGTGTGCCCTAAAATTGCCGGCATAGCCATGCCCATGATCAGGAAAACAGGATCATCATGCAAGACTTGAGCTAGTCTTAGAGGCATGACTAGGAATACATTTTGTTGTTTATTATACCACATGTGCATATGAGTTTCCCTCCGAGCCTCATGGATATTGTAGACTTGAGAATCATTGCAGTTATAGCACGGAACATAAACATTCATTACAAACTTGGAGATGCAAAATAACTGTTATTACTGCCCCTAGGGCATATCTCCTACAATTAGTGGCTTGTTGCATTAAACACAGAGACATTTTAGACCCTTAGATCTGGTAAATAGACGGTCCTGGTTATTTGGATCTGCACCGTTGGGTCTTTTATAGGGGTAGTGGATTTAAATATCCGTGTTCCATGGAACCAACACTCTTTGATTTATGATGCAACAAATTTCCTCGGCAATGCGGAAGGCAACATCTTGTTTTACCAATTTAGCTAATTGCATTAGAAAAATCCTCAAAACTAACAAGTTTAATCTACAATGAGTTGTTCTCTAAAAAATACCGAACTCCTTATTTATGACCAACTTCCTTCATGATGGTTCGGGTCATATTTTCATCCTTACATGCATGTCCTACAGTTGTTCCACGACATGCAAGAGCATGCTGGAAATTCTATACATAGTTAACTCAACTCAGTTCTCACACAATATCATTTATTTGTATTATATTGAGCTTCCATGGAAGTTTGAAAGACATCTTAATGCTATAACTTTATTGTGTGGGGTGCCTAGCATTGTGTAGGTTGATTTATATTTAAGGTTTAGTGTGGTCATGTGAAGGTGGAGGTCTATATGGTAGACTTGTACTCACAGGTACCGATGGGTATTGGGTACAAAGAGTGGTTGGCTATATTGGTTGACTATACTAGTCCACGTGATACCCAATGGTGATAGCTATTGGCTCATTTGCTTACTCGTGGTAACAAATTTGACCCTGACTCTAATAGGGTATAATTACACGACGAGGATCTATGATGGGTACTCGTTCTTCTTGATGTAATTTTTGAAACATCGACCTTGAGCTTGCGTGTGAGCATTGAGCTAGCTAAAGTGACTTTGGATGGCTTTGAGGCCTTCTCTAATGCATTGATGATTAGGTAAGGTGCTAAGCAGTGACGGAGCAAGTAGGGGGGAGAGCTGGGGCCATGCCCCCCATGCTAAACAAAATCATTAAATTACCCCTATATATTGGTGTGGATTTGTAGAGTTAAGGCCTAAATTTTAATGTATGGCGCCCTCCAATGATCATACATGTATCATTGGCACCCTCATATGAAGTTCCTGGCTCCGTCCCTAGTGCTAAGTACATTAAAAGGCTTAGAAACTAATCTCCCTAATGCATAGGTGCTTAGCTTTTGTAGCTAAACTTCCTTAATTTAATTATTTAGCAACTAAACTCCTTCATACATTGGTGGTAGGCATTTTGCATAGGTTTGACATCGTTTCCTCTTGGGGTCACCATAGTGCACTCTCTCCTCCTTAATGTTTTTCCACATCGGCTTTTTACCTATGTGGCATTCTTAACACCTATACACCGTGGAGCATTGGGAAGGGCCTTATTATTTTGGGGAAATGTACACATTAAAGACATACGGAGATGGGAAAACAACTTAAGAACTTATCTAGAGTATCTAGGAAGCACCTGTGTAGAGTCTCTAGCAAATGAAGGTTTAGGAAGGTGCTTGGTGACATGGCAACACTTTGTATCTTTAAGCAACTTTATGTAACTACCTTTTGCATGCTACATGCCCTTTACTTACCTACTAATGTTCCCTCGTGTAGTTAATCTAATCTGAAAAAGTTGTCCTTAGTCGGTGATAAGCTCCATCCCCGCCTGACCCAGTCCTCCGTGTGGGCAGAAGGTGGTCATGCCCATTGCTATGCATCGAAAAAAGCTACAACTATCTGAATATATTTTTTATATATGGTCATTTCGCTAATTTTTGTTCTTCATGATGTAGTTATAGTTTTGGAAGAAGGTGTGTGTCCATGAGTTTGACGCCAGAGTTGACGACACTCAACGCTCAAAACTCCTTATGCAACATTAATTGGGACCGAACAAAAGGCCATGAAGGTGGAAACAGTCATTGAGAAACACGGTTTTGGAGGTAACGAGAATTGGAACTATTTTGTATTTCCTACACGTGCCTTTTGTAATAATCGAGTTTAATTTTCATGCAATATCAGGTTGTTGATGACCTAAAACAACCGTTCAGATCTCCAAACAATCCTTTTGGCTCTAAATAGCTATTTCATTTTTTGGCTCCTTCAAATCTCCAAACAATCCATGAGTTTGATGCCACAGTTGATGTCACTCAACGCTCAAAACTCCTTATGCAACATTAATTAGACCGAACAAAAGGCCATGAAGGTGGAAACATTCGTTGAGAAACACAGTTTTGGAGCTAACGAGAATTGAAACTATTTTGTATTTCCTACACGTGCCTTTTGTAATAATCGAGTTTAATTTTCATGCAATATCAGGTTGTTGATCACCTAAAACAACCGTTCAAATCTCCAAACAATCCTTTTGGCTCTAAATAGCTATTTCATTTTTTGGCTCCTTCAAATCTGAAAAGGCAGCCATTCAGGGCAAGAGGATTGTTTTGAAGATTTGAACGGTTGCTTTAGGTCATCAACAACCTGATATTGCATGAAAATAGAACTTATTAGTAATGAATACAAAGGACACATGTAGGGAATACAAAATAGCTCAAGTTTTTGTTACATGTCCAACTCCAAAACCATATTTCTCACTAATTGTTGCCACCTTCATGGCCTTCTTTTCGGTTCAGTGTTGCATAAGGGGTTTTGAGTCTTCATTTATCAATTGTCGCATCAAACTCAGGGCACTCACCTTCTCCCAAAAGCACAACGAAATCATGAAGTACTAGAATTAGCAAAAGTATCGAGAAACCGATCATACACCAAAACATATTCAGTTGGTTATAGCTTTTTCCAACCTGTAGCAATGAAAGGTTCCCCGTCCTAGCCTTCCATTGTTGTGTAGTAATCCTCTCTACGAGATGCCTTTTTCATTTTGTAATTGCATCTTGCAGCTTTTGTTGTCTCTATGGTTTGTGCCGTAGGTGACAGTTAAGCTCGTGTGGATCTTGGCTTATGTTTGGGGTGTTCCTGTAGTCCTTTACCCTGGCTAGTTGCCAAATTCTCTTTTGGGTTATAGGGTGAACCACTGTGTTGATGGTGCGGCACCCTTCGATTTAGGGTGAAAGGGTAGGGCCCTTTTAGGCGACTTAGACATATGTGCCCATGTTTGGCCAATTTGGAACGGGCAAGGGCACGCCACTAATGTGGTGGCCCCTGCCCCGACAACTTTTTTGTCCGAGTGCGGGTCTTGACCATGGCAGTGGATGATGGCCTTGGCATTTCAAGCCTTGCTTCTTCTATTTTCTTTGATTTTCTTGTTTTTGCATTTGTATATGTGGGTTATTTCATAAGTATCGAGCTTTTGATTGTTTGGGGATTTATTAATTTATAAAGTTGGGCATACAAAGTAGAACAATTTTCTATTATTATACAACATGTGTGATTCGCAAAAAGAAAATAGACAACAGCATATGTAGAAATAAATGCGTATTAGTTTAGTCTTATATTTTTAGTTTGTGAGACCAATATGTATTTCATCTTTATTGTTCGTTAAGTTCTATAACTAACAGGAAGTTAAATTGTCTGACGTATCAAATTGTCTAGGTAGAAGGAAAACCTAGGTTAACAGATATTGGATGCAAATAATTAATCGGTTATATTTTTCAAAGATAAATAAATCAATGATTGTTGAATGCTTAGTGCTTGAAATTGTTTCTATCAAGTATTTCGGGTCGTTCTCATAATAACATTGATTTTTTCGTTATTTGTCGGTTTTAAAACTAAGGACAAGCACAACACATAGTCCTTACTGGTATTAGATTTTTGTGATAATTTGATGATGCATGTCCTAAAAAAATATATCCATATTCTCCCTTCCCAAAAGCTATCATGGTCTGTACTTTTCTTCCATTGACATGAAGACTTGCTGCATATTTCTATCATCACCTTCATTGTAAAATATCTGTCTCTTGCAGGAATGTTCGAGATGTTTGCATTGCTCCATACAAATTATTACCAATGTGGTCGATTTAAACATTTTATCAGCATCTTTATGTGCATGCTGGGGTTTTCCATCTGATGAGAATCTATGGTTAAGTTCGAGTACAAGAAATTAATAAATCAGTTTAGCATTCAGAGGTCTCCTTTAATTAGTATCTCATTGCTGTAGGATTTTATGTAGATATTGTTGCAAGAGGCAACTTTTCGCATCTTAAATTTTGGATTCTATATACTCCAGCATGCCTACAGAGATGGTGTTTTATGATTGGTCAGGATTATCCACATCTCGGACTGGAATGTCTAAGGAAAAGTTGGAGCAGAACAGAAATAATTAACCCGTTACAGCCAAGTAATGTGATCAGAAGGAGAAAGTTGGGCCGCCAAGCCTCGGAAACTTGTGCCAATTTGGTGAATCCATGGTGTCACTATCTATCATGAATTCCAGTTACCCTTTCTGGTGTTCGTGATTTCTGGCTTCATCATGAAATATAGCATAAACAGAATGATCTTTTATTCCGTGCAATTGGAGAGAATGTTGCAAGTTATGGGAAGCATCATCCTTTTTCTCATGTTCATCTCTTGAAAGCATTGTAGTTTCCTTATCACGTCTTGTAAGCTTCAGATTTTGTGCAGGACATCTGCTGGTATATGCCCTCCATCTCAATGAAGAAGTGTGCAGTTTATCATGAAGAATAGACAGAGTTGATCTTCCGTCTCATGAACATCTATGTCTGCTTTGGTAAGCTAGCTTAAAGTCTGCTGTTTACTTTTGAGACTGGACTCACGATCTCTGTAACAGATTGTCTTTCAGTACAAAATTAAAAAGTCAGTACAAGAGATTGTATTTTTGTACAAAATAAAAATTCAGTGTAAATTTGAAGCTGGTTCTATATTTTGGCTGGACGGGCCAATGATGCTATTTTTCTAACGTAGCGCCACTGCCTCCAGTTTCACTTTCATAGAACTGATGAAACAGTCCATCCGGCCTTCCATAGAACATTATATCCCTTGCTGAAACAGACTAAGAACGAAAACAAGCAGCTGCTACGACTGCATATACCGTGCTCCCACCCCTTGCATGCTGCCATCTTTAAAAAAAACAAATTTAAAGGTTTTCAAAAATTCTCCAAAAATTTCTGGCATAGGTCTATATAATCCCTAAAAAAATCCAAAATCTTCAAAATACACATGAAGAAGCAAAAAAATAGTGGATGAATAGTGGCACAAAAAGACAAAGCTAGAAACTACACTATTCACATCTCGATTTGTCTTTTTTCTCCATTTGTCTTTTTTTTTACACTATTAGTTTTGTTCGGTGCCATGAAACTAGAGAATTTTGTGTCCTTGTCGGTCCGATTATTTGGATCAAATGAGTTTATGTCAGTGTGTCAAGTTTTTTTAACACGGTACAAACGTGGATGCTTATAGATGCACATATATACTCATCCCTATAAACGCACATACGCACAGACTACCCTATGAGGACCTCCGAGAGATTGAGCTGGCACATCATCTTGAGATTGGCGAAGTCACTGCAAACACCTTTGTAGTCGACGGGAACGTCTTCCCCCACTGAACACACATCGGAAGGCATGAAATAAATCGAGGAAAAGGTGAGCACGGTGTCAAGTCTAGGACTTGGACTCCAGTGGCTGGACATACCACGGCCCTTCTAACCATCCAACAACATATTGGTTCGCGTTAAACTTTTTCTTATTCTTTGCGGGGGTGAAATCTTTATCGACACCATGATGAAGATATTATGATCCGACGTGCTGCACTTCTAAGGGATCATCCCTGTTTCAAGTACGTTCATTATTGATCAAGGTTTCCCATCTTTTGGGATGGGCGACTTAAAATGCTTTGAAAACCATTATTACTAATGTTCATGCGAGGAACAGTGACAATATCGTTGCTTTAGTCCAATGGCAGCCACTTTAACAAATTTTTGGGAGTATTTTTCTAGCAGAAATTAATACCATGAAGAAGACTTTTCTAGGAGATTTCATTGTAATTCTAAGTCAAAAGAGTTAATTTGTATTTTCATGGATTTAGATCCAAATCAAAGTACTTGTAATTGTATGAGTCTGAATAAAATTATAAGTTTTTCTTAAAAAACAAAGGAAGGGAGCATATGAGCATCTAAGAGTTGGGAGGATATGATATTTTTTCCCCAACTGCTACATGACAAGAAGGGAAACCCTATTTGTCGAGCATTGCACATCAACCGGGGCTTCGCATGGGGGTTGCCTACGTCTGGGCCGACTTGTTTTCCCTACTTCTTTTTCCCTCTTAAGTTTTTTTCATGTTTTAAAAAATCTTCACATTTTTCTATTTTTTTATAAATTCAAAACATGTTCCTGTATGCAAAATTTGAAAAAAAAATCAGAAATTAAAAACTTTAAAATTTCTAAAATTGTTCGGAAAATTAAGAAACTATATAGTATTTAAATTTAAAAAAAATCATATTAGGAAACAAATTTTAAAAATGATTGGTAATTTCATCAAAAACATTCTGTTTTAAAATTTTGTTCACAAATTCAAAAGGTTTATGTTTTCAAAATTTGTTTGAAAATTAAAATTAAATCAAAGAATTTTAAAAATGGTCATATATTAAAATAATGTTTTTTTATTTCAGAAAATACTCGAAATTCCCAAAAAGTTGGAGTTTTAAAAAATTTGTTCACAAATTTGAAAAATATCTGTGTTTCATAAAAAGTTCACCTTTTCAAAAACTAAATCACGTTCAAAAAATTTCAGAAGATTTAAATCTGCCGCGGCTTACAGTTCTTATGCCCTGCACTGCCTATTTACACGCGGAAGTTAACTAACTACAATGGCTTGCGACGAGTACCAGCAGCGAGAGGTTCATGGCTCGAACCGTCACACGCGCGCACATCTCTATTTTTGAGAAATTTCGCACCGTTTGCGTGTGACTGGGCCATCCCAGTTGAGTCAGCCTGACAGAAAGTGCCCCGAAGCAAATCAAAGAAATACGAGAGCTAGAAGTGTGCAATCACACGCAAGAAGCTCTCTGACGCCAACTCCTATTTCGGCGCTTAGAGCATCTCCAACAGGTGCGCACCCAAAAAACGGATTTACAACGCACACATTGCGTTTTTTAGCGCGCCGGCGAGCGTTGGCTCCAGCGGTCGCCGCATAATTTAGCGCGCACGGCGCTCCAACTGACGCGCAAAAGCACAGCGCGCGCGAGCAGCCGGCGCTTGCAACATGCATTTTTTTGAAGCCAATAGATGATATTTCATCAAAAATGAAAAACAAAAAGACATGGCATAATTCAATTGCACGGCACATCAACATAACAAGTTCACACAAACAAATGGCATATCAACTATCATGCCTCATCCTCATCATCGTCCTCATCTTCCTCCTCCTCTTCACCCGATTCTTCATCCTCATTCGAAGTCTCATCTTCGTCCTCTTTTTCATTGTCTTCCGGAGATGCCGAAGGTATGTGAGGCACACCGGAAGACATGCGTCCACCCTGTTACCCGGAGGTGCTCCCATGCCTCCCATGAGTGTAGCAAAACTCATGCCTCCCATGCCACCCATGGTGCTCATGCCTCCCGGAGGTGCACCCATGCTTCCCATGCCACCCATGGTGCTCATGCCACCCATGTCACTCGGAGGTGCTCCCATGCCTCCCATGGTAGCTCCCATGCCTCCCATGCCTCCCATGGTAGCTCCCATGCCTCTCATGCCTCCCATGACCATGGCTCTTTTTTGGACCAAGACTTCTTCACGGACAAGATTGACGTACTCCATTTGCTTCTCATCGAGGGTAGATGTGTCCATGACGAACAAGTTCTTCTCCCATTCCAACAATCTAGTTCGCTCCTCCATGGCCAACTTCTTCTCCTCCAATGCCACCTTCCTCTCCTCGGCCGCCACCCTCCTCTCCTTGGCCGCCAACCTCCTCTCCTCGGCCGCCGCATCTTGATTCCTTGCCATCTTCCTATCCTCGTTCGCTTCCTTTCTTGCGTTCACAATAGCTTGCATAACATTTGATAGGTCATCATCTCCTCTCCTCTTCTTTTTTTCTTGTCTTTCTTTCTTGTCTCCATTTGGTCTTTTTGGCTTCGAGTAGGCAACCGAGTTTGGTGTAGGGCTTCTCTTGCCGTCATCACTTGATGCCTCCTCCTCATCACTATCCAAATCAATAGGTCGCTTGCGTTTGTTGGTCTCCTCCTCGACATCTTCACGGGGCTTCCATTTCTCATCATCCTTCAACTCTTCATAGCAATGGGGCAAGGTAAATGGTCTCCCTTTCTTGATCTTCCCTTTATTGTTCTTCTTCTCCTCTCCTTGAAATAAGTTTTGTGCGATAGTGAGCTACACACACAAAAACAAGTTAGCACTAGAAACACCGAAGAAAGAGCATGGAGGAATCATGAAAGAAATGACACTTACCCTATCGCTATCATTAGTTCCACTTGGGTTTAGCGTGTCAACCGCCTTAAGTGCGGCCGCCCATCTTTGACAATCTTTGTTGATTGTCGACCACCAGGAGCGAAGGGATCTTTCCGTGCATTCAATTCTGCTATTGTTGTGTAAATCAAAGTGCTCCTTCATCCGGATCCAATACGCTTCTCTACTTTGATCCCCTCCAACGATGGCATCTCTAGACACTTTCAACCATGTATTGCATATCAATTTGTCTTCGTCCGTGGTGTAGTTGCCCGCTCTTCCTTTCGGTGCATCGAAGATACCCTCACCATCCTCGTCCCCCTCAAAATCATCATTGGTTTGAGACCAATGAGAATTGTTTGAGCCAACACCCATAGTTGACATATAGGTCTCATTATTGAAACTACAAAATATATACAACAAAACAAAGTTGACGAAGCTATCCATAGTTGACATAAGCTATCCATATGTATTCATTCATGTAAAAAACATCAACAAAAAAAATTTGACGAAGTCATACCTTGTTGGCATTTCATCGTACACCTTGTGCGCATCGGCCGCCGGCATAACAAGCGAGCTCGCCGGCGCTTTGCTCGCCCGCGCTTCGGTCACGCGGCCTGCAAGCTTCTTCCTCGGCCGCCTAGAAGAGCCGTCCGCCGCCTTCTCCTTCTTCTTCCCGGTCACCTTCCTCACCTTTGCCGCCGCCGCATTTGAGAGCTTTGAGAGGGGGTCATCACGTGGCGCCGGCGTGACGCCACCCACCAAGGTCGTCCTCGGCGCGATGAAAAGCCCGCGCGCGAGCCCGGTGCTTGGAGGAGCTCCGGCGGAGGCGAAGCCAAAGCTCCCGGCGCTAGGGTTCGCGGCGGCGGCTGAGGCGGCGGTGGGGTCGCGGGTGTACGAGGCGTGAGGGGGATGTCACCGCGGTCGTCCATCGGGCGATTTCGCCGGCGGCGGCGCTGGGCGGGGCGAGAGCGGCGCGGAGGAGGAAGAGGTGGAAGAGGCGCGAGCGCTCGAGTGCTTCCGCGCGCGGGAGCGGGCGCACGAAATAAGCGGCGCGCGATGCCGTTTCGCTCCGCGCGCGGAATCACTTATGCCGCGCGCGCGTTTTTTGCGCGGCCGCTGGAGCGCTCGTCTCCGCTGCGCGCGCGCTAAAAAAGCGAAATATGCAGCGCGGGGCTATTTTTGGGCGCTTGTTGGAGATGCTCTTATAGCGTTTTTCGTACGCGGTGCCCACTCCCCTCTCCCCCATCCCCAGCTTCGGTCATTTTTATGTGGACCAGCCAATTAATTGCTGTTCGAGCACAAGTTTGTTTGCTATTTTTTTTTGAGGGTAAATGTGGCTGCTTTATTTAAAATTCAAAAGTCGGAATTTCATCCGAAATTGCATCCAAAAGAAAGTCCGGGGGAGCCCCCAACCAAACCTAACAAAGTTCATCGCCAACCCCTACCTTAGCTAACTTATGCGTGGCAACATTAGCAGTCCGACGAGCCCAATAAACCTTGAACTCCGGAAAAGATCTAAGCATTGTCTTGATCTCTTGTATCCACGGTCCATACGCCGTCATGTTCCTTGACGATTGATTTACCACCTACACCAACCCTTTGGAGTCCAGCTCCACATGCACTCTCATCGCCTGAATCTCCCTTGCCACTTCGAGGGCTCATTTACATGCCAGAATCTTGACAGCCTCCGGATAATCAATGTTTGGGAAATGATGGCACACCGCCGCCCTCAAAGCCCCCTCATGATCTCAGATTACCACGCCACCCCCACCCTTTCCACCTTGTCTTGCCACCGCTCCATCCGAATTCACCTTAATCCAACCCTCCTGAGTTGGTTCCCATCTCTGTCTTACCTGAGGAATGTGCGCATTTGGCTCAGCCGCATGCACTGTCCTCCATTCGTCCATATGCACAACCACAGAAGCCAATATTTCATGTGGGGCGCTATACATCTTCCCTCTCTTGCGTCATTTCGAGCGAGCCAAAGTCCATAGCTGGCATGTATCATCATCTCTCTCTCCACATCGGATGCACTTGCGAACCAACCAAGTAACCAAGTAGCGAAAGCACTCTGGGAGTCCACCGTACACGGTGGGATCGCCACTGCAACTCCCTTCTCTGAGTGAAGAAGCTGCCAAAAACGAACCGAATGTTGACACACCCAGAATCGATGGTAGATCGTCTCTTCCCTGCCGCATGCATCACAAAAAACACCTGGTTTGATCTGACGTCGATGTAGTTCCGATCCTACAGCCAGCCCATTTTTTATCAATCTCCACATATGGATTTTCGCCTTCGCCAGCGCATTAGTATCCCATAGCGCCATGAAGCCTCTGTGCTTGTGAACCGAGCTGGAGGGTCCCGACTGTCCGGTCCTCCCCTTCCCCATGGACATCTTGAGGTGGTAAGCAGATTTAACAGGGAAGATGCCGTTTTTGGTGAAGTTCCAGGGCAAGTAATCATCCGTACCAAAACCACCAATAGCAATCTGTTTGATATCCTTAGCACCATCACATGTGAACATGGCATCCACTAGTGCGTCGTTCCAGGACCGACCATCTGCAGAAATTAAGTCAGCCACCTTTGTGATCCCATGCATGAACACCTACCCAAGGGGTCTCACGCTGCCGCTCCTGGGTATCCAATTCTCGTGGTGAATATTGATGTTGGACCCGTCCCCTATCTGCCACATGACGCCCTCCCGAAGAAGATCTCTACCATGCAAAATGCTTCGGTAAGAGAACGAAGTTGTGGGAGGACAGGTCGCTGACATGATGGACTCCTCCCTGAAGTAGCGCCTTTAGGACTCCCGCACACAGAGAAGAAGGCTCCTGCAAAATCCTCCAAGCCTGTTTCGCCAGGAGGGCTTGGTTAAAGGCCTCGGGATCCCGAAAGCCCATTCCTCCCTCCTTCGTTGCACACATTTTTTTGCCAAGAGATCCAGTGTACTTTTCGTTCCCCATTCATTGCCCCCCACCAGAATTTCGACGCGATCGAAGTCAGGTTCCGTCACATTTTCTTTGTGAGGTGAAAACAACTCATGGTGAACGTAGGTACAACTTGAAGACCCAATTTAACTAGGACTTCTCTTGCTGCAATAAAGAGCCCTTGACCTTTCCAGTCACTGACTTTTCTTTTGGAGGAATCTGTCACATATTTAAAACTCCCATTTTTTGATCACCCAACCAGTGTTGGAAGACCAAGATACCTTTCGCTCAAAGGCCTCCGAAGTGACACCCAGAACATCTTTGAGGATTTCTGCAAGTTTGCCCGTTGGCCCGAAGAGGCCTCATACCTAATCAAAATATATTTCAGCGCCTCCAAGTTGTCACGTGACCCTTCAAGAAACACAATGCTATCATCCGCGAAAAGAAGATGCGTAACATGGGGGGCAGTGCTCCCAAAAGTTACACCTTTGATCTCTTTATCCCTCTGTGCTTTCCTCAATAGAGCAGAAAACCCCTCCACGCAAAAAAGGAATAGATAGGGTGATAGAGGGTCAACCTGTCATAGCCCTCGTGACGTAGAAAAACACCTAGAGTATGCACCATTCAGCTTCACCGAAAACCTCGCGGATGTCACACACTTCATTATCATAGCTATCCAGTCCGCCGCAAAACCAAAGTGCTCCATCATCTGTTGCAAAAACACCCATTCCACACGGTCATAAGCCTTCGTCATATCGAGCTTGACAACACATAGTGGTTTCTTCCTCTTCCTCGACCGTATAGCATGAACGCACTCATATGCCACCAAAACATTATCAGTTATTAAGCGGCCCGGGACAAACGCACTCTGCTCCTCCGAAATAAGAATGGGGAGGATTCCTTTCAACCTATTGGCCAACACCTTCATTGCGATCTTGTATAGAACATTGCAGAGGCTTATGGGCCTGAATTGTGATAGTAACTTCGGTGAATTTACCTTGGGTATCATGACGATAACCGTCGCATTGAACGCGTCCGGAGCAGCCACTCCCCCCAAGAAATCTCGTACCGCACTACAAACATCATTTCTTACCAAGGACCAGTGTTGTTGGTAGAATAACACTGGAAGGCCATCGGGCACTGGCGCCTTTGTCGGCCCCATCTGAAACAAGGCTTTCTCTATTTCTTCATCGGAAATGTGGCTAGTAAGTGCCTCGTTCATCTCAGCCATGACAACCTGATTAATATGCTGCAGCAAATCATTAGCACCGACGGGCCCATCTGATGTGAATAGATTCTCTTAAAAGCTAGCCGCCATCTCTCTCATTTCCTCATTGATCGAGCATTTTGTGCTATCCTCTCTGACAAGAGCTTTGACAGTATTCTTCCTCTTCCGATGGGATGCCCTGTTTTGGAAATACTTTGTATTTTTGTCCCTTGCTCTCAGCCAATCCACTCTAGACCGCTGCATGTACATGATCTCCCCATGTTCATAAACTTCCCGCAACTGTTCCTCAATGTCCCAGACCTCTACATATAGACCAGTCATCACGGCCCTCTCTTTGGCATCAATCAACTGAGTTTTCAGCTTGGAGATTTTCCTCCGTATAGAACCAAAAACTTCCCTCGCCCACCGCTGCAAGGAGCGTGTGACATTTTCCAACCTCTTCCATACCGCATGTAGCCCTCGATCGCCGGTACCCGCAGCCTCCCATGCCTCCAAAAACATCTCCTCATACTTCTCATGACGGGTCCACGTTTCCTCACACCTGAAGGGTCTGTCCCCCGGTCGGTTGACGCAAGGAGCTGTCTCTAGCGCCCGGACCAATAGTGCCTGATGGTCAGACTCCTTTGTCATAATGTGTTCCACCGTTTTCTCCGGGAAGAGCTGCAAAAAACTGTCAGTACATGTAGCCCGATCCAACCTAACCTGAATATTATCATGTCCATCCCTCCTATTGTCCCAGGTATACGGGTACCCCGAGAAGCCCAGATCTGCCAGTCCAAATTCATCCAGACAATCCCTAAAGTCTTCCATCTGCATGAAGCCTCTCGAGTTGCCCCCAATCAGATCAGTTTGGAACAAAGCTTCATTGTAATCTCCTAGACAAATCCATGGAAGATCATCCTGAGCACGAAGGTACCTAATAGCATCCCATGATTTTTTCCTCAACTCCTTTCGAGGTTCACCATAGAATCCAGTGATTTGACAGGTTTTCCCCTCACACACAACTTCATCATCGATAAAATATTGGCTCCACGGCCTCACCGTGACCTGAAGATGATCTCGCCACCATAGCGCTAAACTTCCCGATCGGCCATTGCAATCCACAGCAACACCACATTTAAACCCGAAACTCCACTTTAGCCTCTCCATCGCCCCCGCTTTCTTCTTTGTTTCAGAAAGAAAAACGACCGCTGGGTTGTAGGACCGTATCAGGTCTCGTAGTTTGCCCACTGTCGAGTCCAATCTCAAGCCTCGACCATTCCGGGCTAACACATTCATTGCGGTCAGCGGCCCTGAGCCTTAGGGTCCGCCGATGTCTCCTTGTTCTCCGAGAGGCGATCAAACACTGTAGACGTTTTCCGCCTTGTATCGCGAATGAACGCATCATGTACAATCTGTCTTCCGGGTCATCCTTAGCTACCCACAGCTGCTTTGGCCTTCTCTTTTTATTTTCGTCCATGTACTGAGACTGAGAATTAACATGTTGGGGCGTTCTATGTTCTGGCCTCTGCCTCCTTACATAGTAACCTCTCCTCCTCTCCTGGTGGCCTTGAGATCGTGAACCCGTGTCCACGTCAGGCCCCTAAGCTCTATCCTCACGCCTTGCCTGTGGGAAGTACCCGTACGACTTTTATTTTCTGTCCCATTTCTCTCTGTCTCTGTTGATCTACTAGTCTGTTCCTCATCTCCTTTTCCCACCTCAGCTCCAGATCGTGTCTTAAGTCACCATCTTCTGGCATCTCCTTCCCCCCATGAGACTTGTCCGGACTGTTTACCTCTCCCCTTGCACGCCAAGACCCCGCACCAGTGCGCGAGTTGGCCGAGCGGGAGAATTCACTTTGCAGGTTTCGTTTAGTGGGGTGATGACGATCATATGTCTGACCCTGTCTGCCCTTTTCAGTGTCTCCGGATCTACTGCTTCCCATGCTATCGGTGGTGCTACCCGCAATGCTCTGCGATCCTTCTTTTGCTGATCCGATTTGTCCCGAAGACGCCCTGAGCCATCCACCCCACTGTTGTGGTGAGTCCACAGGAGGTACACAAACCCCATTTGCATGCACCAGTCTACCACACTCGAAGCCAAAGTGAGGTACTTTCTCGTAGCTGAAATCATACCAAATCCAAATTTTATCCTTCGGTGAGGATTTCAAATAAAAGCCTCTCACAGGTGGTTCAAAGATAGAGATTTTAACTCGAACCCTTAACTGGGTTCCTTTAGCCAGCCCGTCTTTATCAAAATCCACTTTGACAACCTCCCCCAGCCAATTTCCTAGGGCATTACCCAACTGTTCAGTTCTCTTATCCGGGGGAAGATCCAGCACCTGTACCCATACATCCATCGTCTCAAAGACCATCTCTGAGGGCCTAGTCCCCCCTTCGTAGTCCTTCAAAACCAACACGCTAAAATCATACTGCCATGGTCCATTATTCAGAGCGTGTCTCCAGTCCCCTTTGCTGCCAAAGTGCACCACAAAGATGTCCCCAGGTCTCTGAATCTGGCCTCCTTGCGCAATCCCCATGCCCTTGGCATCGTATGTTCTAGGACTGTCTTGTTGAGTGGTCTTGGTGAGTAAGATTTACCCACAGCAGACCACTTCGCCGCCAATGGGAGTACCTGTTCTGAAGCTGCGAAGACCAGGCCCTCCACCTCCTTGTCCATGAGTACCATACTTCCCATCCTAGCAGACAAACTCGCAGTCAGATCCGGGGTCTTGCTCTCCACAGGGGGCGTGGATGAACCTTTGCTAGCTGATCCAGCCGGTTTTCGCACCACCGGCGCTGCCGCCGACCTTGCCCCCGGTGTAGCCTTGTTTCTCGGAGTCGCTGGAGTTCTCATACCCGTCTTCTCCGCCATCAGCACCGCCGAGGGCGCAGATGATCACCGCCGATTTGTGTCCAGGGAAGCGCCGTAGATGATCACCAGACCCTCCGCCTCCTTGTCCCGAGTCACCACCGGAGCCAAGCCACCCCCATCGGGAAAAACCCTAACCCTAGCACAGGGAGAAAATCGCCTTGCGATCGCCTCCCCAATCGCCAGAGCGTTTTCCTACGTGATGGACCCATCTTACTGCTACTATATTTGTTTGTTCGCTAGTTTTGGAAAGTTTCCAAAGGTTTCCCGACAGGTTTTGGGAAGCGTCGGAAGCTTCCCGACCCATTTTTTCTTTTTTGGTTTTCTGGACGGTTTTTATTATGTATTTTATTTTTATTTTTATTTTATTTTCCTCTGTATCTTTTTTGCAAAAGCAAAGACTCTTTTCAAATTCCAAAAATTTTCTTTAAATTCATGAAACATTTTTTCGAATTCATGAACCTTTTTTTAGAAGACATGAACTTTTTCAAATCCGTGAATTTTTTTCTAATGTAAGAATATACTGAAATCCGCAAACTTTTCCCAAATTTTATGAGACGGTTGTTGGGTCGTCCCATGAATCCTCTCGCGTGAGCGCTGGTTGTGCTAACACGGACGTCTCCTCTCTGGCATCGGTGGCAGCCTACGGTCCATAGCCCGCCTAAGTTGGGTACAACTTTGTCTCGCTTAGTCATGATTTCTGGTGTTCGCGATTTCTGGCTTCACCATGAAATATAGCATAAACAGTCTTTTGTTCCGTGCAATTGGAGAGAATGTTGCAAGTTACGGGAAGCATCATCCTTTTTCTCATGTTCGTCTCTTGAAAGCATTGTAGTTTCCGGGTCATGTCTTATAAGCTTCAGATTTTGTGCATGAATATCTGTTGGTATATGCTCTCCATCACAACGAAGAAATATGCAGTTTATCGTGAAGAATAGACACGGTTGATCTTCCCATATATAAAAAACGACAAGGTAAAAGAAAAACATGAAAAGGAAAAGGAAAAGAAATAAAATCAAAACTCCAAAGAAAGCTAGTATAGAAGAACCAAAGTAAATGAACATATATTTGAAAACTAAAGGAAAGAAGCGAACAGATAGCGAAAGTTATAACATTTTATACTGGGCCGGTCTATCCACTCCACGCTGTATGCTAGAGGTGATTACATCGTGCAGTATGCGAGATATAGACCTCCTGGTCTATGTTGCCCCGCTCTATGCAATTTTAGACCATACCAAAAAACCATACCAAAAATAAACCAAACTAATTTTAAAATTTTTATGGTTTCTGGTTGCGGTAGGGTATAAACTTTCCATAGATTTTGAGTTTTGTTTTTTTTATGGTATATACCGAAAAAAGCGAACGGTTAACCGAATAGACGAAGTAAAACATATATTTATATTTCTTGAGGCAAGCAATCATGCAAGTACCCATTTTTTTGTACAGGAGCTAGATTCCCGCTGAGCACAACTATTTTTCTTGTAAAGTTGTTATTTTTCTCTCTAAAAAATGCTAAGCATGCTCCATAACCATCAAGGCAAAAATCCATACATGCACGTACACAGTCATTTTCCTATATAGGACTCCTATTCTGTACTCCTGGATGTATGTACTCCCATGTTCAATATACCTCATATATGCATTAATTATACCTCTTTATCATTCTAAATATACTTCATTAAATATTTTAAGATACCCCAATACGAGTTTTGCCAAAAAATATCATTTGTGACGTACTTTTTGTAATATACCTTTTCACGTACGAATAAATCAGTATATACGTAAACCTTTAAAAATATGTAGACTCACATGATTTTTTTCATGAAACTCACTTTGGGGTATATAGTAATTATTAATGAAGTATATTAAAAATGATAAAGAGGTATAAATGATTCATCTATGTGGTATATGAGTCCTGGGAGTACGTACTCCCAGGAGTACACAGTCATTTTCCTATATATATATATATATATATATATATATATATATATATATATATATATATATATTGTAACATACTGTTTGTATACAAAATATGTGTTTTGAGTCATAAATTTGGAAATTATTATTACATCATTTTTAAATTTGTGTCAACTTTGATTTTTATGGTATATACCGAAACCATACCGAATAATTTGGTATATACCGAAACTGAGCCGTACTTTAATATCATACCGTATTTATAAAAGTATCAATACACGAATATCTGCTGGTATATGCTCTCCATCACAACAAAGAAGTATGCAATTTATCATGAAGAATAGATACGGTTGATCTTCCCATATATAAAAAAGGACAAAGTAAAAGAAAAACATGAAAACGGAAAAGGAAAACAAAAAAATCCAAAGAAAGCTAGTATAGAAAAACCGAAGTAAATGAACATATATTTGTAAACTAAAGGAAAGAAACGAACAGATAGCCAAAGATATAAAATTTTATACTGGGCTGGTCTATTCACTCCACGCTGTATGCTAGAGGTGATTACATCGTGCAGTATGCAAGATATAGGCCTCCTTGTCTATGTTGCCCCGTTCTATGCATTTTGAAAGCAAACCAAAAAATCGTGCCAAAAATAAACGGAACTAATTTTACAATTTTTATGGTTTCTGGTTGCGGTAGGGTATAAACTTTCCATACATTTTGAGTTTTGGTTTTTATGGTATATACCGAAAAAGCGAACGGTTAACGAATAGACCGAAATAAAACATACATTTATATTTCTTGAGGCAAGCAATCATACAAGTACCCATTTTTTTGTACAAGAGCTAGATTCCCGCTGAGAACAACTATTTTTCTTGTAATGTTGTTATTTTTCTCTCTAAAAAATGCTAAACATGCTCCATAACCATCAAGGCATAAATCCATACCTGCATATATATTGTTATATACGGTTTGTACACAAAATATGTGTTTTGAGTTGTAAATTTGTAAATTATTATTACATCATTTTTAAATTTGTGTCAACTTTGTTTTTTTTATGGTATATACCGAAACCATCCCGAAATAATTTGGTATATACCGAAACTGAGCTGTACTTTAATATCATACCGTATTTATAAAAGTATCAATACGGTACAAATCAAAAAATTGTATAAACTCAACCATATAAACCGAATAAACCGAATGTACAAAGTTATTCCGATGCTAGCAAAATTGCAAAGCTCCCTAGCGTCATGGTGGATCTCTCTCGGTGTGCACCCGTTTCTCCATCTTAAAGAAAAATGAAAAAAGAACAACATCTTCATCTTAAAATAAAAAATAAACTTTCTCGCATCACATGCACATCACATCCATCCCAAAAACAAAAACCTAGAAAAAAATTCTCGGAAAGGAAAAGAATACAAGTCTCACTTCCATCTTCTAAAAATAATCTCCAAAAAAAATCAAAAACTTTCCTACTGCGGCCAACTAGCATGCGCCATGTGGCATAGCTGGTTGGCCGCCCTTCTAGGGCGCCTTAATGGGTTTAATGTGTCGTGTCCCCAGCCACGTATGTTTGAAGCATTTAAGCACATAACACCATTTTTCTGGTTGTGAGGTTTTTAAAAAATAGACTATCTTATGAACCCTTGACCCAATTGACAATACGGTATCACCATTGGTTTCGCCACCACAATAACTAGTAACTTAATTACCATGTTACTAAACGTTACTCTCCTACCATGTAAGACTTGTATGATAGTACTTATTTGCTCCGATATTTTATCTAGTTTTCCCCATACACCATTTATCAACGAAATTGTTTGTTACTAACATGGCAATCACAATAATATAACGTGACAACCAGAGGTGATTTTTTTTCTCGAAGCATAGCAGCATGAGACCTTTTTTTAAGCCTTCATCTAGTCAAACCCAAAGGTGAATGCATATCACGATTTTTGAAATCGATACTTAAAAAAAAACTAAATTTAGCAATTAACACGATAATGTCAGTATGAGGTGGTAGATTCTTGCATGGATACACCTCCACTTTCGATGTTGAACTTTCTTGCTTTCTAGGTGTAGCACCACCATAAGACAAGGGTGCATACTTGTGCCACTTAGATTAATTGAGATAATGTGCCAACTGTGGGCTATGTGTTATGCTATTAGGGTACAAGATTGGTACAAGAAGTCAAAACGTTTGTTCTTATGTTCATTCACTTGACAAAGAAAAAATAGATCACGAAAAGGTCTGATGTCAGGTCATCCAAAGCTTGATGTCTGATTCGAACTGTGTTTATTTGTGTGTGATTTTGATGTGTCTTTGCCGATGATCATAGTCATATTGGTCCTGTTGTATCACGCCCGACTTGATTGACTGCAAGATTCTTGCTCTTATTCGTTTCAGGTCTATAGAAAGACATAAAAGTTGCCGGGACTTGGTTACCAGCAGTGCTAAAAGAATAAGAGCAATAATCTTCTATGCTAAAGGAATTCTAGCTTACTCACAAGCCATTCTTTATACTATCTTTTTCTTTTAAAGTGCTATATGTGTCTTAACATTACACTTTGTCCCTGATGACAGACCAGTAGGATCATATGTGAATATGCTCAGTGATAAGCTCTTGTTTTATGACAATTTCAAGTGGCTAGCGGTGACTGTGACAACCACAAAGTTGCCTCCCATTTTGAATCAAGTAAAGTTGACAACTCAACTTTTAGAATATTTAGCTTTCCCTTTGATGATCCTATGGAATACTTTTTGCAATAATCAGTTTGAAATATTTAATATATAAAATTGCTCAATGATTACCGCAATCTAGAATCATTACAAGCAAACAAGCATGGCAAGTATAATAAGGCCATGAGAATAGCATAAAAAAACATCTTAGATTCATTTTCCAATTTCGTTTAACTTGATCTACAAAGTGCAAATCTTAACTAAATATACTTGATGAGTTACTCCCTCCGTTCTGAATTATAAGATGTTTCTAACTTTTTTTTCTCTGAATTAGATCTATATACACGGGTTTTAATGTGTTTGTTCACACATTTTAGTCCGTATTAGTCCATATTGAAATATCCAAGACGTCTTATAATTTGAAGCAAAGGTGATATCTACTGGAAATGTTGTCAAGAAACATGCTATCATAAGAAAATCAATGTAACCAGTATTATAGCTCAACTGAAACTTGAAACTTACACCAAGACACCTTTGCTATAACCACTCTTCTGTCCTCACCTAAGATAGCTTTCTGCATATCTTCTAGAAAGATAATATTATTACTTTTGTTTTGTTAGGCTTAGCAGTTAATATTGCTTTCGTCCGTGTTCTCCAATTAATGTCCCCTTTCTTGGCATGTGATTACCATTCCCCATTGTACAGGTTGCCATCATCATACCCTACCATTATTGTACTGGCAGAAGGCTATTTCTTGAACACTTACATTCTTTTCACCGTGTATCTCTATGTGGAGAAGGCTCTACCACCTGCCTTGTTATCTAAATTCCATGTATTAGTGAGTAGTGACATTTGATATGAACATACTGAAAAGACACACTGTCTCTATGTGTGGCCATATATATTTGTGCGAGAGTGTCCAGGCACAAACAAGCAAATTGCATTGCATCAACAAAGAAGGAATACTGGCAACAAACCCAAGCAATAGTTTTCAAAAACCCACTTTTAAGCGTTAACCATCGAAGGCGATACATTACTATGTTTGCTTAGTCCACTTAAATAACACGATATTAGATAGGATGTATACACAAACATATAACAGATAATGTTCCACCGTGTTACAGAAAAAACGTGAACTGTACTGCTTCTTCAGCACCATCACGCTGTTGCACCGTCCAGTTCCGCTGGGAGGATATCTTTCCTGGGCACGGGGAGGTGCCCCTTCTCCTGGAGGCTCTTCACCGTCTCGTACAGAGAGTCGTTCACAGGAGTGAACTGGAGGCCGAGATCCTGCAGCTTCTGGTTGGACATCTTGTATGGCTGCTTCCGTGGGTTCACCTCGTCAGAGCACCTGAGCACAACCATGGCACATGTCACGAAATATGCCGCATATACCGGTAAGTTCAGTTTTGTGTAGGTTCTTCAGTCAGTAAAACATGGTACCATGAAACTGCAGCAGGTTACATTCATTTTACCACTTGTCATTGTGCCGGAGCAAAATGACAAGTATCGCTACCTTCGGTGGCACTACATGTTAGTTACAGACGAACTTGTCATTCTCCACCATCCGTTCCATTTAAGAACAGCCACTACTCACTACATCAAAGGTAGGAAAAGTGATTTTGGATGACATGCTTTACATCCAGAATAGTGTTTTGATTTATTTACATAAGCCAATAATGACCCATATGCTTACACTAGCATGCTACTGAGCTTACTGCGTATGATCACACATCACAATAGTTCGTTTTAAATAAGGCATCAGGTCATCAGGAGCAGAAAGCTCATGTTACGTGATCTGGTTCCTATTTTAAAGTCGGGAGCAGAAAGCTCAAGCGACATGATTTGTCTTCATTTTTTTACCGGGATATGTTATTTGGGCAAAGTGCACAATTTTAATATGATCACTTGGCACTTCACTACTTCCTGACCATGAAGCTTTCCCCTAATTGCTCCACTTGTCAATTCATAGGCCATGAAGTGTAATTAATTTGGTCGCTCCAAAAGAACAGAGGAACTGAATAAACTACCGCCAATCATTGTGCAGACCAATATGTGACTCATTTTCTACTAATTTGAACTACCACTTTTCAGGCTCACTATAAACCAAAGACAGACATTCAAAGTGGGTTTGAAACTGTCCGAAGAGGTCTACTTCTTGATTGCAGTCAAAGTATAAACACTATTACAGATTAGCTCAGATCTTTTGTACTTGCTTACGTATCGATCAAACTGAAAGGCTTATCAGCATGCATATTATCTTGCCTGCCAGCAAGGGGAGGTCCATTTACACGTCAGGGCAAGTGTTGCAGCCACTATGGTTCAGTCTTACAGTTCGCGGTTTAAAAACTTTATATTCCAAGTCGTTTCGCAGTACCAAGTGTAAGAAAGCCTAGCTTTTGGTGGCGTCACCAGTGAGTTCTCGTTCACCCGCCGCACCTACTACTAGAGCTTTAGTGATCAGTAAGCCGCTCTGCACTCTTGTCCCTACTTACCAACCTAGGGTGGGATCCACCTTAACCAAGCACTAAATAAGATTTCCAAATCAGAAGCACTCATCAAGTTACTTACTAACTAAAACAAATCTTAAATCCTAAAGTACAGTTAGTAAATCCCCTCAAACATCTCAACGGTTTTACTGAACAGCCATGTTCTGAACGAAGGAGTGTCACAAGAATTATACTATCAAGGATATCACTGGAATTAAGCGGCTCCTACCAAAATCCTAGTTAATCACCATGTGCCAAACTGTTCTGTCGTAGGGATTGCTACTTCTGCGACTTCTAATCTTTGATACATCAAGTGAGATTAATTAAGATGCGACGAGACAGCCAGGAAAAACAGAGCAAGAATGTTGCAAGGACGTACGGAGGATGCTGCATGTGGGCACTCACCTTGTTGGGACGGGGTACTCGGGGAAGAGCTTGCCGAGGATGTGGACGACGTCCTCCCGGTGCAGGACGCGCTCGGCGCAGAGGTGCCGGTCGGAGGCCCCGGGCGCCTCGAAGACCCGGACGTGCGCGGCGGCGACGTCGCGCACGTCCACGTACGCCTGCACCGCGTTGGCGTACTTCTTGGCGGAGCCGTCGAGGTACTTGAGGATGTGCGCCGCGCTGGCGTTCACCGTCGGCTGCAGCAGCGGCCCGACCACCAGCACTGGGTTCACCACGACGAGGTCCACGCCGCGCGCCCTCGCCTTCTCCCACGCCGCCTGCTCCGCCACGGCCTTGCCGTAGCAGTACCAGTTCTGGTGCACCAGCAAACACAGGAAACACAAGATCGTCCAGGTCAGGTTCGGCGCTGGCGTCATCCTTATGCAATAGTTACGCGACTGCGCGCATCTCGTGGGGCCATGGTGAATGCCTTTCCTGATTTTCTAGTCGACATCTATGCCCCACTTCCAGAGAACCTTTTGATCAACTTCGCAATCAAAAAGGTTCCTTGTGCTACACTATTATTACGGGATGAAATGGCGATGAATAATGATGCTCGTCGATAAGGACATGCATCGACCATGAACAAAATTGACCTCGAACCCTGTGGTCTCGCGATACGTCTTCACTTGATCTGTTGGTTAATCATCTTACCCAGATGTTATACTCTGGAGTTGGTGGTGAAAACGACGCTCCGCTTTCCTTTTCCGTACGTTTAGAGGAAAAAATTGCACGTGAGTATGCGACACGATGAAGGATGTTGCCGAATGTTTGAGCTTCCGTAAGCAAAGCTGCCGGCTGCACACGCGTGCACCAAACTGCCTAGTGTACTGTACTATCTATGCATGTCGCCTATTTCAAACATAATTTAGCATGCCAGAAGCGGGTTGCTTAATCCGTAAGTACAGTGCAAAAAAGAAGAAGCAGTTTCTCATGGACACATTTAGGCCATGACGTTTTTAATTTATACCCTCTCTGTTTCGTTGTTGTTAGAAATCCTTTTTAAATCTAGATATTGTGTCTCGCTTGTGCGTGCAACAGCTCATACAATTAATTATGTCCTGTTTGTGTCTCGATCAAAGGAAGGCATGAGATTAAACCCTTATTTTTCTGCCTATATTTTTAGAAGATGATAAATTCCGAACGTTTTAAGCATGGCAACCGAACGTTCAGATTTTAAGTAGGGCAACCCGAACGTTCTTTTTGTAAGAAATTTTCTGCCTATTCTGGATGGATGCAACTAGCGAAGACTTCTGAAGATTCAAAAAAATAAAGATAAACTAAGACTTCTGAAGTGGAACAAAAGCCGAAGGGGATTGAACAGAGTCCGGTCGGGTTGCTGACCTTGGTTTTCTTGCAGAATTCAAGGTCGCTCCAGCAGGACTCGTCGACGACCACGTCAGGACTGCGGTTGGGGTCCATGGTGACGGCGCCGATGGACGACGTGAACACCACCCGGCGCACGGTGCCGGCGTCCGCCGCCGCGTTGATCACGTACTCCGTGCCCCTCACCGCCGGCTCCACCATCTGCTCCTGTTTAGGCGTACGATCGAGTTCACCGCAGGCGTGAGCAACTCAACTGAACATACATGAGCACGCAACGAACAAGGACAGGAGGAGTGGCGTACAGGGTCGTCGGTGACGGGGGAGGCGGTGTGGAACACGCCGTGGCAGCCCTCGACGGCGGCGCAGATGGCGTCGTAGTCGAGGAGGTCGGCCTTGCAGAGGACCAGCCTCTCGGCGGCGCCGTCCAGCGCCTTCAGATGGGCGTTCTTGGGATCATCTGCAGCAATTAGCCCCCAAGTTAAGCAACGCAGTAATGTTGCAGAAACGTCGGTTACTATGAACTTGAATCTCGATCGTGTGCGCGTGCCTGGGTTCCTCACTGTGCCCTTGACGGTGTAGCCTCGCTCCAGGAGCAGCTTGACGAGCCACGACGCGATGTACCCGGCGGCGCCGGTGACGCACACGGTCTGGCCGTGCCCGGGCAGCTCCTGCGCGACGGCGGCGGCGGCGGCGTCGACGACAGTCATTGTTGATGTGACCTTTTCACTGCTGGTTTTGTCTAAGCTAGATTATTGGTGAGAATGAGATGGAAATGCCACGCACGAGCTACGGATAGCAGATGGGACTCTACCGCTGTTGGTTAAGTTTGGAGCGTCGCTCACTTTATAGGGACGGAAAGGGAAGTAGTTGAGAGAATGAGAGGGCGGAGGCCGGCCATGCGTGTCTGTGGCCCCGATAGACCGCGACATGGAGTTTGGTAAGGGGGTAACAGTAATCCTACTTACTACGAGTACTATAATAAACTTCCAGGTTTTCATGGTTCGACTGAATCATTAGCGAGTGAAACTTACGCGCCTTTGCCTACGCCAATGCGATCGATGGAAGATCTGTACAGCCACCAACTTTGCAGCCAGTTGTCCCCTTGTAATAAGTCGTAACCACACCGATTTAGGCCGAAATTAAAACTTCGTAGTGTCCTTTTTCCTGCCAATGCACAGTTCGAACTCTACATTTTTTTTTTGAGAATCGGTTCGAACTCTACATTACTGTGTGTGACGCGACGTTAAGGTAGGAATATGATGGCAGCGTAAGTGTTAGGAAAAGAATTAAACACGAGGCGTACATTTGGCTCGCGATCGGCAACCACATCAGCGGGATAGTATTTGGATACTGGAGCACCTGCATGCATGCGGGGGCAAAAAATAACATATCGGCTGCGCTGCAGGCGGTGAAGCTCGGTGATCAGCACGTACTACTTCCTCTTGAAGGTTCGACGGCGGTGGGCGCGCTGCGTGTCCGCACCGGCTCTCAGTTAACAGCGGAACGGACGCTCTCAGATTGTGCTGTAGCGCAGGCGGATGGCGAGTTGGACGGCAAAAGAGCATGGGGGGCTGCACAACCACTACGAGCGGCAGGGCGAGGCCATTCCCGTTGTTTCCGCTGGAAAGAAGGCGTTCCGGCTGATGCGATCCATGGAAGATCTGTACCACTGCCACCACCAACTTTATAGGCACTAGTGGTCTCCCTGTAACCACATCGATTTAGGCCGAAGTTGAAACTTCATATCACAGGGCAACTCCAACGCCACAATGCTACATCAACGGAGCTTTACTTGAGGTTTAGGGGCTGTGATTGAGCTGGCAGTTTTTGATTGGATTTAGGGGAGTCTGGGCCCCACCTCGGTGAAAATCAGGGGGGTGAAGAGTATATTAGGGAAACGTCCTGTAATGGCCCCGTAGTCTGCCTTTGTGTTTAGATTTTTTTGCTTCAACGTCGATCATTAAAACACACACACATCAAATATCTATGAACGTGCTCACGGTCGCCCATGGGAAGTCGGCTATCCAATGGTGTGCACCAAATGTCTGTTTTCGGTTTTCTTTTCTTATGTCCGAAACACCCAAAATAACTCTAGATAAATATCATAATTAGTTCATCAATAGCATGCAAATATTTCAGTGCAATAATAGTTCAAATATAAATATTACAATTCAAATATGAAGTTTTCAAATAAAATAGTTCAAATTCGAACTTTTTCCGGAATACGCCCGAGAACGTATCATTGCATTGATAGGGAAAGAGAGTTACAAGGGTTATACCCGACTACGTACACAGACAAAAGGAGTCAAGGGGTACATAGCGGACAGGAGGGAAGGAGGGGGTGCCCAGTCCCAAGTACAATATGTCAGGTTTTCAAATCGAACTTAGTCCGACATATGTTCTAGTTGTCCCCTTGAAGCAGCCACAGATTCTCAATTAGATCGTTCTGAAGCGGCTCCTGAGTTCCTCGACGTCGAATCTGTTTATGCATTTGGATGAAATCCTGAAACATCGCCGAATTATGTCGTGGAAGTTCGATATGATCACCCAAGAAGGCGTTCTCCCTGATGCGATCGATGGAAGGTTTGTACTGTCGGGGTTTTGTTATGACAGTGTTGTCCGGAGAAGGCATTTGTTTGACGGGATGAGCGCTTAGTGGATTGAGTGATAAGTGAGGAAACAATGACTTTATCCCGGTTCGCGCCCTCTTGGAGAGGTAAAATCATACTCTTGATTCGAATGTTGGTATTGATTATAGATCGCCAAAGATTAAAGGGATCTCCAATGAGATTTGTGGGTAAGTTACAATCCTCCCTACCTGTCAGGAGAGTTTTTTAGGGAATCAGGTGCCCTCTGGGTTCCTGGCTTGCGACATACATGCGGTCAAGCAATGAGTATAAGTCCTGTCTCCTGTGCAGGGCCTGGTCGCTTATCTGGATAACCTAATTTATCTGCATTGCCCTAAAATTGAAAGTTAAGCTTAAAATTTACAATCTTCTATTCACCCCCTGTCTAGCTGAACGTTCTGATCCTTTCAACCTTAGTCTGCATAGAGGGTCGAGCGTTGAAGGCTCGTGGGGTAGTTATGTCATGCAACTGCCCTTTGAAGTGCCCTTGGAAAGGGCGGTAGTTTCGATGGCTCGGGAGCCCCCGAGCAAGCGAGGGAGTTATAACGCAATCTCGGTGGGGGTTCCACTCGGGAGGTGTCATCCGACACGACTCGCCTTCCTAGCTTTGATGCAAGCTTTGGGGAGGAAACCAAGCTGCAGGTGCAAGTGGTATTATTTCTCGTCTTCGTGTCCTTCGGAGGGTATGACAAAAAACCTAGATTTGGTCGGGTTTTGCCTTCCTTCTTTGTCCATTATAAGTTTTATCTTCCTTTTCCGAGAGGTTCTTTGGGTGGATGCAATCCCTCTGCCCCCATGTCTTTCCCTTCAAGGGAAACATGGGTTGTTTAAGCATCTCCGCTGACTGTCATTGGAGATACTTGTTGAAGATCTGGAGAGGAGTAGAGCTCATGTTGAGGAGATTTCACGGGTGTCCACCGGTCTCCAGGCACAAGCTTGCCCTTGAACGAGCGCGTTGCATGCAGCTGGAGCAGGAAAAGGCAAAGGGAAAGGCGGATCATCTTCTTAAGGAGTTAGAGTACGAGCGAGAAGCATGCTCCAAACCCGGGGGAACGTTTGATGCGTTGGTGTGCCCTGCCAAACTTTGGAGGGAGAGCGGGATGCTGCTCTTTTCAAGTCCAAGAAGGCGAGGTAGCCTCTTTGTCTTTCCCATGATGGTAGTTCATTTTTCTCGGTTTCTCCCCTAACTCGGTCGCTCCTTACCTTTTTTAGATTCCCACGATATAGCGAAGTGATTTCATCACGCTACCAAAGAGTCTTTCCATTCTATCTCTAGGGGGTTTCATTTTTCTAGAGTGAGGGAAGATCAAGATCTCCTCTAGCGTCTGAAGAAGGTCCCATAGAACAGGTTGAGCTACTAGAACTCGCGCTCCGCTCGTGCCAGGCCCTCCGTGACAAGGACTTGGAGCCTTTAGATCTTCCTATTTTGAAAGAGAGACGTTGCCAGGCTCATCTCCAACTGAGATACTGGAGGATGGACAACACAACCAAGAGGGCCCAGGTCGCCATTGTTGCTACTAAATCTATTTACACCAAGGTGGAAATGGACGTCATTCGTACAAGGCTTGCCCGGGATGCCCCACGAAGAAGTGATGGCGTTAATAGACCAAGCCCTCCAAGAGGCTACCAACCTTCATGAGGGAGTTTTGCACGCGATGGACGTAGAGGAAGACAACCCTGTCGTGGAAGAAAAATAATGAAGAAAATCACTTGTGAGCTCTCCTAGATTATTATCAGTGTGTACTTAGGGCCCGAGTTCTAGAATAGAATTGAATGAATGTAACGCAAATCCCCATATCATCCACTATCTTTCGATTGTTTCCCCTTTTGGTGTAAGGCATACCACACACATTCATTCCTCTCAGCTCGAAGCGGCCCTGAGGCAAGCATTGTTGGCTGATGTCAGGCTATTTGGTTTGGCGTACCTCTTTCCCTACATGGAGTTTGAGGCGAAAGATGAAGCTGGCTAAAAGTGATGAGCCACTCCACGGGAGGGTCACTGAGCCGCTAAGTTTTTGTCGTGCGTGGGAAGGGCTAGGGACTTTGGAGCATGTGATTGCGGGAACCACAAGGCCAGTTTTTGAGAAATTGGTTTTTATTCATTATATCATTCTAGGTATACATGACTTCGGTAGTAAGCATGATGATTCATAGCTTAAATAATAAGAACGAGAATGGTGATTTGCAACTGCACAATTTTTAGTTGTAGCTTTTTCAAAGTAAGTGTATTGATCCCACGGGGAGCACAAGAGATGGTATTTGCCTCTTAGTGAGGTTTATGGAGTTGTGCCTGCAATTTAGTGATTACACACAAGTATAGGGGGTCAATCATAGTCCTTTCAATAAGTAAGAGTGTTGAACCCAAGAGGGAGCAGAAGGACTTGATAATCGGTTTTCAGCAAGGTATTGCGTGGAAGTGCTTTAAGATAATTTTGATAGATAATTTGATAGCAAAGTAATTGATAGCAAGTAACAAGTAACCAAAGTAACAAGGTGCAACAAGGTGGCTCAATCCTTATTAGTGCTAAGGACAAGACGGATTAACTTCTTATAGTGATTAAAATGCTCGTGAGGACACACATGAATTTTGTCTAGTTACTTCCATCACGATTCATTTACTCATGTTCATTGCTTTGGTAAGTTGTTATGAAGGTGGGCCGGAGCTAAGGTGTTTTTCTTACTTGAACAAACACCTACTTATGATTAAACCCTCCATTCAAGCATCCACAAATACAAGAGAAGTAATTAAGATAAATCTAACCATAGCACGAAACACATGGATCCAAAGCAGTCCCTTACGGAACAACTCATAAACTGGGGTTTAAGTTTCAGTGATATCAACAACCCATCACCCACAAACTAATTCCACTATGCCTTACCCTAGGCCCAAACATGATGAAGTGTCGTGTAGTCGCCTTTCACACGACACCACCAGAGTAAGAACAACACACCATACCATCAAAACATTGAACGAAAACCATTTTCACATGATTTCTAGTAACAAGACTTCTTCCATGTCCTCAAGAAAAAATAGAACTACTCAAAAAACATAATTATGTTCATGATCAGAGGATATAAATATGTGTTTAACAATCTGAACATATAATCTTCCACCAAGTTAAACAACTAGCATCAACTACAAGATGTAATCAACACTACTAGCACCCCCAAGTACAAATCTGAGGTTTGATACAAAGATTGAGCACAAGAGATCAACTAGGCTTTGGAGATGAGATGATGCTGGTGAAGATGTAGATGGACATGAGGCCTCCCACGACAAGAGGAGCGTTCGTGATGACAATGGCTTCGATTTCCCCCTCCCGGAGGGAAGTTTCCTCGGAGGAATCGCTCCGCCAGAGAGCAAAACTGCTCTGCGTCTGGTTCTGCCCCGAGACGGCAATGGAAGGTCCCAAAAGTCCTCACTTATTTTTTTCTAGGGTAAATGGCTTCATATAGGAGAAGATCAGTTGCAATGGGCCTCTGTGGGCCCCACAAGCCATTTGGGTGTGTCGTGGGTGTAGGGCGCGTCCCCTTGCTCATGGGCCCATCGAGGGTCTTCTCTTGTACTGATTTATTCTAGTATTTTTATATATTTCAATACAATTGACTGTAATTTTTATTTCATTTTAAGCTCTGGAGAATTACTATCTCTGTTGTAGCTTTTTCAGGTCAGAATTTCAGGGGCTGTCAATCTCCCTCTTTTGGTGTATCTTGCATTTCAAGAGAGAAAGGCATTAGAATTGCATCATAAACTGAAATATAACTTCAAAACAATGTAAATAGCATTAGGCAAACATGAAGAAAAATGGATGTACCAACTACTCCAAGCTCAGACTCCGCTTGCCCTCAGGTAATACCGAACTCAATAAACATGACCAGGGGTTTAGAGAGAGAGAGAGAGAGAGAGAGAGGCGTCGATAAAATAAAATACGAACATGGCTGTATCACGTTTAAAAGCATCATAACAACAATAATTCGTTGATAAGACCTCTCATTATCAAGTAATAATCTATCCACCAGCCAAGGTATAAAGAATAAAGTCTTTTGAAAACTAACAAAGTATGTTTTCAATCATTCAAACAATTACAATTCATCATACTTTCCTAAAGATTCTTTGTAAGAGCTTTTGATTTTGAAAACTTCACATACTCAACTATCATATAGTCTTCTAATGATTGATGGTACTCAAATCATATTTTTAGAGAAAACCGCTTCCATCGAACACGAAGGAAGATGGGGGTTTATGTGTTACCACCCAACTCACTTACCACAGGGATAATTTTCAACAATAATAACCCATGATCATAAACATTCAACTGGATATATGTGCCTATGTCTTTCCCCACGAGATGGTCCGACCAAGAAAGGCATGGGAGTGGAGAGGCAGAAGTGAAAGACTGGAGTTGCTTGTCAAGTGGAGAATAATTTAGGTTGGAATAGCAAAATATATTTTGACTCTTACATAAAAGTAAAACTTTAAGAATAAAGATAGGCCCTTCATAGAGGGAAGCAGAGGTTGGCATGCGCTTTTTGATTTTTGGATGTGCAAACTCCTAATGCAAAGGAATGTCACTTTATATTGCCCCTTATGATGGTGACCTTTATTGAGCAGTCTTTCACTTTTATTACTTCACCATCTTAAGATTGTACAAAGCTTATTTGCCCTTCCAAAAGAAGATCATACATATTTTAGGAGCAATTTTTATTGCTTGCACTGATGACAACTTACTTGAAGGATATTATTTAATCCATAGGTGGATATGGTGGACTCTTATGGCAAGAAACTCGGTTTAAGGGTATTTGGGTGCACAAGTAGTATCTCTACTTAGGACAAAATTTTGGCTAGCAACATATTATGAGAAAGCCCCACATGTTGGAGGATCCATGAAAATATAACTTCTATACAAATATACATAAACATAACTCATTATGTTGTCTTCCTTGTCCAATATCAACTATTTGATCAAGTTTGGAAATAATTAATGAGGGGTCACAATCATAAAAGATGTCCAAGATAATACATTTGCATGTGAAATCTCTCTTCCTTATTTATTGTTTCATGAATTGTTTGAATGACCGATGCTATGTTTGTTAACTTTCAACAAATTTTATTATCTACACCCCTTATGTGAAGTCATTACTTCCCATGGCATAAGCAGATGAAATTTATTTTGCAAATAATTGATGCAAGAAAATAAAGAAAAAGATACTCATAATACTCTTTAATCTTTATTATAGAAACTCTCACGCATGGTTACATTGATAGCACGGGAACAGAACAAACACTCAAAAACTACTTTATACTAATACTTTTTTCTAAATCATGAGATAACTGAAGGTTGAACGAATATAGATAATAATGGTAAAAGGTGATGATGATACGATAACGGGGCATCTCCCACAAGCTTTGAACAAGCCAAGGGTGGTGCCCATACACGAGTACTCAAGTTTCCTTTTGTTTGTGATGGTGGTAGAACTATTTTTAGGATGATCGCCTTAAGAATACGATTCTCCTCTTAAAGTCTATTGATTATCTGATTAAGAGTCCTGATCTGGCCCCATAGTTTATCCACAACTCTCCGTCCTCCATCAACAAATGAGTAAGTGTTGGTGGAAGGAGTTGGAGGAATGCCTGCCTGCACACGATGATTGCGGGTAAATTGAGCATTACAAGCCTTCACCATGTCCTACAAGCTTGACTTCTTGAACTCAACTTGCATGTCCCTAGGTCGAGGTAGATGGATGTCTTCTTCCTCGTCGCTTGAGTATTCCATCCTTTTTAGATCAGCATCCTCTTCCTCATCCGTAGGCCACTCAAAATCTTTAGTTTCGTCACAGGGTTTGGAAGTGTCGTCTAGATAGGTGACATAACTATCGCTCGCTTAAGTCCATTGGGTGTGAGGCATTAGGTAGCCTACCTCTCGGTGTCATGGAGCATGGAGTTTCAGATGCTGTTGGCTTGTTTCCCTTCCCTCATCTGCGAGTGACATGACCACTGAGCCAAGTGTGTTGGCACCTACTCCAAACCAAGATGCTCTCTTCGCGAAGGAACTGTGTGACTTGCTCGCCATTGTGGAGACTGCTAGGTCTGGTTTGGGCAGGTCGATTGCTTGCCTCTTGACATGGACGGCAATAAAGGACAAACAAAAGAAGGTGGGCAAAGGAAAGAGTGGCGTCACATGCAAGGCGTCTGTGGTTGTTTGATGGAAGACCTTCAATCTCCCGGCCCGTCCTCTTTGATTGGGTTGTCATTGTGGGTTGAGAGGTGTCAGATGTCTTGTGTCAAGGTGTTCTTGTCGGGGCTCTCTTGGCATTGTAGCAATGTCGGGTTTTGTGGATGTTGTGCATTCCAACTTCCAAGAGACTGGTGGGGTCGTCTGTGTGGTTGTGGGGTTTCTTGCCACATGAGTAGTTAGTTTGTGCTCCATTTGTATGTTTTCGTCTAGTTTTCTGTAAATTAATCTGGCAATTCTCTTCTTTTTAATTAATCGATGAGGCAATACTTTTGCCTCCATTTAAAAAAAAAAACTGCCCTCGAGCCTCTGCAATGTCTTGATTTGATTTTTCTTGCGGCGGCGGCTGGCTCATAATTGAAAGAAATATGTATTTTTATCTCCCGACACTAATCACTCGATGTTGGATCACTGATGCCAAAATATTTCTTCCTTGTTAAACATTTTTACCAGTCAATCACAAATTTTCTCTTGTGCCTGAGGGGGGGGGGGGGCACCCTACCAGGGGCTGCACGCAAATCAGACAATATCTTTAACCCAAATGCGTTTACTCATATACGTTTCACATGCGATTAGCTGGGCTGATAGAAAAGGCTCAGCAAAACACATATCTCATTTGTTTCCTGGACTAGCAACCCTTCAGGACAATTTGGTGAGAGAAAAAATTGGCGACGCTTTGAAATGATAACACATCTAATGTCTTAGATCGACCAGATCATGTGAATGGACGAATGGAAACTACCACAACTTGAGAGGCCTCTATTTAGGTTCAGTTTTATTGTCCTAAATAAAATGAAAGGGATGTGGATATTAGAAGGTACACTAAATTCGATAGTGATTTCTAAGCAAGTAAAACATCTCCACAAATGCTACATTTGTGGAAACCAATACAAATTTCAAAAGTATATAAACCTTCTATATTTGAGATATTTAAAGAAAAAATGACATGATGATGGGATGATGTTTCTACGTCATGAGGTTCGGGGATGCTGCTCAATTTTATTACTTTATTTTTAGTGGCGCAACATCATATTCGTGGGAGGTGGGCGAGCAGTGGCGGACATTGAGCCATGCCGACGAAGTGTTAAGTATATGAGCAAATTACTATGAATTTTGATCTGAATAAACAAGAAATAAATCATGACGATAGTAACAGAGATTAAACTAATCAAGCGGACTAGCATACTAGATGAATAGATCGAATCTAAGGCACATACTAGAAATAGGAATTCTAGCACGATCTCAAACAGAGGGAACATAATTGCATACCATGCAGCGGAAGCCGAACCGCCAGTGTTGATGTTGTCACCCATTTCATTGATGAAGAGGTAGCCGAGGTCGGGGAAGAAGTCGTCATCCGGGAAGTAGTTCCTGCCAGCAGTCGCGCGAGTGCGCTCCCCAAAAACCTAATCGCCCCTCTCCTATACAGGATCATGAGAGGCAGGGTTCCAGAGGCCTGCTATCCCTTCGCGTGATGCACGCCGGAAGGAGGAATGGAGAAGACTTGCGTGGAGGCACAATGTTCTGGAATGGTGTGAAACCATAGGTTGTGGCGATGGCTAGGATAGGCCTCTTCCTGTTTATATATCGTGGGTCGGTAGATCGTGGGAGTAAACCCTCGTCCAAGTCGGTAGCCGCCCCGTGACCCAAAAGAATCGGAAACGGCTGAGTAATTAACGCATCTATTAATTAGTAATTAATGACTCATTAATTTTTCCCGAGCAGCAAAAATATAGACACATAGCTTTGTCTACGGCTCGGCTCGGCTCATTCCCGAAACAGGACGTGGCGCGGCGTGGCGAGGCGAGCGAGGAGGAGGAGCGCGTGTATAGGTATCCTCTTCTCATGCTCATACAAGTGGTAGAAGAGCTCACCTTATAAGGTGGTGAAACCCCCACTCAACTAGCAATATGGGACTAAAGATTAATCCCACTCACACCACACACAACCATGCATGAATGGGACATGAGAATTCTAGATTTTAGTTGGGATTTGGGCCAAAAGCCTACTAGCAAATTCCAGCAACCCCCCACAAAGTCTCACTGACACATCTCACCATTTAGTTCCAAAACATTGGTTATATACATTTGCTTAGTGGAGACTGTTAAGTTGAACTTCCACTTAGAACTTTATGCTACACTAGATCACAACTTGAATAGTGGACTATATCTTGAACTACAAGTTTTCAGCGGGACTAGTTTCACACAAATCCTTCACCGATACTGGGCTGCTGCAAGGCTTCCCCGCAGGTGGAGTGTATACGTCATACTCCAAGGCCTTCTATGAATTTATTAGAGAACACCCAATTCTCACAGACTTTGACGTTTAATAGACAAATTCATATAGGTGTGTTCCTCAGGAGATGCTCTGCAGGACAACATCTCTGCTTACATAAATAAGACACTTGGAACACATTAGGGTAAGTATCAACCTGCCATGTAGAATGGGAGAGTATTTCATCTTCACGGAGTGGGATAATCTTCTATTCTTAAATAGTTGCAACCCACTACCTAATTTTCCTCCTCATGCAACCATGCCACATCATCAAGTCATGCATGCATGTGGTCATAAGTACTTATTTTCCTCTTCATGTAAAATGCCACATCATCAAGTCATGCAAGTAGCCATAAGTTACAATTTATGCACTGATCTACGCATTGTTTCACTAATTTTTGTGTGGGCATAAACGGTATATACATTAAATGCTTAGAGCAAATATATGTAGATCATGTTACAATTTTTTTTGTTTAAAATGCACCCGGTTTACTTCAATCCAATAGTTTATATTTTATACATCATTTTGTCAAATGCTTCATATGATTTATTTATTTTAAAATATATAGACCAGGAGCAATCTTAAATTTGTTTCTACAATAGTGTTAGGTTTTTAGCGTCTATTTATACAACTGTGTATTATCTTTCCCGCAGCAATGCGCGGGGCATCATCTAGTTAATATAGGGATAATCTCCTCCCAGCTGACCAGCAGCTTGTCTCCCACTTCTACTTCACGGGATCCCCGATCACATAGTGGGATACCATTGCGGACAACTCATACAGTGGGTCTCAAAACCATCTCCATTGTCGCATTATCTACAGATTACATGATAAGCCCTTTGTGAATGGACCTGCCAAAATTTTAGACGTTTGGATATAATCCAATGAAATAACTCTGGAGTTCCTCAATTTTTTGACGGATTTCAATCTCCTCTTCACATGCCTTGAGGACTTCATATTATCCTTAGAATTGTTTATCTTGATGATCACAGTTTGATTATCAAAGTTCATCAGGATAGCGGGTATTTGTTTTTCAACCACAGATAAGTTCATCAAGAGCTGACGAAGCCACTCTGCTTCAACAGTGGTCATGTCTAATGATGTGAGTTCTGCTTCCATAGTTGACCTTGTTAAGATGGTCTGCTTGCAAGACTTCCAGGAAATAGCACCACCACCAAGTGTAAAAACATAACCACTGGTGGCCTTAATCTAATCAGCATTAGATATCCAGTTTGAGTCACTATAACCCTCAAGTACCCTCGGGTACCTGGTGTAGTGAATCCCATAGCTCGCAATGCCTTTCAAATAGCGCATAATTCTTTCAAGCGCATGCCAATGACCATCTCCTGGATTTGATACAAACCGGCTCAATTTGCTCACAACAAACGAGATGCCAGGCTTCGTGGAACTCACCAAATACATAAGCGAGTCGATAATCTGAGAATACCTTAGTTGATCTCTAGCAATCCGTCGATTCTTTCGAAGCAACACACTAGCATCATATGGAGTTGGAGAAGACTTGCAGTCGCTATACCCGAAATGACTCAAGACCTTATCCACATAGTGAGATTGAAGCAGTGGTAATCCAACCATTCTCATCTCTCAACAACTTGATGTTCAGAATAACATCAGCTACTCCTAGATCCTTCATCTCAAAACAATGAGATAAGAAGTCCTTAACCTCCTTGATTAAATCAAGTTTTGTTCCAAAGATCAGTATGTCGTCAACATACAGACAAAGAATAACTCCTTCGCCCCCACCATAGCGATAGTACACACACTTGTCATCTTTGTTTACAACCCTGCAACAGTTAATGTTCTTTCAAACTTCTCATGGCACTTCTTTGTAGCTTGTTTAAGGCCATATAAAGACTTCAATAACTTGGAAACCTTTCCTTCCTGACCAGGTACTACAAAACCATCTGGCTGATCCATGTAAATTTCCTCGTCAAACTCTCCATTGAGGACAACGGTCTTAACGTCCATTGGATGAACGAGAAGACCGTGTGAGACAGCCAGTGATAGTTGCACCCGAATAGTGGTCAGTCTAGCCACAGATTAGTAAGTATCAAAGAAGTCTTCACCTTCTTTCTGAGTATAAACCTTGACTACAAGCCATGCCTTGTACTTTTCAATCATACCATCAGGTCTAAGCTTTTTCTTGAACACCCACTTACATCCTACAGGTTTGAACCCATAAGGACGATCAGTAATTTCCCAGGTTTCGTTAGCTAAGATGGAATCTGACGTGGCTTGAGACTGCGTCGGTATTTCCCCAAAGAGGAAGGGATGATGCAACACAACGACGGTAAGTATTTCCCTCAGTTATGAAACCAAGGTTATCGAACCAGTAGGAGGATCACCACCACCCAATAAGCAGCACCTGCACACCAACAAAAAATACTTGCAACCCGACGCGAAAGAGAGGTTGTCAATCTCTCTACGGTAAAAAAATAGATTAGGTAATGATAGATAGGTGAGATAGATCTCTCAAGAACACAAAATAAAAAGAGGAAATAAAATATGAAGCAATATGTTTTTGGGTTTTTGGTTTTGTAGATCTGAAAACAAAGATGCAAAAAGATAGATCTGAAAGCAATATGTCGGAAAAGTAGACCCGGGGGCCGTAGGGTTCACTAGTGGCTTCTCTCATGAGTATAGCGCACGGTGGGTGAACAAATTACTGTTGGGCAATTGATAGAAAATCGAATAGTCATGACGATATCTAAGGCAATGATCATTATATAGGCATCATGTCCAAGATAAGTAGACCGACTCCTGCCTGCATCTACCACTATTACTCCACACATCGACCGCTATCCAGCATGCATCTAGTGTATTAAGTTCATGAAAAAACGGAGTAATGCAATAATAACGATGACATGATGTAGACAAGATCTATTCATGTAGGAATAGACCCCATCTTGTTATCCTTATTGGCAACGATACATGCGTGTCTTGCTGCCCCTTCTGTCACTGGGAAAGAACACCGCAAGATCGAACCCATCACAAAGCACCTATTCCCATGGCAAGAAAAATCGATCTAGTTGGCCTAACTAAACCAAAGATTCGAAGAAGAAAAACAAGGCTATAAGTAATCATGCATATAAGAGATCAAAGAAGACACAAATAATATTCATGGATAGAAACTGATCAGGAACTCAAAATTCATCGGATCCCAACAAACACACCGCAAAAGTTTACATCAAATAGATCTCCAAGAGACCATTGTATTGAGAATCATAAGAGAGAGAGAGAGAGGAAGCCATCTAGCTACTGCCTACGGACCCGTAGGTCTATGGTGGACTACTCACGCATCATCGGAGAGGCACCTATGATGAAGATGAACCCCTCCGTGATGGTGTTTAGATTGGATCTCGAGGTTCTGGAACTTGTGGGGGCTGGAATTGTGTTTCGTCGACTCTCCTAGGGTTTTTGTAATATTTGGGAATTTATAGGCATCAGAGGCGGTGGAGATGGGCCCCGAGGAGGGCACAACCCATCAGGGCGCGCCGGCCCCCCTTGGCGCGCCCTGGTGGGTTGTGGTCTCCTCAGCCCACTCCCCCGGCACTTCTTTGGCCCACTGGGTGTCTTTTGGTCCAGAAAAAATCTCCAAATAGTTTCTTCATGATTGGACTCCGTTTGGTTTTCTGTGAAGTAAAAAAAACAATCCAAAACAACAACTGGCACTTTGTCATTATGTCAATAGGTTAGTCCCAAAAAATGATATAAAGTTGTTATAAAATGATTGTAAAACATCCAAGAATGATAATATAACAGCATGGAACAAGCAAAAATTATAGATACGTTGGAAACGTATCAGCATCCCCAAGCTTAATTCCTACTCGTCCTCGAGTAGGTAAATGATAAAAACAGAATTTTTGTTGTGGAATGCTGCCTAACATGTTCATCATATGCTTTTCTTTTGTGTAGCATGGACATTTGGACCTGTAAATGATTCAAAGCAATAGTCTAGTTTTAACATAATGACTTCAATACTCAAGCATGTCAACAAGCAACCATGTCTTTCAAAATATCAACACTAAAGAAAGTTATCCCTAGCCCATCATGCTCAATCATTGATCCATTCATGAAACACACTCAAATATTAGCTATACCCAATGCTCAAGTATGATCATAGTGCCCCCTAGTTGGTGCTTATAAGAGAAGATGGAGACTTAAAGTGAAAATAAAAATTGCATAAAGTAAATAGATAGGCCCTTCGCAGAGGGAAGTAGGGATTTGTAGAGGTGCCAGAGCTCAAGGTTTAAATTGAGAGAGAGAAATATTTTGGGTGGCTTGCTTTTCTTGTTAACGAAAACGACAAAGTAGCTCACAATACTTTCCATGCTAGATTTATCATAGGCGGTTCCCAAACAGAAAATAAAGTTTATTCCTTTTTCCACCAAACTTTCACTTTCCATGGCGGGCCGTATCCACGGTTGCCTTCCATACCAACACTTTCCAAGGATTTTATTATTTGACAATATAAAGTAAACATTTTTTCTTTTTCATTTCGGTAATGGGCATCCCTATTACCGCCGCACTCTCGTGCAATGACAAGTGAATAAACACTCATCTTGAGAATAACACATCTAGCATGAAAAAATATTGGACACTCCCCACCGTTTCATGAGCGGTACGAGCACACAAAAGAGAAAATTTATTTTGAAAATTTAGAGATGGCACATACAAATTTGCTTGGAACGGCATGGAAATACCGCATATAGGTAGGTATGGTGGATCATAAGGCAAAACTTGGTTTAAGGGTTTTCGATGCACAAGTAGTATTTCTACTTAGTACAAATGGAGGCTAGTAAATAGATTGGGAAGCAACCAAACCAAGAAACTAAAATTCACATAAGCGAGCATTGAGCATAACTAACACCGAATAATGCACCATAAGTAGGATGCAACTTCATTGCATAACTATTGACTTTCGTGCATGCATAGGGAATCATAAACCTTAACATCAATATTCCTACTAATGCATAATTACTCACTAACATGACTCACATATTACTATCATCATGTTTAAAATCTATTACAAAGAATCAAGTTTAATTTTCCCAATGATCTTCATGAAAGTTTTATTATATCCTCCTTGGATATCTATCACTTTGGGACTAGTTTCATATATTTCCATTGCTTTTTGGCAAGCTCAATCAAATTTAAGTGAAGCACATGAGCATAAAGATTTAATCTCTGAAAATAGTATAAGTGAAGCATGAGATGATTTCTTCAAAATTTAATAACTCTAAAATTAATCTAAGTGAAGCATGAGAGTATTTCTACAAAAATTTCCAAGCACACCGTTCTCAAAAAGATATAAGTGAAGCACTAGAGCAATTCTATAACTCAAAATGTTTAAGTGAAGCACATAGAGCAATTCTAACAAATGATAGCATAATTTTGGCTCTCTCAAATAGGTGTGTCCAGCAAGGATACAAAGGAAAAACAAACAAGCAAATCAAGCAAAGATACAAGACGCTCCAAGGAAAACTCATGATATGTGACGAATAAAAATATAGTTCCAAGTAAAATACCGATGGTCGTTAGAAGAAAGAGGGGATGCCACTCGGGGGCATCCCCAAGATTAGTTGCTTGTTACTCTTTGGATATATCTTGGTGGTGAGGCAGCATCCCCAAGCTTAGGCTTTTATCACTCCTTATTCCTTCATCCATCGTGATCGCACCCAAAACTTGAAAACTTCAATCACACAAAACTCAACAAATTTTTGTGAGATCCGTTAGTATAATAAAGCAAATCATTACTTTAGGTGCTGTTGCAAACCCATTCATATTTTATTATTGCATTGTACCTACTGTATTTTAACTTTACCATGGCTCATACCCTTCAATATAACCCATAGATTCATCAAAACAAGCACGCAATGCAACGAAAACAGAATCTGTCTTAAATAGAGCAGTCTGTAGTAATCTGTACTCTAACCATACTTCTGTAACTCTAAAAATTCTGAAAAATATAGACGACGTAAGGAATTTGTATAACAACACTGTGTTAAAATTTCAGATCAAGATCACATTCCAGAAAAAAATGAAAATTCATATGCTGGACGCAAAGTTTCTGTTTCAGATTCAGCATCACTTCTACTCATCCTATGAATCATCCTAAAGTCTTTACTTGTCACAAACACTAAATAAACCATAAAAACACAATCATAACAGAGGCATAATTGTGTCAACACTCAAAAACAGAAATGAAAAACAAAAATTTATTTATTCATTGGGTTGCCTCCCAACAAGCGCTATCGTTTTACGCCCTTAGCTAGGCATAACACATAGATTTAAGTATTGTCATCTTTGGTTTTCAACTCTTCAATCACACAACTAGATTTCTTCAAGGATTTTGCATGCATGTTCTTAACGATAACACTCCTAGGAAGAAAACCAAAAAATTCATTCTTGTAAATAGGACCCCTTATTATTTCAACAAAGTCGGGATGAATACTAATAATTTTAAGATCCCCTTTGTGGCCACTAGGTGTAGCAATTTTGTTCTTGGTGACTTGCGCGGGTTTGCCAATTTTTATGGGAGTTTTTTCAATAGATTTTATAGAAGAAAAAGCCGAACCCAAGTTACTAAAAATCTCTTCCAACTTATCGATACGGTAAGGACTTTCTTCTACCCTTTCGTTAATTACGGTTTCCTTTTCCTTTAGCAGTTTTAAAGCATCTCCCGCCTTAGATCCAATTGTATTAGCAAGATTATGTATCTTCTTATCCAAACTTTCAAGATGTTATTGGGTAATCATCTTCTTTTCAATAGCATCTAATCTCTCCATAACATGTTCGAGAGTTAAAGTTGTTTCATTGATCATGATAGGTGGTGATCCCACTAAGCTCCCCAAAGCATTAAAGGCATCCAAAGATGGACACATTAAGAAATTCCCACCGGTAATCGTATCAAGGAGGAATCTATACCAAGTGGTGATGCCAACATAAAAACCGCGAAGAAGAACAACGGTAGATTGCTTATGGACATATCTATTATGAGCATTGCAAATCCTATACCAAGCCTCTTTTAGGTTCTCCCCTCCCCTTTGCTTAAAATTAAGAACCTCATTATCGGGTGTACACGCAATAAAGGAAGAACTAGCCATAATGACAAGGCAAGAGATCTGACGAGAAAAAGGCGAACGAAAAAGAGGGCGAATAAAACGACAAATTGGTGAAGTGGGGGAGAGGAAAACGAGAGGCAAATGGCAAATAATGTAATTGCAAGGAGATGAGATTCGTGATTAGGAACCTGGTAGATGATGATGGAGTCCCCTCGGCGCCTACGATAGGCACGTAGAAGAGACCGCTTCCTCCCCGGCAACGGCGCCAGAAATTCCTTTGACGTGGCCTGAGACTGCGTCGGTATTTCCCCAAAGAGGAAGGGATGATGCAGCACAACGACGGTAAGTATTTCCCTCAGTTATGAAACCAAGGTTATCGAACCAGTAGGAGGATCACCACCACCCAATAAGCAGCACCTGCACAAAAACAACAAATACTTGCAACCCGACGCGAAAGAGAGGTTATCAATCTCTCTACGGTAAAAAGATAGATTAGATAATGATAGATAGGAGAGATAGATCTCTCAAGAACACAAAATAAAAAGAGGAAATAAAATATGCAGCAATATGTTTTTGGGTTTTTGGTTTTGTAGATCTGAAAACAAAGATGCAAAAAGATAGATCTGAAAGCAATATGTTGGAAAAGTAGACCCGGGGGCCGTAGGGTTCACTAGTGGCTTGTCTCATGAGTATAGCGCACGGTGGGTGAACAAATTACTGTAGGGCAATTGATAGAAAATCGAATAGTCATGACGATATCCAAGGCAATGATCATTATATAGGCATCACGTCCAAGATAAGTAGACCGACTCCTGCCTGCATCTACCACTATTACTCCACACATCGACCGCTATCCAGCATGCATCTAGTGTATTAAGTTCATGGAAAAACGGAGTAATGCAATAAGAACGATGACATGATGTAGACAAGATCTATTCATGTAGGAATAGACCCCATCTTGTTATCCTTAATGGCAACGATACATGCGTGTCTTGCTGCCCCTTCTGTCACTGGGAAAGAACACCGCAAGATCGAACCCATAACAAAGCACCTCTTCCCATGGAAAGAAAAATCGATCTAGTTGGCCTAACTAAACCAAAGATTCGAAGAAGAAATACGAGGCTATAAGTAATCATGCATATAAGAGATCAAAGAAGACTCAAATACTATTCATGGATAGAAACTGATTATGAACTCAAAATTCATCGGATCCCAACAAACACACCGCAAAAGTTTAGATCAAATAGATCTCCAAGAGACCATTGTATTGAGAATCATAAGAGAGAGAGAGGAAGCCATCTAGCTACTGCCTACGGAACCGTAGGTCTATGGTGGACTACTCATGCAACATCGGAGAGGCACCTATGATGAAGATGAACCCCTCCGTGATGATGTTTAGATTGGATCTCGAGGTTCTGGAACTTGCGGCGGCTAGAATTGTGTTTCGTCGACTCCCCTAGGGTTTTTGTAATATTTGGGAATTTATAGGCATCAGAGGCGGTGGAGAGGGGCCCCGAGGAGGGCACAACCCATCAGGGCGCGCCGGGCCCCCCTGGCGTGCCCTGGTGGGTTGTGGTCTCCTCGGCCCACTCCCCCGGCACTTATTTGGCCCACTGGGTGTCTTCTGGTCCAGAAAAAATCTCCAAAAAGTATCGTCACGATTGGACTCCGTTTGGTATTGATTTTCTGCGAAGTAAAAAAACAAGCAAAAACAGCAACTGGCACTTTGGCACTATGTCAATAGGTTAGTCCCAAAAAATGATATAAAGTTGTTATAAAATGATTGTAAAACATCCAAGAATGATAATATAACAGCATGGAACAAGCAAAATTATAGATACGTTGGAGACGTATCAGAATCCATCAAGTAGTCAGCATCAGAAGATGCATGGGCTTCTAAAATAGTCCTGGGCGTGTCATCCATGAGGTACACAATGAAATCATCACCAAAGAACTTTACAGTTCTCTATCTTTTACTCCTTATAGGAGTTTTATTGTCATCCTCCACAGGATTCTCAATGTGTTCCATCACAATGATGAGTTCAGGAATTATAGCTAATTCCTAACTAGATAGAGTAGTTAACTCCTAATTTGATGAGCTAGGAATATCCTTCGTAGGAAATATGTCCTCAAAGAAAGTCGCATCATTCGACTCCATAATTGTACACACATGCATGTCGGATACCTTAGATTTTATTACCAAAAATCTATAGCCAATTCTATGAAAATCATAGCCGAGAAGAACACCATCCACAATTTTTGGTCCAAGCTTGCGCTTCTTGGGAATTGGTATATTGTCTTTCGCCAAACAACCCAAAGTATGTAGATAAGAGAGTTTCAATATTTTCCTTTCCCATTCCTCAAATGGAATCATGGACTTATGATTTGTGGGAACTCTGTTTAGGACATGACATGTAGTCATTAACACCTCCCCCACCATGGCTTGGAGAGACCCGATGTGCCTAACATGGCGTTAACCAAATCAGTTATAGTTCGGTTCTTTCTTTAGGCCATCCCATTTTCCAGAGATGAGTAGGGAGGCGCCCTCTCATGGATTATACCTTGTTCCGCACAAAAAAAAATCCAATTCATTGGAAAAATACTCTCCACCATGACCAGACCTAAACCGTTTATTTTTTCGATCAAGTTGGTACTCTGCTTCAGCTTTATAGTTTTTGAAGAAATTTAAAGCCTCATATTTTGATTTAATAAGATATACATAACAATATCTAGTGTAGTCATCAATCAATGTCATGAAGTATTTCTTTCCACCTTTTGTCAATACGCCATTCAGCTCACAAAGGTCAGAATGTATAAGCTCGTGTGGTGCCAAATCTCTTGCCTCTACAGTCTTATGGGACTTGCGTGGTTGCTTAGTTTGCACACACACTTGACACTTGGAGCCCTTGACATTAGTGAATTTCAGAACTAAACTCATATTGGCTAGCCGCGTCATGCAACTAAAGTTAATATGACAAAGTCATGAATGCCAAATATTAGACTCATTATCATGGCAAACATGATTAATAACTTTAGTGCAAATATCTGACAAAGACAAGCGGAACAAGCCTCCACACTCATAGCCTTTTCCAACAAATTGTCCATACTTAGAGATTACAACTTTATTGGACTCGAAAACCAACTTAAAACCATCTCGACATAAACGGGAACCACTGACGAGATTCTTATTGATGGAGGGAACATGATGAATGTTCTTCGCGCACACGATCTTACCCGAAGTAAACTTCAAATCAACCGTACCAATCCCACAAACAGAAGCATGTGACCCATTCCCCATCAGCACGGGAGAAGTCCCCGTGATCTGATAAGAAGAATACATGGAAACATCAGCACAAACATGTAAATTGGCACCGGTGTCAATCAACCAATCAGGAGAATGACAAACTGAAAGGATGGTAGGAAAATACTGTACCCATATTCCTTCATCCCAGTATCAATAATGACAACATTAGCGGACTTGCCGCTCTTCTCAAGTCCGCGCTCCTCATAGCGCTTAGGACATCTCGGAGCCCAATAAGGATCACCACAGACATGGCATAGTCCCTTCCCCTTCTTATGAGAATTCTTCTTGAAGTTGGTAGAGTGTGATGTCTTGTTCTTTGCATCAAACTTGCCTCTCCCTGAGATTTGTTCTTGTTGTTTTTAGGCTTGTTGGGCTGAAAGTTCTTCTTATGTACGATGTGGGCACTAGAATCTCGCTCAGCAACTCGAGAACGTGTGTCTTTTGCTCTCGCCTTCTCTTGAACATCAAGAGAGCCAATGAGATCCAAAATGGTAAACTACTATTTCTTGTGTTTCAGAGAAGTAGCAAAATTGCTCCATGAAGGTGGAAGCTTAGCAATGATGCCTCCGGCAACAAATTTGTCCGACAACACACACTTGAAGTACTCAAGTTCCTTAGCGAGTGACTGTATGTCATGAGCCTGCTGAACAACAGAGTGCTCATCAGTCATCTTGTAGTCATAGAATTGCTCCATGACGCACAACTCGCTGCCAGCATCCGAGGCCCCAAACTTGGCCTCGAGCGCATCCCACATGTCCTTGCTGTTGTCAAACGACATATACGAGTCCATAATGAAATCATCAAGAACACTCAGAAGAGCGCCCTTAAAGAGGGTATCGATCTTCTCAAACGCTTCCTGCTGTGCAGGATTAAGATCATCCTCTGGCTTGTCCTTGGTGGCGTCATAGCAGTACATGTACTGAAACCAGTAACTACTCTCGTGTGCCACCTATTATATTGCACCCCCTTGAAGGAGGGCGGCTTCAAATGCACAGCAAAACCACTCGGAGTAAATTGCCTATAATAAGGTTTTTGGATTGTTGAGTATATGAGCAAATTACCATGAGTTTTAATCCGAATAAACAGGAAATAAATCATGACGATAGTAACATAGATTAAACTAATCAAGTGGACTAGCATAGTAGATGAATAGATCGAATCTAAGGCACATACTAGAAACATGAATTTAAGCATGATCTCAAATAGAGGGGACAAAATTGCATACGGTGCAGCAGAAGAAGAACCGCCGGTGTTGATGTTATCTTCCATGTCATTGATGAAGAGGTTGCCGAGGTCGGGAAAGAAGTCATCATCTGGGAAGTAGTTCCTGCCAGAAGTTGAGCGAGTGCGCTCCCCAAAAACCTGATCGCCCCTCTCCCGTACAGGATCACGAGAGGTGGGGTTCCGGAGGCCTGCTGTCACTTCTCGCGGTGCACGCCGGAAGGAGGGATGAAGAAGACTTGCATGGCGGTGCAATGTTCTAGAACGATGTGAAACCATATGTTGTGGTGACGGCTAGGATAGTTATCTGCCTGTTTATATGGACAACATACATAGCTTTGTCCTCAGCTCGGCTCATTCCAAAAACCCGACGTGGCGCGGCCAGGCCCGACCTGGCACGACACAACATGTCCAGTGAGGAGGAGGAGGAGCGCGCGTATAGATATCCTCTTGTCATGCTCATACAAGTGGTAGAAGAGCTCACCTTATAAGGTGGTGCAACTCCCACTCAACTAGCAGTATGGGACTAAACATTAGTCTCACTCATACCACACACAGCCATGCCTGAATGGACCATGAGAATTTCAGATTTTAGTTGGGTTTTGGGCCAAAATACTACTAGCAAATTCCAACATGAAGCAGAGGTGGAAGAGAAGAATGAGATTGCAGCTGGAAGGGACATAGAAAGGGGGCTGAGGCCCCGAGTCTAATCCACGATAGCTCGCACGCGTTCGAGCATGACATGCTAGTCATGTGAACCTTTTCGTTTGTTGTGTTGATCCTTCGAGCGCATACCATCATGCACGCAAGATACTCCCCTGAGCAAACGAACACGTCACATTTGCGTCAGTTTATACAAGGTTAGTGATAGGTGCCGGCAAACCGTCCCAAAAATCATCCGGTCACCGCTTAACCGTCTGATTAATACGATTCTAGTCATCTGATTTCGCTACCCATGTCCGCGAAAAAAGTCATCCCTCCTCCTTGTCGGTACCCACGAGGTCGATGTGCCATCGCAGCCCCTGCATCACACCTCGCGGTGCTCCCCTTGATGTTGCTCGCATGAACCCACGATGACAGGGCCCAGCGACGGCCGCTCCACTGATCTGCACCTCAGTTTGCACGGTCGCTGCAGTAGCACCGCCAGGTGTGCACATATCCCTCCACTAACCATTGGTGCAAAAAAGACATTGATGGTCCCATCAAGGTCGCGCCCCTTGGCCGTGGCACCACGGCCTACCGGTCCAGCACGACTACGTCGGTCGTGGCACCCAACATTTGACGCGTATCGCATCATCGAGGTTGCCTGCAGCAACTGGAGCCAACACAATAAAACTTACTGTCGATTCCAGCAAATTACTTCGTCGTTCGTAGCATTGTGTCCCGTGTTTTTTGCGTATGCAACAAAATTGAACACCACTTCTAGCAAAACTTGCTGCCAGTTCCAAAATTTGTGGTCGCATGGCCACCAATGTGCAACACTGACAGTTAAGGTTTCCAGCGAAAAATGCCGACTGTTGCAAGAAAACTCGTCGCCGGATCCAGCATTGGGGTCGCATGGTCATCATGCGTAGCACCGGTAGTACAAAAATTATTCCAGCAAAAAATGTGTATAGTTCCACCAAAACTCGGGGCCGGTTCTAGCATTGGGGTCACATGGTTGGCTTTTGAAGCATCGGCAGTGCATGGTTCCAACTCATGGTATGGGCGGTTTAAGCACGACGCCCTGCTGGTTCCAGCATGTCGTCTCTCTCTGCCTAGAGCTTGCACCACGACATGCGCCGGTCCCGACAACCTCTAGGGCCGGTTGTGACATTCTGCAGCCGTCTGTGCCAGCTACAACTCCTCGCCAACGCCCGTTTTCTGTGCACCGAAGAGCACAAAAACCCACTGGTCAACCATCTTCGTCAAACATGGGGCGCGTCTCCACGGGCAACTTGAAGCCGACCAAGACTTCCACTCGCAGTGATGAGGGCTTGTGCAGCAGGCGCAATTTGATGGGAGGTGGAGAGAGGGAGGCGAGGAGGGGATCAACTCAGGCTGCATCATCCATGGCGCCTCGAGGGAGCGAGAGGAAGAAGAAACGAGGAAAAGGACGTGCGGCTGAGAAAAAACACGTGAAAAGATAAGGACCATGTGCAGAGGACTGATAATCCAAAAGTGCAAGGAACCATCATAGCACTTTCCAAAGATGGAAGTGATAAGTATGGAGTGTCGAACACACAAGGATCTAAATGTAAGATCAATATTCCCTCAAGTCCTATCTTCCACCGATACGACTCTATATACACCGAACGTTTGCTTCTATCTAGTAACGAGAAATAAAACCGTGTTGTGGGTATAAAGAGGATAGCTTTGCATGATATTGGAGAACTAAAATATAAAAATAGTTGCTGCAATAAATAGAGTTAGAATATATCACAATATATTACAAATAGCGAGTGTGGAATAATGATGGTATGGTGTACGGAATCATCCTAGGCAATTGATAACAAGATCGGTAATCATTATTTCAATTTTATATGAGGGAGAGGCATGAGCTAACATACTTTTCGTACATGGATATGAACTTATGATTGGATCTCTATCAAGCATCCGCAACTACAAGAAATCATTAAGGTACCCAACCATAGCATTAAACATCAAGTCCCCTTTACTCCCATACGCAACAATCCCCTTACTCAGTTGTAAGCTTCTGTCACTCTAGCCCCCCATTGTAAGCAAATCATGAACATATTTCAAAACCCTACAGCAAGAATTCACTCACATGTGCGCCGTACGGAGGGCACCATAGGACAACACCAAAATAAAACATACACTCAAACCAGTCAAGATCATCAATCAACCCAAGGGACGACATAAATCTACTCAAATATCATAGGATGGCAACACATCATCAATTAATATTATGTGGCATGAAACACCATGTTCAAGTAGGGGATTACAGAGGGGTGCGGGAGAGTGGACCGCCATAGATAGATGAGGGAAGGTGATGGAGACAGTGATGTTGATGAAGACGATCACCGTGGCACTCCGGCGCCACCGGAAGAGAGGGGGAGAGAGTCTCCCCCTTAGGCTTCCTCCTCCATGGCCTCTCGCAATATGGGAAGAGATTCTCCCCTCTGGTCCTGGGCCTTCATGGCTCCCGGAGGGACGAGAGCCCCTCCGAGATTGGATCTCTCTCTGTTTCTCTCCTGTTTTTGCTACTGTCTCTCTCCAGATTAGTTTTTCGTCGATACAGAGAGTTGCGGCGGCGACGCAGAAAGTGTCTCCTAATTTCTGAGTGCTTCTCTATTTATAGGATTTTTTGGCGTTGGAATCATGCAAAACGGAGTTATGAGGGGCCCATAAGCCATCAGCCCCCTTTGACCCCTCTAGGCGCGCCCTGTTGGCTTGTGTCCAATAGGGGGCCCCCCTCCGGTGATTCTTCGCTCCAATGTTGCTCATATGTTCCATAAAAAATCACCAAAAAGTTTCGGGTGATTCCGAGTACTTTCATTTTCTGCACAAAAAACAACACCATGGAAATTCTGCTGAAAACAACGTCAGTCCGGGTTAGTTCTAATTAAATCATAAAAAGTGCATCAAAGCCATATAAAAACATTGTAAACATAGGTGAATATGGTATGAATACTTCATAAATTATCGATACATTGGAGACATATCAGCATCCCCAAGCTTAATTCCTGCTTGTCATCGAGTAGGTAAATGATAAAAGGAATAATATATGAAGTGTGAATGCTAGCATAGTGCATAATTTTTATCAATAAAATTTCAGCCATTTTTATAGCATCATAACGAGCACATATTTCTCATAAAACTTCTCATGATCAAGTAGTAAGCTATTCACATGTTAAAGTATAAACCATAAACTTTCTTGAAAACTAGCAAACTGTATTTTCAGGCATCAAACAATTACAATTCATCTTATTTTCAGGAAGGGTCTATGTAAGAGCTTTATTTTAGCAAATTCCGCATACTCAACTATCAGTTAGTCTTCCATGATTGCTGACACTCAGAGCATATTTTTAGAACAAGCAGGTTCAATCAAACACACAGGAAGATAGGGGCTTAATGTTCTGCCTCCCAACTTATTTATCTCAGGGATAATGTCAACAATAATGAATCATGACCACATATATCCAACTGGATATATGAGCCTGGATCTTCCCCGCCACATGATGCTTGCCAACTAAAGAATTAATAGGTTAGAATAGGGATGAACATTATTGACTCTTGCATAAAAATAAATATGGAAAATTAAATACATAAAAGTAAAAGATAGGCCCTTCACAGAGGGAAGCAGAGGCCGTCATGCACTTTTTCTTTTTGGATGTGCAATCTCTTAATGAAAAGGAACGTCACGTTATATTGCCCCTTGTGATGGCAACCTTTATTATGCAGTCTGTCGCTTTTATTTCTTCACCATCACAAGTTCGTACAAAGCTTATTTTCCCTTCCAATAAAAGATCATACATATTTAGGAGAAATTTTTATTGCTTTTTTCACCGATGACAACTTACTAGAAGGATCTTATTCAATCCATAGGTAGGTATGGTGGACTCTCATGGCAAAACTTGGTTTAAGGGTTTTTGGATGCACAAGTAGTATCTCTACTTAGTACGAATTTTTGGCCAGCAAAATATCCTAAGCAAGCACCACATGTTAGAGGATCCATGACAATATAACTTCTATGTGAATATAATCAAACATAACCATTACATTGTCTTCCTTGTCCAACGTCAACTACTTGATCAAGTTTGAAAATAATTAATGGGGGCTCACAATCATAGAAGATGTCCAAGATAGTATATTTATATGTGAAATCTCTCTTCCTTAAATATTCTTTCATGAATTGTTCAAGTGACCAATGTCATGTTTGCTAACCTCCAATAAATTTTATTGCTTACACTCTTGTATGTGAAGTCACTACTCCCCATGGGACAAGCATATGAAGCATATATAATTTCACGTTTTATGACTTTCAATTCATCCAACATCTTCTCTTAGTATATAAGTAAAGTTCATGGAGCATTCTTGAATGAATATAGAGAGGCCAATATCGAAGCTCAAAATATATAAGTGAAGCGCACAAAGCATTCTATAAAGCCATACTCAAAAGATTTAAGTGAAGCGCATGAGGCATTCTATAAATAAGCCAAGCATTATCTCATACCAGCATGGTGCATAAAATAAAAAGAAAAATAAACACAAAAGATGCTCCAAGAATAGCACATGTGAACGAATAAAAAACTTATGATCATCATAAGCTAACCGATAATTGTTGACGAAGAGAGGTGGGATGCGTAGCATCCCCAAGCTTAGATGCTTGAGACTTCTTGAAATATTGACTTGGTGAGCCTTGGGCATCCCCAAGCTTGAGCTTTCGTATCTTTTTCAAGCCTCTCATATCCCGGTTTCAACTAAATCTCAAAAACTTTATCCACATAAAACTTGAAAAGAACTTGTGAGATAGGTTAGTACACATAAGAATAAATCAACACTTCATGTACTGCCAAAACAAATTGCGTAACAATTTTCAAGCATTAGGTACTGTATATATCATTTCCATAATTTATATCTATCAATATAAGACATGAAAACTCTAGAATAAGTAGATAACAAAACTATGACAACAATCTGTCCAAACAGAATAGTATGTACCAATTCATTTAAAAAGTGTACTTCTGTAACTCAAAAAAATATGAACATTTACGACCAGCTAAATAATTTGAATGAAAGTATTGTGTAAAAATTTCTGAAACTTTCCACATTCGAGTAAAATATGAAAATTCAAACACTACAGAAAAAGTTTCTGTTTTTACACACTCACACATCAAACATGCAATTGAGACATCTTAAGGCAGTTCTAGGAACCTTTTATTGAAAAACATGATTATGGATAACATAAAACAGGTAAAAACAAAATAAAATGACACTCCAAGCAAAACACATATTATGTGACGAATAAAATATAGCTCCAAGTAAGGTATACCGATAGTACTGAAGACGAAAGAAGGGATACCTTCTGAGGCATCCCCAAGCTTAGACGCTTGAGTCTTCCTTGTATATTACCTTGGGGGTGCCTCGGGCATCCCCAATCTTAGGGTCTTGATGATCCTTATTCTCCTCATATTGGTATCTCACCCAAAACCTGAAAACTTCAATCACACAGAACTTAACATAAACCTCATGAGATCCGTTAGTCTAATAGGCAAATCATAAACTTTAGGTACTGTTATAAATTGATTCTTATTTAATTATTGCATAAGGTACTATATTATATCTTCTCCATGGCTTATACCCCCCGATATAATCCATAGTATCATCAAAACAAGCAAACTATGCAAGCAAAACAGAATCTGTCTAAACAGAACAGTCTATAAAGATTTGTAAAGAAACTACACTTTTTTAACTCTAAAAATTCTGAAAAATTAGGACAACATGCAGAATTTGTATATACATACCGTGTAAAAAAATTCAGATCAAAAATACGTTCCAGTAAAATCAGAGAAATTCTGCACTGAACGCTAAAGTTTCTTTTTTGCACCGTATCAATTCTACTCATCTTGTGAGTCATCCCAAATGCTTTACTTGGCACAAACACTAATTTAAACATAAAAACACAATCATTACAGAGGAAATATTCAGGTTTTCACACACAAACATAAATTAAAAAGGAAAAATTAATATAACTATTGGGTTGCCTCCCAACTAGCGCTATTGTTTTATGCCCCTTGCTAGGCATGATGATTTCAATGAAATTCACATAAGAATAGTAGATGAAACATGCAAAAGAGCATCATGCACATTATTTATATTGTACATTGGTATATACAAGGAGATAATTATTTTTATGAGAAACTTCCATGAAAAATTCTACATTGTTTCCATGAGCATGAACACAAGTGTTCAAGGTCAACCCTCACTTCTCCAATGCATAACTTTCCAATCGCTTCTCTTATAAAAGGCAAGTAATTTTTTTCTTTGTTTCACCCACAACTAAATAAATAAAACAAAAAAACCAAAAAAAATGAAAAAATCTACTTATTGATAGAAGCAAACAAGCATACACAAAAAAATTAACCCCACGCTATTGCTCCCTAGCGACGACGCCAGAAAAGAGCTTGATAATCCCCAAGTGCAAGGAATCATCGTAGCACTTTACAAATATGGAAGTGATAAGTATGGAGTGTCGAACCCACAAGGAACTAAAGGTAAGATCTATATTATCTCAAGTCCTATCTGCCACCGATATGACTCTACATACACCGAACATTTGCTTCTATCTAGTAACGAGAAATAAAACTGCGTTGTGGGTATAAAGAGGATAGCTTTGCATGATATTGGAGAACTAAAATAGAAAAAGTAGTTGCTGCACTAAATAGAGTTAGAATATATCACAATATATTACAAACAACCAGTGTGGAATAATGATGGTATGGTGTGCGGAATCATGCTAGGCAATTGATAAAAGATCGGTAATCATTCTTGCAATTTTATATGAGGGAGAGGCATGAGCTAACGTACTTTCCGTACCTGGATCATATGAACTTATGATTGGCTCTCTAGCAAGCATCTGCAACTACAAGAAATCATTAATGTAAACCAACCATAGCATTAAACATCAAGTCCCCTTTAATCCCATACGCAACAATCCCCTTACTCGATTGTAAGCTTCTATCACTCTAGCCCCCACTGTAAGCGAATCATGAACGTATTCTAAAACCCTACAACGAGAATTCCCTCACGTGTGCGTGGCACATAGGGCACCATAGGACAGGACCAAAATAAAACATACACTCAAACCAATCAAGATCATCAATCAACCCAAAGGACAATATAAATCTACTCAAACATCATAGGATGGCAACACATCATCGATTAATAATATGTGGCATGAAACACCATGTTCAATTAGGGGATTACAGCGGGGTGCGGGAGAGTGGACCGCCATAGATAGATGAGGGAATATGATGGAGACGGTGATGTTGATGAAGACGATCACCGCGGCGATGATTCCCCCGGCGACACTCCGGCGCCACCGGAAGAGAGGGGGAGAGAGTCTCCCCCTTAGTCTTCCTCCTCCATGGCCTCTCCGAAGATGGGGAGAGGTTCTCCCCTCTGGTCCTTGGCCTTCATGGCTCTCGGATTGGATCTCTCTCTCTGTTTCTCTCTTGTTTTTGCTACTGTTTTCTCTCTAGATTGGTTTTTCATCGATAGAGTTGTGTTGACACCTGATTTTGGCATGATGCAAAATGCAGTAAAGGTGGACTCAAGCGAAAAGCTTGCCGGTTTTGAGTGCTTGCCAAAGACCCAAACAGAGGCAGGAGACGGCCCGGCAAAGAGGCGATCCGGCAAGGAGATGGCCCGGCAAGGAGGCGTTCTGGCAAGGAGACGGCCCGGCAAGGAGGCGATGTGGCAAGGAGACGGCCCGGCAAGGAGGCGATACGGCAAGGAGACGGCCCGGCAAGGAGGCGATTCGGCAAGGAGACGGCTCAGCAAGGAGACGACCCGGCAAGATACCCTGATGATACTCCCGGGAAGGCGGCAGCTCGTCGAAGACCGGAGATCAAGATGGACGTAAGGAGATGGAAGCCAGCCCATCAAGACGGCCTCTGGAGCGGTACTACCGCCCTCCACAGCGGTACTACCGCTTGAGCGGTACTACCGCATATTACTATCGCGCCAAGTTCCGCTTACGAAAATTCTTCTGGTATCCCAAGACCACCAAGCGGTAGTAGAGCGGTACTCAGAGCGGTACTACCGTGCCCAGAAGCGGTACTACCGTTTGCCGGCACGCAGATTCGGGCAGATTTTGGAGAGTCCGAATTTGACTAGCGTTTTTTGATCCTTTGGAAGGAAATCTGTATCCATAACTTGTACGGGAAGTCCAACCCCCTCTTAAATAGAAGAGGTGATGGCCGATTGGAACAACACACAATCAAACAAACAAATCTACATCTTTTTTACCCTACTTTTATCCCTCTCCCTTGTATCTTTCTTCTCGTTCTTCGTTCGTTTTTCGTATTGAAGTGCGGCGATCCTCGAGGCTCTAGGGGCGGGCGAACCGACCTAGGGCAGCCCATCGTCCATCCGTGACTCCTGACGGGTTCCATCCCGGAGAAGCGGTGCGTCGGGTCTACAAAAGCGCCTGCCGGATTGTCTTGCGTATCGCGCTTCCGGCAGGCCTCCCTCGACGTGAGCTGCGGTGCATCACCCCCGGCGTCGAGGGTACGCGTGACGCGTTCGTGTGCGAACACACTTTTTGGCGATTTCGCTGGGGAACAAAGATCAAGAATCATCATCAACCATGTCAAATCTTCCCCAGCCCTCAGAAGTTAGCGCCGATAACATCATTAAGCCCGGTCTTGATGAGCTATCGGAGGAACATCGCCAGGCCTACGAAGCGCTCAAGAAAAAGCATGAAGAAGCTTTTGAGGCGCTCAAGAAGAAGCGCGAGGAGGAGGATTTGGAGACGTTTCTTTCAAGTTTCAAGAAGGACCGCCAAGGCAACATCACTCCGATTGGAGAAATCAGGTTACCTCCTCCCATTGATGAACAAGATGAAATCACTGTGAGCAAAGTTTTTTCTCCTGAGCAACTGGCTGTGATTGAAAGTCTTGTTAGTAAGGGTAATGTGATGGCGTACAATTCTTTCATGGCAAATACCAATGCTCAGAAAAATATGCCGCCGTCATCTAGTGTTAATGTTGGTGTATCCATTAGCCCAGAAAAACCTAATCCAACTTTACCTATTTCATCGGCACCTCCCATGCAACAACATTACAATTTGCCGATGAATTTTTATCCTAGCCAAACCAATCAACTTGTGGCCGCACCTGCATACCCTAATCCTATTATGAGTGTGCCCAATTCGGCGTCCACGCCGAATTACTTTGTCACATCACCTATGAATACAAGCATGTTTGGTCTTCCGCCGAATTATGTTTCGGCGCCTACTCCACAAGTTGCATCACTAGCTAGTTCCCAAGTTGCTCCTATGTCATTACCACAAGCATCTTCATCTACCTCGGATCCAATTTTAGCCAAATTAAGGGAGGATTTGCATAAGATGTTTCAAGAAACTTTCAGAAACGAGCCGAAAGTAAAGAGTCGTGTGTATCAAAAGCCTTATCCTGAACACTTCGACGCAGTTTTGTACCCTCCAGGTTATAAGGTTCCTGATTTTGTCAACTTTAGTGGAGAGGGCACAAAAACAACTTGGGAGCATGTGAGTCAGTATCTAGCACAGTTGGATGAAGCAAGTTCCATAGAAGAATTGAAAGTGCGGTTATTTCCCTTATCTTTAACTGGCACCGCACTTTCATGGTTTGCTGCTTTGCCACCCGGCTCAATTCTCTTATGGTCGCAACTAGAGCAAAAGTTTCATGATCATTTTTATAGTGGCGACAATGAGCTTAAGTTATCGCATCTTACATCGGTTAGGCAAAAGCATGATGAATCGGTCACCGATTATGTCAAAAGATTTAGAGATATAAAAAACCGATGCTATAGCTTAGTGATAACCGAAAGAGACTTGGCGGATCTTGTCCTTAATGGTTTGAAAACTCACATTAAGGAGAGGCTAGAAAGTTATGAATTTTTAAATATTAACCAAGTCTTGCAGAAAGCTTTGGCTCAAGAAAGCCGAAGTAAAGAGATTCATAGGTCAACAACCGATCGTCCTAGAATGCATATGCTTGATTATAATGATGAATATTCGGACGATGAGGTTGATGTCTGTACCATTGAATTTGTTTGGTCCTCAAAGGCCAAACCCTATGCATGCAATGCTCTTAAGCCGATTCGTAAGAATCGTGATGAGGAGATGAAATTTACTTTTGATATATCCAAGTGTGATAGAATATTTGATGCTCTCTTGCAAGAAAAGATGATTAGAATATCACACACCATACCGCCGTTTGAGGAGCTGAAACGGCGTGCTTATTGCAAATATCATAATTCATTTTCTCATGCTACTAATGATTGCAATGTTTTTCGGAGACAGATACAATCGGCCATTAATGACGGACGATTGAGTTTTTCTGAGATGCAAGTTAATAGACAGCCCTTCCCAATGAATACCATGACTTTGGAGGGGAAGAAAATGTTAATTCGGCCTAACATAGCCGAATCAGCTAATAAAGACAATATTGTCATTGGTGAGCCCAGGAAGAACAAAGATGGCGACAAGATCTTGGGGAGGCAAGTCGTGCTTGAGAAGCAATCCGGTGGTGGAGAGGTAATCAAGATCACCATAAAAAATCCTGCACTCGGGGGGCAACCGCAAGTACAAGAGGATACTCATGTTGAATTTATCAAGCCCAAGAATTCAGAAGTTGGCAAGTGTGAAAGGAGTGAAGCTAAGCACAAGCGAATCAAGCCAACTTTTGATATGTTACTATCTAAATATGCAGGTCAAGCGGCCAGTTCTAGCTCCAATCGGCCATCATATTCAAAACGTTCAAGATCACCTCCGAAGCAAGAGTTTCGACACTATGCAAGGCCATATGGGTCATGGGCACCGGTACCATGGATGTCGCCACCCCCCTATGCGCCATATTACATGGGAGACTTCAATGGAGGATGGGGGCAGCCCCCAATGGCTCCTTATGCTTTTCATATGGGGTGGACAACACCTAGAAGGCCTGCTCACAAAAAGCTTTATTATCCTACACAAGGCCGTTCAAGCCATGGTGCTAATCGGCCAACAAAAAATTCTCCAAGCGAAGCAGAATCTAGGGATCCCAAGTATATTCAACCTAAGTGGTGTCCTCCCGGTCTGTCCAAGACACAAAAAAGGAGATTACAACGTATGAGGAGCCGCGAGAAGGCGGCACATGAAATAGAAGAGCAAAAGGACGAATTGTTCAATAAAATTCGGCCCGTGGCGCCCACAAAACAAGTGTGGAGGCCTAAACAAAAAGGAAACGCAGATGTCTCTACACTAGCTACAACAGCACCTATGCCACCAAAAAAGGATGATGCACCCCTTATTACATCGTCCACGCCACCTGAAACATCCCCTTTTATTGAGGAAATTTTAAGTCCAATATACACATTGGGAGATGAAGATGAGATGGAGGATTTTGAATCTACGCCGGTTCGGGATGCTGGCAATCGACTTCAAGATATATACTTATCATCTTAAACACAAACATGGCCGATATATGATTATCGCCCTAAGCACATATAAATGGCCGATGGAGTGTTGACATCGTCCTTAGAGCAAGCTCTATGCGAATTATTTTTCGGCACACAAGTTTTGCCGAAAAATAGGGGGGCATGTGTTGACACCTGATTTTGGCACGATGCAAAATGCAGTAAAGGTGGACTCAAGCGAAAAGCTTGCCGGTTTTGAGTGCTTGCCGAAGACCCAAACAGAGGCAGGAGACGGCCCGACAAAGAGGCGATCCGGCAAGGAGACGGCCCGGCAAGGAGGCGTTCCGGCAAGGAGACGGCCCGGCAAGGAGGCGATCTGGCAAGGAGACAGCCCGGCAAGGAGGCGATCCGGCAAGGAGACGGCCCGGCAAGGAGGCGATCCGGCAAGGAGACGGCTCGGCAAGGAGACGACCCGGCAAGGCGACCCGGCAAGATACCCTGATGATACTCCCGGGAAGGCGGCAGCTCGTCGAAGACTGGAGATCAAGATGGACGTAAGGAGATGGAAGCCAGCCCATCAAGACGACCTCTGGAGCGGTACTACCGCCCTTCACAGCGGTACTACCGCTTGAGCGGTACTACCGCATATTACTACCGCGCCAAGTTCCGCTTACGAAAATTCTTCTGGTATCCCGAGACCACCAAGCGGTAGTAGAGCGGTACTCAGAGCGGTACTACCGCTTGAAGCGGTACTACCGTGCCCAGAAGCGGTACTACCGCTTGCCGGCACGCAGATTCGGGCAGATTTTGGAGAGTCCGAATTTGACTAGCGTTTTTTGATCCTTTGGAAGGAAATCTGTATCCATAACTTGTACGGGAAGTCCAACCCCCTCTTAAATAGAAGAGGTGATGGCCGATTGGAACAACACACAATCAAACAAACAAATCTACATCTTTTTACCCTACTTTTATCCCTCTCCCTTGTATCTTTCTTCTCGTTCTTCGTATTGAAGTGCGGCGATCCTCGAGGCTCTAGGGGCGGGCGAACCGACCTAGGGCAGCCCATCGTCCATCCGTGACTCCTGACGGGTTCCATCCCGGAGAAGCGGTGCGTCGGGTCTACAAAAGCGCCTGCCGGATTGTCTTGCGTATCGCGCTTCCGGTAGGCCTCCCTCGACGTGAGCTGCGGTGCATCACCCCCGGCGTCAAGGGTACGTGTGACGCGTTCGTGTGCGAACAAGTTGCGGCGGCGAGTGCTACTTCTCGAGCATGCATTGGTTTTCCCTTGAAGAGGAAAGGGTGATGCAGCAAAGTAGATAAGTATTTCCCTCAGTTGTTGAGAACCAAGGTATCAATCCAGTAGGAGATACAAGCAAGTCCCCAATAGATGTACCTACACAAATAATCAAACACTTGCACCCAACGCTATAAAGGGGTTGTCAATCCCTTCACGGTTACTTGCAAGGATGAGATCTGATAGAGATAGATAGATAGGATTGCTAAAACGGAAAGTAAACTAAAAGTAAAAAGATTGCAGCAAAGTATTTTTGGTTTATAGATCTAAAAATATAATATGGAAAATAGACCCGGGGGCCATAGGTTTCACTAGAGGCTTCTCTCATGATGGCAAATAATGCGGTGGGTGAACAAATTACTGTAGAGCAATTGATAGAAAAGCGAATAATCATGAAGATATCCAAGGCAATGATTATGCATATAGGCATCACGTCCGTGTCAAGTAGACCGAAACGATTCTGCATCTACTACTATTACTCCACACATCGACCGACTCCTGCCTGCATCTAGAGTATTAAGTTCATGAAGAACAGAGTAACGCATTAAGTAAGATGACATGATGTAGAGGGATAAACTCAAGCAATATGATGAAAACCCCATCTTTTTATCCTCGATGGCAACAATACAATACGTGCCTCGCTACCCCTACTTTGTCACTGGGTGAGGACACCGCAAGATTGAACCCAAAACTATGCACTTCTCCCATTGCAAGAATTACCAATCTAGTTGGCCAAACCAAACCAATAACTCGAAGAGACTTGCAAAGATATGAAATCATGCATATAAGAATTCAGAGAAGATTCAAATAATATTCATAGATAATCTGAACATAAACCCACAATTCATCAGATCTCGACAAACACACCGCAAAAGAGTATTACATTGGATGGATCTCCATGAAGATCATGAAGAACATGGTATTGAATAACAAAGGGAGAGAAGAAGCCATCTAGCTACTAGCTATGGACCCGAAGTTCTGTGGTGGACTACTCACGTATCATCGGAGGGGCAATGGAGTTGATGTAGATGCCCTCCGTGATCGAATCCCCCTCCGGCAGATTACCGGAAAAGGCTCCAAGATTGGATCTCACGGGAACAGAGGCTTCCGGCGGCGGAAAAGTATTTTCGTGGCTCTTTTTAGTATCCAGGGAATATTTGGGAATTTATAGGCCGAAGAATAGGGTTAGGAGAGATTCCGTGGGGCCACAAGCTAGGAGGGCGTGCCCCCCCCTAGGGCGCGCCCTGGTGGCTTGTGACGCCACGGCAAGTCTCCTGCCTTCATCTCCAAGTCTGGCAGGTTTCTTCCGGTCCAAGAAAAATCATTCCGAAGATTTTATTCCGTTTGGACTCCGTTTAATATTCCTTATCTGCAATACTCAAAAACAAGGAAAAAACAGAAACTGGCACTAGGCTCTAGATTAATAGGTTAGTCCCAAAAATAATATAAAATAGCATATTAATGCATATAAAACATCCAAAACAGATAATATAATAGCATGGAACAATAAAAAATTATAGATACGTTGGAGACGTATCAGCGAGGCAGAGAGTCTCTCCTAATTTCCGAGGGTTTCTCTATTTATAGGATTTTTGGCGTTGGAATCACGCAAAACGGAGTTCCGAGGGGCCCACAAGCCATCAGCCCCCTTTGACCCCTTGGGCGTGCCCTGTTGGCTTGTGGCCAACAGGGCCCCCCCTCTGGTGGTTCTTCGCTCCAATGTTGCTCATATGTTCCAAAAAAAATCACCAAAAAGTTTCGGGCGATTCCAGAACTTTCATTTTCTGCACAAAAAAACGACACCACGACAATTCTGCTGAAAACATCGTCAGTCCGGGTTAGTTCTAATTAAATCATAAAAAGTGCATCAAATCTATATAAAAGTATTGTCAACATAGGTGAATATGACATGAATACTTCATGAATTATCGATACGTTGGAGACATATCAAGGACGTGGGTAGTGTTGTAGTTGAATAATAGCCTGCCGTAGGATCTTCTCTGATCCGACGACGCGGTTGTGACCAGCACGCTTGTTGGGCCGGACTTCCGGAAGCCAACGTTTCCCTTTATACAATGGGAATAGAACATAAACCAAAATTGAGGAATAAAAACTACCAAACGCCTTGAGATCAATTATTATAGTCGAGAAGGCATTGTCCACGTACGTCCAAACTAAGTTTGAATTGTAGATCACACCACATACGACCTTATTAAGTTTTAATTGCAGATCACACAACTAAACATGCATCTAGGCAAGCATGCAGGCTACACGTATCAGTTAGCCATCCCTATCGTAGACCACACCGGCGACCTTTTTCAGCGGGCAATCCGTGAACTTCTTCGGGGGCGGGCAAACACTAGCGATCGCGGGGCCGCATGTCACCTCTGCGACACAGGCGAGCATCACGTAGCAGGACTCGTCGATGGGGAAGTTCTGGGCACCGTTGAAGAGGGCCCGGATGAACTATCCGGCGCACCAAGTCGGCACACTCTTCACCGTATTGTAGCAGTTATCACTGGCCAAGATGGTGTCCATCTGTGATGGGAGGCCTCGGCCGCTGGTGAAAGGGATGACCTGGAGGTTGATGAGGAGCATGCACATGGCGCAGAGGTAGATTTGATGGAGCACCATTGCCAGCGATGGTATGACCGTGGTGCTTAGTGTCTTGAGGATGTTTGAATTGTGGATTGTGGCGGTGTAGGTAGTGGGATCGTTTGAGATGGTTTTTGGTGTTGATATATAGTTGCAGAATGTAATGAATCTATCTATACTATTAAATAATGGAGATGGTACATCGTCATTTTGCATGTAGTCATTAATGTAAATAACTAATAGGATATCGAGCATAGAATCAATTTGTATATCAAGCCATTAATTATGCGTGCAATTAGTTAGGTCCATTTAAATACTCCCTCCGGTACGGTGTGTAGGGCTTATTAGGCTACTCATCGTGGAGAGTATCATATACTAATATCATGCATATGATACTACCAGATACGTCTCCAACGTATCTATAATCTTTTATTGTTCCATGATATAATACTATCATTCTAGGATGTTTTTTGGGCGTTTATTTGCCAATTCATATTATTTTTGAGCACTAACCTATTAACCTAGTGCCCAGTGCCAGTTGCTTTTTTCTGCAAGTTTTTGGCTTTTCGGGTTTGTAGTACCAAATGAAGTCCAATTGCAACGAAACTTTTTGACAAATTTTTCTAGACCAAAAGAATACCTGGAAGCTTTGGGAGAAGACCGGAGGCCGCACGAGGGAGCCACGAGGCAATAGGGCGCGCCCAGGGGGGTCGGCGCGCCCTGTTAGCTTGTGGGTCCTACATGGCTCTCCCAATGTCCCTCTTTATCCTATAAATTCACATATATTTTGAAAACCCTAGGAGAGCTCCAGAAACACTTTTTCTGCCATCTCAAGTCTCTGTTCCGCCGTGTGCCCATATGGAGCCCTGTTCCGGTGCCTTGCCGGAGGGGGTACTGATCACGGAGGGCCTCTTCATCAACCTTGATGCTCCCATGATGATGTGTGAGTGGTCTACCACTAACCTACGGGTCCATAGCTAGTATCTAGATGGCTCTCTCTCTCTATGTTCTTCAATACGAAGTTCATCGCATCTTCGCGATGATCTATTCGATGTAATCACTTTGTGCGGTGCGTTTGTTGGGATCCGATGAATTGTGGGTTTATGTTCAGATTATTCACGAAAAATACTTGAGTCTTCTCTGAATGATATGATTCTTATTTACATGATTATTATAGCTTCGTAAATATCTCCGATCTATTGATTTGGCTTAGCCAACTAGATTGGTCTATCTTCAGTGAGAGGGGTGCGTTGTAGTGGGTTCAATCTTGCGGTGCTCTATATCCCAGTGATAGAAAGGGACAAGACACATATTTTTATTGTTGCTACTAAGGATAAAACGATGGTGTTTATTCATATTAGTTGAGTTTACTTTGTCTACATCATGTCATGTTTCTCCAAGCATTACTCTGTTTGTCATGAACTTAATACCTAGAGAGGCAAGCATAGAAGCGCTCTCGAAGTGGAGTTATAGTAGTAGGTGCAGATAGGAGTAGGCCTACTTGTTTATGGACTTGATGCCTATATGCATGATTATTTCCATGAATATCACATAACTATGCGCTTTTCTATCAATTGCCCAACAGTAATTTGTTTACCCACTGTATGCCTACTTCGAGAGAGATGCCACTAGAGAACACTATGGTCCCCGGGTCTATTCACTTATAAATTTACAAATGCTACTATTTCCTTGCTGCAATTATTTCCTTTTTATCTATTTTGCAATTTGTATTTATCCAACTATCAACTACACTACTTATCTGCTTGCAAGTAACGAGTTCATGGGGCTTGACAACCCTCTTGCCTCGTTGGGTGCAGGTGTTTGCTCTTTTGTGTGTAGGCGCTGAAGATGGGAGTTGCGTGGTCGTCCTATTGGTTCAATAACCTTGGTTCTCACTGAGGGAAATACTTATCTATACTGTGCTGCATCATTCGCTCCTCTTCGCGGAAAAACCCAACGCAGATCACACGTATCAGGAAGGATTTCTGGCACCGTTACCGCGGAGTATCACCAACTTACTGTCAAGTACCTATTCACAAATTATCATTCACTTGTTCTACTTTTTATTTTCTGTTATATTTTGCTTGCTATAAAAATAAAAAATACAAAAATATTTACCTTTGCTAGTTTGCTTGTTTTCTTGCTTTTCTTTTGCTTGTTTGCTTGAAGTTGCTATCATGTCTGAATTTGAGGATGTTATTGTTGAAAGTGCTAGCAAAGATAGTACTAGTGATTTAGAGGAGGAAAGACCAAAATTTATTAATGATATTCATGATCCTCCTAAAAATCAAGTTCCTAATAATGATACTCACACGTGTCGGCGTTCTGGGAACGGGGGTACCCAGACCTGCCTGCCTGCGGCCCAGGGCAGGGCCCACCTCACGAGCCAAGCATGGCCTGGCGCGGCCCCACTCAAGGCAAGGCCCTCGCGAGGACCCGAGCTCGCGAGGGAACCAGCACCAAGACCAGCAAGGATGGGCCTCCTCAGACCCCCTCCGGAGCGGCGGAGATCTCTATGCAGAACCCGGCCTCAGGAGTCAAGGATGATGCAAGGAGGGACAGGCGGGCGCCAGCGTGCCAGGCAGAGCAGTTTCCCCTTTGGTGCAAAGGGAGCAAGGACATACGTGGGTTCCCAAAGCGCCACCCAAAGGTTTCCATTCCGGTGCAACAAGACCATGACCACGAGCCCCGCAGGACGGATGTCATGGCTGAGCCCACCTCTGCATCATCAACACCTACTTTGTAGGCGAAGACCACCTTTGGACAGGGCGGGGATGTACTCCTGTCCCCCTTCGAATTTGGCCATTGTGGGATCACTTCCCGCCATTGCGATAAGGGAAGAGGACCCGGGCCGCGGCTATATATAGAGGCTAGGTAGCACCGTAGAAGGGAGAGACAACAGAGGGGGAAAACACAACAAGAGAGGCAGAGAGCCAAGAACACCACCCGAGTGCCCTCATGAGGCTGCTCCCCACTGTACTAGTTCATCCACCACACCTCCTCATGAGGCAATCCACCAAAGCAGGAGTAGGGTATTATGCTTCGCAGCGGCCCGAACCTGGGTAAATCATCGTGTGCATCTTCTTCCTCGTCATCGTGCAAGCTCATCGTCCTAACCATCGAGTAGCGAGCTAGGTGGGGTGAGGCCGTTGGGGATCTTCGCACACGCCCCTGTGTTCGAACCTTGAGGGTTTTGCAGAGCCCGAAATCCGACATTTGGCGCGCCAGGTAGGGGGCGTGTCGAAGTCTTCTTCAAGCCTCGCTCTTTCCCCGCTTCACCGCTCCGATGGCCGGCGCCCGACAAACTTCCTCCGGCCATGGCGGATCCATCTTCACCAACCCCACCGCTGCAGACCGAGACCCACGCCCCAGCGGCACGATGCTGGGCGGTCAGTATCAAGCCGCCAGTGTCATCTCTACCATTGTCGCCCCTTGCGCCACCCAAGCATACGGTGGACGAGCGGCGCCCCCGGCACCGACATCGCGCTGCACCTACGTGGGAGACCTCAACGCGCACGATGCGTTGTTGATGGCAAGCGAGATGCTTGGCCACCGCCCGATGCACAGGGGCTTCGACGCATGGGCCGACCACATCGCTGAGCTGGTCGCCGTCGAGCGGATGGCCATGGCCTCCAGCCCTCCTTCACGGCCGCAGGCGTCAGGCGCCGGGGGCTCGTTCACCGCGCCTGTCGCCCAGCCCGCCGGCGGTGTGCCCCCTTAGGCCCCGGACGAGCCCGAACGGGGCCCGCCGCACGCCGCACTCCTTCTCCTCTGAATTCCGGTGACCAATTTCGGGGCGTAGCCCGGCCCCGACGATGGAGCACACGGAGGAAACAACGAGGCGCCCCGCACGCACACCGACTCGCACTCTCGTACCCCTGCGGATCGTCAATAACCTGGGCTGACCAGGCGGGAGCACACCAACCTGGGCAGGGTGCAGGCGGCTTAGGCGTCCGGACAAGCAAGCAACCACGGCGAAGGCGCATCGGATCGCCAAGGGAACAATCCACGTCAAGAAACGCGCGGCCCACCCAACGGCGGTGGCAGAGGTAAGCAACTTTGGGCTGAGGCTCACCGCAGGAGGGTCTGCGGGCTGCGCGCTCAGGGCGGCGCCCCGCCGCCGCCCGGAGGGGCCATCCCTGGCGCCCCCCCGGACGGCTCAGAAGGAGAACATGGTCCTTACGTAGAGCCCTATGTACCAAGCTACGTCGTACCTCCGGACGGTGAGATGGAACAGGCGCCTGCCATAGGCGCCGGCACCCCCCAGGAGTAGGGGGCACCCTGGGCGTCCTCCCCGAGCCCGGCCTGGGGACTTCCGTCGATGGAGCACCTGGTCTGGACAACGCGAGCGGGAGGAAGAGGGAGGACACCCTCGGGCCAAGCAACACCGAGCCAAGCCCCAAGGGCGCAGGAGTAATGGCCTGGGGGGAGCAGCAAGGCACAAGTAGCGCGGGCCACCCGCGGCAACTGGAGCGCCGGCGCAGCCACGGGAGGCTGGGCCTCGGGGGCTCCGCCCACGGCCCGACGCGCCATCTCAGAGCCTCTGGAGGTTCGCCCTCCCAAGGCAGGAAAAGAATTTTTGTTTGGGGGAGCCGCTTGAGCGTCAAGGGGGGCTCCTGAGCAATGCGCCTCAGGAGCCTCACCGGTCATATAGCCACTCGCCCCTTGATGTCGTCCTGGCGATCCGGTCGGCATCAAGGGTGTCGAGGCCTCACCCCGTAGTTGCGTCCTGGTGATCTGGACGCCCCTTATGGTGGTCGACGAATGTGCGGGACTGGGACCTGCCGACGTAGAGCTGCTTGCGCGTCAAAGGGGGCTCCTGAGCAATGCGCGTCAGGAGCCTTACCGGTCGTATAGCCACTCGCCCCTCGATGTCGTCCTGGCGATCCGGTCAGCATCGAGGGTGTTGAGGCCTCACCCTGTAGTTGCGTCCTGGTGATCCAGACGCCGCTTAAGGTGGTAGAGGAATGTGCGGGACTGGGGCCTGCAGACGCAGAGTGCCGAAAGATCTCCCAACCCGCCTTGCTCGTGAGAAGAAGAAGCCCCCCGGGACCCCTAGGTCCCTCAAGACGCTGTCCGGCCAGCGCCCTGACGCTTCACGAGGCGGCTTCATCGACAAAACACCTTTATGGCTACGCCGGATGCATTGTGCTCATGTTTGGGCCACGGGAGCGCAATCCTGCGGCTACGCGGGGAACAATGCATTCGGGTTTGGGTCATAGAGGTACGTAACCGAGCATAAATGCACGGGATGGCTCTTGACGGAGTTGGGAGCAACCGGGCCGTGCGCCTGGGGGCTTGCCCAGCTATCTACGGCCGTAACACTCTCACGTAATAATGAGTGGGCTGTATACGCCCGGAGCCCCCCGAGGACGCGGAGGGGTTCCTTCCCACGCAATGTGGAAGCCCCATGCTCCGCGCTGGCGGACAACACTGCCCACCAATGGCTATGCCCACGCAACGTGGATGCCCTACGCTCCACGCTTGGGGAAGACGAAGACAAAGACTAGCCTAGGTACCGGACGCGGCAGTTCCTTGCTTCTTTTTGGTGTTCGAATTGCCACTTTTTGGAATGAAGTTTGAGAATTTTGGAACTCTATTTTTAAAAGAAAAAGGGGCGGGGACTTTTCTCTCATCGTTTTCTCGTTTTTCCGGTCTTGGAGTCTCTTTCTCTGAGTTGGTGTTTCGCAAGGGCCGATGTGCGCCGGCCCTCCCCGAGGCACCTCGGAGCAGGATAGCAAGGCCCTGTCGCCTCAGGGACTTGCATCTTTTGGTGGCCGACCCCCGCTCGGGGGCTCCAACCGCAGCACAGCACCACATCATGGAGCCTCAGGAGGCCCCAGTGCCTCCTGAGGCAGCAGCTGGCAGGACGGAATGGAGGTCGCTCGAGCGTCAAGGGGGGCTCCTGAGCAGCGCGCCTCAGGAGCCTTACCGGTCATATAGCCACTCGCCCCTTGATGTCGTCCTGGCGATCCGGTCGGCGTCAAGGGTGTCGAGGCCTGACCCCGTAGTCATGTCTTGGTGATCCGGACGTCGCTTATGGGGGACAAGGAAATGTGCGGGACTGCGACCTGCCGACGTAGAGCTGCTTGAGCGTCAAAGGGGGCTCTTGAGCAGCGCGCCTCAGGAGCCTTACCGGTCATATAGCCACTCGCCCCTTGATGTCGTCCTGGTGATCCGGTTGGCATCAAGGGTGTCAAGGCCTCACCTCGTAGTTGCGTCCTGGCGATCCGGACGTACATTACAGTGGTCGAGAAATGTGCAGGACTGGGGCCTGCAGACATAGAGCACCGAAAGGGCCCCCCAAACCGTCCCACAAATGAGGAAGCGTCCCAGGTGGAATCCCGGACTATCTAGGCAACCCGGCCACACCTCGCGACGCACGAGATCGTCACCGCCCTACAAGCTAAGTACACTACCGAACCAAGCAAGATCCTCTTGATCTAATGGCGGCCCGAGGACGGGATAAGGGTTGTGCGCACTAATGTGAAGATGCAGGTACTGCGGGCCACCATGCGCGGCTACCGAGGTCCCAAAGGCCTGAGGCGCCAGGAAAAACTGCGTGAGGGGAGGGACCCTGGCGTGACGAGCAGCAAGGCCACGAACCCGGGAAGTGGCAGCCATGAGCAGCCCCTCAGGAGAGAACGCCTCGTGAGGGACCAGCCGCCCGCCGTCACCGGGACGCATCGGCATCGGCGCCAAGCCCCGCGCAAAGAAACTAAGTTACGTCATGGCAAGCAGGCGACCGTCGATTTAAGAAAAGGAAGGACGGAGACAAAGGTAATACGCAAAAGACTAACGCCCACAGGGGCTGAGTTCTTCTTAAAATATTACAGGTACCAGGAAAGGAAGACAGGGGATGCCTAGAGGGAGGAGTCGCTATCGCCGCCCGCGCCGCCGGCCGCCTCGGCGTCGGAATCGTCCTCCCCGCTGGAGGCGGGCACCTGGATGAACCGCCCCACCAGGGACTCCACGTGCGGGCGCACCTCATCCCGTACGGGCCTATGGAGCTCGTCAGGCACCCGCTCCCCGACGCGTCGGAGGTCAGGCTCCGGGACATGGCGGCGCAGGTTGGAGAAGATGCACGTCAAGGCGAGGTCCAGGAGGTCGCGCGCGTCGGACTCGTTGTCTGCGTTCACGCGGGAGACACCGGTCTCCAGTGCCTCCACCACCCTTCGGAAGAAGTCAAGATAGCCCCCGTCGCCGTGCACGCACGGCAGCGCGGGGGCTTCCCCGACGAACCGGCTCACCGCGCCGGCCGCGCGGCGGGCGATGTCAAGATACTGCTTGGCGCGCTGGGACTCCAGCGTCTTGGCATGCGCCGCCTCGTCCTGGGCGTCCCGCACGGCGTCGCTTGCCTCCTTAACCTGGGCCTGGAGGGATGCCAGCTCCGCCTTGGCCTCCGCTTCGCCCCTGAGGGCGGCTTGGAAGGCGGCCTCGGTGGTCGCCAGTCCTGGCCCGCAGGCGTTTGGGGGCCGTGGCACTTCAGGCCATCCCCAATGGCTTCGCACGGATGCCGGCTCGAGCGCGCCTTGGGCCCGGGGGCTACTGTCGGCGTTCTGGGAATGGGGGTACTTAGACCTGCCTGCCTGCGGCCCAGGGCAGGGCCCACCTCACGAGCCAAGCATGGCCTGGCGCGGCCCCACTCAAGGCAAGGCCCTCGCGAGGACCTGAGCTCGTGAGGGAAGCAGCACCAAGACCAGCAAGGATGGGCCTCCTCAGACCCCCTCCGGAGCGGCGGAGATCTCTATGCAGAACCCGGCCTCAGGAGTCAAGGATGACGCAAGGAGGGACAGGCGGGCGCCTGCGTGCCAGGCGGAGCAGTTTCCCCTTTGGTGCAAAGGGAGCAAGGACATACGCGGGTTCCCAAAGCGCCACCCAAAGGTTTCCATTCCGGTGGAACAAGACCACGACCACGAGCCCCGCAGGACGGATGTCATCGCTGAGCCCACCTCTGCATCATCAACAACTACTTTGCAGGCGAAGACCACCTTTGGATAGGGCGGGGATGTACTCCTGCCCCCCTTCGAATTTGGCCGTTGTGGGATCCCTTCCCGCCATTGCGATAAGGGAAGAGGACCCGGGCCGCGGCTATATATAGAGGCTAGGTAGCACCGTAGAAGGGAGAGACAACAGAGGGGAAAAACACAACAAGAGAGGCAGAGAGCCAAGAACACCACCCGAGTGCCCTCACGAGGCTGCTCCCCACTGTACTAGTTCATCCACCACACCTCCTCGTGAGGCAATCCACCAAAGGAGGAGTAGGGTATTATGCTTCGCAGCGGCCCGAACCTGGGTAAATCATCATGTGCATCTTCTTCCTTGTCATCGTGCGAGCTCATCATCCTAACCATCGAGTAGCAAGCTAGGTGGGGTGAGGCCGTTGGGGATTTTCGAACACGCCCCTGTGTTCGAACCTTGAGGGTTTTGCGGAGCCCGAAATCCGACAACATGGTTCTAAAATCTAAAATTTATGATGTCGGTAGGGGGAACATTATTGGAAAACATGTTATTCAAGAATTTTTTGAGTGCTCGGGATCTATTCCTTTTACTAAAGGAACCATACTTGATGAGGCAAAGTGTCATGTGTATGCTATTACCATGCTAATATTGATGCTAGAAAGAAAGTTTGTGCATCTCCATCCTATGCTTCAAAAGATATTTTTGGAACTTCCCAGTGTACAAGATCCTAAGATTATGAAAATTGCTACCATTATCCTTATGCATGAATTTGATTACATAGTGCGGGAGGTGGGAGACATATTTGCTTTCTATAGAATAAAATCTGAAGCTCCTCCTATAGAAGTGATCATACATAATAAAGATGCTTTGCGTATGTTGGAATCTAGTAATTGTCGAAGTTTTAGTGAGAATATGAGGAGGAAGGTCCCTCTCGAAGAATTAACGCAAGCCTTCTTCCTCCACACTTGTGATAAATTTGAATGGATTGCTAAAGGAATTAATGAAGGGTTTAGTGAAGATTGGCATGAAAATACCATTAGAGAACCTATCAATGATGAAATTCATGTCTTATATGAAGATCCCTATGATGATGGTGATGTTAGTGATGATATTATAAATCCTTTTATACACTTGAGCCCTTCAACTAGATGTGAGAAAGGTGATTTATTAAGTAATATTTTGGAAGATCTAGTCTTGAAGGACACGAAGGGGTCCAACACTTGATCATATGCATTATGTCTAGCTAGGGGCGTAAAACATTAGCGCTAGTTGGGAGGCAACCCAATAGTTATCTTATTTTTCTTGTTTTACTTTCTATTTTGGTTTGATAATATGATTGTTGATACTGTATTGATTGTGTTTTTATGTTTTAATTAGTGTTTGTGCCAAGTAAAGCCTTTGGGACGACTTGCATGACGAGTAGAATTGATACGGCGCAAACATAGAAACTTTAGTGTCCAGTGAAGAATTTCTCTGATTTTACTGGAACATCTTTTTGGTATGAATTTTTTTACACAGCGTTGCTATACCAATTTTCTAGGTTTTACTAATGCTTCAGAATTTTTGGAGTTACAGAAGTATAGTTTCTCTACATATCATTACAAACTGTTCTATTTTAGACAGATTCTATTTTGCTTGCGTAGTTTGCTTGTTTTGATGATGCTATGGATTATATCGGGGGGTATAAGTCATGGAGAAGTTAGAATACAGTACCTTATGAAATAATAAAATATGAATCAATTTATAATAGTACCTAAAGTATTTAATATGTTTATTATCCTAATGGATCTCACGAAGGTTTCTGTTGAGTTTTGTGTGCTGAAGTTTTCAAGTTTTGGATGATATCACGATGGATGAAGGAATAAGGAGTGGCAAGAGCCTAAGCTTGGGGATTACCAAGGAACCCCAACTCAAATTGTAGGAAGACTCAAGCGTCTAAGCTTGGGGATGCCCCGGAAGGCATCCCCTCTTTCGTCTCAATCCATCGGTATGTCACCTGGAGCTATATTTTTATTCACCACATGATATGAGTTTTGCTTGGAGCATCGTTTGTTTTAGTTTGCTTTTGTTTTAGTTTGCCACAATCATTGTTTGATGGACACACCTATTTTAGAGATACACATGTCCATCATGATTTGTTAGAATATTCGACGTGCTTCACTTATATCTTTTGAGCTTAGCAGTTGCTCTAGTGCTTCACTTATATCTTTTTGCGCACAGTGGTGTGTAAATTTTATAGAAATAATTGCACTCTCGTTCTTCACTTAATTTTTTTGATATTTAATAAATAGTGACAGTAATTTGCATGGGTTATAAGACTAGACTAAAAATAATAGGTATTGAATGAGTGCATAATCAAAACCTTCATGTAGCACATAAAAGAGAAATTGCGGATTAATGATATTGATGTGGTAATATGAAATGGCATGAGTGCATGGTTGTTGGTTATTAGAAATATCAATAGTTAAAGGATGTTAATTTCTTGTTCATCTAAATATTGGTCATGGCATGGTGATGATGTCTGAGCATTCTTATTCCTCGTTGAAATCCTAGTGTTGTTTAGGTCGGAGGCGCGCGATGGTTAACTCCTCCCAACCTCTTCCCTAGGGACATGCAAGTAGTACTTTGCTTCAAGAGAGATAATAAAACCTTGCAATAAGTATCTGAGTTCTTTATGACTAATGTGAATCCATGGATGTACGCACACTCACCTTTCCATATTTTCTAGCCTCTTCGGTACCGTCCATTGGCCATTCTCACCTCGAGCATCGGTGCATACTTAGCCGGTGCATCCAAACCCCACGGTAGTATACGCTCTATTGCACATAAGCCTCATTATATCTTCCTCAAAACAGCCACCATACCTACCTATCATGGCATTTCCATAGACATTGCGAGATATATTGCCATGCAACTTCCACCGTTACATCATATGACTAGTACACTCATTGTCATATTGCTTTGCATGATCATGTAGTTGATAGTATTTGTGGCAAAGCCACCGTTCATCATTGTTTACATGCTACACTAGATCATTGAACATCCTGGTACACTGCCAGAGGCATTCATATAGGGTCATATTGTTTAGCAGTTTTTCATATCGAGTTGTAAGTAAATAAAAGTGTGATGTTCATCATTATTAGGGCATTGTCTCAGTGAGGAAAGGATGATGGACACAATGATTTCCCCACAAGTCGGGATGCGACTCCAGAAGAAAAAGGAAAAAGAAAAAAAGAAAAAAATAAAGAAGGAAAAAAAGGAAAAAGGAAAAAATAAAATAAATGAGAGAAAATAGAGAAGGGAAAATGGTACTACCTCCTTTTCCACACTTGTGGCTTAAAGTGGCACCATATTTTTCATATAGAGAGTCTCTTGTCTTGTCACTTCTATATGCTAGTGGGAATTTTTCATTATAGAACTTGACTTGTATATGCCGATGACGGGCTTCCTCAAATGCCCCAGGTCTTCATGAGCAAACTAATTGGATGCACACCCACTTAGCTTCATTCGAGCTTTCATACACTTATAGCTCTAGTGCATCCGTTGCATGGCAATCCCTACTCCTTGCATTGATATCTATGGGCATCTCCATAGCCCGTTGATACACCTAGTTGATGCAAGACTTTCTTCTCCACTTTTTACCCCTTTGATACCTACCACCATATTCTATTCCACCCATATGCTAAATCCATGGTTCACGCTCATGTATTGCGTGAGTAATAAAAAGCTAAAGCACATTAAAAAGTATGATCCAATTGCCTAACTTAACACCGTGGTGCTTTACATTTGTATTTATGTGGTGAAGATGTAGCCATACCATGCTAATATGATAAAATGAATAGGGGTAAATGATAACCCACAAGTGTAGGAGATCGCGACAGTCTTCACGGGAAGTATTTCACCCTAATTTATTGGTTCAACACAAGGGGAGCCAAAGAATATTTATTGGCCTTGATAGTTGAGTTGTCAATTCAACCGCACCTGGGATATCTCTCTGCAGCAAAAGTTTAGTAGCACAGCAAATAGTGGTAGCAAAAGTAACAGTAGCAGTGACAGTAGCAATAACAATAGTAACTTAGCAAGATTCAGTATGCGTAACGCGTAGGCACGTGGATTGGTGATGGATAATGATTTAGATGACATTGATCATATAACAGTTACACACTAGGGCGACACAGAACTAGCTCCAATTCATCAATGTAATGTAGGCATGTATTCTGTATATAGTCATACGTGCTTGCGATAAGAACTTGCATGACATCTTTTGTCCTACCCTCTCGTGGCAGCGGGGTCCTATTGGAAACTAAGGGATATTAAGGCCTCCTTTTAATAGAGAACCAAAACAAAGCATTACACATGGTGAATGCATGAACTCCTCCAACTACGGCAATCACCGGAAAGAATCCCAATTATTGTCACCTTGGGGTATGCGGATCATGACACGTAATAGGTGTATACAACTTGCAAGATAGGATCCAAATCACTCTTTTATTCATGAAAACATAATAGGTTCAAATCTGAAATCACGGCACTCGGGCCCTAGTGACAAGCATTAAGCATAGCAAAGTCATAGCAACATCAATCTCTAAACATAGTGGACACTAGGGATCAAGCCCTATCAAACTTAAATTGATTACATGATCAATCTCATCCAATCCCACCACCGTCCAGCAAGCCTACAAAGGAATTACTCACTCCCGGTGGTGAGCATCATGGCGGTGTTGATGGAGAAGGGTTTGTGATGACGACGGTGACGATTTCCCCTCTCCAGAGCCAAAAACAGGCTCCAGATCAGCCCTCCGGAGAAGAACTGGAGGTGGCGGCAGCTCCGTCTCGTGAAACGCGATGAAATCTTCTCTCTGATTTTTTTCTCCCCGGATGTGATTTTATAGGACTGGAATTTGGGTCGGAGGGGCCATGAGGGCCCCACAAGCCATCAGGGCGCGCCACTAGGGGGCGCCCTTTTGGCTTGTGCCCCCTGGCACACCCCCTCCGGTAGGTCTTCGCTCCATAATTCATCATTAATCCCAAAAATAATTCACAAGAAGTTTTGTCCAATTCCGAGAACTTCTATTTCTGCACAAAAATAACACCAAGGTAGTTCTGCTGAAAACAACGTCAGTCCGGGTTAGTTTCATTCAAATCATGCAAATTAGAGGCCAAAACTAGAGCAAAAGTGTTTGCAAAAGTAGATACGTTTGAGACGTATCAATAAACATTCTTTAAGGATCGTATATTTTGAAATTTTAATGATTATGTTACTTATGTTTATGTATATTACTATGTTAATGTTTGTTGATTCATCGTTTCTTAGTGATCACGCCTGCAATAGATTACATGTTGGGTAGCATGTCACATAAAATATTCTGTTTTTATCATTTACATACTCGAGGACGAGCAGGAATTAAGCATGGGATGCTGATACGTCTCCAACATATCTATAATTTTTGATTGTTCCATGCTATAATATTATCATTCTAGGATGCTTTTTAGGCATTTATTTGCCAATTCATATTATTTTTGAGCACTAACCTATTAACCTAGTGCCCAGTGCCAGTTCTTGTTGCTTACATGTTTTTGGCTTTTCAGGTTTACAGTACCAAACGAAGTCCAATTGCCACAAAACTTTTTGATGATTTTTTGTGGACCAAAAGAATACCTGGAAGATTTGGGAGAAGACCGGAGGCCGCCCGAGGGAGCCACAAGGCAACAAGGCGCGCCCAGGGGGGTCGACGCACCCTATTAGCTCGTAGGTCCCATGTGTCTCTCCTGACGTCCCTCTCTGGCCTATAAATTCACATATACTATGAAAAACCTATGAGAGCTCCCGAAACACTTTTTTTGCCGCCGCAAGTCTCTGTTCCGCCATGTGCCTATCTGGAGCCCTATTCCGGTGCCCTACTGGAGGGGGGATCGATCATGGAGGGTCTCTTCATCAACCTTGCTGCTTCCATGATGATGTGCGAGTAGTCTACCACAGACCTACAGGTCCATAGCTAGTATCTAGATGGCTCTCTCTATGTTCTTCAATACGAAGTTCATCGCATCTTCGCGATGATCTATTCGATGTAATCACTTTGTGCGGTGCGTTTGTTGGGATCCGATGAATTGTGGGTTTATGTTCAGATTATTCATGAAAAAGATTTGAGTCTTCTCTGAATTATATGATTCTTATTTGCATGATTATTATAGCTTCGTAAATCTCTCCAATCTATTGATTTGGTTTGGCCTACTAGATTGATATATCTTCAGTGAGAGGGGCACGTTGTAGTGGGTTGAATCTTGCGGTGCTCTATATCCCAGTGACAGAAAGGGACAAGACTCGTATTTGTATTGTTGCTACTAAGGATAAAAGGATGGGGTTTATTCATATTAGTCTAGTTTACTTTGTCTACATCATGTCATGTTTCTCCAAGCATTACTCTATTTGTCATGAACTTAATACCTAGAGAGGCAAGCATAGAAGCGCTCTCAAAGTGGAGTAATAGTAGTAGGTGTAGGCAGGAGTCGGCCTACTTGTTTATGGACGTGATGCCTATATGCATGATTATTGCCGTGAATATCACATAACTATGCGATTTTCTATCAATTGCCAAATAATAATTTGTTTACCCACCGTATGCCTACTTCGAGAGAGATGCCACTAGAGAACACTATGGCCCCGGGTCTATTCACTTATAAATTTACAAATTCTACTATTTCTTTGTTGCCATTTTTTCCTTTTTATCTATTTTGCAATTTATATTTATCCAACTATCAACTACACTACTTATCTGCTTGCAAGTAACGAGTTCAAGGGGCATGACAACCCTCTTGCCCGCGTTGGGTGCAAGCGTTTGCTCTTTTGTGCGTAGGCGCTGAACATGGGAGTTGCGTGGTCCTCCTATTGGTTCGGTAACATTGGTTTTCACTGAGGGAAATACTTATCTATACTGTGTTGCATCATCTTCTCCTATTCATCAAAAAACCCAACGCAGATCACAAGTATCAGTACCTTCATAATGCACACTATCATAAAGTAGTATCATGAATGACCTTATTAATTTACATGCATGACACATAGTAGCATAGCATTTATTATCACACGGTATCTAGCTATCTAACTCTAACCCTCTCTCTCTTCTTTAATTCTTTGTCACATCAGCGTGTTTGCTAGTCCCAAGTGTATGATACCAACTAAGATACCACCACTATGGCCAACGTTAGAAATCGGAACATGACCAAGATTGTTGACTACTAGCTGCGAGCGATACCTCGTTCGGTTTCATTTCCTCCAATCATTGTATAGTTACAATCCTGTCTATTAATTGGCGTATTAAGTAGGGCAATCAAACAGACGTCGATGCATAGAAAAGTGCTACATTGTAGCATGCATTGGTCAGTTTCATTGTCCCTCCAAATGTCTATTAATTACACCATGCATGGTATGCCTGGGAGTTCATTTATGGAGATAGAGGGCCAACTCTATTGATTAATTAGGCCAATTAAATGCTAACAAGCTTTATTCCTAAAGAATTTTAGATCAAGTAGAAAATCCTAGTGAGCCTAACACACCGGAACGAAGGGAGGGTTTTTTCATGCTAAATCAATTTGGAAAACCGAGTTATTAATGCAACTAATCTATACTATTAAAGGCAGTTGGTACGTTGTGATTTTGTACATAGTCCTGAATGCAAAAATAACTTGAAAATTGAGCACCCATCAATTTGGAAATCAACTATTAATGCAATCACTTAATCAGACCATTAGTTACACCTGCTATTAATTAGGTCCATTCAAATAGAGATTTTTTTCCTCAAAATCAATTTGGAAACCGATTCGCTAATGCAATTAATCTATAATACCATTCAAGGGGACTTGTGTAATGACCCTATGTCATAGATGCAGTTAACTGAAAAGGTTGACACTCAGGGTGAAGAGTTACTCACGTGGGAAATCGACGACCATGATGAATCAAGCGAGTGACAATCAACGACTATCATCACCAACGGTCCCCTGCTCCTCTTCATGCTGTTACCTCCACACGCTGAACATCTACAGAACGGTGGGTGGAGCACGTGGAACGCCCCCAGCTCGCCAGCTACTTAACTTCTCTTCCCCCAAACCCTCGACATCTTTTCTCCTTTCTCCAAGTTGCAATAGCTAGCCTAATCATAGAACCATAGACTACTTGGTAGAAATTGGGAAGATCCTCGATCTGAACCCTGTATCTGTAACTTTGTTCGTTGAATCAATCCAATTGGGGCTAATTCGAGTACAATACTGTAGGAAGGTCCAAAGACGACACATCAATCTGAGACCCTTTGACCAAACTATGTGCGATGCATGAGTCGCAACCGGTATAGTTCTAGCTCCATCACCAATAACGCGAACTGTGTGCGATGGTGGGTCCATCAAATACGATCTAGAAAAGAGGTGCGTGTGCGATACATGGCAAATAGTTGATCCGAACAACTGTTTGTGATGAGCCAGCATAAAGCAAAATGTTAACCAAATGAAGATGTGTGTGATGTATGGCATACAGGTCACTCGGATGAACTGTTTGCGATCAACCAAAACAACAGAAACTATTCATTAGATCAAGGTGTGTGCGATAGATGGCATAGAAGTCACTTGGTTGAACCGTTTGTGATCAGCCCAAACAACAGAAACAGTTAGCCAAATCAAGGTGTGTGCGATAGATGGCATACATGTCACTTGGATGAACTGTTTATGATCGTCCCTCACACACGTTTAGCCAAATCAAGCTGTGTGCTATAAACTGCATACAGGTCGCTCGGATGAACTATCTGCGATGAGCAAAAAATAACACAAACGATTTGTATTAACAAGATGTGTGTGATACCCGATAAGCAGGTGAGTAATAAGAATAGTGTTGTAAGACCGATAATAACACAAACGATTCCTTCTATTAGGGTGTGTGTGTTATGGGCCAACGGTTCCTGGTAAAGAATTGTCAGCGATTGATGAAATCATCACCAAAGGGTTCGGTAGTTTAATCTGTATGCGATGTTATTTTCTCAGTCTGCACACAAATCTATGCTCTGTGTACAGAACAACATGCTTGCATAACCAAATTAAACATCCAAATACACAAGTGACTACACACATAACATTTGCAGACCTCAATAAACTATTACACACATATAAACATGATTGCATAATCTAATTAAGCATCCAAATACACAAGTGACTACCCACATAACATAGGCACACCTCAATAAACTATTACATGCATAATAAACTATGAGCAACGCTCATCGACTCATCTACTTCTTGTGACGCTTGTTGCCACCGCTCTGCCTATGGCTCGAGCCCACGTCGTCTTCAGGTAGGAGGCACTTCCTCATGTCAACGATCCGCCTGAACATCTTGTAGCATGTGTACGCGTCCTTGGCCACAGACTGGAGGTGATCTTCATCCAGTCTGCTCACCCAAGCCCCGTGCCATTGAAGCTTGTTCTTCTCGGACTTAGCCCTCATGTTTTTGTAGTAGGGGTCAATGATCGCCGAGGAGAGGTCAACCATGGAGTCCTTGTCCTTCGTGTTGCCCCAGACCATGCAGTGGTGATGGATGTCGACAAGCTGCCAGCAGGCCAAGCTTGAAGTCTCGAGCACCTTTAGATTGTTGATGGTGTTCACCGTAGCGAGCCTATAGTCAGGGTTGTTGACAAACCTGGCGAAATGATTGCAAGGCCTTGTGGCCAAGCAGTAGTGGTAGACAAGGACGTGATGGGCCATGCACAACTGGGCGACGACAACCTTCTGATCATGCCCGACACGACCGTCGGTGTACACGAAGTCGAAGACGACTGATACGTCTCCAACGCGTCTATAATTTTTGATTGTTCGATGCTATTATATTATCATTCATGAATACTTTATATGCATTTATATGTTGTTTTATACCATTTTTGGGAACTAACCTATTAACCCAGTGCCCAGTGCTAGTTGCTGCTTTCTACGTGTTTTTGGCTTTTTAGGAAATCAGTACTAAACGAAGTCCAAATACAACGAAACTTTTTGAAGATTTTTTCTGGAGAAAAATAAGACCTGGAAGCTTCTGTGGGAGACCGAACGCCATACAGAGTGGTGCTAAGCCAACAGGGCGCGCCCAGGGGAGGTGGTCATGCCCTGATGGCTTGGGATCACCTCCCGGCGCTTACTGTCCTAACTCCACCTCTATGAATTCCCCCAAAATCGGGAAAACACCAGAGAGCCACCCAAAACACTTTTTCCGCTGTCGCAAGTCTCTGTTCCACCGTGTGCCCATCTGGAGCCCTATTCTGGTGCCCTGTCGGAGGGGGGATCGATCACGGAGGGCCTCAACATCAACCTTGCTGCTCCCATGGTGATGTGTGAGTAGTTCACCACAGACCTACATGTCCATAGCTAGTACCTAGGTGACTTTCTCTTTCTCTATGATCTTCAATACAAAGTTCACCATGATTCCTGCGGTGATCTATTCGATGTAATCTTCTTTACGGTGTGTTTGTTGGGATCCGATGAATTTTGGGTTTATGATCAGATTATTCAGGAATAATATTTGAGTCATCTCTCAACTCTTTTGTGCATGATTGTTGTAGCTTCATATTTCTCTCTGATCCATCGCTTTGGTTTGGCCAAGTAGATTGATTTATCTTCGGTGGGAGTGGTGCGTTGTGATGGATTCAATCTTGTGGTGCTCAATCCCAGTGACAAAAAGGGACATGACACATATTGTATTGCTGCCATTAAGGATAAAACGATGGGGTTTATTCATATTGGTTGAGTTTACTTTGTCTACATCATGTCATTTTGCTCCAAGCATTACTCTGTTTTTACTTAATAATTTAGATGCATGCTGGATAGCGGTCGATGGGTGGAGTAATAGTAGTGAATAAATATTTCATAACTATGCGCTTTTCTCTCAATTGCCCAACAGTAATTTGTTTACCCGCTGTATCCTTTCTTCGAGAGAGAAGCCTCAAGGGAAAACTATGGCCCCGGGGTCGTCACAAATATTATTACAAAAACTCCAAAAATGTTGCTGCCATTATTTACGTTATTTCATTTTCTATTTATATCTATCCAACTATCGGTATTTAATACTTGCAAGTAACGAGTTCAGGGGCTTGACAACCCTCTTGCCTGCGTTGGGTGCAAGTATTTGATTCTGTGTGTGTAGGTGCTGACGACAGGAGTTTGCGTGATTCTCCTATTGTTTCAATAACCTTGGTTCTCACAGAGGGAAATACTTATCTCTACTGTGCTGCATCTCCTCTCCTCTTTGAGGAAACACCCAACACAGTTTACAAGTAGCACCGACCACTTTGTACTTGCCGTACTGAGCAAGCAATCCTCCATACTGTTGATGGAGTCTTCCACCATAGCCGGGTCGTTGGTGTACACAATTGTGAGGTCCGTGTTCCTGATGTGGGTGTCCACATGATGCACGCCAAACTCCATTTGAGCGCCGCTGGAAATCCTCTATGTATGTGTCGTTGTGTGTGTGCTTATTGTGTTGCGGGAATGATTGAAAGGTTGAAGAGACTATGGTTAATGGCCGTAGGTATAAATGGGGGCCGGAGGTCCTGGAAAACCGGCATGTCCGGATGACAGTTTTTGCAGTGCGTTATTCCATCGTGGCGCACGCAACTGCATCATGGCAACGCGCATGGCGCAACCGCATGCATATGGCGCCCCAAACATGATCGTGGCCCGGCCCCAACCGCTGGCAGAGCGCGTGCAGGGGCACGAGAGGAGAGCATGCAGAAGGGCGCGAGAGCAGAGCAAACGGAGATTCACGAGACCAGAGCGCCCGAAGGGACTCGAGGTCGAACCCGACCACTTTATACTTCTCTGCGTCAAGCAACAACTCCATAATGTGGATGGAGTACTCCACCCAGATCGGATGGTTGGTGTACACCACACAGAGCTCCGTGAACCTTCTGTGCGTGTCCACTACGGCATGCATGGTGAACTGGTGCTCCTCGTCACCATGTGATACGTTTCCAACGTATAGATAATTTTTTATTGTTCCATGCTATTATATTATCATTCTAGGATACTTTTTGAGTAATTATTTACCAATTTATAGTATTTTTGAGCACTAACCTATTGACCCAGTGACCAGTGCTAGTTGTTGTTTTCTGCGTGTTTTTTACTTTTCAGGTTTACAGTACCAAACGAAGTCCAATTACCACAAATTTTTTTATCATTTTTTCTGGACCAAAAGAAGACCTGGAAGCTTCGGAAGAAGACCGGAGGCCGCACGAGAGGGCCACAAGCCAACAGGGCGCGCCCAAGGGGGGGGGTCGTGCCCTGATGGCTTGTGCCTCCCTGGCGCACCTCCTGACCCCGTTCTCTGGCCAACAAATTCACATATATTCCAGAAACCCTAGTGGGCATCCCAAAACACTTTTTCCGCCATCGCAAGTCTCTGTTCCATCGTGATCCCATATGGAGCTCCGTCCCGACATCCCGCCGGAGGGGGGATCGATCACGGAGGGACTCTTCATCAACCTTGCTGCCCTCATGATGATGAGTGAGTAGTTCACCACAGACTTACGGGTCTATAGTTAGTACCTAGATGGCTATCTCTCTCTCTTTCATATTCAATACAATGATCATCGCATCTTCGCTTTGATCCATCTGATGTAATTCTTTTGTATGGTGAGTTTGTTGGGATCCAATGAATTGTGGGTTTATGTTTCTCATTATTCATGAAAAGTATTTGAATCAAACCTGAATATTAAGATTCTTATTTGCATGATTATTATAGCTTCGTAATTCTCTCCGATCTATTGATTTGCTTTGGCCAAGTAGATTGATCTTTCTTTAGTGAGAGAGGTGTGTTGTAGTGGGTTCAACTTGATGAGTTTCTATATCCCAGTGACAGAAGGGGACAAGTTGCGTCTTTGTGTTGATGCCACTAAGGATAAAACGATGGGGTTTATTCATATTGCTTGAGTATACTTTGTCTACATCATGTCATCGTTCTCCATGCATTACTCTATTTGTCATGAACTTAATACATAGAGAGGAAAGCATAGAAGCACTCTTGAAGTGGAGTAATAGTAATAGGTGCAGGCAGGAGTCAGCCTATTTGTCTTGGACATGATGCCTATATACACATGATCATTGCCTTGAATATCGCATAACTATCCGCTTTTCTTTCAATTGCCCAACAGTAATTTGTTTACCCACCGTATGCCTACTTTCATGGGAGATGCCGCTAGGGAAAACTATGGCCCCTGGGTCTATTCACTTATATCTTTACAAACGCTACAATTACCTTGCGGCAATTATTTACCTTTTATTTTATGTTTCAATTTATAATTATCAACTATTATCTGCACACTTCACTTGCTTGCAAATAACGGGATCAAGGGGATTGACAACCCTCTTGCTCGCGTTGGGTGCAAGTTGTTTGCTCTTTTGTGTGCAGCCGCTGAAGACGGTTGTGGATTGATATTCCTATTGGTTCGATAAACTTTGGTTTCATAACTGAGGGAAATACTTACTCGTATTATGCTGCAATTACCAGTTCCTCTTCACGGAAAACCCAACGCAGATCACAAGTATGAGGAAGGATTTTTGGTGCCGTTGTCTGGGAATATCATCACCAACTATCAAGTAACTTCACACAAATTATCATTTACTTGTTCTTTTTTTAGCTGTTATATTTAGTTTGTCCATAAAATTAAATACATTTTTTTATCTTTGCTTGTTACTAGTTTGCTCTTTTGCTTGCTAGTTTACTTGTCTTGCTTGTTACTTTGCTTGTTCAGTCACCATGTCTCAAGATAGGTTCCACAATATCTCTTACTACCAAAGAATGTCAGAAATAGTGTCAGCGTCCTGGGAACGGGGGTACCCAGACCCGCCTGCCTGCGGCCCAGGGCGTGGCCCACTTCGTCAACCAAACACAACCAGGCGCAGCCCCACTCAAGACAAGGCCCACAGGAGGAGGAGCGGTGTCAAGACCGGCAAGGGATGGGCCTCCCCAGGCCCCCTCTGGAGCGGGGGAGATCTCTATGCAGAGCCCGGCCTCGGGAGTCAAAGATGACGCAAGGAAGGACAGGTGGGCGCCAGCGCGCCAGGAGGCGCAGTTTCCCCTTTGGTGCAAAGGGAGCAAGGACGTACGCGGGTTCCCCAAAGCATCCCCCAAAGGTTTCCATTCCGGTGTAACAAGACCACGACCACGAGCCCCGCAGGACGGGTGTCATCGCCAAGCCCACCTCTGCATCATCGACAACTACTTTGCAGGCGAAGACCGCCTTTGAGCAGGGCGGGCATGTACTCCTGTCCCCCTTTAAAATTGGCCGTTGTGGGATCCCTTCCCGCCATTGCGATAAGGGAAGAGGACCCGGGCCACCGCTATATATAGAGGCTTGGCTCCACCGTAGAAGGGGGCCGAAACCAGTCAATCCACTCATCCTTCACCAAGCCGATAGAGGGCCAAGAACACCTCAGGAGCGCCCTCACGAGGCTCCGAAACACTGTACTGGTTCATCCACCACACCTCCTCGAGAGGCAATCCACCAAAGCAGGAGTAGGGTATTACGCTTCATAGCGGCCCGAACCTGGGTAAACTACCGTGTTCATCTTCTTCCTCGTCATCGCGCGAGTTCATCGTCTTAGCCATCGTGCAGCCAGCCAGGTTGGGCGGAGCTATAGGGGATCTTCGCACACGCCCCTGTGTTCGAATCTTAAGGGTTTTGCAGAGCCCGAAATCTGACATTTGGCGCGCCAGGTAGGGGGCGTGTCGGGGTCCTCTCCAAGCTTCGTCCTTCCCACGCTTCACTCCTCCGATGGCCGGCACTCAACAAGCTTCCCCCGGCCGCAGCGGGTCAGCTTCCGTTGACCCCGCCGCTGCCGTCGAAGGCCCACGCCCCGGCCGCATGGTATTGGGCGGTCAGTATCAAACCACCAGCATCACCTCCGCCGTCACCGCCTCTCGCACCGCCCAAGCACACGGCGGGCTGGCGGCGCCCTCGGCACCGACAACGCGCCGCACCTACGTGGGGGACCTCGATGCGCACGATGCGCTACTGCTGGCAAGCGAGATGCTCCGCCACCACGCAACGCACGGGGGCTTCGACGCATGGGCCGACCACATCGCGGAGCTGGTCACCGTCGCGCAAAGGGACGTGGCCCCTCACTCTTCTTCAAGGCCGCAGGCGCCAGGCGCCGGGGGCTCGACTGCCGCGCCCGCTCCCCAGCCCGTCGATGGAGTGACCCTTCCAGCACCGGACGGGCCCGAGCGAGGCACGCCACACACTGTGCTCCTTCTCCTCCGAATCCCGGTGACCGGTTTCGGGGCGCAGCCCGGCCATGATGACCAAGCGCACGGAAGAAACGACGGGGCGCCCTGCGCGCACACCAACACACACCTCCATGACCCGACGGACCTTCAACAGCCGGGGTTGACCAGATGGGAGCGCGCCCTCCGGTGTAGTGAGCAAGCGGCGCTGGCGTCCTGACAAACAAGCAACAACGGCGAAGGCGCATTAGGTCGCCAAGGAAGCAATCCACGCCAGGAGACGCGCGGCCCACCCAACGGCGGTGGCAGAGGTAAGCAACTCCGCTCTGAGGCCCGTCGCAGGAGGGTCTGCGAGCGATGCGCACGGGGCGGCTTCCCGCCGCCGCCAGGAGGGGCCGTCCCCGGCGCTCCGCCGGACGACTCAGGAGGAGGACCGAGCCCTTATGTGGAGCCCTATGTACCGTGCTACCTCATACCGCCTGATGGTGGGATGGGTCAGGCGCCCGCCGCAGGCGCCAGCACCCCCCAAGAGTAAGGAGCACCCTGGGCGTCCTCCCGGAGCCGGGCCTGGGGGCTTCCGTCGACGGAGCACCGGGCCTGGACGGCGCAAGCGGGAGGGCGCCCCCGGGCCCGCGGGGTGCGGCGCAAGCCGGCGCCCCCGCGGGCTAGCGACGCCGGACCAAGCCCCGAGGGCTTAGGAGTAATGGCCTGGGGGAGCAGCAAGACACAAACAACGCGGGCCACCCGCGGCAACTACAGCGCCGGCACGGCCTCGGGAGGCTGGGCCTCACGAGACCCTCAGGACGTTGTCCAGCCGGCGCACGGACGCTTCACGGGGCGGCTTCATCGACAAAACACCCTTATGGCTGCACCGATGCATCGTGCTCATGTTTGCGCCTCGGGCGCGCAATCCTGCGGTCGCGCAGGGAACGATGCATTCGGGTTAGGGTCATAAGGGTGCGCAACCGGGCAGAAATGCACGGGATGGTTCTTGACGGAGTTGGGAGCCACCGGGCCACACGCCTGGGGGCTGGCCCAGCTATCTACGGCCATGACACTCTCACGTAATAATGAGTGGGCTGTATATGCCCGGAGCCCCCCGAGGACGCGGAGGGGTTCCTCCCACGCAACGTGGCAGCCACAGCTCCGCGCTGGCGGAGAAGTCAACACTGCCCACCAATGGCTATGCCCATGCAATGTGGATGCCCTACGCTCAGCGCTAGGGGAAGACGAAGACTAGTCTAGGTGACGGACGCGGCCGCTATTTGCCTTTCTCGTGTTTGGATTTGCCAGCTTCTCTGAAACTAAACTCGGGGTTTTTCCAAATCGTGTTTTAAAGGAAAGGGTAAAAGATTTGTTTTCATTGCCATTTCTTATGTTGGTTTCTCTCTCTTTGAGTCAAGCACTCGCCTGCTCCCCTCCCCCTCGTACCCCGCGAGCAGGGGCTGGGGGGCACGGTGCTTACACCTCACCAAGGCCTTGGCGCCCGGATCCTCGCGTGGCACTCACGGATGAGTCAGCAGGCGCATGTCGTCTCATACTCGCTCAGGGGCTCCATTCACGGCTCGCCGCACCATCTTGGAAAGGAAACAAAATTTTTCTTGGACAACTTGAGCGTCAAAGCGGGCTTCTGAGCATCGCGCCTCAGGAGCCTTACCGGTTATAAGGCCACTCGCACCCCTTGATATCGTCCTTGGTGATCTGGTCGGCATCAAGGGTGTCGAGGCCTCGCCCCGTGAAGTGCGTCCAGGTGATCCGGTCGTACCTAACGGTGGTGGGGAAATGTGTGGGACTAGGACCTTCCGACGTAGGGCTACTTGAACGTCAACTCGGAGCCTCGGGAAGCCCGGCCCTCCCGGGGCAGGAAGCAAAATTTTCGGGAGCCGCTTGAGCGTCTAAGGGGGCTCCTGAGCATTGCGCCTCAGGAGCCTTACCGCTCATAAGGCCACTCGCCCCCCTTGATGTCGTCCTTGGTGATCCGGTCGGCATCAAGGGTGTCGAGGCCTCGCCCCGTGAAGTGCATCCAGGTGATCCGGTCGTACCTAACGGTGGTGGGGAAATGTGCGGGACTGGGACCTACCGACGTAGAGCTGCTTGAGTGTCGAAGGGGGTTCCTGAGCATCGCGCCTCAGGAGCCTTACCGGTCGAAAAGCCACTCGCCCCTTGATGTCGTCCTTGGTGATCCGGTCGGCATCAAGGGTATCGGGGTCTCGCCTCATGAGGTGCATCCAGGTGAACTGGTCGCACCTTGCGATGGTAGGGAAATGTGCGGGACTGGGACCTGCAGGCATAGAGCACCGACAGGGCTCCCAACCTACCTCGCTCGCAAGAAGAAGAAGCCCGCCGGACGTACGGACTCTCCGAGCGCCGCAGCCGCGCCTCCACAACCCAGAAGCCTACCGCGAGCATGTCAAGCTAAGTACCCTAACCACGATCGGAAGGAAATTTCAACCAACAAAATGCAAAGGCCAGGACACATGACAAAAGTGCTGATAAATAGAGGCAAGCGCCCAAATCAATTACACGCCCGCAGGGCCCCCCATGGTTCTTTGATTGCAGGAACAGGAGAAGAGGAGGAGAAAGAAAGTGAAAAGGCCCCACGGGGGCTGCCACCTCAGGAGCCCTAGCGTCGGCGCACCCGTGCTCAGCCGGTGTCCTCCTCTTCCTTCACGGTCCCATGGAGGCGCGCCGGCACGGACACCCCTGGAGTGGAAGCGCGGCGCCGCGGCGGCTGGCTACCCCCCGAGGTCCGGGCGCGCCGGCGTGGCGGCACGTCGTAGCTGCTGTCGCTACTGTCGCTCGGGCTCCCTTCGGAGGGGGTGTCGCTGCTGCTGGAGGCGCGACGCCCGTCGTGAAGGGCAAGCTCATCTCCAAGATCGCCGCGGCCGATGTCTTCCGGGCAGCACCCCAGGCGCTCGCCCTCTCCCCTGAAGATCTTGACGAAGAGCATTGCCTCCCCGTCATACTTGAAGTGAAGGGTGCGCCTCCCCTTCAGGCCACGAGCGCGGACGAACGCTTGCCACCCGCGGTTCAGATACACGTAGCCCCCGGGGGTGACCTCGACCTCCACACATGACATCGCGCTACAGCAGCCGTCGGCCTGCAGCCATAGGCCGGCAGACCCTCCGGCCGGCAGCGCCCCCGCGAAAAAGCTTGGGTGTTGGAACCAAGCGGCCTCCGGCCTCTCCGCCCTCATCACGAACTCCTGAGCCGTGTCGGCCGAATGGAGCCGCGGGCGCGGCGGCCGGGTGACCGCCGCCGACCTCGCATTTCGGGCGCCACCGCCTCGGCCGCTGTGGCCGCCCGCGCTAGACGATGCCCCACCGCGACCGCCGACGGTGACCCCGGGGCGCGCAAAAGCACGGCCGCGCTCACCAGGAGCCACTGTCGGCGTCGCGGCATGCTTCCGAGGATGACCGCGGCCCCTCCTGGGCGGCGGAGCGGCAAGACCCTCCCCGGAGGCCTTCCCCTTCTCGGTAGCGGAGAACTTCCTCATCGATGCCATGACTGGGAGAGCGACGGCTTGGAGATGGGGAGGCAAAGAAGACGAAGATGAGTGAGGGCTTTCTCGCCCTCCCCGGCTTATATATAGCCAAGGACCGCCCGGCGCCCGCTCGCGTCCCGGGAGGCGTGCGGCCTCTGAGGGGTCACATCCGTGTGGCTCGAAGCAGCAGCAGCATTCAAGGAAGGGCAATGATGGCTAGCGCTACGCACGGGCGTCTCGTCAGCTTGACTTGGAACGGTTTCTGACGCCCTCGGGGAGCGGGGGCATCGCCGCCCAGACGCTCGGCTCGTGTGAAGCCAGGCCCGCAGGCGTTTGGGGCCCGCGGCGCTTCGGGCCACCCTCAAGGCTTCGCCCAGTAGCCAGCTCGAGCACGCCTTGGGCCCGGGGGCTACTGTCAACGTCTTGGGAACGGGGGTACCCAGACCTGCCTGCCTGCGGCCCAGGGCCTGGCCCACTTCGTCAACCAAACACAGCCAGGCGTGGCCCCACTCAAGACAAGGCCCACGGGAGGGCCCTAGGCTCGCGAGGAGGAGCGACGTGAAGACCGGCAAGGGATGGGCCTCCCCAGGCCCCCTCCGAAGCGGCGGAGATCTCTATGCAGAGCCCGGCCTCGGGAGTCAAAGATGACGCAAGGAAGGACAGGTGGGCGCCAGCGCGCCAGGCGGCGCAGTTTCCCCTTTGGTGCAAAGGGAGCAAGGACGTACGCGGGTTCCCCAAAGCATCCCCCAAAGGTTTCCATTCCGGTGTAACAAGACCACGACCACGAGCCCCGCAGGCGGGTGTCATCGCCGAGCCCACCTCTGCATCATCGACAGCTACTTTGCAGGCGAAGACCGGCTATGAGCAGGGCGGGCATGTACTCCTGTCCCCCTTTAAAATTGGCCGTTGTGGGATCCCTTCCCGCCATTGCGATAAGGGAAGAGGACCCGGGCCACCGCTATATATAGAGGCTAGGCTCCATTGTAGAAGGGGGCCGAAACCAGTCAATCCACTCATCCATCACCAAGCCGACAGAGGGCCAAGAACACCTTAGGAGCGCCCTCACGAGGCTCCGAAACACTGTACTGGTTCATCCACCACACCTCCTCGAGAGGCAATCCACCAAAGCAGGAGTAGGGTATTACGCTTCACAGCGGCCCGAACCTGGGTAAACTACCGTGTTCATCTTCTTCCTCGTCATCGCGCGAGTTCATCGTCTTAGCCATCGTGCAGCGAGCCAGGTTGGGCGAAGCTGCAGGGGATCTTCGCACACGCCCCTGTTTTCGAATCTTAAGGGTTTTGCGGAGCCCGAAATCCGACAAATAGAAAGTTCTATGAAAACCTTCATGACTTCACAATATGAGCATACTAAATTCTTAGCTTCCGAAATTAAGGAACATTCAACTTTGCTTGACGCCATTAGTAATCGACTTGATGAACTCAATAAGGAAGTGTCTAATCTTCAATTACAATTTGCTCAAACGGAAGAGTTGTTAGGAAAGATCTCTGATAAGCAAACCACTCTAGTGAATAGGATGGCCGCTAAACCGGAATATTTCCCTATTAATAATGATGATGAAGATCTTAAAATGATTGGTACTTCTCCTATTGAATCTTTGTTTACTAATCTAAATATGAATGATAAAGGGACTGTAGAGGAGTCAATTCTAGCTAGAGAGCGTCCCGTTTTCTTGGAGAGTGATGATTTTGATGCTAAAACTGAAAAAGTGGGTTTGGAGAGGTCAAAACTTTAAATAGTGTTGTGCACACTATCTTGGATTACAAGGAATTTAATTATGAAAGTTGCTCTTTAATATAATGCATTTCCTTGTTGCAAACCATTATTACCTCACCCAATGCTTATGAACAAAACAAGGCTTTCACTAACCATATGGTGGAAGCGATGATAAAAGCTTATGACGAGAAACTTGAACTTGAAGTTTCTATTCCTAGAAAATTGCATGATTAGTGGGAACCTACTATCAAAATAAATATAAATAAATATGAATGCAATGCTTTGTGTGATCTTGGTGCTAGGTATTCAACTATACCTAAATCTCTTTGTGATGTGCTTGGTCTCACTAATATACAAGAATGTTCCCTAAACTTGCATCTTGCGGATTCTACCATCAAGAAACCTTTAGGTAGAATTAATGATGTTATTATTATTGCAAATAAGAATTATGTGCCTGTAGATTTTATTGTGCTTTATATTGATTGCAATCCTACTTGTCCAATAATACTTGGAAGACCCTTCTTACGAACTATAGGTGTAATCATTGATATGAAAGAGGGAAACATAAGGTTCCAACTTCCGTTAAAGAAAGGGATGGAACAATTCCCTAGGAAGAGAATTAAACCACCATATGAATCAATTATGAGATCTACTTATGGATGGAGTGTCAAAGATGACAATCCTTGAAACTATGCATTATGCCTAGCTAGGGGCATAAACCAATAGCACTTGTTGGGAGGCAACCTAATAGTTATCTTTATTTTTTGTTTTTACTTTCTGTCTTGGTGTGATAAAATTATTATTGCCTCTGTAATGATTGTGTTTTTATATTTTAATTAGTGTTTGTGCCTAGTAAAGCCTTTGGGATGACTCACAAGATGAGTAGAATTGATACGGTGCAAAACAGAAACTTTAGCGTCCAATGCAGAATTTCTCTGATTTTACTGGAATGCCTTTTTGATCTGAATTTTTTACAAAGTATTTATATACAAATTATTAAGATTTTTCTCATTTTTCAGAGTTGTTAGAATTACATAAGTGTAGGTTCTCTATAGATCATTACAGACTGTTCTATTTTAGACATATTCTGTTTTTGCTTGCATAGTTTGCTTGTTTTGATGATGCTATGGATTGTATCGGGGGGTATAAGCCATGGAGAAGTTAGAATACATTACCTATTATGCAATAATGAAATATGAATCAATTTCTAACAATACCTAAAGTATTTGATATGTTACTTATACTAACGGATCTCACGAGGTTTTGTTGAGTTTTGTGTGATTGAAGGTTTCAAGTTTTGGGTGTTATCACGATGGACAATGGAATAAGGAGAGGCAAGAGCCTAATCTTGGGGATGCCCAAGGCACGCCAAGGTAATATTCTAGGAAGACTCAAGCGTCTAAGCTTGGGGATTCCCCGGAAGGCATCCCCTCTTTCTTCTCAATCCATCGGTATGTCACTTGGAGCTACATTTTTATTCGTCACATGATATGAGTTTTGCTTGGAGTGTCATTTGCTTTTGTTTGCTTTTAGTTTTTGTTTGCCACAATCATCATTTTCTAGACACACCTATTTGAGAGAGACACACCTTCATCATAATTTGTTAGAATACTCTATGTGCTTCACTTATATCCTTTGAGCTTAGCAGTTGCTCTAGTACTTCACTTATATATTTTCGAGCACGGTGCGTATAGATTTTATAGAAATAATTGCACTCTCGTTCTTCACTTATATTTGTTTGTGAGTTAATAAATAGTGATGGTAATTTGCATGGGTCATAAGACTAGTCCAAAAAAGATAAATAATAGGTATTCAATGAGTGACAATCAAAACCAACATGTAGCACATAAAAGAGAAATTGTGGGTTAATGATATTGATGTGGTAATACGAAAAGGTGTGAGTACATCATTGTTGATTCGTAGAAGTGTCGGTATTAAGAGGTGTTAACTTCTTGTTTGTCTAAAAATTAAAAAGGCATGGTAAGGATGTGTGAGCATTTCTATTCCTCGTTAAAATCCTAGTGTTGTTTCGGGTTGGAGGCGTGCAATGGATAAATCCTCCCAACCTCCTCCCTCGGGGCATGCGAGTAGTACTTTGATTTGTGATAAAACTAATAAAACTTTGCAATAAGTATATGAGTTTTTTATGACTAATGTGAAACCATGGACATACGCAATCTCACCTCCTCATATTTTGCTAGCCTCTTCAGTACCGCGCTTTGCCCATTCTCACCTCGAGGATCGGTGCAACCTTTGCCAGTGCATCCAAACCCCGTGACATGATACGCTCTATCACACATAAGCCTCGTTATATCTTCCTCAAAACAGTCACCATACCTACCTATTATGGCATTTCCATAGCCATTCCGAGATATATTGCCATGCAAATTTCATCATCACATCATATGACTAGTTCGTTCATCATCATATTGCTTTGCATGATCATATAGAGCTGACATAGTATTTGTGGCAAAGCCACCGATCATCATATTTTTACATGTCATGCTAGATCATTGCACATCTTGGTACACTTCCAGAGGCATTCATATCGAGTCATATTGTTTCATAGTTCTTCATATCGTTTTTTCATATTGAGTTGTAAGTAAATAAAAGTGTGACGATCATCATTATTAGAGCATTGTCCCAGTGAGGAAATAAAAATGGGGGAGGCCAAATGAGCCCACCATATAAAAAATGAAAATGAGACAAAAAGAGAGAAGGGACTTTGCTACTATCCTTTACCACACTTGTGCCTCAAAGTGGCACCTTGTTTTTCATATAGAGAGTCTCATGTTATGCCATTTTCATATGCTAGTGGGAATCACTTTTTCATTATTATAAACTTGGCTTGTATATTCCGATGATGGGCTTCCTCAAATGCCCGAGGTATTCTTGAGCAAGCAAGTTGGATGCACACCCCACTTAGCGTCAGTTGAACTTTCATACACTTATAGCTCTAGTGCATCATTTGCATGGCAATCCTTGCTCCTTGCATTCACATCTATCGATGGGCATATCCATAGCCCGTCGATATGCCTAGTTGATGTGAGATTATTGAGGGAGTCCGGGACTATGGGGTCCTTGGGCCGCCGGCCTATGTCCTATACACTGAACAGCTGGGCCGGACTATGATCGTCATATGAAGCCGAACTGCAAGCCAGTCTCGTAGTTAGGGAGGCAACCTCCGGTGCCTTGGTGTGTACTCCAAGTAAAGGAGGCAAGGTCGGCGCGTCTATCTTGGATGTAACCGGCTATGTGTAACCCTAGGTACCCCCGTTGTCTATATAAACCGGAGGGTTTTAGTTCATGAGGGACAAGAACCACCATCTAGGGTTTAGTTCATCTGATCTTGTGGTAGATCGACTCTGTAATCGACATATACACAATCAATACAAACAAACAAGGACGTAGGGTTTTACCTCTTCGAGAGGACCCGAACCTGGGTAAAACATCATCTCCTTGTTTCCTGTTCCCCATCGATCCAAGATCCACAGCTCGGGACCCCCTACCCGAGATCCGCCGGTTTTGACACCGACATTGGTGCTTTCATTGAGAGTTGCGTTGTCGGATCGCCAAAAGGATTGATGGCACGCTTATTCATCAGCAATGACATCTATAATACGGACGCCTTCATCCCTGGACAGCTTTTTGCGTTCGGCAGCATCGTGCTGTATGCCGGTTCGACTGGCCGTCTTGGTCGGATTTAAAGTTTGGCCCCTCATCAGGAGATCCGGTTCGGAAACCTCGAGTTTGTGGCCGACTCCCGGCGAGATCTCCTTCTGGCTAAGCTCTTGCCCCCCACGAGGAGCCTGCAAGCCCTGACGCCTTAACATCAGAAGTTGTGAACCCCACTGTCAAGGCGTCTTTCGCATTGGATCCGACCCCAAATCCCAATCCAGAAGAAACACCCAGATCTGCTCCAACCGAGAAATTCTCGGACATGGTGTTGAACACCCCCGGAGCAGCAATTCTACATGTTGGGCATATACCACACGGATGACCCGCCATACAGGTATAACCAGGCTAGGACAATGGCGGCTCAATAAAGGGTTGCCACCTCATGATGGGCCCGCCAGTGAAGATGGTAGCGTGCTAGAAGGGTGGCGCGCTCCTCCAAACTGGCTCATGGGCTGGGCTCAACAGGCCGGCTCAATGAAGATGTTATGTTAGACCTACGACTTGTAAGACAAGATAAGTAGAGTCAGATTAGGTCACGGGACATTGTACGAGCCAGACTCCATTGTACCCTCAGGGCCTCGACCTGTATATAAAGGAGAGCCCCCGAGGTAGAAAGATCAAGTAAGAAACGAACCCTCGAGAGCTAGGTTAGCTATTCCGCACCATTGTGCTCGAGATCATCATCAATACACACAAAGAAGGATGTAGGCTTTTACCTCCATCGGAGGGGCCGAACCGGGGTAAACTCGTCTCTTGTTCCCGATTAACCCCTTCAAGTCGCCACCCAGCTGCGATGGCCTCACGCTCAAGTTCTCCTATGAGAACATCTGCCGTGACAAAACCACGACACTATGGATCAACCCTATGTACTCCAAGAGCATGGACCCCACAGACGTCTCGTCGTTAGACGAGTTACTCGGTAGGATCCAAGCCATGGGTATAGCCAGCAGTCAACCCTCGATCTATGATCGAATTGGGCTTAAACACGATGATAGGTAAATTCGTATCCCACCCATCACACACTTGGTCGCAATCGTCGAGGATTCAACTGATGGTTCGCCCTCGCAGCCCCCGGAACTTAGGACAATCTATGTCTAGGTTGCCGATCATCAGGATCAATCCGCTAGTTCGGAATCCGGACCTGTCCCCGAGAAGAGTTCGGATCCGAATCCCGATTCGATACCCGTTCCTGAGTCTATGAGGCTAAGTCCGGTTAATAGCGCAGACCCTGAACCCGCCATGCCAGATCTTGCTATGGCACAAGGCGCGACCACCAATACTTCAAGCTCGCACTCCACGGGGACGTGAAATTTTTCCGCACCCACCCCCCATGTCGAGTACTCTCCAAGTAATTTGGGAATACTTGATATATGGAACCTATTATAAATTAAACAACAGCCAGGGGAAACGGTCCACCACTTCTGGGCTAGATTCCTCCTTGTCAAGAATAGGATGGCAGAATGTATTGATCAAGACATTATATTAGTCTTCTGGTATAATTGCCGCGACGAAGGAGTCCTAAATGCTCTCACTGGTCGCCACGTCCAAAACTTCACCGAATTATCGGACCTGGTGCACAAGTACTGTGCCATGGATAGTACATGGTAGGATCAATAGATGCGCGCGGAGTCAATTCCCGCTGAGGAACCCAGAAGGACTCGTCGGAGGCACATACCCTCACGACGAACGACCGAGTACGAGCCCGCCAAGAAAAAGAACAAGTCTTTGACAGGATCTAAAACTGTCTTGGACGACCTATTGGACAAGCCATGCCCAATACACTCTGCCCAATACACTCTGACCTATTGGACAGGGTCGTCAGGCAAGTCGCAAAGAGCAAAGAGAGTATCCTCGAGACCTCACCCTCAAGCAAACAATCGCCAACACCAAGAGACAACAACGCCAAGATCCTAATGATCTACGAGACGTTTCCTTCAAACAATCAGAGGAAAAGAGCTCTTCGAGAGCTCGACCAAATACACCAAGTCACAGCGAAGAACTCGTGGACAAACACTCCCATCACCTTCGATGAGGAGGACCAGCCATGAACACGCCTCTACCGAACACCTGCCGCCTTGGTCCTCGACCCCATCATTGACAGCTTCAGACTCCACAAGGTGTTGATGGACGGCGGCAGTGGCCTAAACCTCATTTACGAGGATACATTAGACAAAATGCAATTCGACAGATCTCGCATCGAACAAAGCAGTACCACCTTTCAGGGAATCGTCCCCGGAAGAGAGGCATGCTGCACCGAACAAGTTACTCTCGATGTGGTGTTCGACACTCCTGAAAACAACAGGTCCGAAGAGCTCACCTTTCACGTCGTACCCTTTCACAACGGTTACCACGCCCTATTAGGGCATGACGCTTTTATAAGATTTCAGGCCATACCGCATTACGGGTATATGAAACTCAAGATGCCAGGGCCCAACGGTGTGATCATAGTCATAAGTGACTCAAATAGAGCCCTTCGGGCCTAGAACAAAACAGCTTCCCTTTCCCTTAAGGCATTGTCTGAGACTCTTGCGGCAGAAGAATTAATCACGCTCCGATCCACGGTGGACAAGGACGATGTAACCCTTAGCAAAAGGTCCAAATCCACGTCCTTCAAGCCAGCAGACGAAATCGTCAAGATCCAAGTGCATCCAACGGACCCGAATAAAATAGCGTCTATCGGAGCTCAGCTGAACTCGGTGGTTGACGAAGCATTGCATAGCTTTTTGCATGAAAATTGGGATATATTTGCCTGGCATCCTTCAGACATGTTGGGAATCCCACGAGAATGGGCGGAGAATAGCTTGAACATAATACCAAGTTTTAAGCCAGTCAAGCAGACGCTGCACCGATTTTCCGAACCCAAGTGTCAGGCTATGGGTGAAGAACTAGCAAAACTACAAGAAGCATGATTCATCAGAGAAATCAAACACCCTGAGTGGTTGGCAAACCTAGTCATGGTGCCGAAGAAGGACAAATCTTGGCGGCTATGTGTTGATTTCAAAGACATAAATAAAGCCTGCCCTAAGGATCCCTTCCCCTTATCCCACATTGACCAAATCATTGATGCCACCACCGGTACGACTCACTTTGTTTCCACGATGCTTACTCTGGATATCATCAGATCAAAGTGAAAGAGTCCGACCAGGCTGCAACCGCGTTTATCACCCCCTACGGTCATTTCTGCTTCAACACAATGCCCTTCGGGTTAGAAAACGCGGGCACCACATACCAACACACGATTCAGACATGCCTGGAAAAACAAATCGGTAAAACGGCCGAGGCATACATGGACGACATGGTCATCAAGACCAAGCACATCAGCCAGCTGGTGGACGACCGCCGACAGACCTTTGAAAATTTACGGGCATATGATATACGACTCAATCCATAAAAATGCATGTTCGGAGTTCCAGACGGAAAACTATTCGCCTTCATAGTCTCCCATAGAGGAATAGAAGCTAATCCGGCAAAAATCCGAGCTCTATCCCAATTAGCAATCCCCACTGAGCTAAAACACGTTCAAAAGCTGGCAGGCTGTGTGGCGGCTTTGAGCAGCTTTATCTCCCTCCTTGGTGAGAAGGCACTACCACTCTACAGACTGCTGAAACAGACCAAAAACTTTGAGTGGACCGATGAGGCAACGACACCGTTGGAGGAAATCAAAACATTACTGGCTAGCAACCCCATACTAACAGCACCAGGTGTGCGTGAACCAATGTTGTTATACATCTCAGCCACAAACCAGGTGGTTAGCGCGGTTCTCGTTGCGGTTCTCGCTGAGGGTCACAAGCTCCGGGTACAGAAGCCAGTATATTATGTTTCAAAAGTACTCACATCGTGCAAATCAAGGTATCCGCACTGCCAGAAGATAGCCTACACAGTTTTCATGGCATCTCGAAAGCTGCGGCACTACTTTCAAGACTGTTCGGTTATAGTGGCATCCGAGGTCCCATTGAACGATATAATTAACAACAGGGACGCCACTGGATGCATAGCCAAGTGGGCAATCGAGCTCCTTCCTTTCGAAATCACTTATAGACCACGCCGAGCAATTAAATCTCAGGTGTTGGCCGATTTCCTTGCCGAATGGACGAAAGCCGAGCTACCGAGGGAGTATAGTACATACTCTTACTAGACTATGTACTTTGATGGATCCAAAACACTCGCCAGTCTAGGGGTGGAGTCATACTTATATCCCCAACCGGAAACAACGTCCGGTATGTCTTGCAGATCTTGTACACGAATTCCCACAATGCAGCCGAATACGAGGCCTTATTGCACGGGTTTCGGATGGCAGCGTCCACGGGTGTACAATGGGTTGAGGTAAGGGGATACTCTAACCTCACCATCTCTCAAATTAACGGCGAATTTGATGCCAAAAGCCCAAAGATGGCAGCATACAGAAATGCCGTCCTCAAGATATCCGCAAAGTTTGAAGGACTAGAATTTTACCATGTAGCCAGAGACAACAATCAAGCTGCTGATGTCGTCGTTCGCCTGGGCGCCAAGCGTGACCCCGTTCCCACCAATACCTTCCTTGAACGGCTTTCAGGCCATCCGTGGTATGGCAGGACTAGGATAACAACACTGGAGTCAATGGTTCGGAGCAGATCGCTCCTCCTGTTATCGAACCGGACGAACAAATCATTGGCGGCTCGACGCTCGAAGAAACACCTTCGGCCCACGAAGTCATGGCAGTAATCACGCCATGGACCGAACCATACCTCGCCTACCTAATCCGCCAAGAACTCCTCGATGACCAGACCGAGGCAAGGCGCATAATGCGGCGCTCCAAGGCCTACAAGGTCCATGAGGGAGAGCTATACAAGAAAAGCACCGCAGGAGTCCTTCAACGGTGCATATACGAAGAAGAAGGGAGCCAACTCTTGGCGGAAATACATGCAGGCATGGGTGGCCACCACGCAGCAGCTCGAGCTTTGGTAAGTAAGGCTTTTTGAGCCGGATTCTTCTGGCCTACTGCCCATGAAGATGCTCACACACTCATTAAACACTGTGTTGACTATCAACTCTTTGCAAATCAAAGCCATATGCCCCCAACGGATCTTCGGACGATTCCGATCACTTGGCCTTTCGCGGTCTGGGGGCTGGACATGGTCAGACCACTTAAAGGGGGGGCCAAGAAAAATAAATACCTTCTGGTTATGGTCGACAAGTTCACAAAGTGGATTGAAGCAAAGCCGGTAACATCAGCGAAGTCCGGACTGGTCATCGAGTTTATATGTGGTGTGGTCCACCGTTACAGTGTCCCCCATAGTATAATAACAGACAATGGATCCAATTTCATAGCCCAGGAGATAAAAGACTGGTGCGCTAACATGGGCATCAAGCTTGATTACGCCTCAGTATACCACCCACAGACCAACGGACAGGTCGAACGGGCCAATGGTCTAATTATGAGTGGAATTAAACCCTGCTTGGTCCGTTCTCTAAAAGAATCTGACTGCTATTGGGTTGAGGAGCTCGACTCCGTCCTATGGGGCTTGCGCACCACTCCGAACCGGTCAATGGGATACACACCATTTTTTATGGTGTACGGGGCAGAAGTAGTACTTCCTTGTGATCTTATCCATGATGCACCTAGAGTGCGCATGTACAAAGAAAAGGAGGCCGAGTTAGATCGGCAGGACGACCTCGACGGCTTGGAAGAAGAGCGGGACATGGCTCGGGCCCGTTCTACTTTTATCAATAGTAGGACTGACGCTACCAGAGTAGGGAGGTTCGAGCAAAGGCCTATAATGTGGGCGAACTTGTTCTCCGCCTTCCGGACAAGCAGAAGCATAAACCCACGCCCAAGTGGGAGGGCCCTTTTATAATCGATGAAGTGCTTGCAGGAGGAGCATATCGCCTTTGCAACCCACCAGACAATCGCCTCGAACCGAACCCATGGAACACACACTGGTGCAGCGACGTGCTATACAAACGGTTTTTAACCCCTTTCGGCGACGTAGTTCCAAACCGTCGCCTTGCATGTGTGGGCGATAGGGGGGGTCTATCCCACACGACACGTTATACCCGTTGGCGATGGTGTCCAACGAACGCAAACGTTTGGCAAAACTAAGCGTATGGGATGTCCGCATCTATCACAAACGAGGGTCACCGGTCAACCGTTTGAGATATGGTGGACTTCCCATATGACCCATCCTTGCAACTCGTGTGAGATCACACTAACATCGCACGCGTTATTCTTTGGCTCACCGTTTACGATGTGCACCAAATCACAAACAGTTCACGATTATGAAGCGTGTATGATAAGGGGTATATCACAAACACTTATATTGGACGAACCGTTGGCGATATTTAACTAAGACTATAGTTTAACCGTCGTACAAGTATTGGATAGGTTTAAGAAACGTCGTACTCGCGTCCGACAGGATAACTATCGCACGCGCTATTCTGTGGTCCAACGTTTGCGATGCATACTACATCACAAATGTTTCATCATTTTAAACTGTGTGCGACAGAGATTGTATCACCAACGTTGCATTCGGTTGCACCGTTTGTTATATTATCTGAAATCACACACGGTTTGCAAACGGCAACTGTGTGCATGGTCGCACATGTTTTCTATCTGTGAAACGTGTCGGATCTTGAGGTATATCACAAACGTTGAGACTTACAAACCGTGTGCGGCGTAATGACCCGTCTAGCATATTTTTAATCACTACAATTTAAAATTATACAGAATTTGAATTTGAAAGTAGGGAATAACTTTTTACATATACATAGATAGGTTCATCAACCAATGCATTATTCCATTCACAGGTACATACACTCAAGAATTACGTCAACAAAAGAATTACAGAAGCACCACATAAAGAATGATGAACGACGGTTGAATACTTGTATTAAAGACGGCAAATAAAGAGGCAAAATATATTCTGATTGCTGTAAAAGGTGAAGCAGAATGCCCGTAGCGTGCCCTCCATGTCGTCTGCACACACGACTCTAGCCCAATCCCTTGTGATGGTCGACCCCCCATCCTTCAATATCTTCATGACTTCCAGATAGTCATTCTAGTCTGGTAGAAATACATATACATTTGCATGTCCAACAATCATGTAGTTCGAGAGGTGATCTTGGGTAGACTGCGTTGGGAACCACTGCAAAGGAAAAAGATACAGAGATTGTCATCTAACAACTCATTATGTGCAGTAAAAAGGGTACATAGTTCTGAGTTAATATACTTCATATCACTGTTGTCTTGGACAAGCTGTAAATAAATAGTTTAATTGCCATTTTGACCAATTGTACTAGCAATCTTTATTATTTACCTCAAATGATGCTATCTCCGTCCCACTATATAAGATCTAATTGCATCCAATGTACAAACATATTGGATGTATTAGCGTCTTTTATTATGGGGCGGAGGGAGTATAGCATGGGGAAAAATATAGCCATGTGAACCAAAAACCATTAAAATAGGCATATGTTCACTACAGCAGGCTTAACAACAACCAAATAAAGTCATTCATAATGGTATTGTTGAATTTGCATAGAACAAAGCTTGTACTTAAACATCAAATTGTATAATTGAACATCATAGAGTGAAAAAAATAGGCGGTGTATAACTAAATAAACAAGGCATACTACAACTACCAAATAGTCATTCATATCGCTATTGTTGAAATTGCATAGAATGTAACATGTGCTTAAACATCAAATTCTATGATTGAACACCACATTGTTAGAAAACCGAAATAAACAGGGGCATGTTAACTACACCAGCTTTAACATGAACCAATTGTATGATTGAACAACCAAATCTAGCAATTGAAGCTGGACATATGTTCACTACAAACAACCAAAAACAGCTAAACAAGGTATATGCTCACTACAGACAACCAAACATAGGCATTCGTGAAATTGAACTGAAAAAATCATACTCGAGCGTAGGGCGCACTTGTCAACGACAAGTTGTTGTCGTCAATGAGACTTGACTTGGTAGCTGACGATGCCAAAACATCGCCATAGAACGCGACTTCCATAAATGACAAAAGGGTCCCATTTGCGATGAAGGAAAATTCTTGACAGCAAAGCAGAGTAGATCAAATGCATACTACAAACAACCAAATATAGGTATATGCTAACTATAGACAACCAAACATGGGCAGTGAAATTGAAATGAACAGTTCATACTCCAGCATATCAAATTGCACTTTTGAACATTACAATTCATACTCCAGCATAGCACATTCCTGACAGCAAAGCAGAGTAGATCAGAGGCATACTACAAACAACCAAATATAGCAATTGAAACTGGACAAATCATAACCAAAAACCACCAAAAAACCTTTAAAGGAAGCATATGCTCACTACAACAGACTTAACAGCAACCAAACAACCATTCATATCAGTATTGTTGAAATTGCATAGAAGATAGAATGCACCATGTGCTTAAACATCAAATTGTATGATTCAACATCACATTGTGAGAAAACTGAAATAAACAGGGGCGTGTTAAATACACCAGCTTTAACGGGAACCAATTGTATGATTGAACAACCAAATCTAGCAATGAAACTAGACATAAGTTCACTACAAACAACCACATATCACGCTAAACAAGGTATATGCTCACTACAGACAACCAAACGCATCATCACTGAAATTGAACTGAACAATTCATACTCCAGCATATCAAATTGCACTTTTGAACAATTCATACCCCTGGGAAGAGCCTGGAGTGGGGGTGCGCACCGTGCACTCCCTGTTGTGGCAGCTTATCTCCTTGCCTTTGGAAAAGCACGTCTGCAGGGTGACGTCCCTGATGTCATGGATGGACTATTTCCCCTTGGAAGAGACGGATAGGGCGCCTTGTCGTCGTCGTTGTCAATGAGGTCTGACTTGGCAGCTGACGATGCCGAGCCACCGCCATATATATAGAACGCGACCTTCAGTAATGACAAAAGGGTCTCAATGGCGATAAAGGCAAAATCCTGACATCGAAGCAGAGTAGATCAACGCCGGGGGGAAGGGGGGCATGGCGGAGATCCAAGTAGGTTGAACACGAGGGGGGGGGGTATACTTAACCTGTGTCATAGCCCGCGTCTGGGGGCGTCGGCGGCCACCTCGCCGTCGTCCAGCGGACAGGCCTCGATATACCTCTTTTTGGCCATTCGCTCCTCAATCTCCCCGGGAAGCATAGCCGGGATGAGGCAACGAGGCTCTGGAGTGTGGGTGAGGATGGGGATGGGGATCTGCGGGGAAGAGGGTGCTTCGCAGGCCGACACTACGGGGTGGACCAGAGTTGTGTGTGCATTATTCGACATGGAGGAGCGCTACTATCGATTGCACGGACGACTCTAGTCCAACCCCCTTGTGATGGATCTTCATGAGGACTTCGAGATAGTCATGGGAAGGCCTGCAGAGGATGACGGTGGAGTCGGGGGCGGCGGCGGCGGCCTAGCTATGGTTCAACCGAGGGAGAGGAGTGGTGCGAGCGGGAGCGGAGGTTTTCCTCTTTTTTTACGTTATCTAAGCAGAGGTTTTGTGGTGGGGAGGGGGGTAGGTGGTGTTTGAGGAAATGCCGCGCGGCTACTGAAAATTTACTAGGCGGGAATGCTGGGGCTACTGAAAATTTAGATTACGGGATTGAAGCGGCGCGGCCAGGGCGGGAGCACCAAACATCGCACACAGCCGAAACATAATAAGTGTGTGCTATCAAATAGGAAAAAACCGCAAAACCGTCATTTTTCAAATGGCTCAAGGTGGTAGATATTTTTACGAGGGAAGTCTCGTGGAACCCAATCGTGTCCAACGCCCACCAGTGGACCGTGCTGATGTGCCAGCGGCGGATGGAATGGTTTCTGTTGAGTGTACAATCACAAACGGTTGTTACATTCGAATCATTTGCTATTTACTCCTGGAATAATAATATAAAGGAGCATTTCGTAAAAAAAATGCGGGAAAGGGGTCAGAACACATACACGCCTACGTTGTCTAAAAAAAAACATACACACCTGCATGTGGAACAAAAATATGTATGCAGAGGGTGGTTTGATCGTTCAAAATACACAATGCGCAACTTTGATGTGTCACATGTCTCCTCCATCGCCACGTCAGTGGAGGGGGAATCCTAGCCACGAATACATGCCCCCACACAGGTCTTGCATATCACTCATGTCGTAACACGAAAATGAAACATATACATGAATCCAGCATGGTCGAACCACCCCATCTCTTTTCCGGTCAAAGGTGGACTATGGCCCATGCGCCTCGAAACACGGACATCCCGACCAAAGAATCAACATTTTTGGTCAAACCTCTCCCGTTGTCGGTCGAAAAGGGTGGACGTCCACCGAGGCCCATGAATGGGCGTGGCGCCGATAATTAACCACGCGGTGGAGTGTCGAATACAGCCATCACCTATTGGTGGTGCAAGCATGTGTACGGAAATGTTGTGCTGCGTTTGAATTCATTAATATATATACATACCTCATGTGCAACTTTGATGGGTCACATGCTTTGGAACGGGAAAGTCCCCCCCCCCCCCGAGCGAGTGTTCTTGAGGCGTACAACTAGTATGCCGAGCATCGATGGGAACGATTCACACATTCGTAGGCGTGTGCTCAGACTTGGCTAATTAAGGAAACTCAAATGACCTATATAATGTATACCATAACACAAAACAATTGAAGATTCCACTATGGTAACCTCTCTCTCGTTGTTATTCAATGTGATGGACATCCACGCGGGCCCAGGAATGGACTTTCCAACGACAACCACGCGAAGGAGTATCCAAAGACAATCACCGTCTAAGCGTGGATCAAACATATGCATGGAAGTGTTGTGTGATGTTTACATACCCAGCACACAAACTTTAGCGTGGCACACCTTCCTCGGGAATCTTAAAGTCGGCACGAAAAGCGAGGTTCACGACGCGTGGTGTATATATACCCCCCCCATTCGAGCCGATGGGGGAGACATTATATTCATGCACACACTACGCACACACAAACTATACCATGTAATCTCACACCCACATGGCCTACCGCAAACATCGACCAAAAAAGAATCCACAATAATTAACCTCTCTTGTTGCGGTACAAAACTACGCGAGGCCACCGATGGGAGAGTGACACTAATAATTGTGCAGGGGGGCGGTGTCCGAGGACAACCACCGCCTCCATGTTGCCCTAACATATGTACGAAGGTGTTGTGTGATGTTTTGAATACCCAATGCACACCTTTCATGTGGCACCTTCGCAAATCAAAAAAAGGAGGTTCACAACTTGTACAATGAGCACGCGCATGCACACATGCGCCCAAACTTTCGTCCGTAATCTCACCATGATATTCGCCGAAACATGGACTAAGTTGAATCCACCTTTGATCAAACCCCTCTCGCGCGCGCCATCCAAGGTAATATACCACATGGGGGGCAACGAATGGGTGTGTCGGTGGTAACCGCATGAGTGAGTGTACGAGGACCACCTCCGCATGCATGAGACACAAACATATGCATGAAAAGGTCATGATCGAGATGCTTTAAATATATACCCAATGCATGACTTTTGACGTGGCACGTGTGCCTCACGTGAAGCTGTCATTGGTTAAAACCGCAACCCGCATCCCCATGGGTGTTTACTATATTAGGGCACGGAGAAGTGCCAGCTTGAATTCCCATGGGGAAGCTGGTTGGTCAAATACCTTACCCAGCGTGCACGACTGGGATGGGGATGGGATATACATAGCATTACCCGCCTTAACCATGAAGTACTTAAATGTGGGCTCTGAAATTAGTAGAACCCACGTAATTTGCGACCTCGGTCACCCAAATTTCCACATATCCCATCCATCTGGCCCAAATATCCCTAAGAAATCCCAAACTTAGCCACAACATATTGTTTATTTGCGTTGGAGTACTGTTTTTTTACTGAAATACTATCGAATGTTGTTCTTAAATGCATGTTGGGTTTCCCCACGGGCATAAAGAAGTGGCAACGGGGATGGGAAACATTTTATCCCCGCGCATGGGTACGGAGACGGTGACGGGAATGGAAGGGCGATGATCGGGACGGGGATGGGGAACATTTTATCCCCGCGCAAGGGTACAGAGACGGTGACAGGAATGGGAGGGCGGTGATGGGGACGGGGATGGGACTCCAATATACCCACCTGAGTAATCCCCGTTGTCAGCTTGATGCCTAACTAACCGGACAACCCCACGTGGTGGCGCACATACGACGCGTATTGTGTGCCGGACCCCACACCTACACTCGGCCCACCACACCACCATCACATCGAGGCATGCATGTCAAACATTTTTATGTAGTGCACATGTGACAATAGGAGTGTAGTGTTAAAATTCGATTTGTAAAGAACATTAGGACATTATATACATCAAATTGATTCCTTAGGTATTTAATTTGTAAAATTCAAATTTGAACTATATGCACACGCGGTTGTGTGCTCGAATGGATTAGAAATTCATTTTTTTGTGTTGGGTGCATGTTTAGTCCCCATGGAAGGAAAAACAATGAATTTCGAACATCTCGGGGCCGCAAACAATGACTCTTGGCTATCAATTTGCAGCAAACGCCTAGCTAAGCTAGAATTCATGAAACATTGACATGATTTCATGACATGGAACTTATAGGTCGTGGTAAATAAATCGTCCAATTTGAGAGAAGTTTTCATCTAAGCTTCTTGCAAACGGGGGCTTATTAATAAATGCAACACCAGAACCGTCACGTTTACATCGCAAATGGTTTATTAATCCAATTTTTTATTTACTCCGCGTATTAGCGTTGGATAAAGTCAAGCTTTCTAAACTTTGACCAAATTTAGAAAAAAATGTTAACGTTTACAATTAAAAATTATTACCATTGGATTCTTTATTGAATGTACTTTCATATCATATATATTTGTCATGGTAATTATTTCTATTTCTTTCTTTAAAGTTGGTCAAACTGTATCAAGCGCGATCCTTGCACGCAGATATGATTTGATGGGGCGCATGCTAGCAGCAGGTCGCCTCGCAGGCTGACCGGGATGCGTGTGAGAAGGTGGTTGAATTGATGGGAGGCGTGTTCGCTAAGCAGTCTCGCAGGGAGACGTGCCGTCAGACGTGTGATTTGACGGTGCGCATGCCAGCAGTCCGACGCACAGGCGCCTCACCGGGAGGCGAGCCGTCCCTTTAAACCGCCGCCCGCCTCCCTCTGATGTCCCAACCCCCCTTTATTAACCGCGCCCGAGCCATTGTCTTTAACATTTTCGCTACAAACAATCCTCTCTTACCCCCCTGCATCCTCGTCGCCGTTCTCAATCGTCATCAGCGGCCTCCCTGCACTATGGGAGGAAGTAACCACGTCGGTGCCGGCGAAGCACCTGAGCACAGTGTGAAGGTGGGCACAGAGATTGTCATCGTCAGAGATGACGTATCGTGCGGACAGCAGCGCGGCCTTGACGTTGTCACCGCCGCCTTGCTTCCCCAGCCGAAGCCGGTGGTCCACGGCGACTCCGACGAACACTCCAGCGACGACAACAACTCGGACGGAGAACTCGTTGGTCATATATACCCATTTTTGGTAACTACATATGATAGGCTTATTGGTTTGCTACCAAAACATGGCATGCCAACTTTTGGCATCAAATCAGTTAGCTTCGATTTAGGGTTCACGTTGTCGCACGATATAGCTAGTATGTTTCATAAACTTTGCCTTGCGAATTCGCATTATAAAAATATACGTTTGTCACATTTTTTACTATGTATAGGTGCTATCTGACGATGTGGACAGCGAGGATGAAGACGTCCAGGAAAGGTTCAAGAGGCAAAGGCTTAGAGAGCTTATGGCTGGAAAGTATAACAAGCGTGTCAGGAAGAATGGGGGCTATGGATGCCCGTTCTGCAACCATAAGATTAACAACACGTACTAGAGTGTTCTGGCGCATGGAAGAGGACGAGCCATTGGCTCCTTCAAGCAGAAGTATTCTGCCAGGATAGCGCCCGCCACGTACACCCAGTTCCTGGAGAATCTTAATCATCAAGCATGAAGATGAGATGTTGGATTGACTGTTTCGAAAAAAAAAATGTTGGATTGAATCTATCTAGTTTGTGTGTATTCTATCTATGCTTGTGTATTATATTTTTTCCTGAGATTGAAACTATGTGACGACTTTCATTATGCGGTATCTCCATCACACCGGAGTGCTAGTTTAATTGAGAGTAATATTTTTATAGGATTTATCACACACGGTTGGATCTAATAAACCATTTCCTCCGAAACACATTATTCTAGGGGACTAAGATTCAGTTACTTACTGCACCTGCCTTTGTGTGTATGACATGTGGGCCCAACAGGTGGCTGGTCCACATGTCATACACCCAAAGGCAGGTGCAGTTACGTCACTGAAGCTAGACAGAATCCCTCAGCAGCACTTGAAAAAAAAACCTCAGCACCCACATGTCACAAAACCCTCGCCTGCTCCCCTCCCCCTCCCCCTCCCCATCCCCAGTAGCACCTACACTAACACTAGTACTCCGGGACTCTCCATGCATGTCACCGCCTATCCCCGCGGCAACCTCCTAGCTCGACGCCTGTCACCGCCACCGGCTGCCGCAAAACGCCACCGCATAACACCACTGCCGATTGCCGCGGCCTATCGGCACTGACTTTCTCGACGCTGCTCTGTGTCGACCCAACTCGCCCGATTGGGGAATCTTCGGTACTGGGTTTTTTCCCCATGAAGAAGCAGGTAACTAATCTACTGAAATATTTCCGCTCATCTCTTATCCCAGTCCGTCGGCCCCTTTTAATCACCCGTCCGAAATCGCCGTGGATTCATGTTTCTTCTAGCTGATTTGAGGGTATTCATTCATAGAATGTACAGTGCAAGGACACATCAGGGCTATGTGGACTCGCCCAAAAAACCGAGGAGTTCCATCTCACCGTACCAGACAACTTCACGCAGCGCACGGTATGTTCAATCTCACACTACCTGGGTTGACATGCATGGCCTATTCTTTTTCTGAACCTATACTATAGATTGCTACATTTGGATAAAAGGTGCCACATGCAGCATTTACGTCAATTGTGATTTCTTCTTCTTCTTATCCTTCTCCTTCTATATTATGCAAATTAATGTTGTATTGTTCTTTCGTTTACTCTCATATATATATTTGCACGACATCATGGTTACATTATCTGTTTACTTGTAATTTTTTATCCTTTCAAATCAACTGATGTGCATATGTTGTTCTTTTAACTACTACTCTAATACTATCACGTTACCATGTTCTATAACAATCTTATCATTTCTTGCAGTACATCCCTTGCGATGCAACGACAACTGTAGTGCTATATCTTTGCCTTTACATAACTGAAGACTGCAGGGATGTCACATTGAGCACAAACCATGGATTTACAATCGTTGGTTCTGTAAAAATTAATGAAGATTGTCACTCCTGCTTTGAAGAAGGCCTTTGGGGAGAAATTTCTAAGTTTTATGTACTGAAAGCTGGCACTAAAATTAACCTGCACCTAAAAGAGCCCTACCAGACGATAAATGCTACCTTCCCCGACGACATTCTCCGTACATGCTATGTTGGAAGTAAGTGTTCTTTGTAGTATCCGCACGTTGACTAGTGTAGCAATATCAATGTAACTATGTAGTACTTCAGCAACCAATTGGGATTTCATTTTCTTAATCTGTTAAAACTGTTGCTACCTAGTAAGTAGTAACTTGCAATTACCAATGCACTATTCTTCTACCCTTATCTAGCTACATAATCACTATCCTCCCAATGCTCCACTCTTGAGAGAAAGATACGCCGGCGGCCATTCTCCGGACGTGGATGTCGAGGTTGCCAACAAGCGGAGGCGGGCTGAGCCAGAAACACAAGCGCCTCTGATAGGCGTAGACTTCATCAGCAGCCTCCCCGACGATATGTTGAGAGTCATCATCTTCCTCCTCCCTATCGAAGATGGCATGCGCACAACCGTCCTCTCTCGGCGGTGGCGCCCCCTATGGCGATGCGCCCCTCTTCTCATCATCAACGAGCACATGCTTTGCAGTGGCTATCGTAAATGCTTGGATGCACTATCCCAGATCCTCAGCACGCACTATGGCCCAATCAAAGGCCTTACCATGGGCAAGTTCCGTTCCAAATGGCAAGGACCGAGCCAAGCTTGACGAGTGGTTCTTATTGCCAGCCCTAGATCATCTCAAGGAGCTCCATTTTAATGATGGACATATGCGCTCGCTGCCACGCTCCGCATTGCGCCTCGCGCCAAAGCCGCGCTTCGCAAGGTTCTTGAACTGCCATTTCCCCCAGATTACCGCAAATCCCGCTCTTTTGCTACCTCGACTGACGCACCTTGAGCTTGTCGCCGTCTGCATCCCCAATGACGACATGGAGCGCCTGCTACGCGGCTGTAATGCGCTCGAGTACCTTCATATTTAGGCGATCAATGGGTTGAGTAGCCTCCACATCACCTCCATGAGTCTCCGGGCAATTTGTGTGTATTGCTGGTGTTGCAACAGGAAATCGTACAACGTGAAGCACCAAATGGTCATTGTGGACGTGCCTTTACTTGAGAGATTACTTGTTGTTGATCAACAAGGTCCAACAAGAATCAGGGTCATTCATGCGCCGAAATTGACAGTGTTTGGCTACTCACCCGTCAACTTATCTGAACTTGTTTTTGGATCCATAACCGTCCAGGTACAACAATCGCCCTCTTCTCATTCTTTAATTAACATTTTTTTTCTCTCTATTAAAGATGTATGTTCGTTTGTCATCCAGAAAATTATATTGGCAAGCTTGACCCCATATCTACGCGGAGTGAAGGTCTTAGCAGTAGAATCTATCGGCCCCGACCTGGACCAAGTTGTCAGATTGCTTAGATTCTTTCTGTGCCTGGAGAAGCTATATGTCGAGGTGATGCTCTTTCATGTTAAATTTTAAACACAAGGGAGTTCAAATTTTGAAACCCTGCAAATCGTAAGAGGTCCGTTGTGTGTCCAAGCACTAATACATTCTCTTCTTCCGCAGATACAGTTAGGCCCGGTAGTGGATAATGTGATACAATATAACTATCCCATCGAATGCCTTGATCTCCATCTCTCAGAAATTACCTTGAACTCCTGCCAAGGGACCTTATCGGAGATTATATTCGCCAGGTTCTTTGTTGTGAGAGCAAGTGTGCTAAAGATAATGAGATTTTCCCTACATTTACCGCGCAAAAAAGAATGGTTTGATGATCAGCTCCGGCGACTAGGACAGAATGGAAAACTCTCTGCAGAAGCACAATTTTGTTTTGTAACTTCATTTGACAGACTATTCAGAGGTCCTAATGCCAAGCCCATAAATGACATGTCAGTGGCGGATCCCTTTGCAGAAATATTGAAGTTGCGAGACTAGTAGTAATATCAGTATGAACCTATCATATATGTTCATGTTCAGCTGACCAGCGTAGGCGTCTAGAGCTGCATGACAAAGTTTCCTGCATAAGCTGAATTTCATTTCTATTATTGATTTGAACCTTGTAATATTTGAATTTGAGTATTGTAATGTTGGAATTTGAACCTTTATACTATTTCTGTCATTTGTGATACAACCATGCAAATGACATCTTATGACGGAGACTCTTATTTTGGTAGTACTATCTTTTCCTTAGTATGCAATGGCCGATTAATATCTGGACATCAATATGCAATTGACGATTAATATCCGGACCTTAAGAAGTAGAACCATGACCGAGGGTATCCTGCGCGGCTCCAATGGCACTCCTAGTGGCTGCCGACGACGAGCGCCAGTTTACCATGCATGCCGTAGTGGACACGCCCTGTCGGTTCGTGGTGCACACCAAACATCTGATCTGGATGGAGATGTAAAGGCGGATCATTGACATGAGGAAGTGCCTCCTACCTGAAGACAACGAGGGATCGAGCCACAAGCAGAGCGCTGGCGGCAAGCGTCACAAGAAGTAGATGATTTTATGATTGTTTCTCAATTCTCATATTCCCTCTATGCAGAAATGTTCGTAGTTTTAGAGGGATAAGTTTATTATGCATGTAATAGTTTATTAAGGTGTGCGCCAATGTTATGTGTGTATTGGATGCTTAATTTGGTTACGCAATCATGTTCTTCTAAACAGAGCATAGATGTTTGTGGGCAGATTGAGCAAATCACATCGCATACGGAATAAACAACCAAGACCGTCGGTGATGATTTCATCAGTCCCTGGCAGTTCTTTATCTGGAACCGTTTGCCCACAACACATCCGAGTGGCCTGTGTACATCACACACATCTTGATCTGAGAAACCGTTTGTGTTATTTTTCTTATCGCACACAGTTCATCCCAGTGAACTGTATGCTATCTATCACACACATCTTGATCTATGTAACCATTTATGTTATTTTACCTCATCACAAACAGTTCATCCGAGTGACCTGTATGCCGTCTATCGCACACGTGATCATCTGGACAATCATTTGTGTTCTGCTTGATCAGCGCAAACAGTTTATCGGGGTGAACTGTATACCGTGCATCGCACACACTTGTATTTTCATAAGCGTTTGTGTTATACTATCCAATCGCAAATAGTTTATCTAGGCCAACTGTTTGCCAAACATCGCACACGCAACTATTTTTTAGATCGTATTTGATGGATACGCCATCGCACACAGTTTGCGTCATTAGCGACAGAGCTTCCACTATACCGTTTGCGATTTGGTCATCACACATAGTTTTATCGAAGGGTCTCTGATTGATGTGTCGTCTTTGGACCATTCTGTAGTAGTGACACCTCGTCTTCGGCTGGACCGGTGTCGTCACCCTCGCTAATCCTTTTTCTTCCTTTTTTTCTCTTTCGCCTTCTCTTGGAAGGGTTAGTTTCTCCCAGCACATGTTCGGATAAACCGAGCTCCGTTAGGTTTACTTTATCGTGTATGCTCCCTTCCTATATCGTTTTTACGCCATTATATGCATCAATTCGACTTAAGATTTGGCCAAGCCGGGTTGCCTTGCTCCTATGCTTACCCTCTACGTTCCCGATTGTTTTGCTAGATGGTAAAGGGAGCACCTCTGCGATTGTTGCGACCGGGTAACCCGGGCACGCACCTCAGATGGGTAAAGCCAAAAGCTAGCATCTTAAGAATACAATTGGTCGGCCATGAGGGAAGCGAAAATAATCGGTAGTCATTACCAAGACCGGGGGTCATTTTTTCCCGATGTAATCAACTGCCGCATACCATGGGTATTTGGTTATGATGTCTACGGCTGGCATAGCTGTTGGATTTCGGGCTCCGCAAAACCCAAAGAGGTTCGAACTCAGGGGCGTGTGCGAAGATCTCCACCAGCTTTGATCCCAAGCTCGCAGCTCGATAGCCTAGCTCGACGAACTCGCTCGATGGCGAGGAAGAGGATAGCACACGAGGATTTACCCAGGTTCGTGCCGCTGCGAAGCGTAAAACCCTACTCCTGCTTTTGGTGGATTGCCTCACGAGGAGGTTTGTGGATGAACTAGTATAGTGGTGAGTTGCCTTGCGAGGGCGCTCAGGTACTGTTCTGTTGGGGAATGTTGCATGGGAAACAAAAATTTTCCTACGCACACGCAAGATCTATCCATGGTGATGAGCATCTACGAGAGGGACAGTGGATCTACATACCCTTGTAGATCGCTAAGTGGGAAGCGTTAAGAAACGCGGTTGATGTAGTCAAACGTCTTCGTGATCCAAATCACTAGCCGTCCCGATCTAGTGCCGAACGGATGGCACCTCCGCGTTCAAATCACGATCCGTCCCGATCTAGCGCCGAACGGACGGCACCACCGCGTTCAGCACATGTACAACTCGATGACAATCTCCGTCTTCTTGATCCAGCAAGAGGGAGCAGAGAGGTAGATGAGTTCTCCGGCAGCGTAACGGCACGGCGGCGGTGGTGGTGGAACTATTCCGGCAGGGCTTCGCCTAAGCACTGTCGGAAACTATTTGGTGGAGAAACTAGGGAATAGAGAACTAGCACGTGGACTTGTGATTTGGGGCTCTATTCCTCTAGTATATATAGTAGGGAGGGGGAGGGAGGCACCCCTAGGGTTTCCCCTAGGGGCTTCGGCCGAAGTGTGAGGAGGTGGAGGAGTCCACCTCCAATCCTGTTGGGGAACGTTGCATGGGAAACAAAATTTTCCTACGCACACGCAAGATCTATCCATGGTGATGAGCATCTACGAGAGGGAGAGTGGATCTACATACCCTTGTAGATCGCGGTTGATGTAGTCGAACGTCTTCACGATCCAAATCGCAAGCCTTCCCGCGATCCCATCACGATCCGTCTCGCGATCAAATCACGATCCGTCCCGATCTAGTGCCGAACGGACGGCACCTCCGCGTTCAGCACACGTACAGCTCGATGATGATCTCCGCCTTCTTGATCCTGCAAGAGGGAGCGGAGAGGTAGAAGAGTTCTCCGCCAGCACAACGGCGTGGTGGCGATGGTGGTGGAGCTGTCCCGGCAGGGCTTCGCCAAGCACAACCGAGACGATCTAGTGGAGAACAGATCTAGAGGAAGAAGAGGGCAGCACGTGGCAATTAGGGTTAGGGCTGCCCTCAAAATCCTCTAGTATATATAGGAGGGAGGGGGAGGAGGTAGCCTCCCTAGGGTTTCCCCTAGGGGTCGGCCGAACCAGGCAAGGAGGAATCCAATCCACTTCCTATTAGGAAGTGGATTCATATATTAGGAAGGAGTCCTATTCCTTCCTATCTCCACCCTTTTTTCCTTCTCTCCTACTCCAGCCGCATGGGCCTCTTGGAGCTAGTTTTCCCAGCCCACTAAGGGCTGGTGCACCACCCCTCAGGCCCATGTGGCCTCCCGGCGCAGGTGGCCTCTCCCGGTGGTCCCCCGGAACTCTCCCGGCACACCCGGTACACTACCGAAGTGCCCGAAACTTTTCCGATCACCAAAACAGGACTTCCTATATATCAATCTTTACCTTCGGACCATTCCGGAGCTCCTCGTGACGTCCGGGATCTCATCCAGGACTCCGAACAACCTTTGGTCACCAACATACATAACTCAATACTACCGAAACGTCACCGAACGTTAAGTGTGTAGACCCTGTGGGTTCGAGAACTATGTAGACATGACCGAGACACCTCTACAGTCAATAACCAATAGCGGGACCTGGATGCCCATATTGGTTCCTAAATATTCTACGAAGATCTTTATCGGTTGAACCTCTATATCAAGGATTCAGTTAATCCCGTATGATGTTCCCTTTGTTCTTCGGTATGTTACTTGCCCGAGATTCGATCGTCGGTATCTCTATACCTAGTTCAATCTCGTTACCGGCAAGTCTCTTTACTCGTTCCATAATACAAGATCCCGTGGCTAACATTTTAGTCACATTGCTTGCAAGGCTTGTTGTGATGTTGTATTACCGAGTGGGCCCTGAGATACCTCTCCGTCATACGGAGTGACAAATCCCAGTCTCGATCCATGCCAACCCAACAGACACCCTTGGAGATACCTGTAGAGCACCTTTATAGTCACCCAGTTACGTTGTGACGTTTGATACACACAAGGCATTCCTCCGGTGTCCGGGAGTTGCATGATCTCATGGTCGTAGGAACAAATACTTGACATGGATAAAGCAGTAGCAATAAACTGACACGATCAACTGCTATGCTTACGGTTGGGTCTTGTCCATCACATCATTCTCCTAATGATGTGATCCCGTTATCAAATGACAACTCATGTCTATGGTCAGGAAACCTTGACCATATTTTATCAACGAGCTAGTCTACTAGAGGCATACTAGGGACACATTGTTGTCTATATACCCACACATGTATTTAGTTTCCAATCAATACAATTCTAGCATGGATAATAAACAATTATCATGAACTAGGAAATATAATAATAACCAATTTATTATTGCCTCTAGGGCATATTTCCAACAGTCTCCCACGTGCACTAGAGTCAATAATCTAGCTCACATCACCATTTGATTAACACTTATGTCACCATGTGATTAACACTTATATCATCATGTGATTAACACCCAATCAGTTCTGGGGTTTGATCATGTTTTGCTTGTGAGAGAGGTTTTAGTCAACGGGTATGTAACATTCAGATCTGTGTGTACTTTGTAACTTTCTATACTGTAGATGTTGCTACCACGCTTCACTTGGAGCTATTCTAAATGGCTACCCCGCCATACGTATCCGGATTGCTACTTTGAGTCGTCCGGATTGGTGTTTAAAGCTTGCATCGATGTAACTCTTTACGACGAACTCTTTATCACCTCCATCATCGAGAAACATCTCCTTAGTCCTCTAGTTACTAAGGATAATTTTGACCGTTGTCCAGTGATCCACTCCTGGATCACTCGTGTACCCCTTGACAGACTCATGGCGAGGCACACATCAGGTGCGGTACACAGCATGGCATACTATATAGAGCCTATGGCTAATGGCATAGGGGACGACCTTCGTCCTTTCTCTTTCTTCTGCCGTGGTCGAGTTTTGAGTCTTACTCAACTTCACACCTTACAAATCAGGCAAGAACTCCTTTTTTGTCCGATCCATTTTGAACTCTTTCAAAAATTTGTCAAGGTATGTTCTCATTGAAAGACTTATCAAGCATCTTGATCTATCTCTATAAATCTTGATGCCCAATATACTAATAGCTTTTATCTGGGTCTTCCTTTGAAAAACTCTTTTCAAACAACCCTTTATGCTTTCCGGAAATTCTACATTATTTCCGATCAACAATATGTCAACCACATATACATATCAGAAATTCTATTGTGCTCCCACTCACTTTCTTGCAAATACAAGTTTCTCATAAACTTTGTATAAACTCAAAAACTTTGATCACCTCATCAAAGCGTATATTCCAACTCCGAGATGCTTGCTCCAGTCCATAGAAGGATCGCTGGAGCTTGCATACGTTTTAGCATCCTTAGGATTGACAAAACCTTCTGGTTGTGTCATATACAATCTTTCCTCAAGGGAACGATGTTTTGACATCCATCTGCCAGATTTCATAATCAAAAAATGCAGCAACTGCTAACATAATTCCAACAGACTTCAGCATCGCTACGGGTGAGAGAGTCTCATCGTAGTCAACTCCTTGAACTTGTCGAAAACCTTTTTCGCGACAAGTCGAGCTTTATAAATGGTGACATTTACCATCAGCGTTTGTCTTCCTCTTAGAGGTCCATTTGTACTCAACGACCTGCCGTTCAACGGGCAAGTCTACCAAAGTCCATACTTTGTTTTCATACATGGATCCTGTCTCGGATTTCATGGCTCCTAGCCATTTGTTGGAATCCGGGCCCACCATCGCTTCTTCATAGTTTGTAGGCTCATCGTTGTCTAACAACATGATTTCCAAGACATGATCACCGTACCACTCAGGGTAGTACGTATCCTTGTCTACCTACGAGGTTCGATAGTAACTTGATCCGAAGTTTCATGATCATCATCATTAGCTTCCTCTTCAATTGGCGTAGGCACCCCAGAAACATCTTTCTGCGTTGTGCTACCATCCAACTGAAGTGACGGTTCAACAACCTCATCAAGTTCTACTTTCCTCCCACTCAATTCTTTCGAAAGAAACTTTTTCTCGAGAAAGGACCCGTTCTTAGCAACAGACACTTTGTGCTTGGATCTGAGATAGAAGGTATACCCAATGTCTCCTTAGGGTATTCTATGAAATGCATTTGTCCGCTTTGGGATCGAGCTCATTAGGTGAAAACCTTTTTCACATAAGCATCGCAGCCCCAAACATTAAGAAATGACAGCTTAGGTTTCAGCCAAACCATAATTCATACGGTGTCATGTCAACGGACTTAGATGGTGCCCTATTAAAGTGAATGTATTTGTCTCTAATGCTTTAACCCAAAAACGATAGTGGCAAAACGATAAGAGACATCATAGTATGAAACATATCAAATAGGGCACGGCTACGACGTTAGGACACACCATCACTCTATGGTGTTCCAGGCGGCGTGAGCTCTGAAACAATTTCCACATATTGTCTTAAGTTGCATACCAAACTCGTAACTCAGATATTCACCTCCACGATCATATCGTAGACATTTTATCTTCTTGTCATGATGATCTTCAACTTCACTCCGAAACTGCTTGAACCTTTCAAACGTTTCAGACTTGTGTTTCATTAAGTAAATATCCCCATATCTACTCAAATCATCAGTGAAGGTAAGAAAATAACGATATCCACTGCGTGTTTCAATACTCATTGGACCACATACATCAACATGTATCAATTCCAATAAGTCACTAGCCCGCTCCATCATACTGGAGAACGGGGTCTTAGTCATCTTGCCCAAGAGGCATGGTTCGCATGTCTCAACCGATTCGAAATCGAGTGAGTCAAAAGATCCATCAGCATGGAGTTTCTTCATGCGCTTTACACCAATATGACCTTCGCAGCAGTGCCACAAGTATGTGGTACTTATCATTACTAACGTTGTATCTTTTGGCATCAATATTATAAATATATGTATTACTACGATCGAGATTTAATAAACCATTCACATTGGGTGCATGAGCATTGAAGGTATTATTCATGTAAACAGAATAACCATTATTCTCTAACTTAAATGAATAACCGTATTGCAATAAACACGATCTAATCATGTTCATGCTCAACGCAAACACTAAATAACATTTATTTAGGTTCAACACTAATCCCGAAGGTAGAGTGAGCGTGCGATGGTGATCATATCAACCTTGGAAGCACTTCCAACACACATCGTCACCTCGCCCTTAGTTAGTCTCTGTTTAATCCGTAGTCTTTTAATTCGAGTTACTAACATTTAGCAACTGAACCGGTATCTAATGCCCAAGTGCTACTAGGAGTACTTAGTAAGGTACACATCAATAACATGTATATCAAATATACTTTTGTCGACATTGCCAGCCTTCTTATCTACCAAGTATCTAGGGTAGTTCTGCTCCAGCGACCGTTCCCCTCATAGTAGAAGCACTTAGTCTCAGGTTTGGGTTTAACCTTGGGTTTCTTCACTCGAGCAGCAACTGGCTTGCCAGTCATGAAGTTTCCCTTCTTACCCTTGCCCTTCTCGAAACTAGTGGTTTTACCAACCATCAACACTTGATGCTCCTTCTTGATTTCTAACTTCGAGATATCAAACATCGCGAATAGCTCATGGGATCATCCATCCCTGGCATGTTATAGTTCATCACGAAGCTCTAGTAGCTTGGTGGCAGTGACTTGGAGAACTATATCAATCACTATCTTATCTAGAAGATCAACTCCCACTCGATTCAAGCGATTGTAGTACTCAGACAATCTGAGCACATGCTCACTGATTGAGCTATTCTCCTTCATCTTGCAGGCAAAGAATCTTTGTTGGAGGTCTCATACCTCTCAACACAGGCACGAGCCTAAAATCCAATTTCAGCTCTTGGAACATCTCATATGTTCTGCGACGTTCAAGAACGTCTTTGGAGCCTCAATTCTAAGTCGTAATGCATGATGCACTGAACTATCAAGTAGTTATCACAACGTGCCTGTCAGATGTTCACAATATCCACAGACGACGCTAGAGGGGGTGGCGCACCGAGCGGTGCATCAAGGACATAAGCCTTCTGTGCAGCAACGAGGACAATCCTCAGTTTACGGAGCCAGTCCGCATAATTGCTTCTACCATCTTTCAACTTACTTTTTCTCTAGGAACGTATCAAAAATTCAGGGGAGCTACAGCGCAAGCTATCTACAACATAATTTGCAAAGACACTTTGACTATGTTCATGATAATGAGTTCAATTAATCATATTACTTAAGAACTCCCACTCAAATCAACATCCCTTAGGTTGTCTAAGTGTGACATGATCCAAATCCACCAACCCAAGTCCGATCATCACGTGAGATGAGGTGGTTTCAATGGTGAACATCTCCATGTTGATCATATCTACTATATGACTCATGTTCGACCTTTCGATCTCTTGTGTTCTGAGGCCATGTCTGTACATGCTAGGCTCGTCAAGTTTAACCCGAGTGTTCCGCACGTGCAACACTGGCTTGCACCCGTTGTATGCGAACGTAGAGTCTATCACACCCGATCATCACGTGGTGTCTTGAAACGACGAACTTTCGCAACGGTGCACACTCGGGGAGAACACAATTTTATCTTGAAATTTAAGTGAGGGATCACCTTATAAAGCTACCATCGTCCTAAGCAAAATAAGATGCATAAAAGGATTAACATCACATGCAAATCATAAGTGACATGATATGGCCATGAACTTGTGCTTTTGATCTCCATCTCCAAAGCACCGGCATGATCTTCGTCGTCACCGGCATGACACCATGATCTCCATCAATGTGTCGCCATGAGGTTGTCGCGCCAACTGTTGCTTCTACGACTATTGCTAACTCATAGCGATAAAGTAAAGCAAAAACGGAGAAAATAAATTAAAGACAACCCTATGGCTCCTGCCGGTTGCCGTACTCATCGACATGCAAGTCGTGATATTCTATACAAAACATGATCATCTCATACATCACATATATCTCATCATGTAATTGGCCATATCACATCACAACATACCCTGCAAAAACAAGTTAGACGTCCTCTAATTGTTGTTGCATGTTTTACGTGGCTGCTATGGGTATCTAGCAAGAACGATTCTTACCTACGCAAAACCACAACGGTGATACACAAATTGCTATTCAACCTTCTCAAGGACCGCCTTTGTCGAATCCGATCCAACTAGAGTAGCAGAGACAGACACCCGCCAGCCATCATTATGCAACGAAGTTACATGTCAGTTGATGGAACCGGTCTCTCGTAAGCGTACGAGTAAGGTTGGTCCGGGCCGCTTCATCCCACAATACCGCTGAATCAAGAAAAGATCAATGGAGGAAGCAATCTGAATATCAACGCCCACAAACTCCTTTGTGTTCTACTCGTGATCTCATCTACGCATAAACCTAGCTCTGATACCACTGTTGGGGAACGTTGCATGGGAAACAAAATTTTCCTACGCACACGCAAGATCTATCCATGGTGATGAGCATCTACGAGAGGGAGAGTGGATCTACATAACCTTGTAGATCGCTAAACGGAAGCGTTAAGTAACGCGGTTGATGTAGTCAAACGTCTTCACGATCCAAATCACAAGCCGTCCCGCAATCCCATCACGATCCGTCTCGCGATCCAATCACGATCCGTCCCGATCTAGTGCCGAACGGACGGCACCTCCGCGTTCAGCACACGTACAGCTCGATGACGATCTCCGCCTTATTGATCCAGCAAGATGGTGCGGAGAGGTAGAAGAGTTCTCCGCCAGCACAACGGCGTGGTGGCGATGGTGGTGGAGCTGTCCCGGGAGGGCTTCGCCAAGCACAACCGAGACGATCTAGTGGAGAACAGATCTAGAGGAAGAAGAGGGCAGCACGTGGCAATTAGGGTTAGGGCTGCCCTCAAAATCCTCTAGTATATATAGGAGGGAGGGGGGAGGAGGCAGCCTCCCTAGGGTTTCCCCTAGGGGTCGGCCGAACCAGGCAAGGAGGAATCCAATCCACTTCCTACTAGGAAGTGGATTCATATATTTGGAAGGAGTCCTATTCCTTCCTATCTCCACCCTTTTTTCCTTCTCTCCTCCTCCAGCCGCATGGGCCTCTTGGGGCTGGTTTGCCCAGCCCACTAAGGGCTGGTGCACCACCCCTCAGGCCCATGTGGCCTCCCGGCACAGGTGGCCTCTCCCGGTGGTCCCCCGGAACCCTCCCGACACTCCCAGTACACTACCGAAGTGCCCGAAACTTTTCCGGTGACCAAAACGGGACTTCCGATATATCAATCTTTACCTCCGGACCATTCCGGAGCTCCTCGTGACATCCGGGATCTCATCCAGGACTCCGAACAACATTCGTTCACCAACATACATAACTCAATACTACCGAAACGTCACCGAACGTTAAGTGTGCAGACCCTGCGGGTTCGAGAACTATGTAGACATGACCGAGACACCTCTACAGTCAATAACCAATAGCGGGACCTGGATGCCCATATTGGTTCCTACATATTCTACGAAGATCTTTATCGGTTGAACGTCTATGTCAAGGATTCAGTTAATCCCGTATGATGTTCCCTTTGTTCTTCGGTATGTTACTTGCCCGAGATTCGATCGTCGGTATCTCTATACCTAGTTCAATCTCGTTACCGGCAAGTCTCTTTACTCGTTCCATAATACAAGATCCCATGGCTAACACTTTAGTCACATTGCTTGCAAGGCTTGTTGTGATGTTTTATTACCGAGTGGGCCCTGAGATACCTCTCCGTCATACGGAGTGACAAATCCCAGTCTCGATCCATGCCAACCCAACAGACACCCTCGGAGATACCTGTAGAGCACCTTTATAATCACCCAGTTACGTTGTGACATTTGATACACACAAGGCATTCCTCCGGTGTCCGGGAGTTGCATGATCTCATGGTCGTAGGAACAGATACTTGACATGGATAAAGCAGTAGCAATAAACTGACACGATCAACTGCTATGCTTACGGTTGGGTCTTGTCCATCACATCATTCTCCTAATGATGTGATCCCGTTATCAAATGACAACTCATGTCTATGGTCAGGAAACCTTGACCATCTTTTATCAACGAGCTAGTCTACTAGAGGCATACTAGGGACACATTGTTGTCTATATACCCACACATGTATTTAGTTTCCAATCAATACAATTCTAGCATGGATAATAAACAATTATCATGAACTAGGAAATATAATAATAACCAATTTATTATTGCCTCTAGGGCATATTTCCAACAAATCCTACTCCAAGTAGGATTCCAATCCTACTTGGAATCCCTTCCCTCTCTTTGGTTTTTTTCCTTTCCCACCTTCCTATCCGCATGGGGCTTGTGGGGTTGGCTTGCCCAGCCCACTAAGGGCTGGTGCACCACCCCTCAGGCCCATGTGGCCTCCCGGCGTGGGTGGCCCCTCCCGATGGCCTCACGGCACCCCCGGTACACTACCGGAAATACCCGAAACATTTTCGAGGACGAAAACGGGACTTCCTATATATCAATCTTTACCTCCGGACCATTCCGGAGCTCCTCGTGACGTCCGGGATCTCATCCGGGACTCCGAACAACCTTCGGTCACCACCATACATAACTCAATACTACCGAAATGTCACCGAACGTTAAGTGTGCAGACCCTGCGGGTTCGAGAACTATGTAGACATGACCGAGACACCTCTACGGTCAATAACCAATAGCGGCACCTAGATGTGCATATTGGTTCCTACATATTCTATGAAGATCTTTATCGGTTGAACCTCTATGTCAAGGATTCAGTTAATCCGGTATGCTGTTCCCTTTGTTCTTCGGTATGTTACATGCCCGAGATTCGATCGTCGGTATCTCTATACCTAGTTCAATCTCGTTACCGGCAAGTCTCTTTACTCGTTCCGTAATACAAGATCCCGTGGCTAACTCTTTAGTCACTTTGCTTGCAAGGCTCATTGTGATGTTGTATTACCGAGTGGGCCCTGAGATACCTCTCCGTCACACGGAGCAACAAATCCCAGTCTTGATCCATGCCAACTCAATAGACACCCTTGGAGATACCTGTAGAGCATATTTATAGTCACCCAGTTACGTTGCGACGTTTGACACACACAAGGTATTCCTCCGGTGTCAGTGAGTTGCATGATCTCTTGGTCATAGGAACAGATACTTGACATGCAGAAAACAATAGCAATAAACTAACACGATCATATGCTACGTTCATAGTTTGGGTCTTGTCCATCACATCATTCTCCTAATGATGTGATCCCGTTATCAAATGACATCTCATGTCTATGGCCAGGAAACCTTGACCATCTTTGATCAACAAGCTAGTCTACTAGAGGCATACTAGGGACACAGTGTTGTCTATGTATCCACACATGCAATTGAGTTTCCAATCAATACAATTATAGCATGGATAATAAACGATTATCATGAACAAGGAAATATAATAATAATCACTTTATTATTGCCTCTAGGGCATATTTCCAACAGTCTCCCACTTGCACTAGAGTCAATAATCTAGCTCACATCACTATGTGATTTACATTGTAATGAATCTAACACCCATACAGTTCTGGTGTTGATCATGTTTAGCCCTTGGAAGAAGTTTAGTCATCAGGTCTGCAACATTCAGATCCGTGTGCACTTTGCAAATATTTATGTCCTTCTCCTTGATGTAATCGCGGATGGAATTGACACGTCGCTTTATGTGTCTGGTCCTCTTGTGAAACCTTGGTTCCTTGGCCAGAGCAATGGCACCATTGTTGTGACAGAACAGAGTCATTGGGTTTAGTGCATTGGGCACTACTCCAAGATCTGTCGTGAACTCCTTCATCCAGACACCTTCCTTCGCCGCCTCCGAGGCAGCGATGTACTCCGCTTCGCATGTAGAATCAGCTACCACGCTTTGCTTGGAACTGCACCAGCTTACCGCTCCCCCATTGAGAATAAATACGTATCCGGTTTGAGACTTAGAGTCATCCGGATCAGTGTCAAAAGCTTGCATCGACGTAACCCTTTACGATGAGCTCTTGATCACCTCCATAAACGAGAAACATGTCCTTAGTCCTTTTCAGGTACTTAAGGATATTCTTGACCGCCGTCCAGTGTTCCATTCCTGGATCACTTTGAAACCTTCCGGCCATACTTATGGCAAGGCTGACATCGGGTCTTGTGCACAGCATTGCATACATGATAGAGCCTATGGCTGAAGCATAGGGGATGACACTCATCTTTTCTCTATCTTCTGTAGTCACTAGGCATAGAGTCTTACTCAACTTCACACCTTGCAATACAGGCAAGAACCCCTTCTTGGACTGATCCATTTTGAACTTCTTCAAAACTTTGTCAAGGTATGTGCTCTGTGAAAGTCCTTTTAAGCGTCTCGATCTATCTCTATAGATCTTGATGCCTAGTATGAAAGCAGCTTCTCCTAGGTCCTTCATTGAAAAACTCTTGTTCAAATATTCCTTCACGCTCTCCAAAAGTTCTATATTGTTTCCAATCAACAATATGTCATCCACATATAATATTAGAAACTCTATAGAGCTCCCACTCACTTTCTTGTAAATACAAGCTTCTTCGTAAACTTGTATAAACCCGAACGCTTTGATCACCTCATCAAAGCGAAGATTCCAACTCCAAGATGCTTGCACCAGTCCATAAATGGATCGCTGGAGTTTGCAAACTTTGTCAGCATTCTCTGGATCGAAAAAACCTTCTGGTTGCATCATATACAACTCTTCCTTAAGGAAACCGTGAAGGAACGCTGTTTTGAAATCCATCTGCCAAATTTCATAATCGAAAAATGCAGCTATTGCTAACATGATTCTGACGGACTTAAGCATCGCTACGGGTGAGAAGGTCTCATCATAGTTAACTCCTTGAATTTGTGAAAAACCCTTTGCCACAAGTCGAGCTTTATAGACGGTGACATTACCGTCCGTGTCCGTCTTCTTCTTAAAGATCCATTTTTTCTGAATGGCCTCTCGCCCTTCAGGTAATACTTCCAAAGCCCATACTTTGTTTTCATACATGGATCCCATCTCGGATTTCATGGCCTCTAACCATTTCTCGGAATCCAGGCCCATGATCACTTCTCCATAGCTCGTAGGTTCATCGTTGTCCAACAACATGACCTCTAAGACAGGGTTGCCGCACCACTCAGGAGCAGTACGCGTCCTTGTCGACCTACGAGGTTCGATAGCAACTTCATCCGAAGCTTCATGATCATCATCATTAACTTCCTCTTCAACCGATGCAGGCTCTATAGAAACATCTTCCTGCGCTGCGCTACTCTCAGGTTTAAGTAAAGGTTCAACGACCTCATCAAGTTCTATTTTCCTCCCACTCAATTCTTTCGAGAGAAACTCTTTCTCAAGAAATGTTCTGTTTTTAGCGACAAACACTTTGCCTTCGGATTTGAGATAGAAGGTATACCCAACTGTCTCTTTTGGGTATCCTATGAAGACGCATTTCTTCGCTTTGTGTTCCAGCTTTTCAGGCTGAAGCTTTTTGACATAAGCATCACATCCCCAAACTTTAAGAAACGACAACTTTGGCTTCTTGCCAAACCATAGTTCAGATGGCGTCGTCTCAACGGATTTCGATGGTGCCCTATTTAAAGTGAATGTAGCTGTCTCTAATGCATAACCCCAAAACGATAGCGGCAAATCGGCAAGAGACATCATAGATCGCACCATATCCAATAAGGTTCGATTACGACGTTCGGACACACCATTACGCTGTGGTGTTCCAGGCAGTGTCAATTGTGAAACAATTCCACATTGTCTTAAGTGACTGCCAAACTCATAACTTAGATATTCTCCTCCTCGATCAGATCGCAGGAATTTAATCTTCTTGTTACGATGATTCTCAACTTCACTCAACTTTTCAAACGTTTCAGACTTGTGTTTCATTAAGTAAATATACCCATATCTACATAAGTCATCAGTGAAGGTGAGAAAATAAAGATAACCACCGCGCGCCTCAATGATCATCGGACCGCATACATCAGTATGTATGATTTCCAGCAAGTCACATGCCCGTTCCATTGTTCCAGAGAACGGGGTCTAAGTCATCTTGCCCATGAGGCATAGTTCACACACTACTGGAATCAGGATCTTTGCCGTCAGCTAGCTGACGGCAAAGAAGGTCTTTGCCATCAGCTTACAGAAAACAGACGGCAAACAAAGAGCTGACGGCAAAGATCATGTTTGCCGTCAGCCATCTCTTTGCCGTCTGCTAGCTGACGGCATAGAAGCTTTGCCGTCAGCTAGCAGACGGCAAAGAGGAAGGGTGGCCCACTAACGAGAACCACCTAACGGCCACTTTCTTTGCCGTCTGCTAGCTGACGGCAAAGCTTCTATGCCGTCAGCTAGCAGACGGCAAAGAAAGTGGCCAACTAACGTCCGTTCCCCCCCCCCGGACCCACCCCACTAGCTAGTCTCTTTGCCATCTGCTAGCAGACGGCAAAGAGATTTGACCTATCTAAAACAGTCAGCGCCCCGTGCCCCACCCCTCTCTCTCCCCTCACCTCACCCGCGCCGCCCCCGTGCCCGAGCCGCCGTCGCCCCGTGCCACCCCCCGGAGCCCGAGGCGCCGCCGGCCAGCTCCGCCCCGCCCCCCGGAGCCCGCCCCGCGCCCCACCCCTCTCTCTCTCCCTCTCTCTCTCTCCCCTTACCTCACCCGCGCCGCCCCTGTGCCCGAGCCGCCGCCGCCCCGCGCCACCCCCCGGAGCCCGAGGCGCCGCCCCGCGCCAACCCCCGGAGCCCGAGGCGCCGCCGGCCAGCCCTGCCCCCCGTAGCCCGCCCCGTCGCCAGCCGCCCGGCCGCCCCGCCCAGCGGACGCAGGCCGCGGCGGCCGCCCTGCCCCGCCCCATCGCCGGAGCCGCGCCGCGCCGCCCCGCCCCGCCGCCGGAGCCGCACCGTCGCCGGCCGCCCTTCCCCTCGGCCTCCTCAACCCGCACCCCCTCCCCGTGGCCTGCCTCCTCAACCCGCGCCCCCTCCCCGTGATGAGTTTTTCTGTTTTTTTTTTCTGTTTTTTTAGATTTAGTTTAGGTTTGTTGAGTTTAGTTTAGTTTAGTTTAGTTTAGTTTAGTTTAGTTTAGTTTAGTTTAGTTTAGTTTAGTTTAGGTTAGATTTAGTTTAGTTTAGTTTAGGTTTTTTTTTCTGTTTTTTAAGAATAAACAAGAAAGATGAAAAAAAGAAGTAAAAGAAGAAGAGGAAGAAGAAGAAGAAGAGGAAGAAGAAGAAGATGAAAAAAAAGAACAATAAGTAGAAGAAGAAGAAGAAGAAGAAGAAGAAAGAAGAAGAAGATGAAAAAAAAGAAGTAGAAGATGAAAAAAAGAAGTAGGAAAAGTAGAAAAAGAGGGTCGCCGATGGTGATGCATTTATTGATGATGCTGATGAGCACGTCATTACTGATAGTGATGATGATTATGCATTTATTGATCCCGAAGCATATCTAGACGATGAAGATTAATATTAGTAATGTCAGGTATTCAATTATTATTATGTACATATATATTATTAATTAGTTCATGTTATTAGGTATTCAATTTTTTTATGTTGTACTAATTTCGTTTACTCTTTGTCATTCCAGGTGTTGACAGATGGTGGGCGCGGGTCGAGAGCGCTCCGAGCCTCCTTCCTCGGCGCGTGCTGGGAGGGGTGCTATTATTCCACCCGAGCACCTCCGAAGAGCGCAGGTACACAGTATGCAGACACCGGCAGGCGCTTCTTCTTCGGCCGGGAGAGGTCGGGGGAAGACGAAGAGGGGTGCTAGAGGTGGACGTGGTGGCGGGAGAGGTAGGAAGGCTGCTGCACCTTCCTCGCCGGCACCCCCAGCTGATTCTCCCGACCACTGGAGTGCTCCATCTCAGGTGGACCCGTCTGACTTGGACCCGTCTCGGACTCCGGTCCACGAGCCTCAGGCCGACGAGCCTCGGGTCGCCGAGCCTTCGTCCCAGGAGACTCCGGTCCCAGAGTCTTCGTCCCAGGAGACTCCGGTCCCAGAGTCTTCGTCCCACATGACTCCGGAGGCTAGTGGCCATGCTGATGGTGGCGAGGACAGCTTTTCTGAGGATAGCTATAGCGAGGGCGAGCTGGTTGAGGAGGGCAAGAAGGTCTACCAGCGTGGTGGTACAAAGCTCCCGCCCGTGCCGGCGACCCGCGATCAGAGGTGGTTGATTGTGCCTAATGGGGAGAAGTAAGTGCATTTACTCTTTTTTTAACCTTTTTCCTTCATGTTTCTTCAAATTAATATCTAATGTGTTGGCCTTGTCATACTGCAGGGGTTGGAAACACGCCCCTGGTGTCCGCAGGCCCAACCAGGTCCTTGGTGTGCTTTGCCGGCACCATTTCCCGAGGTGGGTCACGTTGCCCGGTGAGGGTGAGGTTCGACAGCTAGCACTGAGCTGGGAGCTGTACGTGGCTGCCCCGGCCCCGCCGGAGGAGAGGGTCGACGGTGTCTTGTGCGAGACGGTGGCCGACATTGTGATCCGGCGGTTTTGGGTAATTTCTCCTTTACAGAATTAAAAATCAACAGCACCTAGTGATTGTACTAATCAGTGTTGTCTTGTTTGATTGCAGACCTTCTACAGGTGTCTTGAGGAACACGAGGAGGACACGGATATTGTTCTCGTAGCCGAGTGCAAGCGCCTATTTCAGAACTTACGGCACGAGACTCGGGTGCAGGCTGTTCGAGACTACTACGCCTCGACTAACATTAAGAGGGCCAAGAAGAAGTGCCGTGCCAAGTTTCTGAGTAAGGAGAAGTACATGAAGGTAATTACCTATTCTTAAGGCCTTGTACTTAGTTTCCTTGATTTTATTCGTAGGCGTAGTGCTGAAATTTCTCTTGTCTAACTTAGGTGGCCCCGAGATGGTGTGCGGATAGGATGGACTGTTGGGAGGCGTTGGTGGATGAGTGGTGCTCTCCCCAATGGCTAGCCGTCCACAACAAGGCCAAGGATAAGCGTGCCCAAATGAAAGGTGTGCCACACCATCAAGGGAGCTCCAACCTGTTTGAGTTCGGGGATCACTGGGTATGTGGTTTGCTTCATGATTCATGCAATTTCATTCTTCATGCTAGCTTGAGCCCTTAACTAATATTTTGTTCCTCTCTTTTAGGCGCGACACAACAAGAAGGAGGTGCCACTGCTGTTCGACCTCTATGCCATGGCCCATACTGCTCCGTACAAGAAGGCCAAGGCATTCTCTGAGGATGACCTCGATCATCCAGAGAGCTTTAGCAACATCTCCTCCCACAACAAGCTCGTGAGGTACAGAGATGAGGGGAAGACGAGGAAAGGGGAGGACTTCAACCCGAGCCAGAGTCCTTTTGATCCAGAGCTCGTGATGATATCTGGTGGCGGGAGGCCCCATGGCTCGATAGCCATTGGGGATGGACTGATACGTTGTCCTAGAACTCTCCCGGAGATCAAGAAGCGCCAGACGAGCTCCGATCCTGAGATAAGGCCTCGTCCACGGCCAATGGAGCTCGCCATCGAGGCTAGGGCCCAGGAGCTTCTGGCAGAGGCAAACAGGCAGGCGGCGGAGAGGGAGAGGGACATGGAGGAGAGGACGGCTAGGATGTGGGAGGAGGAGAGGAACCGGAACGACGCGTCTCACCGGGCCCTATACGAGCTCCTCGTGGTAAGTTTCTCCTGCATATTAGCCACATCATGCACGTAATGTTCGTTTCATCACTAACTAATATGACTGACTCGTGAAAACAAAATGTGCAGACCGTGTGCCAGAACAACGGTCAGACCCCTCCGTCGATGCCCCAGATTGGTATAGCGCCCACGGTGAGTTTCATTTTAATGGTCATTAGTTACTAGTATTCACATTTGAGTTGCATCATGCTAACGAGACATTGCAAATGATCTTTGGTGCAGCATGCCTCCCGACAAGCATCGACCGATCCTTCTGCGTCTGCCGCAACCCCGACCGGTCCTTCTTCGTCTCACACTGGCGCAAACCCGACCGGTCCTTCACCTCCGTGATGATGGTAAGTTTTCCCAAGTGTTTTGCTTAACAAATGCATACTTAGCTTAAGAAATGACCTATTTAGCTCCAAAATGACCTATACTTAGCTTATTTTCCTCGAAAATGACATAATAACCTTACTTAGCTCCAAAATGACATATTTTACCTAGGATAGCTATAAAATGACCTATACTTAGCATTTTTTCCTCCAAAATAACTTAATATGCTTAGTTAGCTAAAAAATGGCATAACTACCTAGGATAGCTCAATAATGATCTATACTTAGCTTAGCTAGCTCATTTATGACATAATTAGCTTACTTAGGTAAAAAATGGCATAATAACCTTGGTTTAGCTCCAAACTGTCATATCATTAGTTTATTTTCCTCCAAAATGACAAAATAACCTTACCTAGCTCCAAAATGACCGATTTTAACTAGGATAGCTCAAAAATGACCTACACTTACCATTTTGTTCTCCAAAGTGAATAAATATGCTTAGTTAGCTAAAAAATGGCATAACTACCTAGGTTAGCTCAAAAATGACCTATACTTAGCTTATTTAGTTCATTTATGACATACTTAGCATACTTAGGTCAAAAATGGCATAATAATCTTGGTTACCTCCAAAATGACATTGACTTAGCTTATTTTCCTCGAAAATGACCTAATAACCTTACTAACCTCCAAAATGACCTATTTACCTAGCATAGCTCTATAATGACCTACACTTAGCATTTTTACCTAGCTTAGCTAAAAAACGGCATAATTACCTAAGTTACCTTCGTTAGAAGAAGAAGAAGATAAACAAGAGGAGAAAAAGAAAGAGAAGAAAAATTCTTCTTCTTCTACTTCTACTTCTTCTTCTTCTTCTTCTTCTTCTTCTTCTTCTTGTTCTTCTTCTAACTTTCTTCTTTCCCAATTTGCAGATTTGCTTTAGATCACGGAAGCTTGCGTTGATGGAGTCTACTCTTCTCCTTGTCCTTCCTTTTTGTTTTGATTTTGTAGGATGAACAATGTGAAACTTGCTACCTATATATGTATGTATGGATGAAACCATTGTATGCTTGTTGTTGGATATATGTTGGCTATATATATGTTGGATATGGACTTTTGAGTTGGTATGTATATGTGTTGGATGATCATATCCATATGGCAGGGATATATATGCTTGTTGAAAGTATTTTCAAATGTATATATATATATATATCTGTGAAATTGATTGAATTTAAGAAAAAACAGAAAAAACAGGGGCAGTACAGGCACTTTGCCGTCCGCTGGCAGACGGCAAAGTTCTTTGCCATCTGTCGGCAGACGGCAAAGCTGCCACGTGGCAGCTACCTGTGCAACCTGGGGGGCACTGGGCTGGCCTATGTGGTTGCTTTGCCGTCTGCTAGCAGACGGCAAAGAACTTTGCATCTTTGCTGTCTGCCAGCAGACGGCAAAGCACGCCGTTAACCCCTTAACGGACCTAAGTTGCCACGTGTGTCGTCCATGCCCTTTGCCGTCTGCTGGCAGACGGCAAAGACCTTTGCATCTTTGCCGTCTGCCAGCAGACGGCAAAGTGCCCTTTACCGTAGCTTATTCAGCCGGATGTGGTGCCGTCTGCTGGCTGACGGCAAAGACCTTTGCCGTCCGCCATGCATGCCTTTGCCGTCAGCCATGGCAGACGGCAAAGATCCTGATTCCAGTTGTGACATGTGTCAAGTGATTCAAAATCAAGTGACTCCAAAAGTCCATCAGCATGGAGCTTCTTGATGCGTTTTTCACCAATATGACCTAAGCGGCAGTGCCACAAGAAAGTGGTACTATCATTATCAACTCTACATCTTTTGGCATCAATGCTATGAACATGTGTATCGTCACTATCGAGATTCAATAAGAATAAACCCCTCACATTGGGTGCATGACCATAAAAGATATTACTCATATAAATAGAACAACCATTATTCTCTGATTTAAATGAGTAACCGTCTCGCAATAAACAAGATCCAGATATAATGTTCATGCTTAACGCAGGCACTAAATAACTATTATTCAGGTTCATCACTAATCTCGATGGTAATCGAAGAGCGAGCGTGCCGACGGCGATCACATCAACCTTGGAACCATTACCCACGCGCATCGTCACTTTGTCCTTTGCCAGTCTCCGTCTATTCCGCAGTTCTTGTTTTGAGTTGCAAATGTGAGCAATCGAACCGGTATCAAATACCCAGGCACTACAACGAGAGTTGGTAAGGTACACATCAATAACATGTATATCATATATACCTTGTTTGAGGTTGGCCGCCTTCTTGTCAGCCAGATACTTGGGGCAGTTCCGCTTCCAGTGACCAGTTCCCTTGCAATGAAAGCACTCGGTTTCTGGCTTGGGTCTAGCCTTGGGTTTCTTCATGGGAGGGGCAACTGCTTTGTCACTCTTCTTGGAGTTACCCTTCTTACCCTTGCCATTCTTCTTGAAACTAGTGGTTTTATTGACCATCAACACTTGATGCTCCTTCTGAATGTCAGACTCAGCGACTTTCAACACCGCAAACAGCTCGGCGATTGACTTGTTCATCCCGTGCATGTTATAGTTCAACTTGAAGCTCTTGTAGCTAGGTGGCAGTGATTGAAGAACTCTGTCAGTGATCTCCTCTGGCGGAAGGGGCATACCCAATTCAGCCAGACGGGTGGAATACCCAGAGATTTTGAGTATGTGTTCACTGACAGACCCGTTCTCCTCCATCTTGCAAGCATAGAACTTATCGGAGGTCTCATACCTCTCGATCCGGGCATTCTTCTGACAGATAAACTTCAACTCCTGGAACATATCATATGCTCCATGACGTTCAAAACGTCTTTGAAGTCCCGATTCTAAGCCAAATAACATTGCACATTGAACTATTGACTAATCATCAGAACGTGTCTGCCAGGCGTTCGCAACGTCTGCAGACTCTATTGGAGCGGGTGGTTCACCAAGCGGTGCATCAAGGACATAAGCCTTTTGGGACGCCGTAAGGATAATCCTCAGATTACGGGCCCAGTCCACAAAGTTACTTCCATCATCTTTCAACTTAGCTTTCTCTAGGAATGCATCAAAATTCAGGGGTGCTACTGCGCGAGCCATTGATCTACAACATAAATTTTGCAAAGACAACTTAGACTATTCTTCAAGATAATGAGTTTAGTTAATCATATTACTTAAAAAACTCCAACTCAAATTGACATCCCTCTTGTCATTCGAGTGTCACATGATCCAAATTCACCAACTCAAGTCCGATCATCACGTGAGATGAGGTGGTTTCAATGGTGAACATCTTCATGTTGATCATATCTACTATATGACTCATGTTCGACCTTTCGGTCTCTTGTGTTCCGAGGCCATGTCTATACATGCTAGGCTCGTCAAGTTTAACCCGAGTGTTCCGCACGTGCAACTCTGGCTTGCACCCGTTGTATGTGAACGTACAGTCTATCACACCCGATCATCACGTGGTGTCTCGAAACGACAAACTTTCGCAATGGTGCACACTCGGGGAGAACACAATTTTATCTTGAAATTTTAGTGAGGGATCACCTTATAATGCTACCGTCGTCCTAAGCAAAATAAGATGCATAAAAGGATTAACATCACATGCAAATCATAAGTGACATGATATGGCAATGAAGTTGTGCTTTTGATCTCCATCTCCAAAGCACCGGCATGATGTCCATCGTCACCGGCATGACACCATGATCTCCATCATCTTGATCTCCATCAACGTGTCGCCATGAGGTTGTCACGCCAACTGTTGCTTCTACGACTATTGCTAACTCATAGCGATAAAGTAAAGCAAAACGGCAAAAATAAATTAAAGGCAACCCTATGGCTCCTGCCGGTTGCCGTACTCATCGACATGCAAGTCATGATATTCTATACAAAACATGATCATCTCATAGATCACATATATCTCATCATGTAATTGGCCATATCACATCACAACATACCCTGCAAAAGCAAGTTAGACGTCCTCTAATTGTTGTTGCATGTTTTACGTGGCTGCTACGGGTATCAAGCAAGAACGATTCTTACCTACGCAAAAACCACAACGGTGATACACAAATTGCTATTCAACCTTCTCAAGGAATGCCTTTGTCGAATCCGATCCAACTAAAGTGGGAGAGACAGACACCCGCCAGCCATCTTTATGCAACAAAGTCACATGTCAGTTGATGGAACCGGTCTCTCGTAAGCGTACGAGTAAGGTTGGTCCGGGCCGCTCCATCCCACAATACTGCTGAATCAAGAAAAGACTAAGGGAGGAAGCAATCTGAGCATCAATGCCCACAAACTCCTTTGTGTTCTACTCGTGATCTCATCTACGCATAGACCTAGCTCTGATACCACTGTTGGGGAACATTGCATGGGAAACAAAAAATTTCCTACGCACACGCAAGATCTATCCATGGTGATGAGCATCTACGAGAGGGAGAGTGGATCTACATACCCTTGTAGATCGCTAAGCGGGAAGCGTTAAGAAACATGGTTGATGTAGTCGAACGTCTTCGCGATCCAAATCGCTAGCCGTCCCGCGATCCAATCACGACCCGTCCTGATCTAGCACCGAACGGACGTCACCTCCGCGTTCAGCACACGTACAGCTCGATGACGATCTCCGCCTTCTTGATCCAGAAAGAGGGAGCGGAGAGGTAGATGAGGTCTCTGGCAGCGCGACGGCGCGGCAGTGGTGGTGGTGGAACTATTCCGGCAGGGCTTCGCCTATGCACCGTCAGAAACTATTTGGTGGAGAAACAAGGGAATAGAGAACTAGCACGTGAACTTGTGATTTGGGGCTCTATTCCTATAGTATATATATAGGAAGGAGGGGGAGGGAGGCAGCCCTAGGATTGCCCCTAGGGGCTTCGGCCGAAGTGGGAGGAGGTGGAGGAGTTCACCTCCAATCCTACTCCAAGTAGGATTCCAATCCTACTTGGAATCCCTTCCCTCTCTTTGGGGTTTTTTCCTTTCCCAACTTCCTAGCGACATGGGCCTTGTGGGTCTGGCTTGCCCAGCCCACTAAGGGCTAGTGCACCACCCCTCAGGCCCATGTGGCCTCCCGGCGTGAGTGGCCCCTCCCGATGGCCTCCCGGCACCCCCGGTACACTACCGGAAATACCCGAAACATTTCCGGTGACGAAAACGGGACTTCCTATATATCAATCTTTACCTCCGGACCATTCCGGAGCTCCTCGTGACGTCCGGGATCTCATCCGGGACTCCGAACAACCTTCGGTCACCACCATACATAACTCAATACTACCGAAATGTCACCGAACGTTAAGTGTGCAGACCCTGCGGGTTCGAGAACTATGTAGACATGACCGAGACACCTCTACGGTCAATAACCAATAGCGGGACCTAGATGTCCATATTGGTTTCTACATATTCTATGAAGATCTTTATCGGTTGAACCTCTATGTCAAGGATTCAGTTAATCCTGTATGATGTTCCCTTTGTTCTTCAGTATGTTACTTGCCCGAGATTCGATCGTCGGTATCTCTATACCTAGTTCAATCTCATTACCCGCAAGTCTCTTTACTCATTCGGTAATATAAGATCCCGTGGCTAACTCTTTAGTCACTTTGCTTGCAAGGCTCATTGTGATGTTGTATTACCGAGTGGGCCCTGAGATACTTCTTCGTCAAACGGAGCAACAAATCCCAGTCTTGATCCATGCCAACTCAACAAACACCCTTGGAGATACCTGCAGAGCATCTTTATAGTCACCCAGTTACATTGCGACGTTTGACACACACAAGGTATTCCTCCGGTGTCAGTGAGTTGCATGATCTCATGGTCATAGGAACAGATACTTGACATGCAGAAAACAATAGTAATAAACTGACACGATCATATGCTACGTTCATAGTTTGGGTCTTGTCCATCACATCATTCTCCTAATGATGTGATCCCATTATCAAATGACATCTCATGTCTATGGCGAGGAAACCTTGACCATCTTTTATCAACAAGTTAGTCTACTAGAGGCATAGTAGGGACACAGTGTTGTCTATGTACCCACACATGCAATTGAGTTTCCAATCAATACAATTATAGCATGAATAATAAACAATTATCATGAACAAGGAAATATAATAATAATCACTTTATTATTGCCTCTAGGGCATGTTTCCAAAATGTTCGCCCCTCCTCTACGGAGTGGGCTAGCCTCTATTTATAGTGGCCCGGGTCCTCTTCCCTTATCGCAATGGCGGGAAGGGATCCCACAACGGCCAAATTCGAAGGGGGACAAGAAGTACACCCTTATCTTGACGAAAGGTAGTCTTCGCCTGCAAAGTAGCCGGTGGTGATGCAGAGGTGGGCTCGGCGATGACGCCCGTCCTGTGGGGCTCGTGGTCTTGGTCTTGTTGCACCGGAATGGAAACCTTTGGGGGCTCTTTGGGAACCCACGCTCGCCCCTGCCTCCTTTGCACCAAAGAGGAAACTATCTCCCCTGGCGCGCTGGTGCCCGCCTAGCCCGCCTTGCGCCATCCTTGACCTCCCGAGGCCGAGCGTTGCATAGAGATCTCCGCCGCTCAGGAGGGGGCCTGGGGAGGCCTCTTCCCTCCGAGGGCCATGACGCCGTCTCCCTCGCGAGCTCGGGGCTCTCCCGAGGGCCATGTCTTGAGCCGGGCTGCGTAGGGCCGTACCTGGTCTCCGTAGTGGGCCACACCCTAGGCCGCAGGCTGGCAGTTCTGGGTACCCCCGTTCCCAGGACGCCGACAGTAGCCCCCGGGCCCAAGGCGCGCTTGGGCTAGCTTTAGGGCGAAGCCGGAGAAGATGGCCTGAAGCGCCGCGGGCCCTAAAGGCCTGCGAGCCCAGTCTGTCGCACGGTAAAGAACAAAGCACGGACGCCTCCGCTTCCCCATGGCGCCTCGGCAACTGCTCCGTCTGATCAGCAACCGGCGCAGGTCGCAGGGCCATCATTGCCCGGGATGAGGGAAGGTGCCGGTTGGCCTCCACCCGGCTATAAATGGGCGGGGGGAATGGAGCCCCCAGCCCATTCCTACTCCTTGCTCCCCCGCCTTCATCCTTCACCTCCTCTATCATGACGCCGGTGAGGAGGTTTTCCGCCGCCGAGAAGGGGAAAGCCTGCCAGGGGGTGTCGGACCAACAGCCTCCCAAGAGGAGCAGGGGTCATCCTCGCAAGTATACTGAGGCGTCGGCGGCGGCGCTCCGTGGGCGTGGGCGTCACTCCGCGAGGACCGGTGCTTCTGCTGGCGCAGCCGTAGGCGGCGGGTGACGGTGTCCTGGACTAGGGGGTACTCACCACGTCGTCTCCCGACCAGTGGGTCGGGCCAAGGACCCCCAGGGCGATTCACTAATGGCCCAGTTCGGAGAGCCCATGATGCATACAAGGGAGATTCCACAAGACTTGGCGCACAAGACAAGGACTCCTCTAAACCCTAGGCCTACGGTGCATTATATAAACCGAGGCCAGGCTAGTCAATAGACAATCTCAATCTTAGATTCATTACTACAATCTCGTGGTAGATACCTGTACTATGTACTATCCCCCATATGAATATAATCAAAAGCAGGACGTAGGGTATTATCTCCTCGAGAAAGCCCGAACCTGGGTAAAATCCTGTGTCCATGTTACAATTACTCCAAGACGCCTAGCTTAGGACCCCTACTACGAGATATGCCGGATTTAGAACTGACATTGGTGCTTTCATTGAGAGCCTGCTGGCAGTCGCCGCGGTGCGTTGGAAATTCAGACCGTCTCCGGCGCGATCTACGCGTTCGAACCAAGCTTTGTTGTCGATGTCGGCATCTTCGTCGCCGGCTCGACTGGTCACCTCGGCTGGACCGAGGACTGTGCTCCGTGCCGGATCATCAAGATCGGATGGATGCTTTCATCGTCATCATCTCCGATCTCTATCAAGATCACGAGAAATCATCCATGGAGCTCGGGGGCTCGATGTTAACATCGTCCTCGAGCAACCGTGCAGTTTTTCTGGACAGCAACTCGTGTTCGTCGTCCCCGCTTCCTCGAGCGTCTCTTTGATGATTACTTCGGTGGAATTGTGTGGAATTGGGTCTTGAATAACCCTGCAAAATTTCGTCGCGTTCCTGGGGAGGAATCTCCGGCGATCTACAATATACCGGAGTCCTGTCAAATCTGGAGATGAATCTAGACGACTTTAGGGAGAGGAGTCCAGCGCCCAGCTCGTTCATCCTTTGGAAGATCCAACCGTTGATACTCTGCGGAATTCCTACATAGACAACCCCTCAAAATTTCAGCTCGATCTGACCGTTCAAACTCCGGGAACGGCCCGATAAGTGCGTCAATTTTCGGATCTATTTCCTGCGCGAAAACGAATCCGACCCGAATTCATCTTTCTTCATGAACGGGATATTGGACATCCTTCTTAAAGGAATTTTTTTCTAGGGTATTGTGTTGTTCTCAAACATGTGCCACAAATTTTAAGTCTTTTTTGAGGCGATTTTCACCGTCGTGCCAATGTCAAACCGGCCCGACAACATTGCTCCATGGCTGCCGACCTGCGCTAGATCATCGTTTCGTCGGGCCGAGGTCAACCTCTTCAGATTCATCACCTCAGTAAGCCAACCAAGAGTTCGGCAACCCAACCAAGAGTTCGGCAACCCGACCAAGAGTTCGGCATCGTCGCCCCACGGATTGCACGGGGCTGGCACACCGGAATCGCCGCGCGGTCACTTTATCAAGCTGGCATCGACCGCGTCACAAATTTTTACCTGCGTTAGCACCGAAGTGCCGCCTTTTCTTCAAGCCAATAACCACCACGCCGACCTGCTTTAACACGTCGGCTGACATGGAGCCTCCAGCATCTCTCTGCCGATCTGCTCCAACATCCCGGCTAGACCGGGGGCTTCTCCATCTCTTCATCAAGCTGCTCTGGGGACTTCGCCGTCACGCTACCGAACTACTCTGTCTCCTTGGCTGGACCAGGGGCTTCGCGTCATCACATCGACCGTGTTGCATCGCCACTTCATCAAGCCGAGCTTTCCGCCCGGGCACCTCGGGACCGGCTTGGGGGCTGGGACCACGACCCGCCGCAAGCTCGGTCCACGTCATCAACACCCAGCACATTAATCAGCTAAGTCGCTTTCATGCTCAACTTTTTTCAATTTTCAATTTTTGTTCGGTTCGACCAAGCATTATATTTATGTTAAATAAAAAAGGTTGTTTGTTAAAAACACTTTAATTTCCCATGATAACTGGGGGCTTCGCCGTCACGCTGCCGAACTACTCTGTCTCCTCGGCTGGACCGGGGGCATCGCCTCGTCACAGCAACCGTGTTGCATCGCCACGTCTCAACAGGAGCTCTTCGCTCGATTACCTCAGGCTTGGGGGCTGGGACCTCGGCCAGGCCGAGGACTACGTCTCCATCCCGCCACAACCCCGGACTGCACCGAGAACATTAACAAGCTAAGTCGTTTTCGTGTTCAGCTCTCTTTGAAATTTTATTTTTTGTTCGGTTCAACCAAACATTATATTTTTTGTTAAACAATAAAAAATTGTTTGTTAAAAATTTCTCTACCCGATTTAACCGGGGGCTCTTTAATTTGTATGAGCTGTTTTATAATAAATGTGTTTTCTTCTTGGTCGTTGCAAAGTCTTTTTCTACTACTCCTTTTTCCGACACTAGTGTGTGGTCAATAGTCGGATAGCCTGGTTTCTTCCTAAAGCCGCTCGAGTTTAGTTCGCTAAACAGGTCCCGGAGAAACACTCCACCTTCGGGATATGGAGGTTGAAGCTAAAGGCTAGCCCGCTTGGAGCACGGAGATCGGATGTATCAGGTTAAAGCACGACCGAAGCACATATTAATTTTAAGACCAGTTTCGGATTGGCACAATTTTCTTTTATCTAAACATAAAGTTTTTTGAATAAATTTTTGTTTTTTCCGAGCATAACTCTTGCAGTACACTTTTAAAGCATTGGCAATATCAATGGGGGGGCTGCGACTAGAGCCGAACCCACCAATATCCAAGGCAGTCCGAGGAGTCCTCGGCAAAATGTTCTCGGATATTGCTTTATATGCAGCAGTTTCGAATTGTATCTTCGGTCAATAGTTGGGTTGCCCGGCTCCTGTGCTTGCCTCCTACGTTCCGCTTTGTTCGGCTAGGAGTGCAAAGGGAGAACCACTGCGATTGTACTTCTGGTTTAACTGGTCAAGTACCTCAGTGGAGAAAGCCGAAAACTGACTGTCACAATGAGCATAAACTGGTCGGCGATCCGATGATCGTATTAAACAAAGGGCCTTTCATAAAAATGGCCGGAGTGTTAACGACTTGACCTCGGCTGACGTCGAACACTAACCGAGGGCTAGTAACTGGCCTCCCAAACTTTAAGCTCCCATGACCAAGTGAAAGTTATAAAGCCTAGATATCGGATTGCCTCGTTTCCGCTAACACAACCACCTCCGAGCATCGAGACGTCGGCTAAGGGTTGTCTTGTTACTGCGGAAACACCCCGCGTAGCATCTACAAAGGGGTAGAAGCTGACGATGTGCCACTCTCAAATGATAAACGATGACAAAGGAGTCAAAATAGCATATAGCATAAAAGCATTTGTATTCAATATGCGAGTGCTGCCTTCCGGAATCATCGTTATAAAGCCATAAATATGCATCAATTTGACTTAAGATTTTGGCCAAGCTGGGTTGCCTGGCTCCTGTGCTTACCCCCTACGTTCCCGAATGTTCGGCTAGGGGGTAAAGGGAGCACCTCTGTGATTGTTACTTCCGGGTCATCCGGGTTAGTACCTCAGACTGGGTGAAGCCAAAAGCTAGTCATCTTAAGAATATAATGGATCGGCAACGACGGAAGTGAAATTTTTGGTTCATAAGACCACAAAGTTCGGGAACATTCGCCGAACTAAATCCTCAATATTTTCCTCCCACATTGATCGGAGGTGAGGTTTTCACGATCATGGTCAACATGATAGCCTGGGAAAAGGAACTTATAAAGGAACTATTTTTCCCAGAAGATGTTTCTTATGTTAAATAGTAATATAACATATCTCTCCGCGTACCTTTGTTTATAAAACCATATGGCCGGATTGCCTTGTTTGCCGTAAATCTTTGCCCTCATAAAGGCTTTATAAAGTAGGACAAACACTCCTCGGCTACTGGCCGAGGAGGTTGAAGCCGATGGTCGGTCAACAAAGTCTTGTACAATGCGGATCTGAGCATTAATGATGTAAAGTACTTGGATACATAGAATCATTACACATAAATTGTGTCAAACATAACAAAGTTTGTGTCACATAAATATCAATCCTTAATTCGACCACCCGTGCCCAAATTAAGGCTCGGGGGCTACTGCACTGCGTATTGAATGCAGCAAATTCAAAGTGCAATACTGTTTCCATAGAGAATCGATCCTCGGGTTGGTCGGCCGCACCCAACCTAAGTCTGGGAAACTAGGCGCACCGCGTTTTTGTTCCTAAGTATGCTGCCGAACAAGGACTTGATCCTTAGGCCAATTTTGCAAATCGACCTAAGTCTCAGGGGCTACTTGGATTAGTGGTTTTCTTTTATCCTTCAGGTGCATCATGGGTTTTAGACCGACACGCACCTTGCGGGCTTCTGGCTATATATCTCGGCAGAGAATAAATTGCACCAATCGAAAATATCCACAAAAAATCAGCCTACAGTCAGGGTGGTGCACCACCTCGAAAGCAGTCCAGCATAAAGCTCGGGAGCAAGTGGCTGGCTCCATAGAGGGCATTTCCGGCATTAAGCTCGACTGAATTCCTTCATTTTTAAAAAAAGACCGACGTAATTTATGAGACCTCGGACCCTGATCATCGTTGGAGCTCAAATGCAGTCCGGCGTTGGAGCTTGGAAGCAGTCCGACATAAAGCTCGGATGCGAATGGCTGGCTCCATAAAATTCTATTCTAGCACTTAAGCTCGGATTGACTCCTTCAAATTTTCAGAGACCGAGGTAATCTATGACACCTCGGATGCCGACCAGCATTGGAGCTCGGACGCAGTCCGGCGTTGGAGCTCGGCTGCCAAAAGATACCTCGGATGCAGTTCGGCGTTGGAGCTCGGACGCAAGAGGACACCGCCACACGGGAAGCACTTAAAACACGAGATGTGGCATAAAAAATAACAAGGCATTGATAATGGCCGTGAACTTAAAGGGGCTCCTCGGATGCCCGACGTGTGAACTCTTCAGATACACCTCGGCGATCCTCAAGATCAGAGATGGGAAGATTTGTTGAACCAGTTTTCAAGACCGACGGCTGAAGATGAAGAATAGTTCGGAAGAACCGAGGAGCGTCCCCAACTTGAAGCCCGGTTTAGGGGGCTACTGACGGTGTCCTGGACTAGGGGGTACTCACCACGTCGTCTCCCGACCAGTGGGTCGGGCCGAGGACCCCCAGGGCGATTCACTAATGGGCCAGTTCGGAGAGCCCATGATGCATACAAGGGAGATTCCACAAGACTTGGTGCATAAGACAAGGAGTCCTCTAAACCCTAGGCCAATGGTGCATTATATAAACCGAGGCCAGGCTAGTCAATAGACAACCTCAATCTTAGATTCATTACTACAATCTCGTGGTAGATACCTGTACTATGTACTATCCCCCATATGAATATAATCAAAAGCAGGACGTATGGTATTATGTCCTCGAGAGAGCTCGAACCTGGGTAAAATCCTGTGTCCATGTTACCATTGCTCCAAGATGCCTAGCTTAGGACCCCTACTACGAGATATGCCGGATTTAGAACCGACAGCGGGCGCGGAGGCCATGGCCAGGGAGGGAGACCCGCAGTTGATGCTCAGCCACCGCGCCCGCAAGCCCGCACGGCCAACGCGGGCCTGGAGTTCCTGGTGCCGGTAGAGAGGCCGGCGAGCACCTGGTTGCAGCTCCCGCGCTCCTTCGCGGAGACGTTGCGGGTTAACGAGCCCGCAAGTCTGTGGCTGCAGGCCGATGGTTGTTGCAGCGACGCGTTGTGGGTGGAGGTCGAGGTTACCCCCGTAGACAACGCCTTTTTGAGCCGCGGGTGGCAGACCTTCACCCGCGCCCACGGCCTGGAGGGGAGGCCCACGCTCCACTTCAAGCACGACGGCGCCGCATCACTTTTCCTCAAGATCTTTGGGGAGGACGGTAGGCGCTTGGGGTGCTGCCCGGAGGGCGGCGGCAGCGGCGATCTTGGAGGTTAGCTTTCCCTTGGCGACGGCCGCCATGCTTCCAGCAGCAGCGACACCTCCTCCGAGGAGAGCCCGAGCGACGACAGCTACGACGCCCCGCCGTGTCGGCGAGCTCGGACTTCAGGGGGGAGCCAGCCGCAATGACGCCGCTCCCCCGCCCGGGAAGCGGCCGCGCCGGCGTGCCACCACGGCCCCGTCAAGGAGGAGGAGGACTCCGACTGAGCGCCGGTGCGCCGAGGCCGGGGTCTCAGGAGCGGTAGCCCCCAGGGGGGCTCATTCTCCTTCTTTTCTTTTCCTCTTCCTGTAACCAAAAAATCATGGGGGGCCCTTCTAGGCATGTAATGAACTTTGGCGCTTGCACCCTTTTATTAGCATTCTCATCACGTATTGCGGTCCATGCGTTACTGTTAATCGAGACTTCCTGTTGATCGTGGTTAGGGTACTTAGCTCGATGCGTCCGCGACGGTCTTCTACGTCGTGAGGTTTGGCAGTGGCACCTGGGGAGCTTGGGGAGGTTCCTCCTTCCTGCGAGTGAGACGGTTTGGGGGGCCCCTTTCGGCACTCTACGTCTGCGGGGCCTGATCCCGTGCATGCCCCGACCACCATTGGGGCGTCTGGATCACCAGGACGAGACCAAGGGGCGAGGCCTCGACCGCCGTTGGGGCGTCCGGATAACTAGGACGAGACCAAGGGGCGAGGAGCCATGCGATCGGTGAGGCTCCTGAGGTGCGATGCTCAGGAGCCCCCCTTGACGCTCAAGCGACGCTCTACGTCAGCGGGGCCCGATCCCGTGCATGCCCCGACCACCGTTGGGGCGTCCGGATCTCCGGGATGAGACCAAGGGGCGAGGCCTCGACAGCCGTTGAGGCGTCCGGATCACCAGGACGAGACCAAGGGGTGAGGAGCCACGCGATCGGTGAGGCTCCTGAGGCGCGATGCTCAGGAGCCCCCATTGACGCTCAAGCGGCGACCATTCCTTTTTGACGGTTCTTGCCCCAGGAGGCTTGAGCCTCCAGAGGCTCTAAGACAGTGCGCCGGGCCACGGCAGAGCCCCCGAGCGAGGGTGAGGCGGCACACGCCTACTAGCTCATTCGAGAGCGCCACACGAGGACCAAGATGCCATGGCCACGTGGGGACCAGGACGCCAAGGCCTTGGCGAGGTGTGCGCACCGTGCCCCGTAGCCCCCACTCGCGGGGCGCGAGAGGGAGAGGCTGGCAGGCGTTAACCCGGAGAAAAAGATTTCAAGATATAAACTGCAAGGAGAAAAATAAATTCCCGCCCCTTTTCTTTAAATAGAGTCGAAAATCCTCGAGTTTCATTCCAGGAAAATAGCAAACTCGAATACAAGAAAAGCAATGAACAGCCGCGTCCGGCACCTAGGCTAATCTTCGTCTTCCCCCATCGCGGAGCATAGGGCATCCACGTTGCGTGGGCATAGTCATTGGAGGACAGTGTTGTCCGCCAGCACGGAGCATGGGGCTTCCACTTGGGCGTGGTTGGGAACCCCGCCGCGTCCTCGGGGGGATCCGGGCGTTACAGCCCACTCATTATTACGTGAGACTGTCACGGCCGGAGATAGTTGGGCAAGCCCCCAGGCGCAGGGCCCAGGTGCTCCCAACTCAGTCAAGAGCAAACCCGTGCATTTCTGCGCAGTTGCGCGCCCCTACAGCCGAAACCTGAGTGCATTGTTCCCCGCGTAGCCGCGGGATTGCGGTCCCGTGGCCCAAACATGAGTACAATGCATCCAGCACAGCCATAGGGGTGTTGTGTCGGTGAAGCTGCCTCGTGAGGCATCAGGGCGTCGGCCAGACCGCGACTTGAGGACCTCGCGAGGCCCTGCTGAAAGCACATTTGCTCCCTTGGTGGTTTTGGTAATTAATAACAACATATATGTCATTTAACTAATGTTTCCGCTAAGCATATTTCAGGAAAAGTTCAATGATAGGATTGGCAAAAGGATTGTGAAGATTGTGGAGATACCCCAAGATTCAAGGAAATGGATTGGCAAAGCTTCAAGCAAGAGGATCTATATTTTACTTTGTGAGAAATCACTTTGAGTCCATAGGAAAGCCAATACTATTAAAAGGGGGTAAGGTATTGTTGGTGAACAAAATGCTCATACGTGCACAAGTGATAGTCACCAAAAACACCCACAAGCTCTTCCACAAAAGTCTATCAAAAGTCAAATATCCAAAATCGATGCAACCAACACTTTCCACTCAGTGCCACCGATTCCCATACTCAGACAGACCAAAGCCAAACCCTAGACTTTCGGTGCAACCGATTCTGCTTCGGTGCCACCGAGTTCAGCTTGCCAACTTTCTGTTACCCAATTTCACAAAATCGGTCCGACTGAGTTTGTTGAATCGGCGTCTCCGAGTTTGGCAATCTGACCATTGGTTACCTTATCGGTGCAACCAAGTTTTATATATCGCTCTCACCGAGATTCAAAAGTTGTCACCTTTTGGTCACTTCGCTACCACCGAGATTCACACATCGGTGTCACAGAGTTGGTCACTTTAGGTGTAACGGTTGGATTTTTGGAGATGCCTATATATACCCCTTCACCACCACCTACTCGAAAGAGAAGCACTCAGAACTATTCCATACTTGCCCCATCCAGTTTTCTGAGAGAGAGCCACCTACTCATGTGTTGCGATCATGCCATTCCATTCCAACCATATGAATCTTGACGTCTAGCCTCCCCAAGTTGCTTTCCACCAATCCCATCTCTTCCACCAAGCCAAATCTGTGAGAGAGTGATTGTGTGTTGAGGAGTCTATCATCTTGAAGCACAAGAGCAAGGAGTTCATCGACATTGACGAGCCTATTACCTTTTGGAGGGTGGTGCCTCCTAGATTGGTTAGGTGTCGCTTGGGAGCCTCGTACTTCATGTTGTGGAGTTGAACCAAGAAGTTTGTAAGGGCGAGGAGATCGCCTACTTCGTGAAGATCTACCCATAGTGAGGCTAGTCCTTCGTGGACAGAAGCCGTTATGGAATAGTCAAGGTTGCTACTTCGTGGACCCTTCGTGGGTGGAGCCCTCCGTGGACTCTCGTGACCGTTACCCTCCGTGGGTTGAAGACTCCATAAACGTGGACGTACGATAGCACCACCTATCGGAACCACGGAAAAAATCATCGTGTCTACAAATTGCGTTTGATCCTCCTACCCTTCCTTTACTACTCATGCTTGTTGTTACTTTCCGCTGCTATACTCTTAGACATGCATGTGTAGGGTGTACTTGACTTGCTATGAATGCTAAAATATGCCAACACTAAAAATTGGGAAAAGGCTAGAATTTTATTCGGTCAAGTAGTCTAATCAGCCCCCCTCTAGACATACTTTCGGTCCTACAAATGGTATCAGAGCTTTGGTATCCATTGCATTGATCTCACAACCTAGGAGAGTATGGCGTCTAGTGAGGGAAATTATCATCGTAGAGGTCCGTATTTTGATGGCACTAATTTTGCTAGTTGGAAGAACAAAATGAAAATGCATATTCTTGGTCATATCCCCGCCGTATGGGCTGTTGTTCGTGTTGGCTTGCAAGGTGAATTCTTTGGTGATGGAAAGGAACCAGATCGTGAAGCGACCGCGGATGAATTGAAGATGTTGCAATACGATGCTCAAGCATGCGACATTCTCTTCAACTGCCTATGCCCCGAAGAATTCAACAAAATTAGCCATCTTGAGAATGCAAAAGAGATTTGGGATACTTTGGTTGATATGCACGAAGGAACCGAGTCCGTGAGAGAATCCAAGTTGGATGTTCTTCAAAGTCAGCTTGACAAGTTCAAGATGAAGGATGGTGAAGGAGTCGCGGAGATGTACTCTAGGCTAGCTCTCATCACCAATGAGATTGCCGGCTTAGGAAGGGAAGAAATGACCGACAAATTCATCATCAAGAAGATACTTAGAGCTTTGGATGAGAGATACGACACCGTGTGCACATTGATCCAAATGATGCCCAACTACAAAGATCTCAAGCCTACGGAAGTCATTGGAAGGATTGTTGCTCATGAGATGACACTCAAAGAAAAAGAAGAGCTTCACAACAAGTGTAGTGGTGCTTACAAAGCCACAAGTGATGCTCCCGCAACTTCAAGCGACAACCTTGTCACCAATGAAGAGATAAGCCTCATGGTCAAGAAATTTAACAAGTTCTACAAGAATAGAGGCAAAGAACGAAGCTCCAACTCAAGATATGAAGAGAGGTGTTCGTCAAGTCGTGTCCGCAATTGCTACAATTGTGGGAAGCCCGGACACTACTCCAGTGAGTGCACGGCTCCCTACAAACGAAGAGAAGAGTCACCTAGAAGACGAAGCTCAAGGAATGAATCACCTCAAAGAGAGAGAAGGAGTAGAGATGATCGTTATGAACGAAGACCCTCAAGGAGAAGTAGAGATTCGGAGAAGAAGGACAAGTACACCAAGAGCTACACAAGAAGAAGACATCAAGCTCATGTTGGTGAATGGGTTTCTGGCTCCGACTCCGACAACAACTCCGAGAGAAGCTATCACTCCAACTCCGACTGTAGTCAAGATGAAGGTGTTGCCGGACTTGCACTAGTGACTACCAACTCCTATGACCTATTTGATTCACCAAACAAAGGGAGTATAAGTTGCTTCATGGCTAAAGGCCCCAAGGTATCACACCCCGAGTATCTTGATTTCAATAGTGATGAAGATGATTTGCTTTGCGATGATGACTTGCTTTTTGATGAAACTAGTGATGTTAGTCAAAATGAACTGAATAATTCTCATGCTAGCCAAGATAAGTCATTTGATGATGATAAGATGAAAATAGAACAACTAACTAAAGAACTAAACACTCTTAAGTTAGCTCATGAATCTACTCTCGAAGATCATAGAGAGCTTGTAAGAACTCATGAGAAGCTACGCTTCGAGAAGCTCAACTTGGAGCAAGAGCATGAGTTTCTTAAAGCTATCAATGACGATCTCCGAAAGAAGACTTCATCTTATCTAGCCAAATGACTACTCTTGTCTACATTCATGCCACAAGTTAAATCTAAACAAACTAGTAACAAAGGCAAGAAAGTTTCTTCATCTAGTAGCAACAATAAAAATGCCAAACCTAATGATGTTGTTTCTAGTAGTTCTATTGATTCCACTAATGATGATTCTCTTAGCCAAGTTACACTTGAGCAAGAAAATGCTTTATTGAAAGGAATTATAGAGAAAGGTATCTACAAGAGTCTTGCCGGGTGTAAGCAATTTGAGGAAATTGTACGCAAGCACGGAGGATACCGGAAGAACCATGGCATTGGCTACTTCAACGCTAATGGAGTTGAATGGGAAGAAGGTCAATACCCCAAGCCCAAGTTTGTTCCTCAAAAGGAGAAAATACTCTTCCCAAGGGAACAAACACTCAAGATGACCTTCCACCACAAGACCACAAGCTCAAGGGCAAGAACAAGCTTCAAGAGGACATTGACTCATATGAAGATGAATCCCTAGCTTTGGTGGATTGGGTTCCCAAAGGTACTTCAAGATCAACTTCTACAAAGGCTACTTCAACACCAAGGATCCCCATCAAGTTGATGTGGGTCCCCAAGAAGAAGAACTAGAGAGTTCTTGAGGGGTGACTCTGCCAATGAAATTCACTCACATTCATTATTGGCAAGAACTATTTGCAATCAACATCAACTCTATGCAATAGTTCATGGAGTCACATATTCCCTCAAAGGTAAGCAAGGGACAAGGTAATCAACAAATGAATGGACATCATCACACATGCTTTGCACTCCATGTCCATAGATATCCTTGTATTTGTCTCTTGTGTGTTGGGACTAACCCATGTAGGTGAGAAGAGTAAGGAAACAACAAGGATGCTCCCAACTCTTGGTGATCTTCATTAACCTTGAGCATCCACCACTACCTCACCAACATGAAGTCTTCATCGACAAAACCCAAGGTTAGTTTATCCCTCCAATGGGGGGATGTCACATCAAGGGGGAGCTTTACCCTAAAGACTTGAGTTAAGGCATCTTGTAGTATGTGTCAACATTAAATGCTTTATGTAAAAGTGGTAACCCCACTTGTGCTTAAACGATGAGTATGACCTATGATCAAGTAATCTTACTTGGCTCCTAAGTCAATATACTCATATATAGATGACTCCGTCATCGCCAAAGTGCTTGTTAGATGCTAGTATGTATGTGCATGTTTGCCATGATTTCATTTGACATCTTATTGTGTGAGCATGTTGGTCTGCATTTATTTTACCCATTCAAGGACATCCAATTGTTGCTATTTAGTTTTTGATTTATCTTTTGCCAATTGGATGAACAAGAATGCCTAGGACCACTCTCTAGCTATCTATGCTTTCTCACCTCATATTCTATTCATGCTGCATCACAAAATTTGAACAAGTAATTTTCGATCCCTCTGTGTGTGGAGCACTCGGAGTCCCATATCGACAAAGGACTGACCATTAAAACCTCCCAAGTAAATCTCGGTAGAACCAACCCAAAATTCTCGGTCTCACCGAATGCCTAGGGTTGATCTGGTTTTCAATCTCGGTACCACCGATTCCATATTCTCGGTTACACCGAGTTTCCCTGTCAGCTGACAGTTGAGGAACTCGGTGACACCGAAAATTTAGAATCGGTGTCACCGACAGCGAGGGGTATATATGCTGTGGACCCGACGCTTTGAAAATCATTCTTCAAACCATCGCGCCCCAAAACCCTAAGCTGCCGAAAAGGACCCCGTGGTGGTCGCCCTTGTCTCCCCGTACTCCTCCGCTGCTGGGATCCTCGCCGTCGACGGGCATCTTCACCGCCGTCTTCACCGTAGTGGATCCTCCACCAAGTTAGGGTATGGATCCGACCCTTCATTGCGCTCCCCATCCAAAACTTGTGCGCTGAAGCTTATTCCATCGATAATCCACCATGTGCAATCCTCTCTATCCTCTAAAAGTTCCAGTAGATTAGCGAATCGAAATTTTTTAGATTTAGTTACCCGCAAAATCGCATCTCGGTGATACCGAGTCAGAAAAATCGGTTCCACCGATCTATTTTTTTTGTGCTACTGAGGACAGTACTCGATGAAACCGAGTGGTAGTTTTCGGTCCCACCGAAACTGCTGCCAAGTTTCTGTTAAGAGTATTGTGAGTCTCGGCTGCACCGAAAATGTTGACTCGGTGACACCGAAATCCTTTTTTGCTGTGAACTACATCTAAGATTTTTCTGTTCAAACTTTCAAAAATAGCTGCATTTTGTGATGACTCATCTTCTTCTGCTCCTCTATACTCAATTCACAGGGTCAGTATGTCAGATGCTGAGGACAATGAGAACAACTTCAGAGAGCAGAGTGTTGAGTTAGATTCAGGCACTAGTCTTGAGTCTAGTTCCTCTTCAGATCCAGGCACCCCTAGTTCTCATGGGTTGCCCAAGGCTGCTACTAGGGCCAGGAAGAAGCTGAATTCAGATGAGGAGGATTCAGATCTTTTTCTAGAGGAAGTACTTGCCAAGAAGCAAGACAAAGCTGCTAAGAAGTCTGCTAATGAAGCCACCTCTTCCAACAGAGCTGTCAGCAAGGTTTGTGCTAGCTCTGAGGCTATGAGAGCACCTGAGAGTGCTAGGGCTACCATGACCATTGAGCCCCCAAGGAAGTCCATGCCTAAGAAGGCAGGAGAGAAGAAGGCTAGGAAAAGGATTGTCTATGTCACTGGCAGGCAAACATCTATGTTTGAGGACCCAGAGGAGACTGCAGGTGCTGCTGCTGAGGAGGAGGAGGAAGAGCATGTTGTCAAGGCACCTCCCAAGAAGAAGCAAAAGAAGCTTTTGGCAGATGCTATGCCAAAGCAAGGTCCCTCCAAGAGCACCAAGTCTGCCCCCAAGAAGGCTGCTACTAAAAAGTCCAAGAGGTCCTCCAGACAGATTCCAGCTTCTGAGAAGAACAAAGGAACTACCTCCAGAGATGAGGATGAGGATGCCATGTCTGCTTTGATGAAGCTTAGACCACACCTTCCTGAACACAATGCCAGCCATCCACTTGCTGAGGACATGAAGAAGAGGAAGGATTCTGGTTTGAGGGCATGGAGAGCTATTGATCCATATGCCCAGAGGAGAAAGACAGCTGTGGACTACAGATTCTACACCAAGGAGCAACATGATTTCTATGAGACTGTGCTGCTTGACAAGAGTCTAGCTGTGAGTGACATGAGATACGTTGACTGGAAGTACATCAAGGCTAATGAAGATTACTTTCCAAATGTCCAAGACAATTTTCATTGCATTGGCCTAGATGAATTTGTTGGCAAAGAGTTCACTGCATGGAACGATGAGATGATCATGCAATTCTACTCCACTGCTCACTTCTATGGAGATAGTAGAATTGTATGGATGACAGAAGGAGCAAGATACGAATCTACTGTTGATGAATGGGCTGCTATCTTAGAAGTCCCAGAGGTGTAGGATGGTGACTTGGATGTCTACTTTGAATCCAAGGAGAGCCATGATGCTATGAAGGACATGTACAATGCTATCCCTGCTGCTAACTTGAAATCTCACAAGTTAGGATCTATCTACTTCCTCCATGCTGGCCTCCGCACCATGAACACCATATTGAGGCATACTTTGATGCCCAAGTCAGGAGATGAGAAGATGATTCGAGGCCATTCAATCAACATACTGATCCATCTTGATAGACACACCAGGATACGTGTAATGGACTTGATAGTAGAGATAGTGAAGAGGGTTGCTGCTGATCAGAAGCGCTCATGCTGCTATGCACCCTACATTCAGATGCTCATCAACTCCAAGATGGAGAAGCACATCTTTGCTCTGGACAGACCCCATTTACCCCTACAGCCAGATTTAGAGGACAACATTGTGGTGATGGACCCAGAACATCCCACATCAGCTGCAGCTCAAGCACTGGCAGAGGCAGAGGCAGCTAGAGCCACTAGTGCTCAGGTCCCTAGATTCAGGAATGAGCAAATGGATCTCTTGATCTCATCCGTTCAAGGCATGCAGAAGGACATCAAGGACATACTGGACAATCAAAACTGTCTTGTCAGGATCTTTGAGAACAGGATCAAGACTCTTAATGACAAGGTAGATGGGCTGACCAAGACAGTCAATGAGCTCAAGAAGGAAGTTGACTCTGTGCCTCTTCCTCAATCTACTGATGATGATGATGAGGATGACTCTCCTCTCAGGCCAGGCACACACTTCACTACCCAGGCCAGATCAGCCACAGTGCCAGCTTCATCAGCACCTGCTACTGTCACCTCAGCTCCATCAGCTCCAGTGCCTCCAGTTCCTACACCAACTCTATCTATGACATCAGCCGATATCTTCGCCGACGCAGTTCTCTCGACTCCTTCATCAACAACCGGAGGAGATCAGCCCAAGAACGTTTAGCTATATCTCTTTGAACTTTTTGGTAACTTGTTGCCAAAGGGGGAGAAGTGTATATAGATCTTTACGCTTCGAGTGAGAGAGCGTTTGGTTTTTATCGCTTTTTCAAAAACAGTTGATTCTTTGACTTGTTTGTGTTGAACTATGTGGTGTTTGATCATACGCTTTATGTGTGTTGCTACTATTTCCTATCATTATGATGCTTATGAGATGATCATTCACCTTTGCTTGTTTGTGTTGTGCTATGTTGTTCATTCTTATTATTCTCGCACACCACCAAGTTGTATGTGACATGGAAGAAGTGCCCCATGTACCTAATCAATTGTGCATTTGCATTCAAACGCAAATCTAAAATAATGCACAAATTTAGGGGGAGCTCTTGCTTATCACATACTTCTCAAAGCGATGATTATATTCATTGATTATATCATATGTCAAAGCTTTGATCTATATGTTGTCATCAATTACCAAAAAGGGGGAGATTGAAAGCACATTTGCTCCCTTGGTGGTTTTGGTAATTAATAACAACATATATGTCATTGAACTAATGTTTCCACTAAGCATATTTCAGGAAAAGTTCAATGATAGGATTGGCAAAAGGATTGTGGAGATTGTGGAGATACCCCAAGATGCAAGGAAATGGATTGGCAAAGCTTCAAGCAAGAAGAATCTACATTTTACTTTGTGAGAAATCACTTTGAGTCCATAGGAAAGACAATACTATTAAAAGGGGGTAAGGTATTGTTGGTGAACAAAATGCTCATACGTGCACAAGTGATAGTCACCAAAAACACCCACAAGCTCTTCCACAAAAGTCTGTCAAAAGTCAAATATCCAAAATCGGTGCAACCAACACTTTCCACTCGGTGCCACTGATTCCCATACTCAGACAAACCTAAGCCAAACCCTAGCCTTTCGGTGGAACCGATTTTGCTTCGGTGCCACCGAGTTCAACTTACCAACTTTCTGTTACCCAATTTCACAAAATTGGTCCGACCGAGTTTGTTGAATCGGCGTCACCGAGTTTGGCAATCTGACCGTTGGTTACCTTATCGGTGCAACCGAGTTTTATATATCGGTCTCACCAAGATTCAAAAGTTGTCACTTTTTGGTCACTTCGGTACCACCGAGATTCACACATTGGTGTCACCGAGTTGGTCACTTTAGGTGTAACGGTTGGATTTTTGGAGATGCCTATATATACCCCTTCACCACCACCTACTCGAAAGAGAAGCACTCAGAACTATTCCATACTTGCCCCATCCAGTTTTCTGAGAGAGAGCAACCTACTCATGTGTTGAGATCATGCGATTCCATTCCAACCATATGAATCTTGATCTCTAGCCTCCCCAAGTTGCTTTCCACCAATCCCATGTCTTCCACCAAGCCAAATTTGTGAGATAGTGATTGTGTGTTGAGGAGTCTATCATCTTGAAGCACAAGAGCAAGGGGTTCATCAACATTGCCGAGCCTATTACCTTTTGGAGGGTGGTGCCTCCTAGATTGGTTAGGTGTCGCTTGGGAGCCTCGTACTTCGTGTTGTGGAGTTGAACCAAGAAGTTTGTAATGCAAGGAAATCGCCTACTTCGTGAAGATCTACCCATAGTGAGGCTAGTCCTTTGTGGACGGAAGCCATTATGGAATAGTCAAGGTTGCTACTTCGTGGACCCTTCATGGGTGGAGCCCTCCGTGGACTCTCGCGACCGTTACCCTCCGTGGGTTGAAGACTCCATAAACGTGGACGTACGATAGCACCACCTATCGGAACCACGGAAAAAATCATCGTGTCTACAAATTGCGTTTGATCCTCCTACCCTTCCTTTACTACTCATGCTTGTTGTTACTTTCCGCTGCTATGCTCTTAGACATGCATGTGTAGGGTCTACTTGACTTGCTATGAATGCTAAAATCTGCCAACACTAAAAATTGGGTAAAGGCTTGAATTTTATTCGGTCAAGTAGTCTAATCACCCCCCTTCTAGACATACTTTCGGTCCTACACCTGCCTCCTGAGGGCCGCGCCAGCGCACCCTTTGCCGCCCGTGGCCCGCGCTGCTCGTATCCTGCCGATCCCCCCAGGCGGCTACTCCTGTGGCCCGGAGGGCTCGGCTGCGTGTTGCTTGCTCGCGAGGGCGGCGGCTGTGCCACGCCCCCGCGCATCCCGGGACGCCCCTCCCTTGCACTGACCAGGCCTGGTACCTTCCTAGCGGAAGCCCCCAGGCCCGGCTAGGAGAGGACGCCCGAGATATCTCCCTACTCCGGGACGATGCTGGCACATGCGGGGGGTGCGTGATCCACCGCGCCATCCGCAGGTACAACATAGCTCAGAACATAGGCCTTTGTGTAAAGGCCTTGGCTTCCTCCTGAACCGTCTCTCTGCGCCCCATGGGCAGCCTCCCTGGGCGGCAAGGCGATGCCGCCCTGGGCGCGCGGCCCACAGACCCTCCTGCAGCGAGCCTCCGCCCGAAGTTGCTTACCTCTGCCGTTGCCATGGGGCTGGTCGCTTGTGTCTTGACGTGGGTTGCCTCCCTGGTTATCAGCTTGCCCAGAAGCCTGAGCCGCCTGGTCCCTACGCCAGCTGGCGCGTTCCCGCCGAGACGATCCAGGATGCTGATGATTCACCGGGGCACGGGTGCGCGCGTTAAGGCACGTGCGGAGCGCCCCGTCACCTCCTTTGAAGGCACTACTGGCCAGGCCGGACGGCGCCCCAAAGCCGGTTACCGGGATCCAGAGGAGAAGGAGCACGGCGTGCGGCGGGCCCTGCCCGGTCTCGCCTGGGCATGGGGCGGGCACGCCGTCTACAGATGAGGTGAGAGGCACGGCGAGCGAGCCCCCGGCGCCCAGCGTCGGTTGTCGAGAAGAAAGGTGCGGAACAAAGGCCCTCCTCGCGACAGTGACCAACTCGGCAATGTGGTCGGCCCAGGCGTCGAAGCCCCCGTGTATCAGGCGATGACGAAGCATCTCACTCGCCATCCACAGCGCGTCATGCGCGTTGAGGTCTCCCACGTGGGTACAGGGTGATGTTGGTCCCGTGGGCGCCGCTCGCCCACCGCGCACCTGGCCGGCACGGGCAGCAAGGGTGGCGGAGACGACGCTGGTGGCCTGGTAATGACCGCCCAGCACTGAGCTGCCGGGGAGTGCGTCTTGGGCGGCAACGGCGAGGTTGGTGAAGGTGGATCCGCCGGGGCCAAAGGAAGCTTGTCGGGCCTCGGCCATCGACACGACGGAGCAAAGAAGAAGCGAAGCTTGCTGAAGACTCCGACACGCCCCCTACCTGGTGCGCCAAATGTCGGATTTCGGGCTCCGCAAAACCCAAAGAGGTTCAAACTCAGGGGCGTGTGCGAAGATCTCCACCATCTTTGATCCCAAGCTCACAGCTCGATAGCCTAGCTTGACGAACTCGCTCGATGGCGAGGAAGAGGATAGCACACGAGGATTTACCCAGGTTCAGGCCGCTGTGAAGGGTAAAACCCTACTCCTGCTTTTGGTAGATTGCCTCACGAGGAGGTTTGTGGATGAACTAGTACAGTGGTGAGTTGCCTCGCGAGGGCGCTCGGGTAGTGTTCGCCCCTCCTCTACAGAGTGGGCTAGCCTCTATTTATAGTGGCCTGGGTCCTCTTACCTTATCGCAATGGCGGGAAGGGATCCCACAACGGCCAAATTCGAAGGGGGACAAGGAGTACACCCTTATCCTGACGAAAGGTGGTCTTCGCCTGCAAAGTAGCCGGTGGTGATGCAGAGGTGGGCTCGGCGATGACACCCGTCCTGTGGGGCTCGTTGTCTTGGTCTCATTGCACCGGAATGGAAACGTTTGGGGGCGCTTTGGGAACCCGCGCTCGCCCCTGCCTCCTTTGCACCAAAGAGGAAACTGTCTCCCCTAGCGCGCTGGTGCCCGCCTGGCCCGCCTTGCGCCATCCTTGACCTCCCAAGGACGAGCATTGCATAGAGATCTCCGCCGCTCAGGAGGGGGCTTGGGGAGGCCTCTTCCCTCCGAGGGCCTTAACGCCGTCTCCCTCGCGAGCTCGGGGCTCTCCCGAGGGCCTTGTCTTGAGTCGGGCCGCATAGGGCCGTACCTGATCTCCGTAGTGGGCACACCCTGGGCCACAGGCTGGCAGTTCTGGGTACCCCCGTTCCCAGGACGCTGACAGTAGCAACCTGAAGAAAGGAACCTATAAAGGAACTATTTTCTTTGGAAGATGCTTTTTACGTTAAGTAGTAATATAGCATAGATCTCCGCATACGTTTTGTCTGTTCACACCACATGGCCGGATTGCCTGGTTCTTTCCAGTGTTTCCCTAATACATCGGATCACACTCCCCGGCTACTGGCAGGGGAGGCGGAAGCCGATGGCCGGTTTAGACAACATTTACAACACGGATAGAGAATTTTGATGTACAACACATAGTTACATAGAATCAAAACAAAAGCTACTTGTCAAGATTATCTATTATGGTATCTTGATATGTCTCCATCGTATCTATAATTTTTGATTGTTTCATGCCATTATTATACAACTTTCACATATTTTTGGCAACATTTTATATGATTTATTGGACTAACCTATTGATCCAGTGCCCAGTGCCAGTTCCTATTTGTTGCATGTTTTTTGTTTCGCAGAATATCCTTATCAAATGAACTCCAAACGTGATAAAAATTTACGGAGATTTTTTTTGGAATATTCGTGAATTTTGAGAAGTGGAATCAACGCAAACGGAGGCCCACAGCCCCCACAAGACACCAGGGAGCGCCCCTAGGGCCCAGGCGCGCCCTGGTGGGTTGTGCCCATATCGTAACTTGGTTGGAGCTCTCCTTCGGGCACAAGGAAGCTAATTTTTCGATAAAAATCCCCTCAAAATTTCAGCCCGATCGGAGTTACGGATGTCCGGGAATATAAGAAACGGTTTTCGGCAAGAAAACATGAACGTGAAACAGAAGAGAACAAAGAGGGAGATCCAATCTAGGAGGGGCTCTTGCCCCTCCGCCGTCATGGAGGCCATGGACCATAGGGGGAACTCTCCTCCCATCTAGGGGGGAGGCCATGGAAGAATAAGAAGGAGGGGAGCTCTCTCTCCCTCTCTCCCGGTGGCGCCGGAACGCCACCGGGGCAAGCATCGTGATGGCGATCTACATCAACAATCTTGCCGCCGTCAACACCAACTCTCTCCCCCTCTATGCAGCGGTGTAACACCTCTATTCCCCGCTGTAATCTCTACCTAAACATGATGCTCAACTCCATATATTATTTCCCAATGATATTTGGATATCCTATGATGTTTGAGTAGATCTCTTTCGTCCTATGGGTTAATTGTGGTATGATGTTATGGATGTGAGCTGTATGTTGATATGGTGCGGTCCTTTGGTGCCCTCCGTGTCGCGCAAACATGTGGGATCCCCACTGTAGGGTGTTGCAATATGTTCATGATTTTCCTATGGTGGGTTGCTTGAGTGATAGAAACATAAACCCGAGTAGGTGGATTGTTTGCGTATGGGAGTAAAGGGGACTTGATACTTAATGCTATGGTTGGGTTTTACCTTAATGAACTTTGGTAGTTGCGGATGCTTGCTAGAGTTCCAATCATAAGTGCAAATGATTCAAGTACGGAAAGTGTGGTAGTGTATGCCTCTCCCTCATTGCATATGACAAGTATCTATCATATTATATTCAATTGCCTAGGGACAATCTTTCTCTTGCGTTACACAAAAAGATTTCTACTAAGTTATTTACTTTTATTGTTCTTTTATTAAAACAGCACCTAACTTTTATTTCCACGTTCTTTATTATCTTGCAAAGTACTTCTAGTTTTATTCCCGCAAAGTAGTTTCATACTTGTTCTAGGTAAAGCAAGCATTAGCGTGTGTAGAGTTGTATCGATGGTCGATAGAACTTGAGGGAATATTTGTTCTACCTTTAGCTCCTCGTTGGGTTCGACACTCTTACTTATCGAAAAAGGCTACAAATGATCCCCTACACTTGTGGGTTATCAAGACCTTTTTCTGGCGCCGTTGCCGGGGAGCAATAGCGTGGGGTGAATATTCTCGTGTGTGCTTGTTTGCTTTATCACTAAGTAATTTTTATTTTGTGTTTTTAGTTGTTTTATATCTTTAGTTATGGATATGGAACACGAAACACCAAAAAAATTAGTGGTACTTGCTACTCATGGAGATGGGGAACCTCCTAAAACCCTCGATGCTAGTTATGTGAAACACGTTAATTACTCCTTCGATAATCCCGAGAAATCCTCAGGGAACTTTATAATGGGATACACATTGGATCAATGTGAGTACTTTAGGGATTATCGTTTATCTCAAAAAGGGAAACACTTATGGGATCAAATTAGAATACAGGAATGGTTTGCTTGGGATGCATGCTCGAGATGTGACTTTACTTGTTGCTCTTATATAGAAGCTCGACACCTTCCCTTTCAATGCAAATTTAATGATAATGAAACCTTAGCTTCTTATGCTAAAGGTATTTATGATTACTATGATGTGGAACGAATAGAAGAATTTGTTGCTTTTAAAGGTGCATATGAAATTGCTTCTTTGCTTGAAAAGTATGATGATGATGTTCCTTATGAATCTGCAATTTTATCCATACTTAAATATTGCTATGAGAATTATGATTGCAATGCTGATATTATTGAATTTATTGAAAGGATGACCGCTGCCTTGGAAGATACTAATATTTTGCAGGAATCTATGGAAGAAGAAATTGCTAAAACTGTGAGCTCATTAGATGACAAAGATGAGGAGGAGAGCGAAGAACAAACGGAGGAAGAGCGGATTAGCTACCCGTGCCCACCTTCTAATGAGAATAACTCTTCAACTCATACATTGTTTAATTACCCTTCTCACATACCGAAGGATGAATGCTATGATAATTGCTGTGATCCCATAGATTCATTTGAAATATCCCTTTTTGATGAACTTGATGCTTGCTATGCTTGTGGCCATGATGCCAATATGAATTGTGCTTATGAAGATGAACTTGCTATAGTTCCTTATGTTAAGCATGAAATTGTTGCTATTGCACCCACACATGATAGTCCTATTATCCTTTTGAATTCTCCCAACAACACTATATTGGAGAAGTTTGCTCTTGTTAAGGATTATATTGATGGGTTGCGTTTTACCACTACACATGATGATTTTGATGAATAGAATATGCATGTGCTTGCTGCTCCTACTTGCAATTATTATGAGAGAGGAACCAAATCTTCACCTCTCTATATTTCCAATACTATGAAAATGCAAGAAACCGTTTATACTATGCATTGGCCTTTACTTAATGTGCATGAATTGTTCTTGTATGACATGCCGATGCATAGGATGAGAGTTAGACTTCGTTGTCACATGATATATATCACTTTCTGCTCACTACTAAATTACAAATCATTGTTAATTAAAATTGGCTTTGATATACCTTGGGATCCGGGTGGATCCATTACTTGAGCACTTTATGCCTAGCTTAATGGCTTTAAAGAAAGCGCTGCCAGGGAGACAACCCGAAAGTTTTAGAGAGTCATTTATTTCTGTTGTGTGCTTTTATAAAGTTTAAAAACAAAAAAAATATAGAGGGGAACCTAAAACTTCACAAAAGGAAAGGTGAAAGTGAGAAGAGATGATGAGCATCGTTGAAGTGGGGGCTAGCCTTGAACTTTTGTTCATGCCCATGTAAACTTTGTGAATCTTGAATAACGGAAACTTTTCCAACAAAAATAATTATCCCCTTGTACAAATCCATTGTATTATAAAAATAATGTGCCAAGATTTGCCTTTAGGATGTTTGAATTGCTTGTTTGATGTGTGCTGTGCAAAAACAAAAACTTTTGCCATAGTGTTTGAATTTTCATATTTTACTAGTGGGTGCAAAACTTCTGAAATTTTTACACAGTACTGTTATGCAAATAATTTCTCACGTCCTAACTTTTCAGAATTGTTTGAGCTACATAAGTATACGTGTCTACAAATCTTTACAGACTGTCCTGTTTTTCACAGATTGTTGTTATAGCTGCTTTGCGTGCTTATGTTTGAATTCTTGTTGAGCTCCATTGACTTGGGAGCCATAGAATTGTGATAGCATACAGTGGGTAATGTTAGATTATAATTATGCAATAATGTTATGGCAAGACATGATGGGATTTGGTATTATGTGTACTAACGGATCTCACGAATTTTCTATTAAGTTTTGTGTGATTGAAGTTTTCAAGTTTTGGGTGTTATCACGATGAGAAGGAATAAGGAGCAGCAAGAGCCTAAGCTTGGGGATGCCCAAGGCACCCCAAGGTAATATTCTAGGAATACTCAAGCGTCTAAGCTTGGGGATGCCCCGCGAAGGCATCCCCTCTTTTATTCCAAATCATCGGTATGTCACTTGGAGCTATATTTTTATTCATCACATGATATGCGTAAATATTGGAACGTCTTTTGTGTTTAGTTTTCACTTTTATTTTATGCACCATGCTGGTATGAGATTGTCCATGGTTGATTTATAGAATGCTCATTGCACTTCACTTATATCTTTTGAGTATGGCTTTATAGAATGCTTCATCTGCCTCACTTATATCATTTGAAGTTTGGATTGCCTGTTTCTGTTCACATAGAAAACCGTTATTTGTAGAATGCTCTTTTGCTTCACTTATATTTATTAGAGCATGGTATTTTGTAGAAAGAATTAAACTCTCTTGCTTCACTTATATCTATTTAGAGAGTCAACAGGAATTGGTCATTTGCATGGTCAGTCATAAAATCCTACATAAAACTTAGGGATCACTGAATATGATATGTTTGATTCCTTGCAATAGTTTTGCGATATAGAGATGATAATATGTGGGAGGTACTGGTGGATGACCGTGTTTAGTAAGATATTCGTGTTAAGGTTTGTGATTCCCGAAGCATGGACATATAGTCTCCCGTTATGCTAGGAAGTTGGAGCACAATTTATCCTTGATTGTCTATCTTTGTGTGAAGGTCGGGGGCGCGCGATGGTTAACTCCTACCAACCTCCCCCCTAGGAGCATGCGTAGTAATACTTTGCTTAGAGAGAGCTAATAATTTTTTTGCAATAAGTATGTGAGTTCTTTATGACTAATGTGAGTGCATGGATTATACGCACTCTTACCTTTCCGCAATTTGCTAGCCTCTACGGTACCGAGCATTGCCCTTTCTCACCTCGAGAGTCGGTGCAAACTTCGCCGGTGCATCCAAACCCCGTGATATGATACGCTCTATCACACATAAGCCTTATTATATCTTCCTCAAAATAGCCACCATACCTACCTATTATGGCATTTCCATAGTCATTCTGAGATATATTGCCATGCAATTTCCACCGCCTCCGTTTTGATGACTTGTGCATTCATTGTCATATTGCATTACATGATCGTAAGATAGATAGCATGATGTTTTCATGGCTTGTCTATTTTTTTGTTATCTTTGCTACGCTAGATCATTGCATTCATATAGAGTCATACTTTGTTCTACTATCGTTGTAATTGAGTTGTAAGTAAATAGAAGTGTGATGATCATCATTATTCATTATTAGAGCATGCCCCAGTGATGAAAGGATGATGGAAACTATGATTCCCCCACACGTCGGGATGAGGCTCCGGACAAAGAAAGAAAAGAAAAAAGAAAAGAAAAAAGAAAAAAAGAAAAGAAAGAAAAAAAAATGAAAGAAGAAGGAATAGGGCCATGCTAATTCCACACTTGTGCTTCAAAGTAGAACCATGTTTTTCATATAGAGAGTCTCCTGTGTTGTCACTTTCATATACTAGTGGGAATTTTTCATTATAGTTAGATGCATACCCACTTTGTTTTTATATTGAGCTTTCATACACTTATAGCTCTTAGTGCATCCGTTGCATGGCAATCCCTACTCCTCGGATTGATATCTATTGATGGGCATCTCCATAGCCGGTTGATACGCTGAGTTGATGCGAGACTTTCTTCTCCACTTTTACCCCTTTGAAACCTACCACCATATTCTATTCCACCCATAGTGCTATATCCATGGCTTGCGCTCATGTATTGCGTGAGAGTTGAAAATGCTGAAGCGTGTTAAAAAGTATGAACCAATTGATTGGCTGACACCGGGGTAGTACATGATTTATACTTTGTGTTAAGAAGACAAAGCATGACAAGGCTATATGATTTGTAGGGATAGCGTTCTTTAGCCTTGATATTTTGAAAGACATGATTGTTTGTTGAGATGCCTCAGTATTAATGTCTTTATGTCAAAACTAGACTATTGCTTTGAATCACTTGTGTCTTAATATTCATGCCATGATTAGATATATGATCAAGATTATGCTAGGTAGCATTCCACATCAAAAATTATTTTTTTATCATTTACCTACTCGAGGACGAGCAGGAATTAAGCTTGGGGATGCTGATACGTATCCGTCATATCTATCATTTTTGATTGTTTCATGCCATTATTATACAACTTTCACATATTTTTGGCAACATTTTATATGATTTATTGGACTAACCTATTGATCCAGTGCCCAGTGCCAGTTCCTGTTTGTTGCATGTTTTTTGTTTCGCAGAATATCCATATCAAACGAACTCCAAACACGATAAAAATTTACGAAGATTTCTTTTGGGATATTTGTGAATTTTGAGAAGTGGAATCAACGCAAACGGAGGCCCACAGCCCCCACAAGACACCAAGGCGCACCCCTAGGGCCCAGGCGCGTCCTGGTGGGTTGTGGCCAGCTCGTAAGTTGGTTGGAGCTCTCCTTCGGGCGCAAGGAAGCTAATTTTTGGATAAAAATCCCTCAGAATTTCAGCCTGATCGGAGTTACGGATCTCTGGGAATATAAGAAACGGTTTTCGGCCAGAAAACAGGAACGTGAAACAGAAGAGAACAGAGAGGGAGATCCAATCTAGGAGGGGCTCCTGCCCCTCCGCCGCCATGGAGGCCATGGACCAGAGGGGGAACTCTCCTCCCATCTAGGGAGGAGGCCAAGGAAGAAGAAGAAGGAGGGGGGCTCTCTCCCCCTCTCTCCCAGTGGTGCCGGAACGCCACCGGGGCAAGCATCATGATGGCGATCTAAATCAACAATCTTGAGGCCGTCAACACCAACTCTCTACCCCTCTATGCAGCGGTGTAACACCTCTCTTCCCTGTTGTAATCTCTACTTAAACATGGTGCTCAACTCCATATATTATTTCCAAATGATATTTGGCTATGCTATGATGTTTGAGTAGATCTCTTTTGTCCTATGGGTTAATTGTGGTATGATGTTATGGATGTGAGTTGTATGTTGATATGGTGCTATCCTATGGTGCCCTCCATGTCGCGCAAACGTGAGGGATCCCCGCTGTAGGGTGTTGCAATATGTTCATGATTTTCCTATGGTGGGTTGCTTGAGTGATAGAAACATAAACCCGAGTAGGTGGGTTGTTTGCATATGGGAGTAAAGGGGACTTGATACTTAATGCTATGGTTGGGTTTTACCTTAATGAACTTTGGTATTTGCGGATGCTTGCTAGAGTTCCAATCATAAGTGCATATGATCCAAGTACGGAAAGTGTGTTAGCGTATGCCTCTCCCTCATTGTATATGACAAGTATCTGCCATATTATATTCAATTGCCTAGGGAAAATCTTTTTCTTGCGTTACACAAAAAGCTTTCTACTAAGTTATTTACTTTTATTGTTCTTTTATTAAAAAAGCACCTATCTTTTATTTCCACGTTCTTTATTATCTTGCAAAGTACTTCTAGTTTTATTCCCGCAAAGTAGTTTCATACTTGTTCTAGGTAAAGCAAGCATTAGCGTGCGTAGAGTTGTATCGGGGGTCGATAGAACTTGAGGGAATATTTGTTCTACCTTTAGCTCCTCATTGGGTTCGACACTCTTACTTATCGAAAAAGGCTACAAACGATCCCCTACACTTGTGGGTTATCATATCTAAGGTGCAATCTTCCTGGGATAGGCGAGCGGCTGGCATTACTTGATCATATACCAAGTGCAGCGGCACCTCTTGACCATCTGGCCCTACCAGCCCAACCCGAGCTAAATGCTCTGGGTCAAGTTGGGTAAAGCGGGTCATCACCATCGCCCATGCCTCCCGCGCTCCTTCTTGACAAGCTGATGTCTTCCATAGCTCAAATTGGCGCCGAGCTCCCTTGAATCGATCTGCTAGCTTGGCCATCCCTTTCGAAGGTGTCTCGGTTGGCCATAACGCCTTGACCTTGTTCTTCAGGGCCCTCTTCGCCCGCTCGTGCAATGGGGAGTTCCTTAATCAGATTCCCTCCAAATGAGTGACCCTCTTCCTCGGGACGCTCGGTGAGGAGAACTAACAAAGATAAGTGGGATGTTTTTCATATTAGCACATTATGTGGACCACAAGGAATTTCAAACTGAAAGTTCACTCACTGAACATGCCACCTTTCAATCTTTGGTTTTCCTCTTGGGTTTGTGCCAGTTGACTTTTCAAGCCCTCGATCTCTTCGGCCTGTTGCTTGTTTGCCTCTTTGAGCTTGTTATTTTATTCATGACAAGGTCTCAGTACCCAGCACCCAGCCTCGTGCTGTGACTCGGCGTACCTTTGAGCATTTCTTGCCTCATCAAGGTCCCTCTATAGCTGACCTATAGATTCAGCTGCTATAAGGCACTTTTTCGTTAGAATGGGGGCCATGTACAGTTCTGCATGCTTATGAAAAAAAAACTTTCTTTCTACTCACCATGTGCCTCCCTGGTGAAGTTTTTGACACCTTCTAGCTCGGCCTTTACTGCTGCTAGTTTGGTTCAGTTCAACTCCAGGCCATCGGACAACTTTTGGTTTTGTTCTCGCGAAGCCTGCATTGTGATAGGGAAAAATTTCAGACCCTTAACTCGGCCGTCCCAACCAACTTAAGGGTCGGGGGCTAGGATTTATTTTCGGATATTAAAACCAATTACTCACCTGCAGGCTGGTCGCCGAAAGACTAGCAGCTCCCTCAAGACTAGTTTGGGCCACCCAAAGATACGCGTCCACCGAATTGAGAGTGTTAATCTCTTATTCGGAAAAAGCTGGGTGGCGTAGTGCTTTCTTCCACCGTCGGCGGCTCATTAAACATTCAAATTCGGAATTGGTACACGAGACCTCCTCGAGAGGCTGGTCTGCCGTCAGTACCTGCGCACCAATCCCAGCCTCTGATAAAGACCTCAGATCAGGGCACCCATCGGACACTCCTCGGATGACTTCAGAGGAAGACGGTTGTAGCCGACTCCTGCAGGGTTCGGCAACTATCGAAGATGCTCTATATGGGAATGACAAAAGCCGACCCGTGGATTTAAAATATTACCTCTTGGTCGGAGGAGCTGCTGCGGTGGTTTCCATGACCCCCCCCCCACCCCATGCTTGGACGCGACACCACCCTCAGCTTCGGGTATGGCGGGGACCGCCCTCGTTCGACGTGTGGTGCGACAGCCCTTGGGAGTAGAAGTCAACGTACTTGGAAGGGCGGAAGATGAACGATTCTTTCGCGAAGAGATCTTCTTTTTACTTACATTGGAGGAGGGAAGTGTCCCAAGGTGATCGGCCACAAGGGCCACCTTAGAGCGATCAAGGCTCTCCTAGTAGAAGACCCCGTCCTCAAAGCTAAGTGACATCTCCGGGTCATAATGAAACCCCGACTCGACGTCGCGGGAGTAATTCTCCGACTGGGGGGGGGAGGACAACTGACTACCTCGATCCAACACCTCCAGTCCTAATCGGAATATTAAGAAAATCGGTCAGCAAAAACAAGATAAGATATCCGGGCTATGGGAGAGTAGCCGAACTTACCCACTCAATGGGATTATAACTCGAATAACCATCCTTAATGACGAGGTGGGCAAACACTTCTTCCTCTCCTTTAAAGAGATCATCTAATACGGCCGCTAGAGCTCTGGAATTGGCAGGCCCTTGCCGCTTGTAACGGGTTGTGTCGTTTGTCCCGTTGTATTGCCATAGAGGATGTATCCTCTGCTGAAGGGGTTGGACGCACCGGGTAATGGCAGCGGCCATCACGTTAATGATGGATATCCCATTGTGATATAACACCCTCACCCAAGCAGCCAGGCACTTCACTTCTTCGCTTTCCTCATGGGAAGGACTCTTCGGTCCCCAATTGTACCTTTTCTTCAAAGGAGCTTCTGAATATTCAGGCAGACCCCTTCGAGCAGGATCGAATAAGGGAACGTCCTCAATATAAAACCATTCCGGACTCCAAAAATTGGGATCTATCGGGGATATAACTTCACCGTATAACCCGCCCTGCCAGGCCGGGTTAACACATTGACATCCTTATGATTAAGTTCAAGATGGGCCGAGTCATTATGACGAGGAAAGCAAGGCGATGGTTGACTAGAGGCGCTAGATGGCCCAGTGCTCGAAGATGGCGGCTCAAGGCCCACGAAGCTGAAGACACCGGCCGGGTTTTCCTTGAAGCACAAGACGAGTTAGAGACATTATAGGTTACGGGACATGGTACAACCCGGACTCTATTGTAAACCCTAGGGCTTGACCTGCATATAAAGGCAGGCCCCTAGGGCTGAAGGGAAAAAGTTACAAACCTCTCAATAGCTAGGTTAGCGATCCGCACCCTTGTAATCGAGATCTACTCATCGAATAAACACAAGCAGGACGTAGGCTATTACCTCCATTGGAGGGGCTGAACCTGGGTAAACCTGACTCTCTTTCTCTCTCTCGACTAACCAATTCGAGTCGCCACCTAGCGGCGATGGCCTCACACCTAAGTCCTGTCTCGAGGACATCTGCCGGGTTGACAATACCACGACAGTTAGCGCCCACCATGGGGCTCTCGCCCGGTGGAGTTTATTTTTCGAAGGGAGTCCAATCAGGGTTTGGGAAACTTGCGGTGAACCAGATGGTTAGGAACCACCAAAACAAGACCCACGAGCCGGTTTCGAGCGTCAAGGCTGACCTGATCAGACGTGGGCTTCGAGGCCCCGCGGGAGAGATTGGTTTAGAAACCTCTGAGTCAGACATATATATTGACATCGACGAGCCGGCTCGGAGCGCCCGATCCAATCAGCGACGGGACGGCTTTCATCATGTTTTTGTCGGCTTCACTCAGGGAGTTTCACTTACGGATGAGCCGGCAAGCAGCGACGGCGTTCTTGGCATTTCAGATGGCAACTCTTCATCTGGAGAGACCGAGTCGATCTTCCCTCTCTATGATGGCAGGCATGGAGGGCCTTTCCAGGTTGAAGACCCCGAGGAAGTCGATGGCTCAACTAGGCAAGTCGTCGTTTACATGGCGGGGGTCACGGCGGCTCAGAATCCATCTGCACCCGGAGCGGCTTCCGGATCAGGTGGGACGGGAAAGACGCCGGCTCAAGCCATGACCGACCTAATGGCAGAGATGGCAAAGCTCGTGGAGAGCCCCATCACGGCAAAGAACCAGGAAGGAAGTAACGCGGAATTAACCAAATTGAGGGACCAGATGACTGAGCGGCAAATGGAAATTGACGCTGAAAGTGCCAGGATGGCAGAACTACAAGCCCGCATACGCGATGGGATGGAACGCCCTAAGGCCGAGGCTTGGCAGCTAGAGCGTCAGAGAGAGGCATCTGAGGCGGTCTACTAGAGGAGACATCAAAGCCGCTGTGGGGACCCCGACTCATAAGTCGTGATCACCGAATCCACGTGTACAGTGATCCCAGAGATCAATGCTCACTGAACACACAGAAGCTGAATAACAAGAGTCTTACATCCACATTTAGCATCTTACACAAATAAGGACCATGAAGGTCAAGTCTTACATAGATAGGGCCACAAGGGCCAATCACTTAAACATAACAAGCAGCGGAAATCTTCATCGAAAGTGTGAACCCATGCCATATGCCTTAAACCTACAGGCATTCTGACTCGGAAGCGTCCTAGTTCGCATGTTCGTCACCAACGAACTCTTTGCCATATTCCTGCTCTTCCATGCCTGGCCAATTAAATAACCAGTGGCAAGCCAATGAGTACTTTGAATGTACTCGCAAGCAACCCAAGTTGTGGAACAAGGTATAACAATGCATGATATAGCACTAAGTGGGTAAGTTTTTGTAGAAAGCTGATTTTTCGTGCAATGATATGATCAAGTAACGTATGTAAGCATGCATCAACAATTGACAGGTATTCACATGAACAAGGCACAGTTGCCATCATAAGCAAGGGTTGAACATCTCATGTTCATCATCATGCCAAGTCGTCGGACTTAGCTCAAGTACCATCTTTGTGTCATCCACACACACACACACACCAAGTTTGTGAAAACATCTGACGTAGTTTAAGCAGGACCTCCAACTGTCCTTGACCGTGGACACGGCTGTTCGAATAGTTTTACATTCTGCAGAGGTTGCACACTTTACCCACAAGACTCGGGAAACTTCCGTGTCAAGCCACGACTCGCGGTATTGCCCATACCCGAGGTAAGTACCCGAACATTGCCTTTCCCCTGACGATACTAAACAAAGAGTCCACTCGATTGGTACACAGCCCTCATGATGTACATCATACGAGCCTCGCTCCAGATCGTACCATCCATGAAGGGACCAACGGTGTGCCCGGTGCCTGTGAAGACATCGCATGATCGTCCTTTCCTGCATGACCCCGTATCGAGAGTGACCACGTCAGTCCCACCACTAGTTATGTGGGCTCTATGCTAGTACCCATCAAAGTAATCAACAAAGCCCCGTCCCATAAGGGGTATCGTGGTTGTACATGTAAGGTTGGGGTGGTCAGCAAATCTTGAATCTCTCCGTTTTCGAAAACACACACACACAATCTGCTCCGGTACACCACTTCTTTCTCAACTGGTTACCTAGCACAACATCATCTCCCTTGGGCATTAGTGGCACCCGACGGGGTTTTCGAAAAGTCTTTGAAAACACTTTGTTTCCATCACCATGCATAATCCCATCCCACTTGCATAGCAACTAGTAGCAACCTAACTACTCCCACCCGCACAACCCTCATAAGGAGGTAGGGTCGTGCACGATGCAAGTATCAACAAGAAAGTATCGGAGGCATCCCACCGAAGGGGATACCACATCAACATGATCATCATCTAGAAATAATGTGCTATATGCCATGCGAAAAGAGGTTTCATAGTCATGGTCAAAGGGCTGCTTGCCTAGCTCAACAAAGTCTTCGGGGTCTTCAAAGTCTTCGTGTCCAATCCCTTTGTCAACAACGCAATCTATCGTCGCGGAATAAACGGGCAAAAATAAGCATCACACAAAAACAGAGCACAAAAGCCACTTTAAAAATGCTACCCTATTCTGATAAATACTACAAACTATTCTAAGAATATTTGTCTAGGGTTTTGTAGTTAAAAAGGTTTTTCAAACTATTTAAAATAGAGGCTAAAAATGCCCAAAAGAGGTTTTAAAATAATTCAGTAGATAAAAGGTTCTCAACAAATTATACAAATGGCACTATTAAATTCTACACAATATTTAAAGATTTGTGGTGGAAAAATTATCTGCATAGGAGTTTTATTTAACTCTGTGGAATTTTTGCAAAATCCCACAGAAAAGAAAAAGGAAAAAGGGGCACGGGACCCTGGGCCAGAGCCAGCCTGCAATTGGGCTGGCCCAGAGGCCAACCAGCCCAGGCAAACCGACGCGCGCGCGCGCCCGCGTTCAAACCTGACGGCTGGGTCCCGAAGGCCAGCGACAGAGAGAGGAGGGGAAGGGAGGTGAGGATGACAGGCGGGCCCTGCCTGTCATCTCCAACCTCGCGGCAGGGAGGCCGGCGAGCTTACCGGCGACGATGCAGGGCACGGCGAGGCGAGCTGGAGGTGGGAACGGACTCAGGGTCGATCCGCCGTTCCTCTGGAGGTGGAGGGAAGACCGGAGGTGCCCTGGCTCGCCGGCGACGAACACCCGCGGCGGAGGAGCGTCGGGAGGGGGTCGGAGTCGGCGATTCTTGCAGCAAAACGAGCGGATGAGAGGTGGGGAAGGGCCAGGAGCTAGCTACGGTTCCTATGGGGGAGAGAAGAGAGCCGGAGCGGGCCGGTGTCCCGAGATCGACGGAGCTCCGCCGCGGCGGCGCCTCGGTCGATCTCGAGCACTGGTGCTCGGGAAGCTCAAATGGGGTCCACGGGAGCTCGATTGGAGGGAGGATGAAGCGAGAGGAGGGCAGAGGCGAGGCCGGGGAGGCCTATTTATAGGCGGACGCGAGTCCATCGAACGGTGGTGCGCCAGCGAGGCCGCAACGCTTGCAGGAGGGTGCGGGGCAGAGAGAGAGAGAGAGTGCGTCTGGGGCGCTCGTGGACGCGGTCCACGTCCAGGGGAGGCAAGAGGAGGAGCGGGGCATGTGCGCATGTGAGGCAGCTCACTGGCCGAGCCTGGCGGCGCTCGGCACGCGCAGGAGGAGGGAGAAGGAGGAGGAGAGAGGAGGGGGCCGACAGGGAGGCGTGTCCCGGACGTCGAGGGAGCCAAGTGGCGAGAGGGGGAGGCCCGAGCCGGTCGGGGCCATGCAGTGGGCGGCGACTACAGTGCGGTCGGGCACTGTAGCGTGCTCCAGAGCACGCGTATGGCATGCCATGGCATGCCAACAGCGTCTTGGGCGCGGCCAACCATGTCCAGTGGGTCCAGGGGGAGTATACTAGGAGAAAAGGCATAGGATGCCCTGGGGAGTAGCTTAGAATAAGAGGGAAGGGGAGAGAGGAGCAAATTCTTGCTATCCAGAGAGGTAAATGTGGGTTTTACCCCACTTAACCATTGAGTTTTGGCCTGAGAAAGTTACTGGAGGTGCAATGCAATACTACAAGGTTGTGGTAAAAAATTTAAGTGATGGAGAATAGCAGAAGGGGGTCAAACAGGGTTTTTACCACCTGGACAAAAAGTGTTTGATGATGGTTTGGCTAAGCAAATGGAGTTTTCTTGCCATGAGTTTTAACAGGGTCAAATGGTGGTTGGAAATAGGGTTGACCACCAAGTTTGAGCTTGATTGAAGAAAGTTCACAATGTAACTTTGTGAAACCCTAGAAATTAACAGAATCAGATTTCTGTAGATCTAGGCATGCATTTCAGTTCCCACAAATCCACCACTTTGTGTGGCATCATTATTTGTGGTTTAGAACATGCCCACAAAGTTTGAGGTCAATAGGACAAACTTCACAATGTAAAGTTGTTCAAATTTGAATCTGGACAGAGAGGGTTTTGGAATATTTTGATGAAGCAATTCAATTGGGATTGAGATGAAACTTTGCAATATCATCACATTTGACATTTGTGACTTGCTGGAATTTTCTTGGAATTTATTGAGAATATTTCTTATAGAAATATTTCAAAAGCTTGATTTGGACAGAAAGGGTTTTGAGGGGTTTTGCCCATGTTTTTGAACATGACCATGTGTTGAAACTCATATATATGGAAAATATATGTCCACTGAGTTTCCCTAAATTTTCTCAAATATTTTTAAAGCATTTAATTAATTTTTCCCTATGAAAAACCATTTATGCCTTAAAAAAAGCCTTTAAATAAAATAGCAAAATAATCTTTAAAAGTAATATTTGGTGGTTTTGGGAAGTCTTATATATAGTAGGTTTCAAATAAAGCCTTTGGGGAAAAAAGATCCACCCAATTTGAGGACTTGAAGTGCAAACCTCAACTCAGGGGTTTTTGAAAACCTAATTTGATTAAATTCTTTTCGGTCAAAAATAAATTTTGATAAAAAAATAGTTTTGGGTACTATTCACATGGCATGATCATTGGGCAAGAAGTTTGTATCAAGGAAGATGAATAGGGAGAGGAGTAGAACCTAAGAGTGCCAAAGATAATCATCCAAGCAATCAAACAAGCATTAATTCAAACAAGCAGGCACTCAGAAAGTTTTTAATTGGTTCCAAATTTGTAAATCCAATCATAGCAAAGTGATACAAACACAGGGTGTGACAGCCGCGTGCCATCGAACCTCGAGCCGCAGCGACTCTTCAACACCCTTCAACAAACGCCGGTGGCTAGGTAGCCGCTTATGAACGAGCCACCCCTAGCACCAGTAGTTCCTTCGCCACCACAACATTTTCAGACACCACGGGGTCACTTTTCCAATCCTGTCGACAATATGTTGGCTGCAACCCGGCAGTTGGAAACTTTACCTATTGACGGAAACTCCCCTGTTGAGGTTGAAGCTAGAGACGCCATTGAGATGCTGAAGACTGCAGTGGTGCAACAAGCACAATATTCATACAGCCGGGATCAGATGCACTCCACCCCCAACGCAAGCAAGGGTCGTCATGTGGAGTCCCCGGATGTTTCTAGCAGTGGACAAAGGCAACAACCTCGGCTCTCTCCAACCCGGCCCGTTTCGTCAGATGCCTAGGCGGTTGTTGATGCAGCCCGGGACGCATGGCAGGCAGAGGCGGAGGCAGCATCACGGGCGATTCAACAGATTCACCCTCAACCGGTGAGTTTGGGAGTTGGGACTAACAGTAGGACAATCGGGATACCATGCTTATCGCCAGCTCTCCGCACGGAGCGTATGCCCAAAGACTTTAAGGGGCCTCGTAAGGTGCTGAATTACACGGCTGGCCTAGAGCCGGTGGCTTGGATCGAAAGCTACGAGTTGGCGATGGATATGCTCGATGTCAGTGATGCCGTGTGATACGTCTCCGTCGTAACTATAATTTTTTATTGTTTCATGTCATTATTATACAACTTTCATATATTTTTGGCAACATTTTATATGATTTATTGGACTAACCTATTGATCTAGTGCCCAGTGCCAGTTCCTGTTTGTTGCATGTTTTTTGTTTCGCAGAATATTCATATCAAACGAAGTCCAAACACGATAAAAATTGACGGAGCTTTTTTTTGGAATATTTGTGAATTTTGAGAAGTGGAATCAACACAAACGGAGGCCCACAGCCCCCACGAGACACCAGGGCGTGCCCCTAGGGCCCAGGCGCGCCTTGGTGTGTTGTGCCCAGCTCGTAAGTCGGTTGGAGATCTCCTTCGGCTGAAAGGAAGATAATTTTTGGATAAAAATCCCTTCAAAATTTCAGCCCGGTCGGAGTTACGGATCTCCGGGAATATAAGAAACTGTTTTCGGTCAAAAACAGTAACGCGAAACAGAAGAGAACATGGAGGGAGATCCAATCTCGGAGGGGCTCCCGCCCCTCCGCCGCCATGGAGGCCATGGACCAGAGGGGGAACTCTCCTCCCATCTAGGGGGGAGGCCAAGGAAGAATAAGAAGGAGGGGGCTCTCTCCCCCTTGAGGGAGTCCCGGACTAAGGGGTCCTCGGGCCGCCGGCTCATCTCTCAATAGGCCGGCTTGATGGGCCGTTCTCTGAAGAAGGGCCGGACATATCAAGACTCCACGTTCCAGAAGGGAGCCCCGAAGGCGCGTCGTGCACTCCAAGTCAAGATTAGAAAGTCGACATATCCATCCTCGGCAGGAGGCCCATCATGTGTAAACCCTAGGTACCCCCCGGTGTCTATATAAACCGGGAGGGTTTTAGAAGGAAAGACACAGAAACTCATCTAGGGTTTTAGCTAGTCTATCTCGAGGTAGATCAACTCTGTAACCTTCATACCATCAATATAATCAAGCAGGGCGTTGGGTTTTACCTCCATAGGAGGGCCCGAACCTGGGTAAACATAGTCTCCTTCGTCCCTTTGTTACCATCGATCCTAGTCTCACAGCTCGGGACCCCCTACCCGAGATCCGCTGGTTTTGACACCGACATTGGTGCTTTCATTGAGAGTTCCACTGTGATCGCCCAAGGAATCGATGGCTCGCGTGTTCATCAACGAAGAGGTCTGTAGCATGGACTCTTTTGTCCCTGGACAAATCTTCACTTTCGGCAACATCGTGCTGCACGCTGACCCGACCGGCCGCCTTGGCTGGGTCGGAAGTTTCGCCCCTGATGAAGAAGTAAGATTCGGGAACTTGAAGTTCTCCGTAGACCCTCGGGGGGACCTCTTGCTCACCGGGCTCGCAGTCTCATCCGACGCGCCCGAGGACTCCGAGGCCTTAACCTTGGATGTCGTTTTCAATCCCGCTTACGGGGCCAATCCCGATAATGATCTAGACTTCAATTCGGATCCGGCTATAGCGCTAGATGGCCGGGCATCAACCCCTGCCGAATACACTTCTCGTGCGGACGCGTCAGAGGTTAACTCCAGACGCGCCGCGCAGATTGACCCGATCGAGCTCTCGACATTCGGCGAAGCTCTAGATCGGATCTCCTTGATGAAAACTACTGATGACCCAATCCCGATCCACACTCAGATCGGTCTTGAGACGGGTCAAGAGGAATATTTCGTCCCACCCACCGCCCACTTAGTAGCCACTATCGAAGACTTAACCGATATGGTGGACTACTCCTCTGAGGAGGCAGAAGACATGGAGGAAGAGGATCACGCTCCCACCCCCGTTAACACCGGGCGATGGACCGCCACCTCCACCTACGACGTCTAAATGGTGGATACGCCAGCCGGTAATGGCGAGCGCACACCAGCTAACAATGGCGATGACTCAGGTGAGGCATCGGAAACCGTGTAAGCGGTCAAAGACAAAAAAGGGGAGGGAAGCTATTGTTGGCACCGGGGAAAACGATACCCCGGAAGACCTCGGCGATCCCGATATACCCGAGTATCCGTTAGAGGACCAGGAAACGCTGGAGGACCAGCGCGACCCCGAAGATCCGAACGACTCCGAGGATGACAACTACCTCCCCCCTGTAGAGGAGGAGGACAGCCCGGAAGACGAGGACCTCATCGTCCCCGAAACCATCGGGTATCAGGAACGGTTCAGGCAACAGCTTTTAGCCACTGCCCGGAGCCTAAAGGCAAAAGCGCGTCAGCTCAAGGCCGAACAAGACACCCTCAACGATAGATGGACAAGGGTTCTAGGAGCCGTGGAAGAACACGGTGCCGGTCTATGGGACCAACCCAAGAGTTACCCACGCTGGCGGTTGCTGCCACAATTCGACGACGAGCTCCCCAATACGCCGTCCCCCAAGCACACTCCATACGACCAGCCGTACCGCCCTCCCCGAGGACGAGATAGGATGGCTGGCGAGGCCGGTTATAGGCCGGCGATACCCCGCAGAAGGGGAAATGAGCTAATGGAGCCTGACGACAGGTATGACCTGCGACGCGACCTGGATGAGAGAACAGGCCGCACGAGATCCATCTACGGATCTAGAGGGTACTCCCCTGGTAGAAGGGACGAGTACTGGCCCTGGCTCGACCGAACCAACAGAGTTCGGGACCAAAACCGGGCCAGAACAGACGCCGATTACTGGCGCGATATAGCCCGGGTCAGAGGCGTTGCCCACCCATTATGCTTCACCGACGAGGTGATGCAGCATCAGTTCCCGGAGGGATTCAAACCCGTGAACATCGAGCAATACGACGGCACAATTGACCTAGCAGTGTGGATCGAGGATTTCCTCCTCCACATTCACATGGCACGAGGGGATGATCTCCATGCCATCAAGTACCTCCCCCTTAAGCTTAAGGGACCAGCTCGGCACTGGTTAAACAGTCTCCCCAAAAATTCTATCGGGAGCTGGGAGGATCTCGAGGATGCATTCCGATCTAACTTCCAGGGAACCTATGTGTGGCCCCCGGACTCCTCCGACCTGAGCAATGTTGTCCAAAAGGCAGGAGAGTCCGCTCGACAATTCTGGAACCGGTTCTTGACCAAGAAAAACCAGATCATCGACTGCCCGGATGCCGAGGCTATAGCCTCCTTCAGGCACAATATTCGGGACAAATGGCTAGCTCGCCAGCTCGGTTAGGATAAACCTAGGACCATGTCCGCCCTTACATCACTCATGACCCGCTTTTGCGCGGGCGAGGACAACTGGCTAGCGAGGCGAAGCCACAACCCCGAAGACCCCGGCACTTCCGAAGTCCGGGACGGAAACGGGAAACCATGAAGCAACAAAAACAAACGCCGGCACAGCACTAGCGACGCCGATGACACGGCTGTTAACACCGGTTTTCGCAACCCAAGATCCGGGCAGCGGAAGAAGCCTCCTAAAGGCAACCGCGACGGACCCACCCTGCTGGACAAGATCATGGAGAGGTCTTGCCAGATCCATGGCACTCCGGACAAACCCGCCAACCACACCAACCGTAACTGTTGGGTGTTCAAACAGGCCGGCAAACTCGCCGCCGAGGACCAGGGCAAAGGCCCACGCAGCGAGGATGACGAGGAGCCCCGCGGTCCGAGCAATGGAGGTCAGAAGCAATTCCCTCCAGAAGTAAAAACTGTGAACATGATATACGCCACTCATATACCAAAAAAGGAGCGGAAGCGCGCCCTTCGAGAGGTCTACGCCGTAGAGCCTGTAGCCCCGAAGTTTAACCCATGGTCGGCCTACCCGATCACCTTTGATCGACGGGATCACCCGACCAGTATCCGTCATGGGGGGTCGGCGGCCCTCATCCTAGCCCCATTATCGATGGGTATCACCTCACTAAAGTCCTAATGGACGGAGGAAGCAGCCTAAATCTGATTTACACAGATACGGTGCAAAAGATGGGAATAGATCCATCGAGGATCAAACCCAGCAACACTATCTTTAAAGGAGTGATCCCAGGTGTCGAGGCCCGCTGCACGGGGTCTGTGACCCTGGAAGTGGTGTTCGGCTCGCCCGATAACTTCCATAGCGAGGACTTGATTTTCGACATCGTACCTTTCCGTAGTGGCTATCAAGCCGTGCTCGGCCGTACAGCGTTCGCTTGCTTTAATGCCGTCCCACACTACGCATACCTCAAGCTCAAAATGCCTGGTCCCAAGGGGGTCATCACCGTCAACGGCAACATAGAGCGTTCCCTCCGAACTGAGGAGCATGCATTGGCCCTGGTGGCCGAATTCCATTATGAGGACGGTCGGCAAACACCCAAATCGGCCATAAAGGCCTGTAAGGTTGACAAACGAGTTCGGTTTCAATCTGAACTCCAAGACACTTCTGCTCCCCAGAAATAGGGATACGCCCCCCATTGCACAGCCCTAACGACCGCCAAACACGTGCCAAGAAAGCACAACTTCGCGCTCAAGATTCCATGGGCAGCAATGGGGAACAACCATCAAATGGTAAGTGTTCGGCTGGACCGACCAATACCAATACATGTCCTCGGACAAATCAGAGGTTCCATCAAGGACCTGCTAAAAGCGTAAAGCTCATCCAGACTTCGGCGACTTATCAAGACCTTCTTCCCAAGGTCCGCTCGGCGACAGCATCACTCTTAAAAGGATGCAACCCCCCAGAGGTGTATGAACGGACAGGCGACAAGGCACATCGAGGATGTCATGTAATCAATCGACGACTCCTGGTACAGCCTCCCCTCTGAAAATTTTATATTTCATTTACCCGTAAACAGTTGCTTCGGCAATCCAAGTTATAAGAATTATTGAGCAAGTACAAAACCATTATATATGGCCACTTCGTTGTCTTTTATACATCCTCTGTTCTTACCTTGGTAACGCTTCTTGTGAAAACTATTCGGTATATATTATGATGCAACCGGCTAATAGACCAGGGGCTCGAATTTAATATCGCCTTGAACATCACCCCAGTACAACTGGTTGTGTGTTCGGCGTCTTGGGTTTTGCTTTATATGCATCGGATCTGAACTATGTCTTGGGTCAATAGTTGGGTTGCCCGGCTCCTGTGCTTGCCCTCTTACGTTCCGCCCGTTCGGCTAAAAGGGCAATGGGAGAACCAATGCAATTGTGCTTCCAGCTCGTCTGGTCAAGCACCTCAGGGGAGAAAGCCGAAAACTGACCGTCATAGTAACGAGAACCGGTCTGCGAATCCGAGCATAAGTGTCATACTAAAAAACTGATAGCGGTTATTCTGTGTTATACGATGGGTTTCGTACTAGTACAAACCATGTGATGCTGGCTTCGGTCCCGATACATCGAAACATCACAAAACACTTGGGGCTTGTCATCGGCCCCCGCATTTTTTCTACACTCCCACGGCTAAGTGAAAGCGATAAAGCACCATAGCCCGATTGCCTTGTCCCGCTCGCACTACCGCCTTAGGGCGCCGATATCTCGGCTAAGGGTAAAAGTGCGGATACAGAGACACCCTGCGTAGTATCTACGTGGGGGCTGAAGCCGACGACTCGCTGCTTTCAGATGAACCAGCCACATAGGAGTCTAAATAAACATAAACTACTTATAAGACATGATAAACCATGCAACACTAATTATAAAGCGTTAAAGTCTTCAGACATATTACATCGCACTCATTCATACAAAACATCTTTGGAGCATTGGGCCTCTATTGCCCGGGCACCCTCCATTACATGGGGGAAGTACAGCTCGGGGCACCTATGACTCTTGTCAGGAGGCGGAGGTGCGGTAGCCATCTTGGTCGGCTGGAGCTTTGGCCAGTGCACCATGGTCCTTGCAAAACCCATCCGCGGGCCCTCGATGCATGTAGAGCGCTTCAGCACGTCAACCCGAGGTGCAGCTTCACATAGCTTCTGCACGAGGCCGAAATAGCTGCTCGACAACGGCTCATCGGGCCATAGACGGATGGAAAGGTCCTTCATGGCCGGCTCCACCATTCTGTGCATCTCCATCAGTTGATTCATGTGATCAATGAGGAGAGGAGAGCGCTCGGGGGACTCAAACTGCGCCCAGAATAGCCGGGCCTCATCATCCTCCGCCCGCGAAGCATAAAGCTTGTTCGCATCCGCTGCACTCTTCTAGAGATCCGCACAGACACCTAAGGAAACCACACCTGGGTGAGCAAAGAAAACTTGCTACCACCGAAGGTGCATTGCAGTGAATATGGCTTAGCATCGATGACAGCCTTGACTTGGCGAAGTTCCTCTTCAAAGGACCGCCTGTCCACCCGCTCCTTTTGGAGCTCGGATTTTAGCGCGGCCAACTCAGCGGCTTGCTCTTTGCCTTTCTGCTCAAGGGCCTTGCACTTCGCGCCGGCATCCTTGAGCTCTTGCTGCACCTCCTCCACCCGGGCCTCATGCTTGGTGCTTGCAGCCTCCAAAGTGGAAAGCGCAGTTGCCGCTTGTTCGCCGGCCGTCTTCTTCTCCTCGGCCTCTTGCTTCATTTTCTGGAGCTCGGCCCTGAGTCTTTCAACCTCCGCAACTGAAGCTGTCGAAGCAATAGCTAACCAATTACACTGGGTTACCAATGCGGATCATCTCCTATATATAACTCGGATATTAGAAATCGGCTTACCTTGTGCCTCGTCGAACTGCTTGTTCAGGCTATCAAGCTCCTCTTCGGAGATTTTGAGCTTCCGATTTAGCTTGGTTAGCTCAGCGGCATTACCGGCCGCTGCCGATGATGAGGCCTACAAAAAACATTGCATCCAGTTATGTGCGTTCCAACCTCCGAACCGTAAAGGATATGACTATCTGTTCGGTCCTCTTAAGAGCTTTTAGAACATTGTAGGATTAAATGGTGCCTTACGCATCATCGTTCACTCCTTGCTATTTGACCCCCGGATGCGTTTCTGCAAACCCATACGGGGCTTGGGGGCTACTACATATATAAAGATAGCACAAACTAAAAATTAAAAGTTGTTCAGGAAAAGGTATTACATGACTCACCTTGAAGCCCGTCAAGAGACCATTGAAGGCCTCATTCAGTCCGCTATCGACGGACTGAATTCCTTGTAAAACCGCACCCATAAGAGTGCGGTGATCCTCGGAGATGGGGCCGCTTCCTAGCGCCTCCTCCATAACCAGCCACCCAGCCGTTGGTGGCATCAGTGGTGATCACCGCACATCGTGCTCCGGAGACGTCTTCGGAGAGGACTAGTCATTTCTCTGCCCTTTCTCTGATCGGGGACTGAGCCGGTAACTCCAGGGGCACATCGTGCTCCGGAGACGTCCTCGGAGAGGACTAGTCATTTCTCTGCCCTTTCTCTTCGGCGACCAGATGAGTGTTCTCCCCCTGGTCCTCAGCAGCCTGGGGAGTTTCCTCCCCCTGTCCTTCGGTGGCCGTGGCGTCAGCCTCGGCCATGGCATGGTCACCCCCTCCGCCCGTGTTCGGCTCCAACGGAGCCTGGCTGGATGACACCTCTGCGGCATCCTTCGGGGCCCCTGGAGGTGTGGGGTGAGACGCAGTCCCACTTTCCGCTAGCTTGGCGGGTGGTGACTCCCCGTCCGATATTTGGACGGTGGGAAGAACGCGTGGTGGGCTGCGGATTAAAAGATGAACATGCATTTAAAACATCAAGAAAGACTTCGCACAAATAACTCGGGAGTCTTCGGATTCATACCTCTGAGCGGGGGGCTTGACCCTTAAGCTCCTTCGGGGAACCCTCTCAAAGTCCTCGGATCCCGCGTCAGAATCCAAGCTGTCATCGGGAAGGATCAACCTTGCCCGACGCGCCCTCTTCAGGGCAGGAGGAGCTGCATATTTCGCGGCGTCCGATAATGCCGCCCTCTTCCTTGCGAGGGGGGAAACACCCTCCCCCCCGTCTTCCTGCTCCTCCTCATGACTGGAGGAGGCGTGGGTTTCCTCGGACACGGCGTCCGGATGGTCCTTGATGCGGAGGCCCTCTCTGGCCCTCTACTTTTTCTCCTTCTTCTCGGGCGCCGAGTACGGCGCCACAACAAGCATCGCCGCCAACAGCTCTGACCTGGGGTCTTCAGGCTGTGGAGCTGGGCAGTTAACCTTCTCGGTTTTGCTCAGCCACTTCTGCGAAAGTAGGGGAGGAGGCGTTCAGACTTTTTGCCGAAGAAATTGAGTCAACAGATTAAAATTATGACATACCTTGGTGGGAGGGTTATCGGTGCTTAGACCCGAATCCTCTTCCGTGGCTGGCCAGCTTTTCTGAGGCTTGAATAGAGCCTTCCACAGCTTCTCAGGGGTGGTGCGGAAGAATTGGCGCACGGTAGGCTCGTCATCCGACTGATAAGCCCACATTGGGGAAGCCCGGCACTAGCAGGGAAGAATACGGCGGTGGAGCATAACCTGGACCACGTTGACAAGCTCCACCTTGGCCTCGGTCACTGAGGTAAAGCGCTTCTGCAGTAGCTTCACCTCGGCATCCGACCCCCAGTCAAGGCCCTTCCTGAGCCACGAGGTCAGTCTCGTTGGGGGTCCGGATCTGAATTCGGCAGGCGCCGCCCAGCTCTCATCCCTTGGCTCGGTGATGTAAAACCACTCCTTCTGCTAGGTCTTGATTGTGTTGATGAAGGTGCCGGTAGGCCACTCGACGCGAGGGAGCTTGCTGATTACAACCCCTCCACAATCTGCGTGCTCGCTGGCCACGGTCTTCGGCTTGACATTGAAGACCTTGAGCCACAAGCCGAAGTGCGGTTCGACCCGCAGAAAGGCTTCGCAGATGATGATGAATGCCGATATGTGCATAAAGGAGTTCGGCGGGAGGTCGCGGAAGTCTAGCCCATAGAAAAACATGAGACCCCTGACGAAGGGGTGGAGTGGAAAGCTCAGTCCCCGGATGAAGTGGGGGACGAACACCACCATCTCGCCTGCCTTGGGGGTGGGAATCACCTGGTTCTTCTCCAGGGGCGCGGTGGAAGACGTTGGCGGGGATGTAGCCAGCGAGCTTTAGCTCCCGGATATCCTGGTCGGTGACTGTGGAGGCCTCCCATTTGCCCATGGAGCCCGAACCCGCCATAGCTAAGCTCGGAAGAGAGGGCGAGGGGGAACTGGATCTAGGCTCTCGGAGCTTGGAGAGATTGAGGAGGCGAAGGATGCGAATGGGAAGCGTGAATAGGCCTTGGTGTTTTTCCCTTTTTATGGGACGTGTCACCGATTAGCCTCGCTTACCGCGCCGCAGATCCCTCCGCTTCCCAAGACATGCGTGCCGTTGTGCGCGTGTGGAGATTAATCATATCCCGTGTGAAACGGAGCACGATCTGCGCATTGATAAGTCGTGTCGCTGTAAAAACTGCCTCGAACCGTGAATCGAGTTTTCGTAACTAGTTCAGTGATCGTGGTAGGCCACAACCCTTCGTCAGAGGGGGGTGTCAGGGAACACTGTTTACACTTTGGCGATTGGCCTTCGGGGCTAAGCAATTCATGGTGTTCAGTCAATCATATGATCGGAAGAAATACGTGTCATCGGAAACCGAACTAGTCTCAGCCGATCATGGAAAGGGAAGAAGAACTCACCCCGCAAGCCGAAGACTCTGATCATATGAGGCAGCTGGAGCTGAGACCCTTGGCGTTGGGGGCTAGTTCGGGGGCTACTGAGGGAGTCCCGGACTAAGGGGTCCTCTGGCCGCCGGCTCATCTCTCAATAGGCCGGCTTGATGGGCCGTTCTCTGAAGAAGCGCCAGACACATCAAGACTCCACGTTCCAGAAGGGAGCCCCGAAGGCGCGTCATGCACTCCAAGTCAAGATGAGAAAGTCGACATCTCCATCCTCGGTAGGAGGCCCATCATGTGTAAACCCTAGGTACCCCCCGGTGTCTATATAAACCGGGAGGGTTTTAGAATGAAAGACACAGAAACTCATCTAGGGTTTTAGCTAGTCGATCTCGAGGTAGATCAACTCTGTAACCTTCATACCATCAATATAATCAAGCAGGACGTAGGGTTTTACCTCCATAGGAGGGCCCGAACCTGGGTAAACATCGTCTCCTTCGTCCCTTTGTTACCATCGATCCTAGTCTCACAGCTCTGGACCCCCTACCCGAGATCCGCCGGTTTTGACACCGACACCCCTCTCTCCCGGTGGCGCCGAAACGCCGCCGGGGCAAGCATTGTGACGGCGATCTACATCAACAATCTTGCCGCCGTCAACACCAACTCTCTCCCCCTCTATGCAGCAGTGTAACACCTCTCTTCCCCGTTTTAATCTCTACTTAAACATGGTGCTCATCTCCATATATTATTTCCCAATGATATTTGGCTATCCTATGATGTTTGAGTAGATCTCTTTTGTCCTATGGGTTAATTGTGGTATGATGTTATGGATGTGAGTTGTATGTTGATATGGTGCTGTCCTATGGTGCTCTCCGTGTCGCGCAAACGTGAGCGATCCCCACTGTAGGGTGTTGCAATATGTTCATAATTTGCTTATGGTGGGTGGCGTGAGTGACAGAAGCACAGACCCGAGTAGGTGCGTTATGGCGTATGGGAGTAAAGAGGACTTGATACTTAATGCTATGGTTGGGTTTTCACCTTAATGATCTTTAGTAGTGGCAGATGCCTGCTATAGTTCCAATCATAAGAGCATATGATCCAAGTAGAGAAAGTATGTTAGCTCATGCCTCTCCCTCATTGCATATAACAAGTATCTATCATATCATATTCAATTGCTTAGGGACAATCTTTCTCTTGCGTTACAGAAAAAGCTTGTTACAAAACTATTTACTTTTATTGTTCTTTTATTAAAACAGCACCTAACTTTTATTTCCACGTTCTTTATTATCTTGCAAAGTCCTTCTAGTTTTATTCCTGCAAAGTTGTTTCATACTTTTTCTAGGTAAAGCAAGCATTAGCGTGCATAGTGTTGTATTGGTGGTCGATAGAACTTGAGAGAATATTAATTCTACCTTTAGCTCCTCGTTGGGTTCGACACTCCTACTTATCGAAAAAGGCTACAAACGACCCCCTACACTTGTGGGTTATCACTGTGTGTGCCAAATACCTGAATATGATGCTGGAGGACCGGCTCGAACGTGGCTAGAAAACCTACCGCCCAACTCCATCAACACTTGGTCAGAGCTTAAAGAGCGCTTCATTAAAAATTTCCAGGGGACGTGCAAAAGGCCAATGACAATCGTGGACCTCCAACATTGTGTTTAGCGAGCCGATGAGTCGGCCCATCACTGGACTCACCGGGTTGCGGAGATTATACATTCATCGGACAGTATCACGGCGGCTCAAGCAGTCCTGATCCTGGAAAAGAACTGCCACTTCTAGCCGCTGGTCCTCAAGTTTGGACGAGTCAAGCGAAAAGTACAGGATATGGGCGTGTTAATGGATGTCCTCACCAGGTATGCTGAGTCAGACGACACAAAGGACCCTGGCTCAGATGAGGACCAGACCACCAAGGGCAAAAAAGCTGAAGGAGGTAAAGGCCAGCATAATCATGGCGGGAACCAGGGGACGCAGAATAATAAGCAGAAACAGCCTGATGGCGGGTCAGACTTTGTGGCCAATACCAACATAGGTTTCAAGAATCAGTGCCGCAACGGACGACCTGGAGCAGCTTATATTGGGAATAAACCTCGCAATTATGAGGAGGCGCTTAAAGCACCTTGTCCTAAGCACAGCACTCAAGATAAGCTGGCCAGCCACTCTTGCGAGGATTGTTATATCATGCAAGAGTTCCGTAGCTAGGCTTTCCAGAATAACCTAGGAGGTAGTGGTGGAAGACACCCGGATCAGCACGGACCTGGTGGGTCGCAAGGTGGCCCGGGGGCTGGTTTTCAACATAAGGGAAATCAAGGCAATGGGCAACATCCCGGCCAGAGCAATCAGCATAATAACCAAGGAGTATTTCAAAGTAATCACAAGCAGCTGAATAACGGTCGGTACCACTAGCACTTGAAACTCTGAATGAGATTCGTACTCTAGAGGGTGTTAAAGAAGAAATTTTGTGTTTCCAAGAGGGAAATAATCCGGCCCTGGAACACCAGTGGCCTTATCATACTTAGCTCTGCTGGCTCCTTTTTTGTAATTTCTTCCCCCCTGCAGATTCTGTATATACTTCTTTATGTTTCGAGTATAAATAAAGCCGGCTTATTTTTGTCGTTTCGACCTGTAAGTTGAGTTGGAGTCTTTATTTTTCGAAACAAGGGGTACCTGGGGGCTTCCAGCCCATTGGTCTCAGCTTTCTCACCCTTGTGACCCGGCATAATAATGCCACATTTTAAGGACATTTGGGGGCTTCCAGCCCACCGGGCTTAGCTTTCTCACCCTCTTGACCCGGCAAAAATAAACGACACATATGGTTAAACCTGCCTGTATGCTTGATGTGACTCCGATCAGATGACCTCGTGAACTCTTGACAAGTCAATCCTTTGGACCCTGAACTTGTTAAGGTTAAAACACCGGCTTGAGTCATGAGAGAGCCGGCATACAGAAAGCTAGGACAAACCATGGGTTATCATACCCTCTTCATCGAAGCAAGACCCGAGCCTCGAAAGCTGGTCTTCTCCTATCGAGCCTCAAAAGCCAGCAGGTTATCTTGGTATTATGATCAAAAGTTATTAGATCCTCCGTGTCATGGCTAAGGCCTTCAAAACTGCCTTCAAAGGATTCTACTTTGAAGCTTCGAGAAGTAATCCCTGGAGCAAGTACTATGTGTTGAAACTCATCACAATAATTGTTTCTGGGTATACCTTTCACCGGTTTAGGTAAATAATAGCCGGGTTATCAGCCGCATGACCAGCACAAAGTTATTTGTTGAAAAGGCTAAATTTTGAATACTAATGTTTCAGGCTTCATTGAAGCAGAGTTATTTTCAGCATTGCTGATAGATTAAATAGATTGATAAAATCCAGATTAAGATTTTCTGCCGGCTCACCTTTCCCAACCACATCTTATCAAAGGTACTCATTGGTGAAAGATTTATATAAATAACAGGGTAACGGAACGGCAGAAAAGGGGTCAAGCTCGGAAAAATAAGTACTTTGCACCAACGAGGGTGCAAACAGGCATGGTGGCGCAATAAAGTTTTCGGCTATACCTATTATAGAGCCCAAGGGAGACACACATTGTTCTTTCCACCCATACTTGGAGGCTTAAGTGATTGCAAAATACAAATCGCCCGCTATGTTATCCGAATCGACGGCGGCTAATCCTGCGCGTGGGATGCCTCTGGGTTGTCCACCGTTTGGTCTTCAGGCTCTTTTATCTGAAGGTTATCCACATCCCAGTTACAGTCGGATAAGGCTTGGAACACAGACTCGTCGTCAAAGATAGGCGACAGGTCAACTTCAGAAGCAAAGATATGCTCACGCCTTTGAGGTGCCAGATTCTTCCATATTAAAACAGGTGGAGGAATCCGGGTGTGATCGGCATCGTAAGCCGCTTGATAGCTCCTCAGTTTCATCCCAGACACCAGCTGGGTTGACAGTATCCGGGCATTCTTGAGGAAAATGTCATAATCCTCCTGGGAAAATTCTGACCCGTCATTTTGAAATTCAGGAAAGCCTTTGGGAAGCTCAGTTTGGTGGAATTCCTCTCCATAAGCAAAAGCCCGGCTCAAGGCATATATCGCGTCAGACCGGGCGGCTGATCTTTTTAGCTCTGGGATATGTTGTGGAAGGGTGGAAAGACCATCCAACACGTTCTTGATAAATTTTAAGGGTTGCTTGTCCCCCATCATGGCTTTGAGTGTGAAATAGCTCCCAGGATAGAGTTGCTCTGTCAGGGAGTAAACGGCCTTCAGCATCGACAAGCTATTGTCGTAAAGATTGCTTGTCCGAGGGCCTACAAGATAAAGCCAGTGTGTAAGTCACCGGGACCCATATATTTCATATTTCAAAGAGACAAGAGTTCATATACACTTACCAAAAATAGCTTGGGTCATCTGGGAAATATGCCGTTTTAACCCAGATAGTTCTTCAGAGATGGGTTTGAGCCGGTCTTCCGCATCTTCGGCGCACTTCAGAAGAGTTGTTTTTTCATCCTCAAAGGATTTCCTCTCCTTCAAGAAGCCAGCCTTGGCGTTTTCCAGCTCGATCAATGAGAGGCGGAGTTTTTCTTCAACTTTAACTTGGGAAGTGTGTTTTTTCTCCAGGTTTTCTTTTAAGCCGGCCACACTGGATTCGGCTGTCTTTAAAGCTTCCTGCATCATAAATAAACTCCATGACAAGTCCCATGAAAATTGCAAGCAATATATTTGGCATTTGGGGGCTAATGTATCTCAGTTTTTTTTGAAGATGTGACAAAGACCCGACTTATCTCAAGGAGATGAGCCGGCCCTTGGGGGCTATAGGTCGAACTTCAAGATTATTACAAAAGACCCGACTCATCTCAAGGAGATGAGCAGGCCCTTCGGGGCTACATGTCGAACTTCAAGATTATTACAAAAGACCCGATTCATGTCAAGGAGATGAGCTGGCCCTTGGGGGCTACAGGATGAGTCATCCTCGGCAATCACAAGACCCGACTTATCTTAGAAAGACAAAGCTGGGCCTTGGGGGCTACAAAGGATATATAATGTGAGTGTATAAAGGAGAACATACCTCGTATTTACTCCTCATCATACTGATGAGGCCGATTTCCATTTCACGGCTCGTTGCTAGGCGGTCCAAACAGGCAGCATGAAGATCCTCAACACTAAAGTTCTCGTAATTTGGAAGATCCAACTTGGTCTTCCCTTTTTCTTGCATTACTGCTTCATCCTTGGTAACAACCTTTGTTAGCACCCTGGAAGTTTCAGGAGCTGTATAACCCGTCCTAGTAATAATAACTTCAGGGGCATTTTTTACTGAAGGATTGGGCGGGTCAAGGTCAACTGCTGATGTAGCCTCAACAGTTACGGCATCAGTATTGGTTGGTTCAGATGAAGGAGGTAAATCGGTTTGAATATCCTAAGGGTCTTTAGGATGATCAACATGGACTTCATGATCCGTCGGGTCAGGAAGCTCCGGTTCAGGGGCCTCAGGGTTAACAGAAGACCCGTCAGTTTTCCTCTTCTTGGCCTTGGCCCTATCAAAGTTAAAAAGTATAATAAGAAGGATGGGAGAAGACATTAGTTTGCTCAAACAAGTAAATTGATGAGGGGTTTACCCATGATTGATAATAAAGGGCGCCAGCTTGGATACGGTAGAGTCGTCCGATGAAGGTGGCAACTCCTGATGAACGAAGGCATAAAAATCAAAAGGTTGAACATGTCAAGACAGAATTTCCTTGGGAGTTTGAATATTGGATACCTTGGATGATCGTTTCCTGGCAACTGATTTATCAGGTAAGCCCTCAACAATATCTCCACTCCCACTTCGAGTCTGACGCCTAGACTGGTTCTGAGTTTTCTTCAAAATAAAGTGAGAGTCTAGATGAGCGTCCGGGTAAGAAAAGCCTACTTTCCGAACAACCTGCCTTATTTTCAGCGGGGGCAAAGTTTCTGAGCCGGAAGAGATGGAAATTACCTCAACATCGCCTGCACGACTTGTTTCAACACCACCCTAAGAGAAAGAGGCGTCAGATAGATTCAATGAAATACAAACAAAAGAGTAAATTTACCTCTGATCGGATATCGGCTGCAGCTGCTTTGTCCATACGAGACGGCTTTTCTACCGTCGCCTTATTCATCTTCTTGCTTGGGGCGGTTTTGGGCTTGTTGGCCAAGGTCTTGCTGCGTTTCCTGCCCCAGAAAGAGGATGAAGCCTACAAATTTAAAGAAGTCAGAGCAAGCAAGCAAAATGTTTAAGGTCTTTTCGAAAGACCGGGTTAGGATGTTAAAAGTTCTATACCGGGGGAGCTGGGTTATCAGCGTAGAAAGGTTTCAAGCCGTCTTTGCTACGAGTCTCCAGGTTTTCACCTAGAAGTTTCTTCACCATTCAGTTTATTTTGTCAGTCTCCAAGGAAAAGTCGCTATACCATTGGGCGTCATTCAAGTGGCCAGAGTAAGCACACAATAAATTACTACGCAGACTTAATGGCAGAATCCTCCAAGATACCCAGCACCGGGTTAAGTCGACCCCAGTCAGCCCGTTGGCCAGCAGAGCCCTCAACTTCGGATAAATATGGGAGTGTTGGGCACGCTCCTCTTGTGGAGCCCAACCAGGAAGCTCGAAATCCATGGGGAGGCGATTGGGTCTATAACCCGGCAAGGGATTTTCATCAGCATGAGCGGTATTTTGACAATAAAACCAGGTCTTGTTCCACCCCTTAGGATGGCTTGGAAGGGTGGCGACAGGAAAAAGGACATCCTTCCGCCTCTGAATCGAAACCCCGCCAAGTTCTAAGCCGGGGCCATCTGCGCGCTCTGTTTGCCGGTTCAAATAAAAGAATTCTCTGAAGATGGAGACCGTGGGCTCCATTTGAAGATACACCTCGCAAAATACTTAGAATTGACATAGGTTTGTTATAGAGTTTGGGGCTAGATCTTGAGGCTGAAGGCCGAAAAAGTTTAAGACGTCCCAGAAGAATTTTGACCCGGGAGGTGAAAAACCCCTTTGAAGATGGTCCAAGAATATCATTCCTTCTCCTTCCTTCGGGTTTGGGATTTCTTCTCCAAGGATGACCCGCCATCTAATCACACTTTGAGGTGGCAGAAACCCATGTTCCTCGTAATCTTTCAAATGAACATCAGAAACTTGAGTGGGCACCCAATTGCAGGCTTTTGACTCCGACATAATGAGTCGCCCGAATAAAAGTAAAAGAGGGCGGCTTAAGTAAATGGTTTAGGTAAAATGCTCTAAATACCTATGACGGAAAGGCTATTTGTAAAGAGCTGGAGCCTTAATGCAGTAACTTAATGAAAGGCGGGTTGCAATTTTTGAGCCGGCAGGAGTAAAGGCGACTCATGCTAAATATTGAAGGTTTTCTAAATTTTTGCTAAGTGTTAGGCAAACAAGTTTCCCCCGGAATCATGGCGATTGTGGATCTAAAAATAGTTCCAAAAAGAGAAATATTTGCTAGCCCTAATGGAGAAGCAGAGAAGCAATGGCAGTACAGTTCATCTAATGCTGAGGAGGATTAAAGTATATTGTACACGAAACAGAACCAGTGTTTCCGCCACTTTATTTTTGCGATTAAACTTGCGGGATCTAGTCATGAAACCGACGATGGTGATGAACCAAAGAGAAGCTACCGAAGAACTCAGGAACTTCGATGAACTACAATGGATCTAGGTCAGAGGAAATAACTTACTTGAGTGGTCACCGGCGGCGGCGAGAACTTGCGGATGTTTGCCCGGTGAGGAAGAAATGCCACGACGGCCTCGGGAGTGATCACTGTAGATGAGGAAGCAGCAGTGGTGGTGCGAGGAAACCTTGGGCTCAAGGAGGAATAAGGAACGAGGAGGCTAAGTAAAAAGTGAAAAAGGGACCACCTGGTAAATATTTAAAGAGAGGAAGCCCGAAGAGGCAACTGACGGGCGCGACAATCGAGGAAATGCAGTAATTTTTGGGAAATGAAGACGCCTCGATTTTCGGGATAAGCGGATTCTCCATGATGTCACAATTGGTTTCCCAAATTAATGGCGGATGACGTCACAACGGACGAGCACTGAAGAAATGACAAGTATGGAAGCGTTATAAGCCGGCGTTGTGAGGTTTATGGGAGACATGAATCCGATAAAGAGCCGCCAAAGGAGGGGAAGAAAAATTGACATGAATGAATTCAAATCAATCTGGGGCCTAATGTCGGGGATATAACTTAACGGTATAACCCACCCTGCCAGGCCGGGTTAACACATTGACATCCTTATGATTAAGTTCAAGATGGGCCGAGTCATTATGACGAGGAAAGCAAGGCGGTGGTTGACTAGAGTCGCTAGACGACCCAGTGCTCGAAGATGGCGGCTCAAGGCCCACGAAGCTGAATACATCGTCCGGGTTTTCCTTGAAGCACAAGACGAGTTAGAGACATTATAGGTTACGGGACATGGTACGACCCAGACTCTATTGTAAACCCTAGGGCTTGACCTGCATATAAAGGCAGGCCCCTAGGGCTGAAGGGAAAAAGTTACAAACCTCTCGATAGCTAGGTTAGCGATCCACACCCTTGTAATCGAGATCTACTCATCGAATAAACACAAGCAGGACATAGGCTATTACCTCCATTGGAGGAGCTGAACCTGGGTAAACCCGACTCTCTTTCTCTCTCTCGACTAACCCCTTCGAGTCGCCATCTAGCGGTGATGGGCTCACACCTAAGTCCTGTCTCGAGGACATCTGCCGGGTTGACAAAACCACAACAGGATCCTTCCTCGAAGTTCCAATAGGGTACCCCGTTTCGGCTATACGCCACACTTTGGCTCCACCTACTTCAAACATGGTCTCTCCTCGGGTGTGGGGGACGAGGCAGAAATATTTCCTCAATAATTCAAAGTGGGCCTCGCAGCCCAGGAACATCTCGCAAAGGGAAATAAAGCCCTAAATGTGTAGAACGGATCCAGTTGTGAGATGATGAAGTTCAATCCCGTAAAATTCCAATAGGCCCCTCAGGAAGGGGTGAATGGGGAAGCCCAACCCTCATAAGAGGAAGGGCACGAAGCATACCCTTTCTTCCTGGCGTGGAGAGGGGAAGTTTTTGGATGTGAGGAAAGCCTCGCCGTTCGCGGAAGTCAATCCGGAACGAGTGGGCGCCAGATCTAAGGCTGGGAGATATCCTTTCGTCTCAAGCTCGCGCAATTGGAGACGAGAAACTGTGCAACTTGCCCAGTCACCTGGGAGGTGGCCGTGAGGGCGTGAGTAGGAACCTGGAGCGCTCGCCATGTCTTGGGGCTCGTGGATTTTTTTTGGTCTCTTAGGCGGTTGCGAAATGAGATGTGTTGTTCATGGCGTGTCCAGCCCGTTTAAGTAGATGGTTCTTCCCAACCCGTTAAAAGTATTTTTGTAAAAGAGTACTGGGTCATTAGCCTCCCGATGACGCTCGAAAGCCGAGGCACGTCGTTATCACTACACAGGGAAATCAATGTTGTGGGCGCGGCGACGTTTCAAAGTTCGAGAAAACCATTGGCAGACCGACCTAAGAGCGTCCGAATACAGGAGGAGAGAAGAACTCGCCGCGCAAGCCGGACTGCTGAATTATGGACCCTGGCGTTGGAGGCTAGATCGGCGGCTACTGAGGGAGTCCGGGACTATGGGGTCCTCGGGCCGCCGGCCTATCTCCTATACACCGAACAGGTGGGCCGGACTATGGTCATCATATGAAGCCGAACTACAAGCCAGCCTCGTGGTTATGGAGGCAACCTCCGGTGCCTTGGTGTGTCCTCCAAGTAAAGGAGGCAGGGTCGACGCGTCTATCTTCGATGTAACCGACTATGTGTAACCCTAGGTACCCCGGTGTCTATATAAACCAGAGGGTTTTAGTTCATGAGGGACAAGAACCACCATCTAGGGTTTAGTTCATCTGATCTCGTGGTAGATCGACTCTGTAATCGACATATACACAATCAATACAAACAAAGCAGGACGTAGGGTTTTACCTCTTTGAGAGGGCCCGAACCTGGGAAAACATCGTCTCCCTGTTTCTTGTTCCCTAACGATCCAAGATCCACAACTCGGGACCCCCTACCCGAGATCCACAAGTTTTGACACCGACAATTATATTCTCCACTTTTTACCCCTTTTGATATCTACCGACATATTCTATTCCACCCGTATGCTATATCCATGGTTCACGCTCATGTATTGCATGAAGAATAAAAAGTTGATGCATATTGAAAAAGTCCGATCCAATTGCCTGACTTGGACACCATGGTGCTTGACATTTATATTAATGTGGTGAAGATGGAGCCAGGCCTTGCTAACATAATAAGACGAACGGGGGTAAACATTCTTTCAGGATCGTATACTTTGAAAGATTGATGATTTTGTCGCTTGTGCTTATAAGTATTACCATGTTAATGTTTGCTAATTCATCGTTTCTCAATGATCATCATGCAAAAGATTACATATTGGGTAGCATGTCACATCAAAAAATCTTTTTTTATCATTTACCTACTCGAGGACGAGCAGGAATTAAGCTTGGGGATGCTTGATACGTCTCCAACGTATCTATAATATTTTATTGTACCATGCTATTATATTATCATTCTAGGATACTTTTTGAGTAATTGTTTACCAATTTATATTATTTTTTAGCACTAACCTATTGAACCAGTGCCCAGTGCCAGTTACTGTTTTCTTTGTGTTTTTTACTTTTCAGGTTTACCATACCAAACGAAGTCCAATTGCCCCGAATTTTTTTTATGATTTTTTCTAGACCAAAAGAAGACACGTAAGCTTCGGGAGAAGAGCGGAGGCCGCACGAGGGGTCCACAAGCCAACAGGGTGCACCCAGGAGGGTGGTCGCGCCCTGATGGCTTGTGCCTCCCCGGCGCACCTCCTGACCCCGTTCTCTGACCTATAAATTCACATATATTCCAAAACCCTAGTGGGTATCCCGAAACACTTTTTCTGCCGCTTCAAGTCTTTGTTCCACCGCGATCCCATCTGGAGCTCCGTTCCGGCACCATACCGGAGGGGGAATCGATCACGGAGGTCCTCTTCATCAACCTTGCTACACTCATGATGATGAGCGACTAGTTCACCACAAACCTACGGGTCTGTAGTTAGTACCTAGATGGCTCTCTCTCTCTCTTTGATTTTCAATACAATCATAATCGCATCTTCGCTTTGATCCATCTGATGTAATTCTTTTGTATCGTGAGTTTGTTGGGATCCGATGAATTGTGGGTTTATGTTTCAGATTATTCATGAAAAGTATTTGAGTCAAAACTCAATATTAAGATTCTTATTTGCATGATTATTATAGCTTCGTAATTCTCTCTGATCTATTGATTTACTTTGGCCAAGTAGATTGATCTTTCTTCAGTGAGAGAGGTGCGTTGTAGTGGGTTCAACATGACGAGTTTCTATATCCCAGTGATAGAAGGGGACCAGTTGCGTCTTTGTGTTGTTGCCACTAACGATAAAACGATGGGGTTTATTCATATTGCTTGAGTTTACTTTTTCTACATCATGTCATCGTTCTCCATGCATTACTTTGTTTGTCATGAACTTAATACGTAGAGAGGCAAGCATAGAAGCGCTCTTGAAGTGGAGTAATAGTAATAGGTGCTGGCAGGAGTTGGCCTATTTGTCTTGGACGTGACGCCTATATACACATGATCATTGCCGTGAATATCGCATAACTATTCGCTTTTCTATCAATTTCCCAACAGTAATTTGTTTACCCATCATATGCCTACTTTCATGAGAGATGCCGCTAGGGAAAACTATGCCCCCCGGGTCTATTCACTTATATCTTTACAAACGCTACAATTACCTTGCTGCAATTATTTACCTTGTATTTTATTTTCCAATTTACAATTATCAACTATTATCTACACACTTCACTTGCTTGCAAATAACAATATCAAGGGGATTGACAACCCTCTTTCCCGCATTGGGTGCAAGTTGTCTGCTCTTTTGTGTGCAGCCACTGAAGACGGTTGTGGATTGATATTCCTATTGGTTCGATAAACCTTGGTTTTATAACTGAGGTAAATACTTAACCATATTGTGCTGCAATTACCCGTTCCTCTTCATGGAAAACCCAACGCAGATCACTGGTGTCTACTACACAACCTTCTTCTTGTAGACTCGTGTTGGGCCTCCAAGCGCAGAGTTTTGTAGGACAGTAGCAAATTTCCCTCAAGTGGATGACCTAGGTTTATCAATCCGTGGGAGGCGTAGGATGAAGATGGTCTCTCTCAAACAACCCTGCAACCAACTAACAAAGAGTCTCTTGTGTCCCCAACACACCCAATACAATGGTAAATTGTATAGGTGCACTAGTTCAGCGAAGAGATGGTGATACAAGTGTAATATGGATGGTAGATATAGGTTTTTGTAATATGAAAATATAAAAACAGCAAGGTAACTAATGATAAAAGTGAGCACAAACGGTATTGCAATGCTTAGAAACAAGGCCTAGGGTTCATACTTTCACTAGTGCAAGTTCTCTCAACAATACTGACATAGTTGAATCATATGTAAATCCCTCACGTGCGACAAAGAGTTCACTCCAAAGTCACAAATAGCGGAGAACAAACGAAGAAATTATTGTAGGGTACGAAACCACCTCAAAGTTATCTTTTCCGATCAATCTTATGAGCTATCCCTATAAGTGTCACGAACAGCCCTAGAGTTTGTACTAAAATAACACCTTAAGATACACATCAACCAAAACCCTAATGTCACCTAGATACTCCAATGTCACCACGAGTACCCACGGGCTTGATTATACAATATGCATCACACAATTTCATATTCATCATGTTCAATCAAACACAAAGAACTTCAAAGAGTGCCCCAAAGTTTCTACAGGAGAGTCAAGACAAAAACGTGTGCCAACCCCTATGCATAGATTCCCAAGGTCACGGAACCCGCAAGTTGATCACCAAAACATACATCAAGTGGATCAATAGAACATCCCATTGTCACCACAGATATCCCATCGCAAGACATACATCAAGTGTTCTCAAATCCTTTAAAGACTCAATCCGATAAGAAAACTTCAAAGGGAAAACTCAATTCATCACAAGAAGATAGAGAGGGGAAAACTCCATATGATTCATCTATATTAATAAAGCTCGCGGTACATCAAGATCGTGCCATCATAAGAACACGAGAGAGAGAGATCAAACACATAGCTACTGGTACATACCCTCAGCCCCGAGGGTGAACTACTCCCTCGTCGTCATGGAGACCGCCCGGATGATGAAGATGGCCTCCGGTGATGGTTTCCCCCTCCGGCAGGGTGCCGGAATGGGCTCCCGATTGGTTTTTCATGGCTACAGAGGCTTGCGGCGGCGGAACTCCCGATCTAGGTTTCTTTCTGGGGGTTTCTCGATTTATAGGAGTACTTGGCATTGGAATCACGTCAGGGGGGTGCTCGAGGGACCCACAAGCTAGGGGGGCGCGCCCTAGGGGGGGGCGCGCCCTAGGGGGGGGGCGCCCCCCAGGCTTGTGGCCTCCTCGGGACTGCTCTTCGGTATCTTTTTGCTCCAGTATTTTTTATATTTTCCAAAAATATTTTCCGTAAATTTTTAGCCGATTCTGAGAACTTTTATTTTTACACAAAAACAACACCATGGTAGCTCTGCTGAAAACAGCGTCAGTCCGGGTTAGTTCTAATAAAATCATACCAAAATCATATAAAATTGTTGTAAACATGGCATGAATACTTCATAAATTATAGATACGTTGGAGACGTATCAGCATCCCCAAGCTTAATTCCTGCTCGTCCTCGAGTAGGTAAATGATAAAAGAAATAATTTATGAAGTGTGAATGCTAGCAAGTGCACAAGTTTGATCAATGATAATTCCAATCACTTTTTCTAGCATCAATATAAACCATAAACAGTAGCTCATCTCATAAAACTTCTCATGATCAAGCAACAAGCTATTCACATGTTAAAGTATAGACCAGAAAGTTTCTTGAAAACTAACAAACCATATTCCTAGTCATCGAACAATTGCAATTCATCTTATTTTCAGGAAGGGTCTATGTAAGAGCTTTGATTTAGCAAATTCCACATACTCAACTATCATATAGTCTTCCATGATTATTGACACTCAAAGCATATTTTTAGAACAAATAGCATCCATCGAACACAGAGAAAGATAGGGGCTTAATGTTTCGCCTCCCAACTTATTTATCATATAGATAATTGTCAACAATAATAATTCATGATCAAATATATTTGTGTGGATATATATGTCTAGATCATTCCACAACACATGACGCTTGCCAAGAGAAAAAGGCGAAATATAGGAAGTGGTGAAGATCACCATGACTCTTGCATAAAGGTAAGTACTAGAAAGTAAAAGATAGGCCCTTCACAGAGGGAAGCATTGATTTGCAAAGGTGCCAGAGCTCGAGCTTTTAAAACAAAGATGAATAATAATTTTGAGCGGTATGCTTTCATTGTCAACATAACAACCGAGAGATCTCGGTATCTTCCATGCTAGATACATTATAAGCGGTTCCCAAACAGAATGGTAAAGTTTTTACTCCCCCTCCACCAATCAATCACACTCCACGGCGAGCCGAATCCACGGGTACCGTCCATACAATCAACAATCCTGGGGGAGTTTTGTTTCATTATATTTTGATTTGATTTTTGAGCATGGGACTGGGCATCCCGAATACCAGCCACTTTCTCGTGAATGATAGTGAATCAACACATATCGTGAGAATAACCCACCTAGCATGGAAGATACTGACAGCCCCTAGTCACTATATGAGCGATTCGGGCATACAAAACAGAATATTATTTGAAGGTTTAGAGTTTGGCACATGCAAATTTACTTGGAATGGCAGGTAAATACCGCATATAGGTAGGTATGGTGGACTCTCATGGCAAAACTGGTTTAAGGGTGTTTGGATGCACAAGTAGTATTTCTACTTGGTGCGGAAGTTTTGGCTAGTATGAGGTGGAAGCAAGCACCACATGTTGGAGGATACATAACAATATAACTTATATACAAATATACCCAAACATAACTCATTAAGTTGTCTTCCTTGTCCAATTTTAACTAATTTTGATCGAGTTTGAAAATAATTAATGAGCTCACAATCATAGAAGATGTCCAAGATAGTATATTTATATGTGGAATCTCTCTTCCTTCAATATTCTTTCATGAATTGTTCAAGTGACCAATGCGGTGTTTGCTAACTTTCAATAAATTTTACCACCTATACTTATTATGTGTGAAGTCATTACTCCCCATGGGATAAGTATATGAAGCATATTTAATTTCAGATTTATGATATTCAATTCATTCAACCATTTACTCATAGGATATAAGTGAAGCACGAGAGTGAATGACAAACTACTCCAAAAAGATATAAGTGAAGATCAATGAGTAGCCAACAATTAAATAACTATGTGAAGACTCTCTCTCTAAATAAATATTTTCAGATCTGAGTATTTTATTCAACAGCAAGCAAAAGAAAAATAGCACTCCAAGAATAGCACGCATCATGTGAACGAATAAAAATTTAGGCTCAACATAGGCTAACCGATAATTGTTGATGAAGAGAGGTGGGATGCGTAGCATCCCCAAGCTTAGATGCTTGAGACTTCTTGAAATATTTACTTGGGGTGCCTTGGGCATCCCCAAGCATGAGCTTTTGTATCTTGTTCAATCCTCTCATATCCCGGTTTCACCTATACTCAAAACCTTCATCCACACAAAACTTGAAAAGAACTCGTGAGATAGGTTAGTGCACATAATAATAAATCAACTCTTTATGTACTTCCAAGACAAGTTGCATAATAATTTTCAAACATTAGGTACTGTATACTATCATTTCCACAATTTATATCTACCAATATAGGCTATGGAAACTATAGGATGAGTAGATAACAAAACTATGACAGCAAGCTGTCCAAACAGAACAGTCTGTAGCAATTTATGCAAACAGTGTACTTCTGTAACTCACAAAATTATGAAAATTTAGGACATGCTAAATAATTTATATTACATCTTTGTGTAAAAATTTCAGAAACTTTCCACGTTCCAGTAAAATATAAAAATTCAAACACTACAGCCAAAGTTTGTGTTTTTACACAGCACTCATCAAAACATGCAATGCAAGCATCCTAAGACAATTCTTGGAACTTTTTATTGAAAAACAAGATTATAAATAACACCTAACATAGAACAACAAAATAATATGACGCTCCAAGAAAAACTCATATTATGTGACGAATAAAAATATAGCTCCAAGTAAGATATACCGATAGTGTTGAAGACGAAAGAGGGGATGCCTTCCAGGGCATCCCCAAGCTTAGGTGCTTGAGTATTCCTTGGATATTACCTTTGGGGTGCCTTTTTCATCCCCAAGATTAGGTTATTTTCACTCCTTATTCTCCTCATATCGGTGTCTCACCCAAAACTTGAAAACTTCAATCACACAAAACTTAACGGAACTTCGTGAGAAGGGTTAGTGTAGTAAAGATAAATCATTCACTTAGGTACTATCAAGACAAGATTCATAATTGTTACCACGTCATACCTACTGTATTATATCATTCCCATAATTTATATCACTCAATATAAGCTATAGAAACACTAAAACAAGTAAACTATGCATGCAAAACAGAATCTGTCAAAAACAGAACAGTCTGTGAAGATCTGTAGCGTAACCATACTTCCCTGCCTTTAAAAATTCTGAAAATTAGGACAATCTAGGAAATTTGTATATAAATCATGTGTAAAAAATTTGAGATCAAAAGCACGTTCCAGTGAATTTACAAAATTCCTGGACTGAGAGCTAAAGTTTCTGTTTTTGCACAGAATCAAGTCAACTATCATCCACACCATCCCAAAGGCTTTACTTGGCACTTTATTGAAAAAAAAGCTATAAAACATGATTATACAGTAGATTAATCATGTGGAAACACAAAAACAGTAGGTATAAATATTAGGTTGTCTCCCAACAAGCACTTTTCTTTAATGCCTTTTTAGCTAGGCATGATGATTTCAATGATGCTCACAAAAAAGATAAGAATTGAAACACAAAGAGAGCATCATGAGGCATATTACTAGCACATTTAAGCCTAACCCACTTCCTATGCATAGGGATTTTGTTAACAAACAATTTATGGGAGCAAGAATCAACTAGCATAGGAAGGCAAAAGAAGCATAACTTCAAAACTTTGAACACATAGGGAGGAAACTTGATATTATTGCAATTCCTACAAGCATATGTTCCTCCCTCATAATAATTTTCAGTAGCATCATGATGGAATTTCACAATATAACCAGCACATAAAGCATTCTTTTCATGATCTACAAGCATAGAAATTTTACTACTCTCCACACAAGAAAATTTCTTCTCATGACTAATAGTGGGACTAAACTCAACAAAATAACTATCATGAGATACTTGATTGACATAACCACTTTGAATATTAAAATCATGATGACAAGTTTCATGATTACTATCACTCTTTATAGCAGATGTGTCGTCACAATAATCATCATAGATAGGAGGCATGCCATCATCATAATAATTTTTCTCATCAAAACTTGGGGGACTAAAAATATCATATTCATCAAACATAGCATCCCCAAGCTTGTGGCTTTGTATATAATTAGCATCATGAATATTCAGAGAATTCATACTAACAATATTTCTATCATGCTAATCGTTCAAAGATTTAGTGCCAAACATTTTAATAACTTCTTCTTCTAACACTTGAGCACAATTTTCCTTTCCATCATTCTCACGAAAGACATTAAAAAGATGAAGCATATGAGGCAACCTCAATTCCATATTTTTTTGTAGTTTTCTTTTATAAAACCAAAGTAGTGAAAAACAAGAAACTAATAGATTTAATTGCAAGATCTAAAGATATACCTTCAAGCACTCACCTCCCCGGCAACGGCGCCAGAAAAGAGCTTGATGTCTACTACGCAACCTTCTTCTTATAGACTCGTGTTGGGCCTCCAAGCGCAGAGTTTTGTAGGACAGTAGCAAATTTCCCTCAAGTGGATGACCTAAGGTTTATCAATCCGTGGGAGGCATAGGATGAAGATGGTCTCTCTCAAACGACCCTGCAACCAAATAATAAAGAGTCTCTTGTGTCCCCAACACACCCAATACAATGGTAAATTGTATAGGTGCACTAGTTCGGCGAAGAGATGGTGATACAAGTGTAATATGGATGGTAGATATAGGTTTTTGTAATATAAAAATATAAAAACAGCAAGGTAACTAATGATAAAAGTGAGCACAAACGGTATTGCAATGCTTAGAAACAAGGCCTAGGGTTCATACTTTCACTAGTGCAAGTTCTCTCAACAATACTGACATAGTTGAATCATATGTAAATCCCTCACGTGCAAAAAGAGTTCACTCCAAAGTCACAAATAGCGGAGAACAAACAAAGAAATTATTGTAGGGTACGAAACCACCTCAAAGTTATCTTTTCCAATCAATCTTATGAGCTATCCCTATAAGTGTCACGAACAGCCCTAGAGTTCGTACTAAAATAACACCTTAAGATACACATCAACCAAAACCCTAATGTCACCTAGATACTCCAATGTCACCACGAGTACCCATGGGCTTGATTATACGATATGCATCACACAATTTCAGATTCATCATGTTCAATCCAACACAAAGAACTTCAAAGAGTGCCCCAAAGTTTCTACCGGAGAGTCAAGACAAAAACGTGTGCCAACCCCTATGCATAGATTCCCAAGGTGACGGAACCCGCAAGTTGATCACCAAAACATACATCAAGTGGATCAATAGAACATCCCATTGTCACCAAAGATATCCCATCGCAAGACATACATCAAGTGTTCTCAAATCCTTTAAAGACTCAATCCGATAAGAAAACTTCAAAGGGAAAACTCAATTCATCACAAGAAGATAGAGAGGGGAAAACTCCATATGATTCATCTATATTAATAAAGCTCGCGGTACATCAAGATCGTGCCATCTCAAGAACACGAGAGAGAGAGAGAGAGATCAAACACATAGCTACTGGTACATACCCTCAGCCCCGAGGGTGAACTACTCCCTCCTCGTCATGGAGACCGCCGGGATGATGAATATGGCCTCCGGTGATGGTTTCCCCCTCCGGCAGGGTGCCGGAACGGGCTCCCGATTGGTTTTTCATGGCTACAAAGGCTTGCGGCAGCGGAACTCCCGATCTAGGTTTCTTTCTGGGGGTTTCTCGATTTATAGGAGTACTTGGTGTTGGAATCACGTCAGGGGGGTGCTCGAGGGACCCACAAGCCAGGGGGCCCGCCCTAGGGGGGAGCCCCCTAGGCTTGTGGCCTCCTCGGGACTCCTCTCCGGTATCTTTTTGCTCCAGTATTTTTTATATTTTCCAAAAATATTCTCCGTAAATTTTCAGCCGATTCCGAGAACTTTTATTTCTGCACAAAAACAACACCACGGTAGCTCTGCTGAAAACAGCGTCAGTCCGGGTTAGTTCTAATAAAATCATACCAAAATCATATAAAATTATTGTAAACATGGCATGAATACTTCATAAATTATAGATATGTTGGATACGTATCAATCACAAGTATCATCATGCCGCTGGGAGCGCCATTGGAGCCGCACATGATACCCTCTCTGTATTTTTAGTCAAGGTTGTGCTTCTTGAGGTCTAGATATTAATCATCCATTGCATATTAAGGAAGATATAGTACTACTAACATACGAGTCCCAAACGATGCCATTTGAATGATTGTATCACAAATGACAGAAATATTACAAAGGTTCATATTCCAGCATTACAAGTCTAAAATTCTAAGATTACAAGGGTCAAACTGATATTAGAAATGAAATTTAGCTTATGCAGAGACTTTGACATGTAACTCTAGACACCCGTGCTGATTAGTGGAACATGAACATATGAGAGGCTCAAGCTGATATTACAACTAATTTCGCAACTTCAATATTTCTGCAAAGGGATCCGCCACTGACATATCATGTATGGGCTTGACATAAGGACTTCCGATTAGTCTGACAACTAAAGTTTCAAACTGAAACTGAGCTTCTGCAGAGCCCATTCCATTATGTCGTAGACGCCGACGCTGATCAGCAAACCATTCTTTTTTGCGCGATACATGTAGGGCAAATGTCATTACCTTTGGCACACTTTCTCTCACAACAAAGAACATGGCGAATATAATCTCCGGTAAGGTCCCTCAGTAGGAGTTCAAAATAATTTCTAAGAGATGGAGATCAAGGTATTCAATGGGATTATTATATTGAATCACATTATCCATTACTGGGCCTAATCATATCTGCAAAAGAAGATAATGTATTAGTGCTTGAACATACAAGGACCTCTTTCATTTGCAGGGTTTCTAAGATACACGAATAGAGTGACATGCCATCTTCGATCCTGCATGATTAAGATGGGCGTTTGATTACACTCTAGGAAAACATAGGATTCTTTATAGGAGGTCGGGGTGGATCAAAATTTTCCTTTGAAAACTAGTACAAATGAATCCAAATGAGAAATACTTATGATTGTAACCACATGAATCCAGCAACCACTATAGGAAAAAAACATCTATGTATTGAAATCCTCTAAAATTCCTTCAGAAATTCTAGTACATTCGTCATTGTAAACTTGGGAAAAGAGGCCAAAAATTGAACTCCCTTGTGGTTAACATTTAACAGGAATGGAGCATCACCTTTATATATAGCTTCTCCAGGAACGGAAAACATCTCAGGAATCTGACAACTTGGTCCAGGTCGGGGCCGATAGATTCTAGTGCCAAGACCCTTCACTGTGACCACATACGGGGTCGAGCTTGTCAGAATCATTTTCTGGATGAAAGACGAACGTACATCTTGCAAACAGAAAAAATCTTAATTTCAAGAAAGACAAGAAGGCGACTTTTGTACCTGGACGGTTGTGGATCTAATAAAAAGTTCAGAGGATTTAGCATGTGAGTAGCCAAACACTGTCAACTTCGGCGCATAAATGACCCTGATTCTTGTTGGACCTTGCTGATCAACTACAAGTAATCTCTCAAGTAAAGGCACATCGTCAAGGGCCATTTGATGATTCACCTTGTGTGATGTGTTGCAGCACCATAAATACACACAAATTATCCAGATACTCGTGGAGGTGATGTGGAGGCTACTCAACCCATTGATCCCTTGAAGACGAAGGTACTCGAGCGCAGTACAGACGCGGAGCAGGCACTCCATGTCATCCTTGGGGATGCAGATGATGACGAGCTCGAGGTGCTTTAGTCGAGGGAGCAAAAGAGCGGGCTCGGCGTTAATCTGGGGGGAAATGGTAGTTCATTAACCGGGCGAGGCGCATTGTTACGTCTCCAACGTATCGATAATTTATGAAGTATTCATGCCATATTCACCTATGTTTACAATACTTTTATAAGGTTTTGATGCACTTTATATGATTTATTTAGAACTGACCCGGACTGACGCTGTTTTCAGCAGAATTACCGTGGTGTTGTTTTTGTGCAGAAAATGAAAGTTCTCGAAATCGCCCGAAACTTTTTTGTGATTTTTTATGGAGGAAAAAGTAACATTGGAGCAAAGAAGCACCGGAGAGGAGCCACCTATGGGCTGGGCGCATCCTGATGGCTTGTGGGGCCCACATGGCTCCGTTGCGCATGATTCCAACGCTAAAAAATCTTATAAATCCCAGAAACCCCGGAAATAAACGGAGACTCTCGGTTCCGCCGCCACAACTCTCTGTATTGACGAAAAACCAATCTGGAGGCGTTCCAGTACCCTGCCAGAGAGGAGAAACCATCACTGCTGCCATCTTCGTCATCCCGGCGGAGGCCATGATGAGGAGGAGTAGTTCACCCTCGGGGCTGAGGGTATGTACCAGTAGCTATGTGTTCAATCTCTCTCTCTCTCTCGTGTTCTTGAGATGTCACGATCTTGATGTTACACGAGGTTTGTTAATATAGTCGGATCACATGATGTTATTCCCTTGCTACCTTGTTAGCATTGTTGGGAGATTGCACTAGTGAAAGTATGGACCCTAGGCCTTATTTCCAAGCATTAATATACCATTTTGCTCGTTGTTTACTATTTGTTACCTTGCTTTTTTTATATTTTTGGATCACAAAAACCTATATCTACCATCCATATTGCACTTGTATCACCATCTGTTTGCCGAACTAGTGCACCTATACAATTTACCATTGTATTGGGTGTGTTGGTGACACAAGAGATTTCTTGTATTTGATTGCAGGGTTGTTTGAGAGAGGCCATCTTCATCCTACACCTCCCACGGATTGATAAACCTTAGGTCATCCACTTGAGGGAAAATTGCTACTGTCCTACAAAACTCTGCGCTTGGAGGCCCAACATAGAAAACAAGAATAAAGTTGCGTAGTAGACATCAAGCTATTTTCTGGCACCGTTGCTAGGGAGGTGAGTGCTTGAAGGTATATCTTTAGATCTTGCAATTGAATCTTTTAGTTTCTTGTTTTTCACTAATTTGGTTTTATAAAAGAGAACTACAATAAAAAAATGGAGTTTAGGTTGCCTCATTTACTTCGTCTTTAAAATGTCTTTCGTGAAAATGATGGTTCGGAAAATTGTGCTCAATTGTTAGAGGAAGAATTTATGAAAATGATTAATGTTAAATCCTTCAATGATGAGCATGATTGCAATGTTGCTAGTATGAATTCTCTGAATATCCATGATGCTAATGATATGCAAAACCACAAGCTTGGGGATGCTATGTTTGATGAAGATGATCATTTTAGTCCCCCAAGTTTTGATGAGCAAATTTATTATGATGATGGCATGCCTCCTATCTATGATGATTATTGTGATGACATGTATGCTATAAAGACTAATGACGACCATGAAACTTGTTATCATGATTTCAATATTCAATGTGGTTATGTCAATCAAGAATCTCATGATAGTTATTTTTTGGATTTTCTCCCACTATTATGAATGAGAAGAAATTTGCTTATGTGGAGAGTGATAAATTTTCTACGCTTGTAGATCATGAAAAGAATGCTTTATGTGATAGTTATATTGTTGAATTCCTTCATGATGCTACTGAAAATTATTATGAGGGAGGAACATATGCTTGTAGGAATTGCAATAATATCAAGTTTCCTCCCTATCTGTTGAAAATCTTGAAGATATGCTTGTTTTGCCTTCCTATGCTTGTTGATTCTTGATCCCATAAATTGTTGGCTCAAAAAATACCAATGCATAGGAAGAGGATTACACTTAAATGTGCTTGTCATATGCTCCATGATGCTCTTTTGCATGTTTTAAATACTATTTCTTTGTGAGCATCATTGGAATCATCATGCCTAGCTAAAAGGCTTTAGAGAAAAGCGATTGTTGGGAGACAACCCAATACTTTTACTTTCTGTTTTTATGTGTTCGCATGATTAATATACTGTAGTAATCATGTTTTATGTATTTTATTTCAATAATGTGCCAAGTAAAGCCTTTGGGATAGTGTGGATACTTGTTGATTTGATTCTGTGCAAAAACAGAAACTTTTGCCTCCAGTAAAGAATTTCTATGATTTTACTGGAGCGTAAAAAAATTCTGAAATTTTTACACGGACAAATTCTCTTTATTTTCATAATTTTTCATAATTTTTAGAGTAAGGGAGGTATGGTGTCCATTCAGATCTTCACAGACTGTTCTGTTTTTGACAGATTCTGTTTTGCATGCATAGTTTGCTTGTTTTCGTGTTTCCATAGCTTATAACTTGTCATATAAATTATGGGAATGATAGAATGCAGTAGGTATAATGTTAGAACAATTATGAATCTTGTGTTGACAGTACCTAAGTGAATGATCTATATTTGCTATACTAACCCATCTCACGAAGTTCCGTTGAGTTTGTGTGATTGAAGTTTTCAAGTTTTGGGTGAGACACCGATATGAGGAGAATAAGGAGTGAAAATAACCTAATCTTGGGGATGAAAAAGGCACCCCAAAGGTAATATCCAAGGAATACTCAAGCACCTAAGCTTGGGGATGCCCTGGAAGGCATCCCCTCTTTCGTCTTCAACACTATCGGTATATCTTACTTGGAGCTATATTTTTATTCGTCACATAATATGAGTTTTTCTTGGAGCGTCATATTATTTTGTTGTTCTATGTTAGGTGTTATTTATAATCTTGTTTTTCAATAAAAAGTTCCAAGAATTGTCTTAGGATGCTTGCATTGCATGTTTTGATGAGTGCTGTGTAAAAACACAAACTTTGGCTGTAGTGTTTGAAATTTTATATTTTACTGGAACGTGGAAAGTTTTGGGTGAGATACCGATATGAGGAGAATAAGGAGTGGTAAGACCCTAAGCTTGGGGATGCCCAAGGCAACCCCAAGGTAACATACAGGAAAGACTCAAGCGTCTAAGCCATGGGATGCCCCGGAAGGCATCCCCTCTTTCGTCTTCAACATTATCGGTATATCTTACTTAGAGCTATATTTTTATTCGTCACATGATATGTGTTTTGCTTGGAGCATCATTTTATTTTGTTTTTCTCTATTAGATGTTATTTATAATCTTGTTTTTTAATAAAAATTTCCAAGAATTGCCTTAGGATGCTTGTTTTACATGTTTGATGCTTGCTGTGTAAAAACAAAAACTTTTTCTGTAGTGTTTGAATTTTCATATTTTAATGGAATGTGGAAAGTTTATGAACTTTTGTCTCAGTATTTGCATATAAATGTTTTATCACGTCCTAAATTTTCAGAATTTTTGGAGATACGGAAGTACATTATTTTAATAAATTGCTACACACTATTCTGTTTGGACAGATTGCTGTCATAGTTTTGTTATCTACTTATCCTAGAGTCTTCATGGCTTATATTAGTAGATATAAATTGTATGATAGTGTACAATACCTAATGTTTGAAAATTATTATGCAACTTGTCTTGGTAGTACAAGAAGTGTTGATTTATTCTTATGTGCACTAACCTATCTCACGAGTTCTTTTCAAGTTTTTGTGGATGAAGTTTTTGAGACTTAGGTGAAACCCGGATATGAGAGGGTTGAACGAGATACAAAAGTTCAAGCTTGGGGATTCGAAAGGCACCCCAAGTAAATATTTCAAGAAGTCTCGAGCATCTAAGCTTGGGGATGCTATGCATCCCACCTCTCTTCGTCCAACAAATATCCGTTAGCCTATGTTGAGCCCAAATTTTTATTTGTCCACATGATATGTGCTACTCTTGGAATGTATTCTGTTTTCTTTGCTATCTGACTAAAATACTCAGATATGAAAATATTTATTGAGAGAGAGAGTCCGCACATAGCTACTTTATTGTTTCACTACTCATTGATCTTCACTTATATCTTTTGAGAGTAGTTTGATGTTTACTCTTGTGCTTCACTCATATCCAAAGAGTAAATTGTGAATGAATGAAATATCATATATATGAAACTATCAATGTGCTTTATGCTTATTGGTAGCTTCACATCTGGTTTATAAAGTAAAATCTATTGAAGTTTGACAATCATGAAATTTGTCATACAAGCAATTCATGAATGATTAGTATAAGAAAGAGAACTTTCACATACAAATATATTATCTTGGAGATATTTTATGATTGTTAATATCCATTAATTATTTTCAAACTTGATCAAATATTTGAAGTTGGACAAGGAAGACAACGTAATGGTTATGTTTGGGTATATTTGCATCGAAGTTATATTGTTATGGATCCTCCAACATGTGGTGCTTGTTTAGAACCTTTTGCTAGCCAAAAATTTGTACTAAGTAGAAATACTACTGGTGCATCCAAATCCTTGAGCCAGGTTCCTTTCATGATAGTCCATCATACCTACCTATATATGGTATTTCACTGCCATTCCAAGTAAATTTGCACGTGCCACCTCTAAGCATTCAAATAAACATCTGTTTTGTGTGCTCATACTGAACATGGAGCAACGGATCGGTCATTATCTTCCATGCTAAGCGAGTTATTCTCAAGATGAGTGTTTATTCACTTGCCATTGCACGAGACTGGCTGGTAAAAAGGATGCCCGGTCCTGCATAACACAAAAATAAATAAACAAGAACTCCCCCTAGAAAGTTGATTGTTTGGAGGGCAATCATGGATTCAGCCAGCCATGGAATGTGTTTGAATGGTGGAGGGGGAGTAAAAAAATTCAATTCCGTTGGGGAACCACCAATAATGTGATTAGCATGGAAGGTATTGAAAACTCTGTTGTGACATTGACAGGAAAAGTATACCACTCAAAATTACATATTCATCTCTGTTTTAAACAATGAGCTCTGGCATCTATGCAAATCCCTGCTTCCCTCTGCGAAGGGACAATCTACTTACTTTCATGCTATTTCCTATTCATGTTGAGTCAACTTATTATTCCAACCTCAGTCTATTAGTTGGCAAGCATCATGTGGTGGGGAAAGATCCAAACAAATATATCCAGTCAAATATATTTAATTATGATTCATTATTGTTGACAATTATCTTTATGATAAGTATGTTGGGAGGCAAAACTTTAAGCCCCTATCTTCCTATGTGTTCCGTGGATGTTGTTTGTTCTAAGAATATGCCTTGAGTATTAGCAATCACAAAATACTATATGATAATTGAGTATGTGGAGCTCTTACTAGACTTGATGATGCATTGAAATTGTTTGGTGACTAAGAACATAGATTGTTAAGTTTCAAGGGAATGAACTGCTTTAAGCATGACATGTGAATTGATTACTACTCTCATGATGATTTTTATGAGAAAAAGTTGCTGGTTACAATGCTAGAAAAGTGAATGAATTTATCATTGATCAAACAAATATACTATGCTAGCATACACACTTCATAAATTATTTCTTTTATCATTTACCTACTCGAGGACGACCAGGAATTTAGCTTGGGGATGCTGATACGTCTCCAATGTATCAATAATTTATGAAGTATGCATGCCATATTCACCTATGTTTACATTACTTTTATATGGTTTTGATGCACTTTATATGATTAGTTTAGAACTAACCCGGACTGACGTTGTTTTCAGCAGAATTACCGTGGTGTTGTTTTTGTGCAGAAAATGCAAGTTCTCGGAATCGCCCGAAACTTTTTTGTGTTTTTTTATGGAGGAAATAAGTAACATTGGAGCGAAGAACCACCGGAGGGGAGCCACTCTGTGGGCCACAAGCCAACAGGGCGCCCCCTAGGGGCGCGCCCTGATGGCTTGTGGGGCCCACGTGGCTGCGTTGCGCGTGATTCCAACACTGAAAAATCCAATAAATCCCAGAAACCCCAGAAATAAACGGAGACTCTCCATTGCGCCGCAACAACTCTCTGTATCGACGAAGAACCAATCTGTAGGCATTCCAGTACCCTGTCGGAGAGGAGAAACCATCACCGGTGGCTATCTTCGTCATCCCGGTAGAGGCCTTGATGAGGAGGGAGTAGTTCACCCTCGGGGCTGAGGGTATGTACCAGTAGTTATGTGTTCAATCTCACTCTCTCTCTCATGTTCTTGAGATGTCACGATCTTGATGTATCACTGGCTTTGTTAACATAGTAGGATCATATGATGTTATTCCCTTGCTACCTTGTTGTGATGAATTGAATCTTTTCCTTTGAGATATCATTATGTTGGATTGACTATTATGGTTTGAGAACACTTGATATACGTCTTGTGTGGGATACCCGTACTGACATTGGGGTATTCTATTGATTCACTTGATATATGTTAAGGCATCAACTTCGGATTCCGGTGACCTTGGGGATCTATGCATAGGGTTTGATTGCATGTTTTCATACCACGTTATCCGACATAAATCTTGGGGTGCTCCTTGAAGTTCTTTGTGTTGGATTGAATATGATAGATCTGAAATTGTTTGATGCATGTCGTATAATTAACCCACAGATATTTGAGGTGGCATTGGAGTATCTAGGTGATATTAGGGTTGATTGATATGTATCATTGGTGTTATTTTACTATGAACTCTAGGTCTGTTTGTGACACTTATAGGAATAGCCCAATAGATTGATCAGAAAGAATAACTTTGAGGTGGTTCTACTACCTACACCAATTTCATCTTATTGTTCTACGCTAGATAGGAACTTTGGCGTGAATCTTTGTTGCATGTTGAGGGATGATCATATGATTCAACTATGTTAGCATTGTTGGGAGATTGCACTAGTGAAAGTATGGACGCTAGGCCTTATTTCCAAGCATTAATATACCGTTTTGCTCACAGTTTACTATTTCTTACCTTGCTGTTTTTGTATTTTTAGATTACAAAAGCCTATATCTACCATCAATATTGCACTTGTATCACCATGTCTTCGCCGAACTAGTGCACATATACAATTGACCATTGGATTGGGTGTGTTGGGGACACAAGAGATTTCTTGTATTTGATTGCAGGGTTGTTTGAGAGAGACCATCTTCATCGTACACCTCCCACGGATTGATAAACCTTAGGTCATCCACTTGAGGGAAAATTGCTACTGTCCTACAAAACTCTGCGCTTGGAGTCCCAACATAGTGTACAAGAATAAAGTTGCGTAGCAGACATCACGCATCGCGGAGGGTGGGAGCAAGCGCATATGTCCATCATTAAAAGTGAGCTCTTGGAGCTAATTTAGGGAGGTCTATAAGAACCACTCGTCAATCTTGGCTCAGTCCTTGTTGTTGGAACGGAACATGCCCATGTGTCGGGGGGATGACCCCCGCGTAGGTTCAAGGAGATGAAACATAATTTCAAAACATCGGGGCGGTCAGTGCCCCTGAGTCCAGCCGGCTCCCCGCCCGACTGCTCCGGCCAGCTCCTCGCACAGCTCCCCGTCCAGCTGCTCCAGCCGGCCTGCTGTGCAAGGTCAACCTCCGCGCCCCATCGGACACGACATGAATACACTATAGTTGCGTCCCTTCACTGCACTCCAATAGTCCAACATTTTTGACCAATAGTGACGCATTATAGCCTGTGTCATGCGTCACCTCGAGTGTCCATTCCAATACTGGCACACTATAACCTACGTCATGGTCACCTCGCATGTCATCTCCAATAGTGTAGTAGGTCATGTGGGCCATTACTTGTCCCCTGGGCCTCTTTTATAAGAGGCACCAGGGGAGCTCACTTTGGGGGGAAGGCTCTCACTTGGCCACCAAGGCATTCACGGGCACCCACTCGTGAGGCACCATGCCCACTCACGCATGCTCTCTCACTCTCTCACTCTCTCATTCTCACACACAAACAAGGCAAGGGAAAGGTGCTAACCGGCTCCTACTTCCTTCTCTAATACAACTCTAGGAGCAAATCTATACTACCATATTGTCGGGACCCCGATCCTAAGCCATACGAATCTAGCATGTAACACATCATATCCCTTTGTGGCCTCACGCACGGTAATCCCCATGGCCGCCACCTTACCTTGGCCGGGACCGTTTGCGTCTTTTGGCTCACGTATATGAATATGTCGCTAGCAATCATATGTCAGAGAACCCGGGTCGACATGACTAGTTATAAACCCAAGTGGCACAACCGTACAGGGATAGGCATACGTAACCCAGCAATGTAGGTGTCAGTCATCAGCGTGTGTAGACGAGTCGTAGCAAGCTACAAGGACTCCGTTACACCGCGTGACATTTCCCCATAGATAAAGACACATCAACAAAGAAGGATACACACCGGTCAACCAATGTGTCTGGAACAGTAGGAAGCTACCAAGGCTTAGTGGAAGCACAATGAGGCATTTCCCCGTAAAGAGGGCTACTAAAGGCATACAACTAGGTGTCGAATCCCACACATACCAATGCATTTCAAACATACACGCAATATGCACGATATGCTCAGATACAACATGGCATCACAACAAAACTCTACAACATAACATTTATTTTGAAGGCTCCGGAGAGCCAACATAGTATAATGTTACAAGCAGGGGCGTCACATGGCCCAACATTCAGAGCATACAAACAACAAGCGGAAGTTACATGTTTGGTTACAGACATCTATTAAAAGCGGCTGGAAGAGCCTGAAAAGCTACAATGACCCTACCAAAGGAGCCAGACTCCTGTCTGGGTTCCCAAGCTATTCCGTCGAAGTCAACATCAAGAAGAAAGTGTAAACTAAACAATGTCTATCTCTATAAAAATGTAAATAAGCAACAGTGAGTACGAGGGTACTCAGCAAGACTTACATCAGAACCATCTACATTATGCATCATGTATCAATGCATGGAATTGTGGGGTTTACTGCAGAAATGCTAGCTTTGACCTTTGGCTATCCTTAACTACGATAATGTATCACTCCTCTCTTGTCTCCGTACGAGAGAGCACACACGAGTCCACATAACCACCACATCAATACACCACTATGGATCCTCTCCCGTCTCCCTACGAGAAGGCCATTCATAGCACTCACACTTATCTTGCGCATTTTAGAGTATCCCTTTGACTTCTCTATGAACCATGCAAGTCTCCAAGTAGCCCATATCCGAGGACGCGGCATTTCGAATAGATAGTTTACCCTGCAGGGGTGTAGTTCGTCACACATGCTCCCGTCACTTATCGCCATGTGCACGTAAAAAGTCACCTCGGCAACCTTCAAGCGGAAGCCCAGCGAGAGAGTCGGCCACGGACGTTAACTTACAATGACTCACGTCCAAGGTAGTCGCCTATCTAAGGTGGAACCCATAATGGAAGTCCGGCCAAGGTTTCCAACATGGCCTCATACATTGTGAGCAGGGCCCCAAGCCGGTCCCGACTGGGCCATTCATCCACTTTGCAGGCCCGGCCACACCTATCAACGTTTCGAACTACTATGACTCCTGGGCTGAGAACATGGTAGGTTAATAGGCCGAGAGGGGTCAAGTTACCGGAACCCAATGTGGGGTAGTAGCTAGTCTTGGAACACCAACACAAGATCTCAGTTCCTATGAGCGGTTTCAATGAGACAACCCACCATGTACTCCTACATGGCCTCTCATTGCTACCTTTACCAAAATAGGTTCACACACTTAACTCCCATCAGTCAGACATGTTCATTCCAACTCATCACCTAGATGGTCAGACCAACTCAACTCTAAGCATAGCAAGCAAAACATGTAATGGCACAATATGGCTCAAGCATCTACGAGGTATGCTAGGTTGCTTGGTTCAGCTATATACTATGACAATGACAGGTCATGCAAAGGAATGGGTTCAACTACGGGAACACAAGTAATAGTTGAATCGTGTTGTCCTAATGCATTGAAATGAGAGCAAGAGCGAGAGAGTGGGATTGTATAGAAATGCTCAAGGGGGGTTGCTTGCCTAAAAGTCCGGAAGAACAAGGTTGTTCTTTGATGTCGTCGATAACTACATCTCGCAAGTCTATCGACAAGGGCAAACAAGGAACAATTTAAACAAGGCAAATGCTTCACAATGATGCATGACAATGACATGTTAACATGTTGCTGGTTTGGGAGAAAACCTCTAGTCATAATTAAATGAAGTTCATTTGATCAATATAGGTCAAATTCAAACTCCACATAAGGCATTTCAAATGCCATTTAGTTGAATTGTCATATCCAACAACTCTAGGTTGCTCAAACATGCATGAAAATGGTACCATCAGATTCCTCGGATTTTTCTGATAATTTTTCACATATAAATTATTTCATTTGGAGATATGGCTGAATTTCCTATGATTTTTAGAAGTTTTAGGTATTTTCTCGAATTAAATCAATCCAGCAATCAATTATTGCGTCAGCTCTACATCATCACTACGTCAGCAGGTCAAACGTGCCAGGTCCAGGTCAAACCTGACCCTAGGTCCCATATGTCATGGGCATAGTACTAAAACCGGTTTAATTTAATTAGACCAATTCTAATTAGCAGACCGGGCCCATTGGCTGCGACTCATGTGGTTAACAAAATCTTGGTTAGCCCTAACTTAATCGCCTGACCGGCTGGGCCCACATGTCGGTGGCACATGCCAGTGGTGCTCGTCGCCGGTGGCCAGAGGAGTCCGCCCTGGAGCCACGGGAACGGCGGAGGACGGCTCCAGAAGGAAGCCCACTCTTGCGCGGTTCCAAGGAGGCCGTCAGGTGAGCACGGGGTGGCCGATTTTGAGGCCGACGACGAACTCGTGCGGCGGCCGGCGCTCGGCCATGATGGAAAAGGCGGCTCGAGGAAGGGTCAGCGAGGGAGCATGGGGGATTGGAAGCATACGCTCACTGCGGGGCTTCTGGTGCTGCTGGCGGGTCCGGGGAGGCACGGGGTGGCGCGAATCAACTACGGGGAGAGGCGGGCGGAGGTGGAGAAGACGGCGGCGGCCTCGGCTTTGTGGTGCTCCCGGCGACACCTGGCTCCATGGGGAGGTCGATGGGGTCGAGGAGGAGCTCGGAGGTGCGACGGCCGGACGAGGGGCAGGCTCTAGCTACGCGGGTGGCTGCGGCGAGCTCGAGCAAAGCTCGGCCATGGCGAGGAAGAGGGCAGAGAGGGGAGAGAGCGGACAGCGAGAGGAAGGAGCTCGAGGGGCTCCTGTCGGTCATCTAGAGGGGATAGGGATGCAAGGGAGGCCGTCAGCGCGACGCACGAGCTGGCGCGGTGACTCGCCATGCTCGCCTTCCCCTCTGCCTACTGGTAGAGGTGGAAGATGACCCTGCCCCTGGGCTGGGCCGCTTCCTTAGCTGGGCCGGCTACAGGTAAGTGGCCATGTTGGCCTCTTTTCTTTATTTGTTTTTCTTTTCTATTTCTCACATTTGTTCTAGTTTGTAAAAATATAAAACCATTTCATAAATTCCTGAAAATGTATATGTGGACTTAGTGGATTTATCCGGTGCCACAAAATAAATTTCAGAATATATGGATCTATATTATATATATATAGTGAATATAAATCTGTTGCAAATATTTATTGGATTAACTCAAAAGCCCCAAATAAAATGTTTCTGCAATTCCAAAAATATTGATTTGAATTTTAACTCATGCCAATATTTTATTAGAATACCAGGGACATTTTCTTGGATCCTTTTGAAGCAATTTTTATATTGCTTATTTGACAAAAAATGAATTCTAATGCTTGATCATTCCTCATTTCATTTTTTATGAAAAGATAAATGCATGCATGAATGGAATGGCAAACAAGGTTAAACTAGGGCTGTGACAACTCACCCCCACTAAACAAGAGTCTCGTCCCGAGATTCAGGAGTAGTCGGGAAGAGGGCGGGGTACTCGAGTCGAAGACGATCTTCTCGCTCCCAGGTTGCTTCATCCTCGGAATGATGAGACCACTAAACCTTCAGAAACTTGATGTTGCGATGTCGAGTGTTGCGCTCGGCTTCATCGAGAATATGAACAGAATATTCTCGAAATGAGAGGTTATCTGGGAGATCAAGCGTTTCATGGTCTACTTCGTGGATAGGATCCTTGAAGCAGTGCCTGAGCTGAGAAACGTGGAAGACATCATGAACTTTGGAAAGTTTCGGGAGTAGTTCCAATTGGTAGGCAACCTCTCCTCGTTTAGCAAGAATGCGAAAAGGACCAATGTAACGAGGAGCCAATTTGCCTTTGATACCGAAACGTTCGGTACCCTTTGATACTTCTCCAATGTGTCGATAATTTATGAAGTATTCATGCCATCTTCACCTATGTTTACAATAATTTTATATGGTTATGATGCACTTTATATGATTTATTTAGAACTAATCCGGACTGACGCTGTTTTCAGCAGAATTACCATGGTGTTGTTTGGTGCAGAAAATGAAAGTTCTCGGAATCGCCCGAAACTTTTTGATGTTTTTCCTAGAGGAAATATGCCATATTGGAGCAAAGAACCACCGGAGGGGAGTCACCTGTGGGCCACAGGCCAACGGGGCACCCCCTAGGTCGCGCCCTGATGGCTTGTGGGGCCCACGTCGCACCGTTGCACGTGATTCCAACGCTAAAAAATCCTATAAATCCCAGAAACCCAAGAAATAAACGGAGACTCTCCGCTCCGCCGCCGCAACTCTCTGTACCGACGAAAAACCAATCTGGAGGCGTTCTAGTACCCTGCCGGAGAGGGAAAATCATCTTCGGTGGCCATCTTCATCATCCCGGCAGAGGCCATGATGAGGAGGGAGTAGTTCACCCTCGGGGCTGATGGTATGTACATGTAGCTATGTGTTCAATCTCTCTCTCTCTCGTGTTCTTGAGATGTCACGATCTCGATGTATCACGGGCTTTGTTAATATAGTTGGATCATATGATGTTATTCCCTTGCTACCTTGTTGTGATGAATTGAATCTTTCCCTTTGAGATACCGTTATGTTGGATTGAATCTTATGGTTTGAGAACACTTGATGTACGTCTTGCGTGGGATACCCATAGTGACATTGGGGTATTCTATTGATTCACTTGATATATGTTAAGGCATCAACTTGTGGATTTCGGTGACCTTGGGGATCTATGCATAGGGGTTGATTGCACATTTTCATACCACATTCTCCGATAGAAATCTTGGGGTGCTCCTTGAAGTTCTTTTTGTTGGATTGAATATGATAGATCTGAATCTGTTTGATGCATGTTTCATAATTTACCCATGGATACTTGAGGTGACATTGGAGTATCTAGGTGACATTAGGGTTGATTGATATGTATCACTCGTGTTATTTTACTACGAACTCTAGGGCTGTTTGTGACACTTATAGGAATAGCCCAATAGATTGATCGGAAACATTAACTTTGAGGTGGTCTACTACCTAGACCAATTTCATCTTATTGTTCTTAGCTAGATAGGAACTTTGGAGTGATTCTTTGTTTCACGTTGAGGGATGATCATATGATTCAACTATGTTAGCATTGTTGGGAGATTGCACTAGTGAAAGTATGGACCCTAGGCCTTATTTCCAAGCATTTATACAATGTTTTGCTTGCTATTTTTATATTTCCAGATTACAAAAATCTATATCTACCATCCATATTGCACTTGTATCGCCATCTCTTCGCCGAACTAGTGCACCTATACAATTTACCATTGTATTGGGTGTGTTGGGGACACAAGAGATTTCTTGTATTTGATTGCACGGTTGTTTGAGAGAGACCATCTTCATCCTACACCTCCCACGGATTGATAAACCTTAGGTCATCCACTTGAGGGAAAATTTCTATTGTTCTACAAAACTCTGCGCTTGGAGGCCCAACACGAGTCTACAAGAATACAGTTGTGTAGTAGACATCAAGCTATTTTCTAGCGCCGTTGCCGGGGAGGTGAGTGCTTGAACGTATATCTTTAGATTTTGCAATTAAATCTTTTAGTTTTTTTTTCACTAGTTTGGTTTTATAAAATAAAACTAAAAAAATGGAGTTTAGGTTGCCTCATTTACTTCGTCTTTATAATGTCTTTCGTGAAAATGATGGTTCCGAAAATTGTGCTCAATTGTTAGAGGAAGAATTTACGAAAATGCTTAATGTTAAATCCTTCAATGATGAGCATGATAGTAATATTGTTAGTACGAATTCTCTGAATATCCATGATGCTAATGATATGCAAAGCCACAAGCTTGTGGATGCTATGTTTGATGAAGATGATATTTTTAGTCCCCCAAGTTTTAATGAGCAAGTTTATTATGATGATGGCATGCCTCCTATCTATGATGATTATGATGATGACATGTATTATATAAAGAGTGATAGTAACCATGAAACATGTCATCATGACTTTAATTTTCATTTGGATTATGCCAATCAAGTGTCTCATGATAGCTATTTTTTTGAGTTTGCTCCCACTACCATGAATGAAAAGGACTTTGCTTATGTGGAGAGTAATAAATTTTCTATGGTTGTAGATCATGAAAAGAATGCTTTATGTGATAGTTATATTGTGATATTCCTTCATGGTGCTACTGAAAATTGGTATGAGGGAGGAAGCTATGCTTGTAGGAATTGCAACAATATCAAGTTTCCTCTCCATGTGTTCAAAGTTTTGAAGTTATGCTTGTTTTGCCTTCCTATGCTAGTTGATTCTTGCTCCCATAAATTGTTTGCTCACAAAATCCCTATGCATAGGAAGTGGGTTTGACTTAAATGTGCTTGCCATGTGATTCATGATGCTCTCTTGCATGCTTCAATTACTACTTTTTATACGAGCATCATTGAAATCATCATGCCTAGGTAAAAGGCATAAAAGAAAAGCACTTCTTGGGAGACAACCCAACACTTTTACTTTCTGTTTTTATGTGTTCACATGATTAAGCTACTGTAGTAATCATGTTTATGTCTTTTATTTCAATAAAGTGTCAAGTAAGGCCTTTGGGATAGTGTGGAAACTTGTTTGTTTGATTCTGTGTAAAAACAGAAACTTTTACGTCCAGTGCAGAATTTCTCTGATTTTACTAGTGCGTCAAAAAATTCTGAAAATTTTACAAAGTTTTTTTATGCAAATTCTCTCAGTTTTACTTAATTTGCAGAATTTTTAGAGAAAGGGAAATATGGTTATATTACAGATCTTCACAGACTGTTCTGGTTTTGACAGATTGTGTTTTGCGTGCATAGTTTGCTTGTTTTAGTGTTTCCATAGCTTACATTTAGTCATATAAATTATGGGAATGATAGAATATAGTAGGTATTATGTGATAACAATTATGAATCTTGTATTGATCATTTATTACACTAACCCTTGTCACGAAGTTCCGTTACATTTTGTGTGATTGAAGTTTTCAAGTTTTGGGTGGGACACCGATATGAGGAGAATAAGGAGTGGTAAGACCCGAAGCTTGGGGATGCCCAAGGCACCCACAAGGTAATATCCAAGGAAGATTCAAGCGTCTAAGCTAGGGGATGCCCCGGAAGGCATCCCCTCTTTCGTCTTCAACACTATCGATATATATTACTTAGAACTATATTTTTATTCGTCACATAATATGGGTTTTGCTTGGAGCGTCATTTTATTTTGTTGTTATCTGTTAGATGTTATTTATAATCCTGTTTTCAATAAGAAGTTCCAAGAATTTCCCTTAGAATGCTTGAATTGCATGTGTGATGTGTAAAAACAGAAACTTTTGCTGTAGTATTTGAATTTTAATAGTTTACTGGAACGTGGAAAGTTTTTGAAATTTGGACATAGTATTGTAATATAATTTTTTTATCATGTCCTAAATTTTCAGAATTTTTGGAGATACGGAAGTGCACTGTTTAATAGATTTCTACAGACTGTTTTGTTTGGACAGATTGTTTTCATAGTTTTGTTATCTACTTATCCTAGAGTTTTCATGGCTTATATTAGTAGATATAAATTGTGGAAATGATCCTATACAGTACCTAATGTTTGAAAATTATTATGCAACTTGTCTTGGCAGTACATGAAGTGTTGATTCATTCTTATGTGTACTAACCTATCTCACGAGTTCTTTTGAAGTTTCGTGTGGATGAAGTTTTTGAGACTTAGGTGAAACCAGGATATGCGAGGATTGAACGAGATACAAAAGCTCAAGCTTGGGGATGCCCAAGGAAAATATTTCAAGAAGTCTCAAGCATCTAATCTTGGGGATGCTACGCATCCCACCTCTCTTCATCAAACATATATCGGTTATCCTATGTTGAGCCTAAAGTTTTATTTTTCACATGATTTGTGATATTCTTGGAGTGCTATTTTTGTTTAGTTTGTTGTTTGAATAAAATCCTCAGATCTGAAAATCATTATTGAGAGAGAGTCCTCACATAGCTACTTTATCATTTGACTACCCATTGATCTTCACTTATATATTTTGAGAGTAGTTTGATGTTTACTCTTGTGCTTCACTCATATCCTAAGAGTAAATTGTGAATGAATGAAATATCATAAATATGAAATTATCAATGTGCTTTATGCTTAGTAGGAGCTTCACATCTGGTTTATAAAGTAAAATCTATTGAAGTTTGGCAATCATCAAATTGGTCCTACAAGCAATTCATGAATGATTAGTATAAGAAAGAGAACTTTCACATACAAATATATTATCTTGGACATCTTTTATGATTGTGAATACCCATTAATTATTTTCAAACATGATAAAATAGTTGAAGTTGGACAAGGAAGACAACGTAATGGTTATGTTTGGGTATATTTGCATCGAAGTTATATTGGTATGGATCCTCCAACATGTGGTGCTTGTTTAGAACCTTTTGCTAGCCAAAACTTCGTACTAAGTAGACATACTACTTGTGCATCCAAACCCTTGAGCCAAGTTTCTTCCATGAGAGTCCACCATACCCACCTATATATGGTATTTCATTGCCATTCCAAGTAAATTTGCACGTGCCACCTCTAAAACCTTCAAATAAACATCCGTTTTGTGTGCTCCTACCGCTCATGGAGCGATGGGCGGTCATTATCTTCAATACTAAGCGAGTTATTCTCAAGATGAGTGTTTATTCACTTATGATTGCACGAGAGAGGCTGGTAAAAAGGATGCCCAGTCCTGCATAATACAAAAATAAATAAACAAAAACTCCCCCTAGAAATTTGATTGTTTGGAGGGCAACCATGGATTCGGCCAGCCATGGAATGTGTTCGAATGGTGGAGGGGGAGTAAAATTTTAATTCTGTTTGGGAACCGCCAATAATGTGATTAGCATGGAATATATTGAAAACTCTGTTGTGACGTTGACAGGAAAGGCACACCACTCAAAATTACTTATTCATCTCAATTTTTAAACAATGATCTCTGGCACCTATGTAAATCCCTGCTCCCCTCTGTGAAGGGACAATCTATTTACTTTCATGTTATTTACTTTTCACGTTGAGTCAATTTCTTATTGCAACCTCAATCTATTAGTTGGCAAGCATCATTTGGTGGGGAGATCCAAACATATATATCCAGTCAAATATATTTGATCATGATTCATTATTGCTGACAATTATCTTTATGATAAGTATGTTGGGAGGCGAAACTTTAAGCCCCTATCTTTCTATGTGTTCGATGGATGTCGTTTGTTCTAAAAATATGCCTTGAGTATTAGCAATCATAAAATACTATATGATAATTGAGTATGTGGAGCTCCTACTTAGACTTGATGATGCATTGAAATTGTTTGGTGACCAAGAACATAGATTGTTAAGTTTCAAGTGAATGAATTGTTTGAACCATGACATGTGAATTGATTGCTACTCTATCATGATGATTTTTATAAGAAAAGGTTGCAGGTTATGATGCTAGAAAAGTGACTGAATTATCAAAGATCAAAACTATTCACTGTGCTAGCATTCACACTTCATAAATTATTTCTTTTATCATTTACCTACTCGAGGACGAGTAGGAATGAAGCTTGGGGATGCTGATACGTCTCCAACGTATCTATAATTTATGAAGTATTCATGCCATTTTCACCTATGTTTACAATACTTTTATATGGTTATGATGCACTTCATATGATTTATTTAGAATTAACCCGGACTGACGTTGTTTTCAATAGAATTACCGTGGTGGTGTTTTTGTACAGAAAATGAAAGTTCTCGGAATCGCTCAAAACTTTTTGATGATTTTTTCTAGAGGATGTCGGAATCGGGGATCCGGGGACCCAAGAGAGGTTCGAACTCTGGGGTGCGCCGGCTCTCCAACTACACTCACTCTCGCTAGCCTACCGCGATGATCTGGCGTGCTCGAGCTTGGGGGAAGAACAACGAACGCCACGATCTACCTAGGTTCGGGCCACCTTGCGGTGTAATACCCTACTCCTGCTTGTCTGAATTGCTTTGTTGGAGAGAGCAGAATACAATGTGTCCGTTCCCGATGCCACCTCCCCCTACTTATATGGCCACAGCCTTCTTCCCCCGGAAACACCCGGTGGGAAGGTTCGCCACTATCGGCCAGTTTGAAAGGGGACAGGGCTGCGACTTATCCTAACGAAAGTGGTCTTCACCTGCAAAAGCTTCTTGTCATGACGCGTTGGTGGGCTCGGTGATGACCTCCATCCTGACGAGTCATCGGCCTTGGTATTCTTTCACCCAAAAGGAAACCTTTGGGAGTCACCCCGGGGCATGACGGGCTAGTCCTGCTCCCTTAACAGCAAAGGGGAAAACTTCCCGCTTATGCCTGACGGCATGACTCCTGGAGTCCCCGGGAACGCTCACTGTCATCCACGTGACCCCGCGGGGCCGCACGACCACACCGGGCTACCATGACGGAAAGACCCCGCGAAGGCCACAGGAGGCCACCCCGCGGTGGGCCCTCATGAGGTCTCGTACGATGCCGGCACCGCACGCCTCGTGAGGTCAGACCCCTCGCGAGGGGCACATCCACGGATCCCGATGGTGGGCCCTGCAGCACGCGAGGCACGAGTCGCGTCCTGGGCTACGGGCAGACGGGCCTGGGTACCCCCAGTCCCAAAGGCCCGACAGAGGAAATAAGCCATATTGGAGCAAAGAACCACCGGAGGGGAGCCACCTGTGGGCCACAAGCCAACAGGGCGCCCCCTAGGCCGCACGTGGATGGCTTGTGGGGCCCACATGGCTCCGTTGTGCGTGATTCCAACGCTCAAAAATCCTACAAATCACAGAAACCCCAGAAATAAACAGAGACTCTCCGCTCCGCCGCGGCAACTCTCTGTGTCGGCAAAAAACCAATCTGCAGGTGTTCCAGTACCCTGTCGGAGAGGGAAAATCAACTCCGGTGGCCATCTTCATCATCCCGCTGCAGGCCATTACGAGGAGGGAGTTGTTCACCCTCGGGGCTGATGGTATCAGTAGCTATGTGTTCAATCTCTTTCTTTCTCATGTTCTTGAGATGTCACGATCTCGATGTATCACGGGCTTTGTTAATATAGTTGGATCATATGATGTTATTCCCTTGCTACCTTGTTGTGATGAATTGAATCTTTCCCTTTGAGATGTCGTTATGTTGGATTGAATATTATGGTTTGAGAATACTTGATGTACGTCTTGCGTGGGATACCCGTAGTGACATTGGGGTATTCTATCGATTCACTTGATATATGTTAAGGCATCAACTTGCGGATTCCGGTGACCTTGGGGATCTATTCATAGGGGTTGATTGCACGTTTTCATACCACGTTCTGTGATAGAAATCTTGGGGTGCTCCATGAAGTTCTTTGTGTTGGATTGAATATGATAGATCTAAAATTGTTTGATGGATGTCGCATAATGTACCCATGGATACTTGAGGTGACATTGGAGTATCTAGGTGACATTAGGGTGTATCATTGGTGTTATTTTACTACGAACTCTAGGGCTGTTTGTGACACTTATAGGAATAGCCCAATAAATTGATGAGAAAGAATAACTTTGAGGTGGTTCTACTACCTACACCAATTTCATCTTATTGTTCTCCACTAGATAGGAACTTTGGAGTGATTCTTTGGTGCACGTTGAGGGATGATCATTTGATTCAACTATGTTAGCATTGTTGGGAGATTGCACTAGTGAAAGTATAGACCCTAGGCCTTATTTCTAAGATTTATACAACGTTTTGCTCTCTGTTTTCCACTTGTTACCTTGATGTTTTTATATTTCCAGATTACAAAAATCTATATCTACCATCCGTATTGCACTTGTATCACCATATCTTCGCCAAACTAGTGCACCTATACAATTTACTATTGTATTGGGTGTGTTGGGGACACAAGAGATTTCTTGTATTTGATTGCAGGGTTGTTTGAGAGAGACCATCTTCATCCTACACCTCCCACGGATTGATAAACCTTAGATCATCCACTTGAGGGAAAATTGCTACTGTCGTACAAATCTCTGCGCTTGGAGGCCCAACACGAGTCTACAAGAATAAAGTTGTGTAGTAGACATCACCCTTCAGAGGTGAAACCCGAAGATAAGACTTCTCGTCTACTTCATAACTTATATCCTTATGATGAAGGTCATATTGGCTCTTTTGACGAGATTGGGCCGTTTTCAAGTTTTCATGAATGATGCGAACTTGCTCTTCTGCCTCCTGGATCATATCCGGTCCAAAGAATTGTCTTTCACCGGTTTCTGACCAGTTTAATGGCATTTGACATCTTCGTCCCTACAGAACTTCAAAAGGAGCTTTGCGCAGACTAGATTGGAAGTTGTTGTTATAAGCAAATTCGGCGAATGGAAGGCATTTCTCCCAATTCATTTCGAATGAGGTAACACAGGCTCTGAGCATATCTTCGAGAATTTGATTGTCTCTTTCTACTTGACCACTTGACTGAGGGTGCTATGCGGTGCTATAGTGTATGTGAGAGCCTTCCTTAATAGGCATGATATACTACTCATATCAACAAGGAATTCCTTCTTTTCCGGAGCCCATGCGGAAAGAACTCCAAAGTTAAGCGTGCTTGGCTTGGAATATTTCGATGATGGGTGACTGACTGGAAAGTTGGTTCCGGGTGTGCACGAGTGAGGACAAAGTGCGAGGGAATGACTAGTGTTGGTCTGTGGGGCCAGTCTATATCCCACCAGGCGTAACGGGGCGTTACAATTGGTATCAGAGCCGACCCTTGCGGTTACACCGGCATACGCGGGTCAGGTGCACGGGCATGTGGCGCATTGCGCGTGTGGCCCGTTGTGGCACAGGGCATGGAACATGTGCCGGACTGGACGCGCATACGTGTGCCAATAGGGAATGTTCCTGATTGGCCGACGAGGAAGTCGGTTCCTTTGAGTGGGGCTGTATGTGAGAGCCTGGCTTAATAGAAATGATAGACTACTCATATCAACAATGAATCCCTTATTTCCGGGAGCCCATGCGAAAAGAACTCCAAAGTTAAGCATGCTTGGCTTGGAGCAATTCTAGGATGGGTGACCGACCGGGAAGTTGGTCTCGGGGTGTGCACGACTGAGGATAAAGTGCACGGGAAAGACTAGTGTTGGTCCCTGGGGGCCAGTCTAGATCCAGCCAGGCGTAACGGGGCGTTAACATATACACCACATATACACCTGACATGCAGGATTAGGGGTGTTACCTCCCCGCGAGGGCCCCGAACCTGGGTAAAACCACCGCGTGTTGTTGCCCAATCCCGTCCCGGATCTCCATCGTAGCATTGCTCTCACCTCGATAAGCCGCCCCATGGCATCTACCGTGAGAAAACGATGACACTTGGCGCCCATCGTGGGGCAAGCTGCCTCTGGAGTCGCGGTCCGGGTGGGACCCTCTTCGTCGTCACCACCACGACATCACCATCATCTCTTTTGCAAGTCTCGAAGGCTTGACATCAGCACGCCCCCGGCATGAACATGCGGGACGGAGCATCCTCGTCGTCTACCTTGGACTCGCACCCCACCGCCGCCACCTTCAACAGGCGCGACGTTCATGTCATCGCCCGTTCAGCCCAGGCTAGAGCTCCCCAACGTGCTTATCACAATGGATGGGCGTGTGTCGGCCAATAGGTGGCACGGCCGCGTCGAGTTCCGGCGGCCGCCGCCCATCACTCTACAACGGCAACAACACTTTCCACACGGGCTCTGCCACGTCTCGCTGCGGGCTCCGTTCGCTTCGCCGTCTCGTGCTTCACTGTCTCGCCTCAGGCTGCGCCTACTCTCCTCACCCGCATGCGCATCCACCCAATCCCCAACAGGTTCCGGCCTAGCTACAGCCATCACCCACCACGCATAGCAAGCCCGCGTGCGCTGCTGTTAACTGCATGCAAACGCCCGCTGACCGGTTGCGCGTGCATGTATCTCACGGTCGGCTGCATACACATACGTACCCGTAGGCACCAGAAGAAGAATAAAAGAGGCACGTGGATGCATGGGCTAGCCGCATGCATGGCCACATGCATGCGCGCACGGGCCGGCTGCTTGGCCTACCTTGGCCGGCAGCACAGGCCGGCAGCCTATCCGGCTGCCCTGTCCGGCGCACGGGTGAGTTCAGCCCGCCGGCAACGTCTGGCTCCGTTTACCGCCGTGCCTCTGCTCAAGGACGCTGCTACCAACGCCGTGTTGGTCATCACTCCATGCTTTCTTCTGTCACTGATGCCGCATCTTAGCCGCACCCTCCTTCTCGTCCACCGTTGCGCCTCTCCTTCCTAGTAGCTCCCGCACCCGCGCCCTGCCGTCGCCACGGTGCTTGCTCTGCTCCACGCGACCATGGCCTGCAGCCGCCATGGCCAACCATCCAACAGTGCCGGCGTGGCATCTCTGCCGCCTCCTCCCTCTTCTACCATCGCGTGCGAGCCGCGTATCCCCGTGCCACTGCTTCCTCGCCCACGCCATGCCCTCCTTCACCTCGCTGCCTCGGCTGCTTCATCCGCCAGCCGTGACCTCCTCCATCGTCCATGCCTCCCTCCGCCATTCCTGAACCGGCCGCCCGCGCCCAGTCGCCCCACTCCGGCCGGCCGCGCCGCTTGGGTACCCTACACGTCCATGCGCTTGCCCCGCCCCCCGGCGTCCTCCACCTCGACTCTGCTCCACCCCCAGTGCCCGCACGACTGGCTTCGCCCCGCCAGCGCGCCCGCGTGCGTCGGCTGCACCACTCGCCTACTCCCTCCAGCCTGACCGTGCGCTCACTTCGGCCCAGTGGGGCCCGCAGGCTCGTCCGGCGCCCGCACGACCGGCTCCGCCCCGTCCGCGTGCCCGCGCACCCGTCTGTTGTGCGTCTGTGCGCCCGCCGGCCATGGCGGCTCCGGTCCTCCCCAGCTCCTGTGTGCCCACGCGACTGTCTGACCCTGCCTTGCGCGTTGCGCGGCTTTCTGCTGCGCCCGCGCACCTGATGACCCACAAGTATAGGGGATCAATCATAGTCCTTTCGATAAGTAAGAGTGTTGAACCCAACGAGGAGCAGAAGGAAATGACAAGCGGTTTTCAGCAAGGTAATTTCTGCAAGGACTGAAACTGTCAGTAACAAGTAGTTTGATAGTAAGATAATTGGTAACGAGCAAGTAACGGTAACATTAAATAAGGTGCAGCAAGGTAGCCCAATCCTTTTGTGGCAAAGGACAGGCCAAAACGGTCTCTTATAATAAGGAAAGCGTTCTTGAGGGTACACGGGAATTTCATCTAGGCACTTTCATCATGTTGGTTTGATTCGCCTTCACTACTTTGATAATTTGATATGTGGGTGGACCGGTGCTTGGGTGCTGTTCTTCCCTGAACAAACCTCCCACTTATGATTAACCCCCTTGCAAGCATCTGCAACTACGAGAAAAGTATTAAGATAAAATCTAACCATAGCATTAAACATTTGGGTCCAAATCAGCCCCTTACGAAGTAGCGCATAAACTAGGGTTTAAGCTTCTGTCACTCTAGCAACCCATCCTCTAATAACTACTCCACAATGCATTCCCTTAGGCCCAAAGATGGTGAAGTGTCATGTAGTCGTCGCTCACATGACACCACTAAGGGAATGACAACATACATATCATCAAAATATCGAACACATATCAAATTCACATGATTACTTGCAACATGACTTCTCCCATGACCTCAAGAACAAAGGTACCTACTCACAAATAATATTCATGCTCAAGATCAGAGGGGTATTGAAGAGCATAAAGGACCTGAACATATAATCTTTGACCAAATAAACCATATAGTAATCAACTACAAGATGTAATCAACACTACTAGTCACCCACAGGTACCAATCTGACGTTCCGGTACAAAGATTGAACACAAGAGATGAACTAGGGTTCGAGAGGAGATGGTACTGTAGAAGATGTTGATGAAGATTGGCCTCCCAAAGATGAGAGGGTTGTTGGTGATGACAATGGCTTCGCTTTCCCCCTCCGGGAGGGAAGTTCCCCAGGCGGAATCGCTCCGCCGGAGGGCAAAAGTGCTCCTGCCCAAGTTACGCCTCGAGACGGCGGCGTACCGTCCCGAAAGTCCCCCCCCTATTTTTTCTAGGTCAAAAGACCTTAAATACTAGAAGATGGGCACCGGAGGTGGGCTGGGCTGAGGATAACCCACGAGGGCGCGCCCTGGTGTCTTGTGCCCACCAGGTGGCACCCTCCGGTAGTTATTTGCTCTAGTATTTTTTATATATTCCAAAATAAATCTCCTTGAAGTGTCAACTTATTTGAAGATGTGCAGAATAGGTGTCTCTGATATGCCTTTTCAGGTCCAAAATTCCAGGTGCCGGCATTCTCCCTCTTTGTGTAAACCTTGCATATTATGAGAGAAAAGACATTAGAATTACTCCATAAAGCATTATTATGCATAAAAACATTATAAATAACAATAGGAAATCATGATGGAAAATGGGCGTATCAGCGCCCGCTTGTCCTTCGCCGGCTACGGCTCCGCGCCGTACCGGCCTACTCGCACGCCTATCCAACCTTGTGGCCTCGGCTACCACGCACAGCCGTGCCCGCGCCCGGCCACGCCCGTCCGTCCCCTCGCCCGGACTTTCTCCGTCTCCGAACGCCCGTTCGTGCCTCGAAGCCGGATGTGGCTCCATGGTCGGCCTCATTGCCTCCGGCTGCCACACTTCTCGCCACGCGCGTCCCGCTCACCTCACCAGCTCCAGCTCCTGCCCCGCACGCCCCACCGGCTTGCGCCTCTATGCACCCACGTCGTCTCCCCGTGCGCACCCGTCGTGGCTGGCAGCCCACGAGGAGGAATGAGGCGTTGTCCACATGAAAATAAAGAAAGAAAGGAAACAAAAGTAGTAGAAGAAGACCGGCAGGGTCCCGCCTAGCCAGCTGGCCAGCCCGACCGCGTTGCCGCCCGGCCGGCTGGTCTGCTCGCCCGCTCCGACGCTTGGCCTCCTGGCTGCTCGCCCGCTTTTATGCCTGGCCGGCTGGGTCGGGCCGGCTCGACTACCCCCGCTCTGCTGCCTAGCCGGTCGGGCTGGGCCGGCCCCTCGACCGCCCGGAGGCTCAAGGCCCCTGCCGGAGGCGCCTCCATCCCGCGTGCGTAAAAAATCAATTTGAGCTCCCATACACATACCCCCGCGCCGCGTACAAAGAAGAATAACCCCGAGCGCCCCTCGGTGGCTATCTCCGCATTTTTTTCAGCTGCTTTACTGTTCACCCTAGCGCCAGCTAGTCTTGGCCTGGGTGCTGGCCGTTTGGCCCAATACGTTCGCTCCCACAGACGGCTTAGTAGTGTGTATGATATTGAAGGCCCACTCTTCCTCTCAGCTACAGACCGCACTGCGGCTATTTGGCTAGCGAGAGAAAAAGCTGGAGGTCACCACACACGAAAAACGTCCGAGGAGAAAATGGCTTGGGCGGCCCGGTAGTTTCCTTCGCGAATTTCTACGCGATCGAATCCGCTCCTCAGGGTCCGAGTACAGTACGCTCCTCTCTGCGGCCCACTCTTTGTCTCAGCTACAGACCGGCTCCCAGCTGTACGGCTAGCAAGAGCAAAAGCCAAAGAGCAGAGGGGACACGAAAACGACCAAGGGGGGCTCGGACAACATCGAGCCGACATTCCCTCTACATAAAACTTGCACTGCTAAAACCGAATGTTTGATATATCTGAGCTCCCAAACTTTGTCTTTTGCACGATCATTTCCGTGGGGAATCCCCCTCCTCGCTCGGAGGCTCGGAGGCTACATCCAGTGGGTGCGCCAACTCGCCCCACTGGGAAACGCCGCGCCGGTCACAGGCCCGCCGGCGGCTGCCACCGGCATCCTCGACGCCACCATCCACTCCCACGATAGCGAAGACCCTCCGCCCAACTCTTTGAGTCGTCCGGAGGCTCGGAGGCTACACCTAGTGGGTGCGCTGGCGTACCCCCACTGGAAGAAAGCCGCACCAGCTAAATCCCGCAGTCGGTCGCCATCGACAACCTCTTCTACAACAACTGCGAAGACCCTCCGCCCGACTCTTCGAGTCGCCCGGAGGCTCGGAGACTACACTTAGTGGGTGCGCTGGCGCGCTCCCATCGGGAACAGCTAGCCATCCGACTCCGTTTCTGCGCCCGGCGGAGTTCCGCGCCCACCAGTTGACAGACTCCGTGCCCGCGCTCGACAGAGCTCCACGCCCATCAGACGACTTACTCCGAGTCTGCGCCCGGCAGGCTATGCGCCAACCAGCCGGCGGACTCCATGTCCGTGCCCGACAGGGCCCCGCGGCCATCAGCCGACAGACTCTGAATCCGCGCCCGGTAGAGCTCCTCGCCCAACAGCCGGCGGACTCTGCGTCCACGCCCGACAGAGCTCCGCGCCCAACAGCCGGCGTACTCCGCATCCGTGCCCAACAACCAGCGGACTCCGCGTCCGCGCCTGGCAGCTCCCCGTGCCCGGTAGGGCTCCGTGCCCACCAGCTGGCGGACTCCGCGTCCGCGCCCAGCAGGGCTCCGTGCCCACTAGCCGGTGGACTCCACGTCCGCCCCCGTCAGGGCTCCATGCCAATCATCCAGTGGACACCGCGTTCACGCCAGGCAGGGCTCCGCACCCACCAGTCGGCGGACTCCGCTTTCGCGCCCGCCATCCTCGACGTCACCATCTGCTCCCACGTCAGCGAATACCCTCTGGCTGACTCTTCGAGTTGCCTGGAGGCTCGGAGGTTACACCCAGTGGGTGCGCTGGCGCGCCCCCACTGGAAGCAAGCCACGCTGGCTGCAAGCTCATAGCCGGCTGTCATCGACAAACTCTTCTACGACAATAGCAAAAACCCTTCGCCCGACTCTCCAAGTTGCCCGGAGGCTCGGAGGCTACTATCAGGGGGATGACCCCCGGGTAGGCTCAAGGAGACGAAACATTATTTCAAAACATCGGGGCGGTAAGCGCCCCTCTCAGTCCAGCCGACTCCCCGTTCGGCTGCTCCAGCCGGCCTACTACACATGGTCAACCGCCGCGTCCCATCGGACACGACATGAAGACACTATAGTTGCGGTTCTTCACTACGCTCAAGTCCAGCACTATTGACCAATAGTGATGCACTATAGCCTACGTCATGCGTCACCTCGGATGTCCATTCCAATAGTGGCAAAATATAGCGTATGACATGCGTCACTGATACGTCTTCGTTGTATCTATAATTGCTCATTGCGTCATGCCAATATTCTACAACTTTCATATACTTTTGGCAACATTTTATATTATTTTTTGGGACTAACTTACTTACGCAGTGCCTAGTGCTAGTTCCTATTTTTTGTGTGTGTTTTGTTTCGTAGAAATTCCATATCAAACAAAGTCCAAATGCGATAAAAATTTATGGAGATTTTTTTGGAATATATGCGAATTTTGAGAGTCGGAATCAACGCAAGAAGATGCCCGAGGGCCCCACAAGCCGACAGGGAACGGCCTGGGGGGCGCGCCCTGATGGCTGGTGGCCAGCCCTTAGGTCGGTTGGGGCTCTCCTTTTGCCGCAAGAAATATATTTTCGCGATAACAATCCCCTCAAAATTTAAGCCTGATCGGAGTTACGGATCTCCGGATATTTAAGAAACGATGAAGGGGTTAGAAAACAGTCGCAAAAATAGGAGATAAACAGAGAGAGAGATCCAATCTCGGAGGGGCTCTTGCCCTCCGGGAGCCATGGCAGCCATGGACCAGAGGGGAAACCCTCCTCCCACGTTGGGAGGAGGCCAAGGAAGAAGAAGAAGGAGGGGGGATCTCTCCCCTTCTCTCCCAGTGGCATCGGAGCGCCGCCAGGGCAACCATCATGACGGCGATCTACACCAACAACTTAACCGCCGTCACCACCAACTCTCTCCCCCTCTATGCCGCCGTGTAAAACCTCTTCTCCCCGCTATAATCTCTACTTGAACATGGTGCTTAATGCTATATATTATTATCCAATGATGTGTGGCTATCCTATGATGTTTGAGTAGATTTCTTTTGTCCTATGTGTTGATTGATGATTGTGATTGGTTTGAGTTCTATGTTCTATTTTGGTGCTGTCCTAAGGTGCCTTCCGTGAGGCCCACACATGAAGGTATCCCGCTCGAGGGTTTGCAATATGTTTATGATTTGCTTATAGTGGGTGGCTAGAGTGATGGATGCTTACACCCGAGTAAGGGGATTATTTACGTATGGGATAAAGGGGACTTGATGTGTTAATGCTATGGTTGGCTTTACCTTAATAAATTTCTAGTAGTTGCGGACGCTTTCTAGAATTCCAATCATAAGTGCATATGATCCAAGTACGGAAAGTATGTTAGTGTATGCCTCTCCCTCATATAAAACTGCAACAATGATACTGGTCTAGTTATCGATTGCCTAGGGACAAATCTTTCTCTTGCGTTACACAAAAATCTTTCTACTAAACAATTTACTTTATTATTATTTTATTGAAACATCACCTAACTTTTATTTCCACGTTCTTTATTACCTTGCAAAACTATCTTTACACCTACTAAGTACTTCTAGATTCCTTCCCGCAAAATAGTTTCATAGTTGTTCTAGGTAAAGTAAGCGTTAGCGTGCGTAGAGTTATATCGGTGGTTGATATAACTTGAGAGAATATTAATTCTACCTTTAGCTCCTCATTGGGTTTGACACTCTTACTTATCGAAAAAGGCTACAAACGATCCCCTACACTTGTGGGTTATCAAGACCTTTTTCTGGCGTCGTTGCCGGGGAGCAATAGCATAGTGGTTCATATTCTCGTGTGTGCTTGTTTGCTTTATCACTAAGTAATTTTTATTTTTTGTTCTAAGTTGTTTTCTATCTTTAGATATGGGTAGGAAACGCAAAATACCAAAATGTACTTGTGCTCCAAAAGTTGAGGAACCACTAGTGTTTCGTACTACCGAACAATATTACTTGGATCATCTTCGATCCATTTGTGCTCATGCGAAAACCCCAACTAGCTTAGTTGAGGGGAAATCATTAGATGAGCATGCTTATTTTGTGCGTCACCGGTTGTCTCAAAAGGGGAGACTTTTAGACCATCAAATAAAATGTTTGATGTGCTATGCTTGGAATCTGTGTGAATTATATGATTTTACTTGTTGATGTGAAAACACTCAAGAACACCTTCCCTATCAATGTGTGTTTAATGATAATGAAATATTATCTTCTTATGCCAAGGATGCCTATTGTTATTATGATGTTGAACAAATTGAAGAATTTGTTGCTTTTAAGGGTGCATATGAAATTGCTTCTTTGATTGAAAAGTGTGATGCTACTCTTGAAAAATCTGAAAAAAATTCCGTTCTCAAATATTGCTATGAAAACTATGCTTCCAATGCTTATGTTAAAGAATTTATTGAAAGAAAGACCGTTGCCTTGGAAGAGACTAATATTTTGCAGGAATCTATGGAAGAAGAAATTCCTGAAACTATGAGCTCATTAGATGAAAAAGATGAGGAGGAGAGTGAAGAACAAAAGGAGAAAGAGCGGATTAGCTACCCGTGCCCACCATCTAATGAGAGTAACTCTTCAACTCATACATTGTTTAATTTCCCTTCGCACATACCGAAGGATGAATGCTATGATGATTGCTATGATCCCTTGGATTCATTTGAAATATCCCTTTTTGATGAACTTGATGCTTGCTATGCTTGTGGCCATGATGCCAATATGAGTTATGCTTATGAAGATGAACTTGCTATAGTTGCTTATTTTAAGCTTGAAATTGTTGCTATTGCACCCACACATGATAGTCCTATTATCTTTTTGAATTCTCCTAAATACACTATATCGAAGAAGTTTGCACTTATTAGGGAGTATGTTGATGGGTTGCGTTTTAATATTACACATGATGATTTTGATGAATATAATATGCATGTGCTTGCTGCTCCTACTTGTAATTATTATGAGAGAGGAACCAAATCTTCACCTCTCTATGTTTCCAATACAATAAAATTGCAAGAAACTACTTATGCTATGTATTGGCCTTTACTTTGTGTGAATGAATTGTTCTTTTATGACATGCCAATGCATAGGAAGAGAGTTAGGCTTCGTTGTTACATGATATACATCACTTTGTGCTCAGTACTAAATTACAAATCATTGTTAATTAAAATTGGCTTTGATATACCTTGGGATCCGGGTGGATCAATTACTTGAGCACTATATGCCTAGCTTAATGGCTTTAAAGAAAGCGCTGCCAGGGAGACAACCCGGAAGTTTTAGAGAGTCATTTATTTCTGTTGTGTGCTTTTAAAATAATTAAAAACAAAAAATATATAGTGGGGAACTTAAAACTTTTTCAAAAAGAAAAGTGAAAGTGAGAAGGACGAGCACCGTTGAAGTGGGGGCTAGCCTTGATCTTTGTTCATGCCCATGGAAACTTTGTGAATCTTGATTACAGAAAACTTTTCAACAAAAATAATTACCCCCTTGTATAAATCCATTGTATTATAAAAATAATGTTCCAAGAATTACCTTAGGATGTTTGAATTGCTTGCTTGATATGTGCAGTGTAAAAATAGAAACTTTTGCTGTAGTGTTTGAATTTTCGTATTTTAGTGGAGCGTGCAAAAATTCTGAAATTTTTACACAATACTTTTATACAAATTTCGTATTAGATCCTAAGTTTTCAGAATATGTTGAGCTCCATAAGTATACGGTCCATCTGCATCTTTACAGACTATCCTGTTTTTCACAGATTGTTGTTATAGTTGCTTTGCGTGCTTATGTATGAACTCTTGTTGAGCCCCATTGACTTGGGAGCCATAGAATTGTTGTACATACAGCGGGTAATGTTATATTATAATTATACAATAATGTTATGGCAATACATGATGGGATTTGGTGTTATGTGTACTAACGTTTCTAATAAAACTTTTGTCAAGTTTTGTGTGGATGAAGTGTTCGAAGATTGATGAGGTATTTATATGGGAAGAATAAGGAGAGGCAAGAATTCAAGCTTGGGTATGCACAAGGCACCCCAAGAAAATATTCAAGGATACTCAAGCGTCTAAGCTTGGGGATGCCCCGGAAGGCATCCCATCTTTCTTCTTCAACAATTATCGGTATGTCTCGGTTTTCGTTTTGTTCACATGATATGCGTAAATTCTTGGAGCGTAATGTGCCTTTTATTTTTATTTAAGCAATGCACCAGGCTGGTTTGGGAAAGTCCATGGTTGATTTATAGAATTCTCTTTGCACATCACTTATATCTTTTGAGTATGGCCTTATAGAATGCTTCATGTGCATCACTTATATCATTTGAAGTTGGATGCGTGTTTCTCTACATATATAAAATCGTTATTTGTAGAATGCTCTTTTGCTTCACTTATATTTATTAGAGCATGTCCAGGTATTTTGTAGAAATAATTTAACTTTCATGCTTCACTTATACCTATTTAGAGAGTCAACAAGAATTAGTCATTTACATGGTTAGTCATAAAATCCTACATAAAACTTGTAGACCACTGAATATGATATGTTTGATTCCCTTCAATAGTTTTGCGACATTAAGATAGTAATATGTGGATGCACTAGTGGATGATTGTGGATTAGTAAGAATATTGATGTTAATGTTTGTGATTCCCGAAGCATGCACGTATAGTCTCTAGTTATGCGATGAAGATTGGAGAATAATTTATCCTTGATTGAAATCCTTTGTGCTGTTGAATCGGGGGGGAGGGGGGCGATGGTTAACTCCTCCCAACCTCCTCCCTAGGAGCATGCGAGTAGTACTTTGATTTGTGATAAAACTAATAAAAATTTGCAATAAGTATATGAGTTGTTTATGACTAATGTGAAACCATGGACATACGCAATCTCACCCATTCATATTTTGCTAGCCTCTTCGGTACCGTGCATTGCCCATTCTCACCTCAAGGATCGGTGCAACTTCCGCCGGTGCATCCAAACCCCGTGACATGATACGCTCTGTTTCACATAAGCCTCATTATATCTTCCTCAAAACAGCCACCATACCTACCTATCATGGCATTTCCATAGCCATGCCGAGATATATTGCCATGCAACTTGCACCGTCACTTCATATGACTTGTATTTCCATTGTCATATTGCTTTGCATGATCGTAAGATAGCTAGCATGATATCTACATGGCTTGTCCGTTTTTCGATATCTTTTGCTACGCTAGATCATTGCACATCCTGGTACACTGCCAAAGGTATTCATATAGAGTCATAATAGTTTTTCATATCGAGTTGTATGTAAATAAAAGTGTGATGATCATCATTATTAGATCATTGTCCCAGTGAGGAAAGGATGATGGAGACTATGATTCCCCCACAAGTCGGGATGAGACTCCGGATGAAAAATGAAAAATGGGGGAGGCCAAATGATCCCACCACAAAAAATGGGGGAGGCGTAAAAAAGAAAAAAAGAAAGAGAAAAAGCCCACCATGAAAAAAAACAAATAAATGAGAGAAAAAGAGAGAAGGGACTTTGCTACTATCCTTTACCACACTTGTGCCTCAAAGTGGCACCATGGTATTCATATAGAGAGTCTCTTGTTTTGTCACTTCCATATGCTAGTGTGAATTTTTCATTATAGAACTTGGCTTGTATATTCCGATGACGGCGTCCTCAAATGCCCGAGGACTTCATGAGCAAGCAAGTTGGATGCACACCCACTTAGCTTCAGTCAAACTTTCATACACTTATATCTCTAGTGCATCCGTTGCATGGCAATCCCTACTCCTCACATTGATATCTATTGATGGGCATCTCCATAGCCCGTTGATACACCTAGTTTTTTTACTATAAATAGTAGGGTAAAACCCCACTGCAATTTTTATTAAAAAATAAAACATATAGTATAGGCTTCAAAAACATCTCAAAGGCTTGAGATAAGCCAAAGAAAATAAAATAAGAAGAAATAAAGAAATACAGAAAGAAAAATAAGAAGAACAAGAAGGAAAAAGCAAGATCTATTACAAACTACTAGAAAAGAAAAAAACTAAACTAAAAAAGAAGGCAGTTATAAGATACTCTCTAACTAATCTGAGAAGTGATTTGCATATTTCTTTTTCATCCTGATCTTAAGAGCTTGAGTTCCTCCAGATAAATGAATTTCCAACCCTGGAAACTTGGTGTTATGTTCTCAAAAAATTTATTGTTCCTTGAAATCCAGATGGCCCATGAACCCAGAATAATGATCTCCATAAAAAATGGTAGTCTAATTTTGTCCTTGAGGTCTTGAAAGGCTTCTAGCACGAAAGGTTATGTGTTCTTGAAGGACAAATGAAGTCCCAACATTGTGTAGCAAAAGGGCATCCCCAAAAAGCATGGTGAAGAGTTTCCTCCTCTTGACAATTATTCACAGCACAGTTATAAGCTTCAAGCACAAAGTTCTTTCTTCTAAGCAAGTTTCTGGTATTAATCCTGTCATGAAGAAGCATCCAGAAAAAGACTTTGTGTTTGGGCTAGCATGAGCTTTTCCAAATCCAGCTGAAATGTGGTGGAACCTGCTTATATCCAATTAAGACCTTGTATGCTTTGATGGAGGAATAAGAGGCATTGCCCCAGATATAACTCCATGTGTCAGTTGCATCCCAGTATTCATAGTTTTGTCACTTCCATATAGATATTCTCCATTTTTAGGAATTCTTCATATGCTTGTGTTGTCAGGGGGAGATGAAAGAGATCCTCAATATATTCAGTGTCAATCACCTGTCTGGTATTCATTTGTGTGTTTCTGGCAAAAGAGTATAGATGATGGAACTTGTGTTTGAGAATGTTATCTTGCCATAAGTCCTCCCAAAATAGAGCACTCCTTCCATCACCCACATTACATCTGGCAATGGCTTTATATTGATCAATCAGGGCCAGATTTGATTTCCACCAGAAGGAACCAACCATTTTCTCTCCAGGTAGTTGACCATTACTGTAATAACTTTCCCAAATTATATGAACCCATGGAATGTCATGTCTGTTGTAGAATTTGTGAAGATTTTTCATGAGAAGTGCTTTGTTTTGAGTATGGATGTCAAATACTCCCAGACCCCCTTGGTTCTTAGGTCTACAAACTATATGTCAAGCAACCATAGCTGGTCTTCTATCCTCCATATCAGGGCTACTCCATATGCAGTGTGTCAGATATTTGATTATTTGTTTTTTGATTGTGATTGGGATGTCTAGGCAACACATGAAGAAAATAGTGAGTGAAGATAGTATAGATTTGACCAGCAGAAGCCTTCCAGCCTGAGTCATATTTGAGGATAATCTAGCCAACCTTTTGGCAACTTTATTAACCAGTGGTAGATATTGTTCCACAGTTGGTTTGTATACTCCCAGAGGCAATCCAAGGTAAGTGAAAGGAAAATGACCTCTTGCACATTGTAGTGTATTGGTGAAGATTTGTACTCTTTCTTCATCAATGTTGACTGGAACCATAATGGATTTTGCATAATTTACCTTCAACCCAGTAGCAGTGGCAAATGTATTTAGAAGAGCTTTTAAACAAACTCGCTGCCTGGCATTTGCTTGTAAAACAACCAAGGTGTCATCTGCATATTGGACTATTGGGAAATCAGGACAACTATGAAATTGTAATGGTGGAGTAAGGACCCCAGCTTTCATTGCTTTATTAAGGATGGATTGCAGAAGGTCAACTGCTAAAACAAAGATTAATGGAGAAAGAGGATCACCCTATCTTACACCCCTTTTGCAATAAAATTTCTTGCCTGGCACTACATTAAGCATGACTGCAGATGAAGCAGAGTTAAAGAGCATCTGCATGCAAGATATCCATTTTTCTCCAAATCCCTTGGCTCTGAGAATGTCAATGATTGCTTGGTGTTCAATAGTATCAAATGCCTTCTCATAATCTAACTTGAGTACTAGCATTTCCTCCTTGGATTTTTGACATGGATGAATATACTCATAAGCCCATCCAATGCAGTCCTGAAGCATTCTGCTTTTAAGGAATCCATATTGATTAATGTGGACCATTTGTAAAATGACCTTTTGTAGTCTGTTTGCCAGCAATTTAGTGATAATTTTTAAGACTCCATTAAGCAAGGAAATGGGTCTCAAATCATTGGGTGTGATTGGCACTTCTTTTTCGGGAATGAGGGTTATGAAGGAGGTATTTATGCTTTCCAGATTAACTTTTGCCTCATGAAACCCCATGATAAGCTTGGTTACATCCTTCCCAATAATACTCCAACATGCTTTGAGGAATTCATTATTAAATCCATCTGGCCCAGGAGATTTATCAGTGGGTAGTTGTTTTACCACCTCATCAATTTCCTATTGTGAGAAAGGATTCTCTAGTTCCTGGAAAACAGTTGGGTTAACTTGCTGCTCATATAGGTTATTGAGGTCAAAGTGCATTGTATGGCCTGTGGAATGACCCAATCTTTTCTTGAAAGCTTCCCAAAGAATTGCAGCTTTCCCTGCATGATTAGTAATTTCAACCTGGTCCTCATTTAGCAGCATAGCAATCTTGTTGTGACTATGGTTGATGGAGGCTTTGGTATGGAAAAAATTTGTATTCTCATCACCAAATTTGACTCCTTTGATTTCCCTCTCTGTTTCCAATAAATCTTCTGATTGTTAAGCATAATCAAGATATATTCTTTTAGCATTGTTCTACAGTTCCATTCAAAAGTAGTTAGGTTTCTATATTCCTTAATAAGGTCCCATAGGAATATGCAGGCATTCAAATCCTCAATAAATTTTTTTGAGACAAGACATATTCTTAGATCATAATTTGAGTGCTCTTCTCAAGTTTTTGAATTTACCATTAATAAACTTAGCAGAGTCACTGTGTCCAACTGGGATGGACCAAGCATTTGTTACTACTTCCATAAAGTCACTGTGTTTCAACCAATAATTTTCAAATCTGAAGACTAGTTGATGCGAGACTTTCTTCTCCACTTTCAACCCTTTTGATATCTACCACCATATTCCATTCCACCCTTATGCTATGTCCATGGTTCACGCTTATGTATTGCGTGAAGAATAAAAAGTTGATGCGCATTGAAAAAGTATGATCCAATTGCTTGGTTTGACACCAGGGTACTCATGATTTATACTTTATGCTAGGAAGACCAAGCATGACAGGCTATATGATTTTGTAGAGATAACATTCTTTGGAATTTTTATTTTGAAAGGACATGATTGTTTGCTAGTAAACCTCAGTATGGATGTCTTTTTGTCAGACTATTGCCTTAAATCACTTGTATATTAATATTCATGCCATGATTAGACATTTGTTCAAGATTATGTTAGGTAGCATTCCACATCAAAAATTATTTCCTTTTATCATTTACCTACTCGAGGACAAACAGGAATTATGCTTAGGGATGCTGATGCATCTCCGTCGTCTCTATAATTTTTGATTGCTCCATGCTAATATTCTACAACTTTCATATACTTTTGGCAACATTTTATATTATGTTTTGGGACTAACTTACTTACCCAGTGCCCAGTGCCAGTTCCTGTTTTTTGTGTGTTTTTTGTTTCGAAGAAATTCCATATCAAACGAAGTCCAAATGTGATAAAAATTTATGCATATTTTTTTGGAATATATGTGAATTTTGAGAGTCAGAATCAACGCAAGACGATGCCCGAGGGCCCCACAAGCTAACAGGGCGCGGCCTGGGGGCGCCCTGATGGCTGGTGGCCAGCCCCTAGGTCGGTTGGGCCTCTCCTTCCGCCGCAAGAAAGATATTTTCACGATAAAAACCCCCTCAAAATTTCAGCCCGATCGGACTTAGGGATCTCCGGATATTTAAGAAATGGTGAAGGGGTCAGAAAACAGTCGCGAAAACAGGAGCGAAACATAGAGAGAGAGAGAGAGAGAGAGAGAGAGAGAGATCCAATCTCGGAGGGGATCTTGCCCTCCGGGATCCATGGCGGCCATGGACGAGAGGGGAAACCCTCCTCCCACCTAGGGAGGAGGCCAAGGAAGAAGAAGAAGGAGGAGGGCTCTCCCCCTCTCTCCCGGTGGCGCCGGAGCGCCGCCGGGGCAACCATCGCGACTGTGATCTACACCAACAACTTCGCCGCCGTCACCACCAACTCTCTCCCCCTCTATGAAGCAGTGTAAAACCTCTTCTCCCTGCTGTAATCGATACTTGAACATGGTGCTTAATGATATATATTATTATCCAATGATTTGTGGCTATCCTATGATGTTTGAGTAGATTTCTTTTGTCCTATGGGTTGTTGATGATCGTGATTGGTTTGATTTGTATGTTCTATTTTGGTATTGTCCTAAGGTGCCTTCCGTGAGGCGCACACATGAAGGAATCCCACTGGAGGGTTTGCAATATGTTTATGATTCGCTTATAGTGGGTGGCTAGAGTGACATAAGCTTACACCCGAGTAAGGGGATTGTTTACGTATGGGATAAAGGGGACTTGATGTGTTAATGCTATGGTTGGGTTTACCTTAATGAATTTCTAGTAGTTGCGGACTCTTGCTAGAATTCCAATCATAAGTGCATATGATCCAAGTACGGAAATTATGTTAGGGTATGCCTCTCCCTCATATAAAACTGCAACAATGATACCGGTCTAGTTATCGATTGCCTAGGGACAAATCTTTCTCTCGCGTTACACAAAAATCTTTCTACTAAACAATTTACTTTATTGTTATTTTATTAAAACAGCACCTAACTTTTATTTCCATGTTCTTTATTACCTTGCAAAACTATCTTTACACATAGTAAGTACTTCTAGTTTCCTTCCCGCAAAATAGTTTCATACTTGTTCTAGGTAAAGTAAGCGTTAGCATGCGTAGAGTTGTATCGGTGGTCGATATAACTTGTGAGAATATTAATTCTACCTTTAGCTCCTCATTGGGATCGACACTCTTACTTATCGAAAAAGGCTACAAACGATCCCATACACTTTTGGGTTATCAATCACCTCACATGTCATCTCCAATAGTGTAGTAGGTCATGTGGGCCATTACTTGTCCTGTGGGACTCCCTTTATAAGAGGCGCTAGGGGAGCTCACTTGGGGGGGGGGGGCTCTCACTTGGCCAGCAAGCCATTCACGGCCACCCATTCATGAGGCACCATGCCAACTCACGCATGCTCTCTCAGTCTCTCATTCTCACACACAGACGAGGCAAGGGAAAGGTGCTAACCGACTCCTACTTCCTCCTCTAATACAGCTCCAGGAGCAACTCCGTACTACCATAAACACTGCATATACACCAGACATGCAGGATTAGGGGTGTCACCTCCCCGCGAGGGCCCCGAACCTGGGTAAAACCACCGCGTGTTGTTGCCCAATCCCATCCCAGATCTCCACCGTAGCCTTGCTCTCACCTTGATAAGCCACACCATGGGATCTGCCGTGAGAAAACGGTGACACCATGGTAAGGCCTCTGATTGGGCCACAATGCGTGACGAGGATCTGGGATAATGCATCCAAGCTTTTGCGATATCTATTGCAGAGCATGTGCTCGTTGATGAGGCTGAGAGGGGTGTAACTCCATTGGGGCACCACCGTCGGGAGAGGACGGTTGTCTTCACGCCATCCTATGAGTGGGAGGGAGGGACATGATGATTGTCAACATATCATCGGGGAGGCTGATGATGAAGTCTAGGCCTGTCGAAGGCGCTTATTGTTCTGGCTCGACCCGCCTCCGCTTGATGGCAGCCTCGTTCGCCACCTCCGGAGTCTCGTCGACGGTGGCATTTTCTGACATGAGTAGAGCAGTGGGAGGATGGGGATTATGTATTTAGGACTACACAGAAGAATAGTGTATTGGTAATTAGAAGTTACTAGGTAGGAACAGACATAACAAGTACAAAAACTGAAACCGCAATTGGTTGCATAAATACTACACAATTACTTTGATATTGCTACGTAAGTCAACATGAAGATACTTGCAAGAACACTGATACTAGTGATCTGCGTTGGGTTTTTTCCTGAAGAGGAGGGGATGATGCACCATAGTATAGATAAGTATTTCCCTCAGCGAGAACCAAGGTTATCAAACCAATAGGAGGATCACACAACTTCCCGTCTTCACAGCCTATGCACAAAAGAGCACACACTTGCAACCAAAGCGGGCAAGAGGGTTGTCAATTCCCTTGAACTCGTTACTTGCAAGCGATAAGAAGTGTAGATGATAGTTGATAATTGTAAATTGCGAAATAAATAAATAGTAAATAATGGCAGCAAGGTATTGAGAGCGTTTGTAAATATATATGTGAATAGACCCGGGGGGCAATGTGTTCGCTAGAGGCTTGTCTCTCGAAGAAGGCATACGGTGGGTAAACAAATTACTGTTGGGCAATTGATAGAAAAGCACATAGTTATACAATATTTATTCACAACAATGATCATGTATATAGGCATCACGTCCATAAACAAGTAGACCGACTCCTTCCTGCATCTACTACTATTAAACCACCCATCGACCGCTATCCAGCATGCATCTAGAGTACTAAGTGAAACAAAGTAATGATTGGAGAATGATGACATGATTTAGACAATGTAAATCCATTTAATATGTATAAACCCCATCATTTTACCCTTAGTGGCAGAAATACAAATACGTGTATTGCCCCCTACTTTGTCACTGGGATATAGAGCACCGCAAGATTGACCCCACCACAACACACCTCTCCCACTGAAGATAAACCAATCTAGTTGGCCAAACTAAACCGATAGATCGGAGATAATTACGAAGCTATAACAATCATGCAAATAAGAAACTGTTGGAGACTCAAATATTTTTCATGAATAATCTGAACATAAACCCACAATTCATCGGATCCCAACAAAAACACCGCAAATAGTGATTACATAGGATAGATCAGTGCGGAATCATAGTGATCTTGGCCATGAAGAACATAGAAAGAGAGAGAGAGTGCCATCTAGGTACAAGCTACGGAACCGTAGGTCTGTGGTGAACTACTCACCAATCACCATGGGAGCAACAAGGTTGATGTAGAGGACCTCCGTGATCGATCACCCCTCCGGTAGGGAACTGCAACATGGATCCAGATGGGCACACGAAGGAACAGAGACTTGCGGCGATGGACAAAGAGTTCCGGGAGGCTCCCTAGGGTTTTTGGGATTAATAAGAATTTATAGGTCAGGGAACAACGCCAGAGGGCCGGCGAGGTGGCCCCAAGACATCAGAGCGCGACCACCCCCCTGGGTGCGCCCTGTTGGCTTGGGGCACCTCGTGTGGCCTCCGGTCTCCCTCTGAAGCTTCCAGATGCTTTTTTGTCCAGAAAAAATCGTCAAAAAGTTTCAGGGTATTTGGACTTCATTTGGTATGGTATTCCTGAAAAGCCATAAACATGCAGAAAACGACAACTAGCACTTGGCACTGGGTTAATAGGTTAGTACCCAAAAATAATGTGAATCATCAAATAAACATAAACCAATCTAGTTGGACAAACTAAACCGATAGATTGGAGAGAATTACGAAGCTATAACAATCATGCAAATAAGAATTTGGAGGAGACTCAAATCTTTTTCCGGAATAATATGAACATAAACCCACAATTCGTCGGATCCCAACAAACACACCGCAAATAGTGATTACATAAGACAGATCACCGCGGGAATCGCGGTGATCTTTGCAATGAAGAACATATATATATATAGAGAGAGCCATATAGATACTAGCTATGGACCCGTACGTCTGTGGTAGACTACTCACACATCATCACAGGAGCAACAAGGTTGATGAAGAGGCCCTCCGTGATCGATCCCCCCCTCCGGCAGGGCACCGGAACAGGGCTCCAGATGGGCACACAGCGGAACACAGACTTGCGGTGGCGGAAAAAGTGTTTCGGGAGCTCCCCTAGGGTTTTTAGATTGTATGTGAATTTATAGGCCAGAGAGGGACGTCGAAAGATGCGAGGGGGACCCATGACCCAACCGGGCGCGCCGACCCCTCCTGGGCACGCCCTTCTAGCTCGTGTCTCCCTCGTGCAGCCACCGGTCTTCTCCCAAAGCTTCCAGGTGTTCTTTTGGTCCAGAAAAATCGTCAAAAAGTTTCGTGGCCATTGGACTTCGTTTGGTACTGTAAACCTGAAAATCAAAAAACATGTAGAAAACAGCAACTGGCACTGGCACTAGGTTAATAGGTTAGTGCTAAAAATAATATGAATTGGCAAATAAATGCCTAGAAAGCATCCTAGAATGATAATATTATAGCATGGAACAATAAAAATTATAGATACGTTAGAGACGTATCAGCATCCCCAAGCTTAATTCATGCTCGTCCTCGAGTAGGTAAATGATAAAAACAGAATTTTTGTTGTGACATGCTACCCAACATGTAGTCTATTGGGCGTGTCATCATTGATAAATGATGAATTAACAAACATTAACATAGTAATATCTATAAACATAAGTAACATAATCATCAATATTCAAAATGTACAATCGTTAAAGTATGTTTACCCCCCATTCATTTTATCACATTAGCATGGCATGGCTTCGTCTTCACCACATAAATATAAATGTCAAGCGCCACGGTGTTAAGTCAGGCAATTGGTTCGTACTTTTTAACGCGCTTCAGCTTTTGATTACTCACGCAATACATGGTCGTGAACCATGGATATCACATATGGGTGGAATAGAATATGGTGGTAAGTATCAAAGGGGTAAAAAGTGGAGAAGAAAGTCTTGCATCAACTCGGCGTCTCAACGGGCTATGGAGATGCCCATCAATTGATATCAATGCGAGGAGTAGGGATTGCCATGCAACGGATGCACTAGATCTATAAGTGTATGAAAGCTCGAATAAAGCTAAGTGGGTGTGCATCCAACTTGCTTGCTCATGAATACCTCTGGCATTTGAGGAAGCTCGTCATCGGAATATACAAGCCAAGTTCTATAATGAAAAAATCCCACTAGCATATGAAAGTAACATAACAAGAGACTCTCTATATGAAAAACAGGGTGCCACTTTGAGGCACAAGTGTGGAAAAGGAGGTAGTAGCACTGTCCGTTCTCTCTTTTCTCTCTTTTATTTATCTCTTTTTCTCTTTTTTTTTTCTTTCTTTCTTTGTTTTTTTTGTTTTCTTTCTTTTTCTTCTTTTTTTCTTTTATTTTTCGTCCGGAGTCTCATCCCGACTTGTGGGGGAATCATTTTCTCTTTTATTTACTTACAACTCGATATGAAAAACTACTAAACAATATGACTCTATATGAATGCCTCTGGCAGTCTACCAGGATGTGCAATGATCTAGTGTAGCTTGTAAACAATGATGAATGGTGGTTGTGCCACAAATAATATAAGCTACATGATCATGCAAAGCAATATGACGATGAGTGTACTAGTCATATGATGTAACGGGGGAAGTTGCATGACAATATATCTCGGAATGGCTATGGAAATGCCATAATAGGTAGGTATGGTGGCTGTTTTGAGGAAGATATACTGAGGCTTATGTGCAACATAGCGTATCATGCTGCGGAATTTGGATGCACCGGCGAAGTATGCACCGATCCTCGAGGTAAGAATGGGCAATGCACGGTACCGAAGAGGCTAGCAAATATGGAAAGGCGAGACTGCGTACATCCAAGGATTCACATTAGTCATAAAGAACTCACATACTTATTGCAAGGTTTTATTAGCTCTCTCGAAGCAAAGTACTACTCGCATGCCCCTAGGGAGGAGGTTGGGAGGAGTTAACCATCACGCGCCTCCGACCTAAACAACACTAAGATTTCAACGAGGAATAAGAATGCTCACACATCATCACCCAGACCAATATTTAGATGAAAAGAAAATTGACATCCTTTAACTATCGATATTTCTACTAACCAACAACCATGCACTCACACCCTTTCAAATTACCACATCAATATCATTAATCCACAATTTCCCTTTTATGTCCTACATGTGGTTTTTATAATGCACGCCTTGAATACCTATTATTTTTGTACTAGTCTTATAACCCATGCAAATTACCATCACTATTTATTAACTCTTAGACAAATATAAGTGAAGAACAAGAGTGCAGTTATTTCTATAAAATCTATGCGCCTCCGTGCTCAAACAGATATAAGTGAAGTACTAGAGGAATTGCTAAGCTCCAAAGCTATAAGTGAAGCACATAGAGTATTCTAACAAATCATGATGAACATGTGTCTCTCTCAAGTGGGTGCGTCTAGAAAACAATGATTGTGGAAAACTGAAACAAAAGCAAACTAAAGCAAATGGCACTCCAAGCAAAACACATATCATGTGATGAATAAAAATATAGCTCCAAGTGACAAACCGATGGATTGAGAAGAAAGAGGGGATGCCTTTCAGGGCATCACCAAGCTTAGACGCTTGAGTCTTCCTAGAATTTGACTTGGGGTGCCTTGGGCATCCCCAAGCTTAGGCTCTTTGCCTCTCCTTATTCCTTCATCCATCGCGATAACACCCAAAACATGAAAACTTCAGCACACAAAACTCAACAAAACTTCGTGAGATCCGTTAGTATATAAAACTAAATTGATTCATACTTTATTATTGCATAAGTTACTGTATTCCAGTGAAATTAAAGAAATTCTGCACTGAACACTAAAGTTTCTGTTTTTGCACCGTATCAATCCTAGTCATCATGCAAGTCATCCCAAAGGCTTTACTTGGCACAAACACTAATTAAAACATAAGAACACAATCATTACAGAGGAAATAACCATGTTATCAAACCAAAAAATGTCGGCGTTCTGGGAACGGGGGTACCTAGACCTGCCTGTCTGCGGCCCAGGGCAGGGCCCACCTCACGAGCCAAGCATGGCCTGGCGCGGCCCCACTCAAGGCAAGGCCCTCGTGAGGACCCGAGCTCACGAGGGAAGCAGCACCAAGACCAGCAAGGATGGGCCTCCTCAGGCCCCCTCTGGAGCGGCGGAGATCTCTATGCAGGACCTGGCCTCAGGAGTCATGGATGACGCAAGGAGGGACAGGCGGGCACCAGCGTGCCAGGCGGTGCAGTTTCCTCTTTGGTGCAAAGGGAGCAAGGACGTACGCGGGTTCCCAAAGCGCCACCCAAAGGTTTCCATTCCGGTGCAACAAGACCACTAGCACGAGCCCCGCAGGACGGATGTCATCGCCGAGCCCACCTCTGCATCATCGACAGCCACTTTGCAGGCGAAGACCACCTTTGGACAGGGCGGGGATGTACTCCTATCCCCCTTCAAATTTGGCCGTTGTGGGATCCCTTCCTACCATTGCGATAAGGGAAGAGGACCCAGGCCGCGGCTATATATAGAAGCTAGGTAGCACCGTAGAAGGGGGGAACAACAGAGACAACAACAAGGAGAAGGGAGAGAAACACAACAAGAGAGGCAGAGAGCCAAGAACACCACCCGATTGCCCTCACGAGGCTGCTCCCCACTGTACTAGTTCATCCACCACAACACCTCATGAGGCAATCCACCAAAGCAGGAGTAGGGTATTACGCTTCGTAGCGGCCCGAACCTGGGTAAATCATCGTGTGCATCTTCTTCCTCGTCATCGTGCGAGCTCATCGTCCTAACCATCGAGTAGCGAGCTAGGTGGGGTGAGGCCATTGGGGATCTTCGCACACACCCCTGTGTTCGAACCTTGAGGGTTTTGCGGAACCCGAAATCCGACATTTGGCGCGCCAGATAGGGGGCGTGTCGAAGTGTTCTTCAAGCCTCGCTCTTTCCCCGCTTCACCGCTCTGATGACCGGTGCCCGACAAGCTTCCTCCGGCCATGCTGAATCCGTCTTCACCAACCCCACCGCTGCAGACCGAGACCCACGCCCCAGCGGCACGACGCTGGGCAGTCAGTATCAAGCCGCCAGTGTCGTCTCTACCGTCGTCGCCCCTCGCGCCACCCAAGCGCACGGCAGACGAGCGGCGCCCCCGGCACCGACATTGCACTGCACCTACGTGGGAGACCTCGACGCGCACGATGCGTTGCTGATGGCAAGCGAGATGCTTGGCCACCGCCCGATGCACGGGGGCTTCGACGCATGGGCTGACCACATCGCTGAGCTGGTCGCCGTTGCGCGGAGGGCCATGGCCTCCAGCCCTCCAACGCGGCCGCTGGCGTCAAGCGCCGGGGGCTCGTTCGCCGCGCCTGTCTCCCAGCCCGCCGGCGGCGTGCCCCCTCAGGCCCCAGACGAGCCCGAACGGGGCCCGCCGCACGCCGCGCTTCTTCTCCACTGAATTCTGATGACCAGTTTCGAGGCGCAGCCCGGCCCCGACGATGGAGCACACGGAGGAAACAACGGGGCGTCCCGCACGCGCACCGACTCGCACTCTCGTACCCCTGCGGATCGTCAACAACCTGGGCTGACCAGGCGGGAGCGCGCAAACCTGTGCAAGGAGCAGGCGGCTCAGGCGTCCGGACAAGCAAGCAACCACGGCAAAGGTGCATCGGATCGCCAAGGGAACAATACACGTCAAGAAACGCGCGGCCCACCCAACGGCGGTGGCAGAGGTAAGCAACTTCGGGCTGAGGCTGCGCGCTCAGGGCGGCACCACGCCGCCGCCCGGAGGGGCCATCCCCGGCGCCCCCCCGGACGGCTCAGAAGGAGAACATGGTCCTTACGTAGAGCCCTATGTACCAAGCTACGTCGTACCTTCGGACGGCGAGATGGAACAGGCGCATGCCGCAGGCACCGGCACCCCCCAGGAGTAGGGTGCACCCTGGGCGTCCTCCCCGAGCCCAGCCTGGGGGCTTCCGTCGATGGAGCACCTAGTCTGGACAACGCGAACGGGAGGAAGAGGGAGGACGCCCCCGGGCCCGCGGGGCATGGCGCAAGCCGTCGCCCTCGCGAGCAAGCAACACTGAGCCAAGCCCCGAGGCCGCATGAGTAACGGCCCCGAGGCCGCAGGAGTCACGGGAGGCTGGGCCTCGGAGGCTCCGCCCACGGCCCGACGCGCCATCTCGGAGCCTCTGGAGGTTCGCCCTCCCGAGGCAGGAAAATAATTTTTGTTTGGGGGAGCCGCTTGAGCGTCAAGGGGGGCTCCTGAGCAATGCGCCTCAGGAGCCTCACCGGTCATATAGCCACTCGCCCCTTGATGTCGTCCTGGCGATCCGATCGGCATCAAGGGTGTCGAGGCCTCACCCCGTAGTTGCGTCCTGGTGATCCAGACGCCCCTTACGGTGGTCGAGGAATGTGCGGGACTGGGACCTGCCGACATAGAGCTGTTTGTGCATCAAAGGGGGCTCCTGAGCAACGCGCCTCAGGAGCCTTACCGGTCGTATAGCCACTCGCCCCTCGATGTCGTCCAGGCGATCCGGTCGGCATCGAGGGTGTCGAGGCCTCACCCCGTAGTTGTGTCCTGGTGATCCGGACGCCGCTTACGGTGGTCGAGGAATGTGCGGGACTGGGGTCTGCAGACGCAGAGTGCCGAAAGGGCTCCCAACCCGCCTTGCTCGTGAGAAGAAGAAGCCCCCGGGACCCCCAGGTCCCTCAAGACGCTGTCCGGCCAGCGCCCCAATGCTTCACGAGGCGGCTTCATCGACAAAACACCTTTATGGCTGCGCCGGATGCATTGTGCTCATGTTTGGGCGGCGGGAGCGCAATCCTATGGCTACGTGGGGAAAATGCATTCGGGTTTGGGTCATAGAGGTGCGCAACCGAGCAGAAATGCACGGGATGGCTCTTGACGGAGTTGGGAGCAACCGGGCCGTGCGCCTGGGGGCTTGCCCAGCTATCTACGGCCGTGACACTCTCACGTAATAATGAGTGGGCTGTATATGCCCGGAGCCCCCCGAGGATGCGGAGGGGTTCCTTCCCACGCAACGTGGAAGCCCCATGCTCCGCGCTGGCAGACAACACTGCCCACCAATGGCTATGCCCACGCAATGTGGATGCCCTACGCTCCGCGTTGGGGGAAGACGAAGACGAAGACTAGCCTAGTTGCCGGCCGCGGCAGTTGCTTGCTTCTTTTTGGTGTTCGAATTGCCACTTTTTGGAATGAAGTTTGAGAATTTCGAAACTCTATTTTTAAAAGAAAAAGGGGCGGGGACTTTTCTCTCATCGTTTTCTCGTTTTTCCGGTCTTGGAGTCTCTTTCTCTGAGTTGGTGTTTCGCAAGGGCCCATGTGCTCCGGCCCTCCCCGAGGCGGCTCAGAGCAGGATAGCAAGGCCCTGTCGCCTCAGGGACTTGCATCTTTTGGCGGCCGACCCCCGCTCGGGGGCTCGGACCGCAGCATAACACCACATCATGGAGCCTCGGAAGGCCCCAGTGCCTCCTGAGGCAGCAGCCGGCAGGACGGAATGGAGGTCGCTCGAGCATCAAGGGGGGCTCCTGAGTAGCGTGCCTCAGGAGCCTTACCGGTCATATAGCCACTCGCCCCTTGATGTCGTCCTGGCGATCCAGTCGGCGTCAAGGTTGTCGAGGCCTCACCCCGTAGTCGCGTCCTGGTGATCCGGACGTCGCTTACGGGGGACAAGGAAATGTGCGGGACTGGGACCTGCTGACGTAGAGCTGCTTGAGTGTCAAAGGGGGCACCTGAGCAGCGCGCCTCGGGAGCCTTACCGGTCATATAGCCACTCGCCCCTTGATGTCGTCCTGGTGATCCGGTCGGCATCAAGGGTGTCGAGGCCTCACCTCGTAGTTGCGTCCTGGTGATCCGGACGTACATTACGGTGGTCGAGAAATGTGCGAGACTGGGGCCTACAGACACAGAGCACCGAAAGGGGCCCCCAAACCGTCCCACAAACAAGGAGGAAGCGTCCCAGGTGGAATCGCGGACTATCTGGGCAACCCGGCCACACCTCGTGATGCACGAGATTGGCACCGCCCTACAAGCTAAGTACACTACCGAACCAAGCAAGAGCCTCCTGATCTAATGGCGCCCCGAGGACGGGATAAGGGTTGTGCTCACTAATGTGAAGATGCAGGTACTGCTGGCCACCACGCGCGGCTACCGAGGTCCCAGAGGCCTGAGGCGCCAGGAAAAACAGCGTGAGGGGAGGGACCCTGGCGCGACGAGCAGCAAGGCCACGAACCCGGGAAGTGGCGGCCAAAAGCAGCCCCTCAGGAGAGAACGCCTCGTGAGGGACCAGCCGGCCGCCGTCACCGGGCCGCATCGGCATCAGCGCCAAGCCCCGCGCAAAGAAACTAAGTCACGTCACGGCAAGCAGGCGACCGGCGATTTAAGAAAAGGAAGGACGGAGACAAAGGTAATACGCAAAAGACTAACGCCCACAGGGGCCGAGTTCCTTATTAAAATATTACAGGTACCAGGAAAGGAAGACAGGGGATGCCAAGAGGGAGGAGTCGCTGTCGCCGCCCGCGCCGCCGGCCGCCTCGGCGTCGGAATCGTCCTCCCCGTTGGAGGCGGGCACCTGGATGAACCGCCCCACCAGGGACTGCACGTGCGGGCGCACCTCATCCCGGAGGGCCCTCTGGAACTCGTCAGGCACCCGCTCCCCGACGCGTCGGAGGTCAAGCTCCGGGACATGGCGGCGCAGGTTGGAGAAGACGCACATCAAGGCAAGGTCCAGGAGGTCGCGCACATCGGACTCGTTGTCCGGGTTCACACGGGAGACGCCGGTCTCCAGCGCCTCCACCACCCTCCGGAAGAAGTCAAGATAGCCCCCGTCGCCGTGCGCGCACGGCAGCGTGGGGGCTTCCCCGACGAACCGTCTCACCGCGCCGGCCGCGCGGCGGGCGATGTCAAGATACTGCTTGGCGCGCTTGGACTCCAACGTCTTGGCATGCGCCGCCTCGTCTTGGGTGGCCCGCACGGTGTCGGTTGCCTCCTTAACCTGGGCCTGGAGGGACGCCAGCTCCGCCCTGGCCTCCGCTTTGCCCCTGAGGGCGGCTTGGAAGGCGGCCTGGGCGGTCGCTAGTCCTGGCCCGCAGGCGTTTGGGGCCCGCGGCACTTCAGGCCGTCCCCAATGGCTTCGCCCGGATGCCGGCTCGAGCGCGCCTTGGGTCCGGGGGCTACTGTCGGCGTTCTGCGAACGGGGGTACCCAGACCTGCCTGCCTGCGGCCCAGGGTAGGGCCCACCTCACGAGCCAAGCATGGCATGGCGTGGCCCCACTCAAGGCAAGGCCCTCGCGAGGACCCGAGCTCACGAGGGAAGCAGCACCAAGACCAGCAAGGATGGGCCTCCTCAGGCCCCCTCCGGAGTGGCGGAGATCTCTATGCAGAACCCGGCCTCAGGAGTCAAGGATGACGCAAGGAGGGACAGGCGGGCGCCAGCGTGCCAGGCGGAGCAGTTTCCCCTTTGGTGCAAAGGGAGCAAGGACGTACGCGGGTTCCCAAAGCGCCACCCAAAGGTTTCCATTCCGGTGCAACAAGACCACGACCACGAGCCCCGCAGGACGGATGTCATCGCTGAGTCCACCTCTGCATCATCAACAACTACTTTGCAGGCGAAGACCACCTTTGGACAGGGCGGGGATGTACTCCTGTCCACCTTCGAATTTGGCCGTTGTGGGATCCCTTCCTGCCATTGCGATAAGGGAAGAGGACCCGGGCCGCGGCTATATATAGAGGCTAGGTAGCACCATAGAAAGAGGGACAACAACGGGGAGACAACAAGAAAGGCAGAGAGCCAAGAACACCACTCGAGCGCCCTCACGAGGCTCCTCACCACTGTACTAGTTCATCCACCACACCTCCTCGTGAGGCAATCTACCAAAGCAGTAGTAGGGTATTACGCTTCGCAGCGGCCCGAACCTAGGTAAACCATCGTGTGCATCTGCTTCCTCGTCATCGTGCGAGTTCGTCGTAGAAATCATCGAGTAGCGAGCTAGGTAGGGCGAGGCTGCAGGGGATCTTCGCACACGCCCCTGTGTTCGAACTTCTTGGGGTTTTGCGGAGCCCGAAATCCGACAAGTATGCCAACAGTAAGTTACGCCTGCACACAACCTTGGAGGCCACATACAAGTGGCGTTCCACGTACGTCCAGCGCCAGCACTAAGTCACTAGCGATGTCGTACCAAAATGGCCGACGCCAGCGATATTTGAAAAATGTAGTGCTGGCGTCGGCCGAAAACAGCGCGCCACCAACAAGAGTTGTGGCTAGCCATTTCTCTACTAGTGTATGAATGCATACTTATGCTTGGGAGATAGGAATGCTAAAACCTTCGAGGTCTGGACTGGGGTTGATATAGTGTTTCGCAAAGAAGGTGCTAATAAATTTCCTAACAAACAAAAATTCATCTGTGGTGAGTGGTTCATAGGTCAACGATCCGAAGATCAACTTTAGGATTTTTAGATCAGAATATGACATACATGTGGAGTAGAAGATAGTAATTAAGAAACAGACTTACTCGTTCTATTTTGTCAGCATCGGCACCACATTCAACATGTCTGCATAGGTTCATCATGTGTGCGCATAGGTTGGTCCTTTCTTGTTGTTGTTGAGGACACTGAATTTTTTTGTACAATATTAGTCATGTATTTGCCCTGTTAGGAACAACCTAACCGGTGTAAGTTGTTTCTTTTTTTTCTTTGGAGAGAAATAGAAAGAGGCTTACTTAGAAACTTGCACATCTGACTAGCATTTTATGAAAATAACGGATTTCGGTATCTTACCGGAGAAACGATCTTGTGGTGCAGAGGTAGTTGGTGGTCAAACCGTATCCCTCCTCTAGTTATGTACCTTGACAATACACTGCAAATGAAGATGAAATTTCACATACTCAACTCTTGAACTAGATATGAACACAACATATTAACATCAAATAATTCAATACCTATCCATGAAATCATGAAGATGATTCAGATACTGAGGTGTTTTGACTCTCTAAGAGAATCCAGGTAGTAAACTGTGTTGCGTTTTGGAACAATGACCACCAAGATCCAATGATGGCTACAGTTTAACAAAACCTTGAACTTATGAACTATGTCGAAAACTGAAAGACGATCAATGTATGCGTGGTTGTATATTTAACTTACCATTCATGATATGGCCACATGAAGAATTCTGCTACCTGTAACTTGCACAATATATTGGTGACATGTTCAATGGAAGCCTTGCGTGTATCATTAATACGTAACAAATTGTCGTTTCCTAAATCAGGATCTATGAAATACACATGCACCCTGAATGATCTCTGCACTGTCAATCCCCTGAGAGGAATACAATACAGTAAGCTTTTTTCATTTATAGCCTTGTATGTAGAAGTTGATCTGAGTTTGTGAAGTACTTGCAACATCAAGCATTTGAAAAGAGTGGCAGCAAGCTCATTGAAGTTGAAGAAGAGATGAAAGTCCTCGAATTCCACATTGATGGTACCCGGAAGGTAATTGAACTGCCTAATGTCGTAGTGCACTTGTAGAATGTTAGCATCTTCTCCTTCTGACATTCTGTCCATGCAATATTTATGTAACTTGCGACAAGTGGAACCGCACTCCTCAAAGTATTCGCCAACAAGAAATGGTTGGTCATGCTTGTACTTGCATGCTTCACATGGGTCTGCTTTATTCTTAGATAGAGTTATGTCAATTTCTTCATCGGCCATGCCATGGTTCTGCTCTAAGAGTCTTTGTAGTATGATGCTTTGGTTCTCATCCCTCCTCTGTTTCTGTCATGTGTAATAAAAAATTGCCAATTTTACGAGGAAACTAAATATAAATGCAATAGTCTTTGTAGTACAGGATGCACATCGGCAGTGTTTGAATGAGATCAAATTAATAGTGACAGGTATGTACATGAACAAATTTTATAACATATTATTACGAATATCAATTAAAATGCCACTCACAATCCTAGAACGGTGGCAGCGTCTTAATCACATCCAGAATCAAATAGCCCACGGGAAGTGTGTGAATCACATCTAATATAACAAAGGATTTCTAAAAACGGGAGTTAGGCTAACCTTCTTTGCGCGTCCCAGAAACTTCCTCCCATTGTACCCAGATTCAAAAGCTCGTAACTTCACAGATGGAAATTGATGTTGATCATGAACATGCAGGTCTTTAACTATCCCCTCCATTCCTCGGAGGTGATTGTCCTAGAGAGCTACAAGAGAAAGAAATGGCTCAAATAGGCATGCCGCTTTAAAATCCCCAATTCCAAACCAAAACCCTAAGCCTAGTTGACCTAGAGAGAAGAGAGAGGAATATCTGGCTGGTGAGAGATTCGTCGTCGGAGGAGATATCTCTTGAGGGGTCATTCGAGGAGACCATGGCGTCCGTGGTGGTAGGATGCAACTGGGAGAGATGTGGCGGCAGAGGGAGGGGTGTTAACAGGGGAAATGTGGCCCTTGGGGGAGCAGATATTTCGGTGGTCGGCGAAATTTTTCGCTAGGTGCAGGGAAACTTGGATCGCAAAGATTCATCAAACATGGTTTTTCTGCTTTTAGCATGTGCGATAATATAAAACATACAAAATTTCGCCCCTCCCCACATATTCCCTGGTTATAGTGCACATCCACGTCATTGCATAATTTAACATCAACTGCTAACTTGGGTATACGAATTAGTGACACATAGCTCGCAGTTACTAAACTAAGCAAGTTAACTAAATAATCAAGCTGCTTGAACTAGACATAGCTCTAACAAAAGAATGTCTCTCTAAACAAAGGCTATTAGTACTACGGATAATTTTAACAAAGATGCTGACGAGCGGCCGCCCTATTTCTCACCGATGTTCGATGAGATGTCGACGACTTGTCCGGGCGACATTCCGCTGGAGCTAGACTCTGCGTCCCCCAGGCTGAATTCGACCACTGCGGTGTCCTCGTCCTTGGTGTTACCCTCATCATCGATGTCGCCCTCATCGTTGTAGTACTCGTAGTAATGGCGCTGCCAGATCTCGCGTTGGTGCTCCACCATCGATTCCTGGACGGACAGCGCTTCTCGACCTCCTTCTGAGCCAACCACAACTCCTCCCAGCACTCGTCGATCTCGGACGGCTCCCGCATCTCCAGCTCTCTCTCGGAGATGGCCTCCGCCGCCGCATCATCGGCATGCATCTCGGCATCCGCAGCAGCCGCCTCTTCGGACGTGTGGTGCATGCTGGATTCTGAGGAAGCCTTGAGTAACATGGTGTGGGCATTCTCAATATTGGCTTGGATGGCCTCAACCCGGGCCAGGGCGACCTCTGCGGCACGATACGTTGCTCGAGCGCTCTTGGCGTTTGCAGCCACGTTGCAGCAGCTGGAGCCGCCAACTCCGTGGCTATAGACGCCAGTTCGGCCGCTGTAGAGGCCCCGTTGACCATCGTAGAAGCCCTTTTGGCAGATGCGTATGCGGATGCGCTCTCGGCAGAGGCGGTCACGTTCCTAGAAGAGACGGGAGCGCTCGGGGCCGACGAGGGCAGTCATACGTACTCTTACGATGCAGAAAGGGTTTGTTGGGGAATGGGGATCGAGGGTGAACGGAATCCGAGCTAGACGAAGTCGACGAAGCTTCCCTCATAAACCATAAATAGATCCGTGAATTTTCATCACAAACGGATCCTATATAGAACTATGTATGTTGTTCACTTTTTGCTTTGAATTGTAAAATTATTTTGGGGTAGCGCGGTAACGGATATTGTTTTAATTGTAAGAAACAGATCCCTACTGTGAAAATGCACGAACAACATCCTAAAATTTGGAAATTTTGGGGGTTAAATTGGCATTTCATACATTAAGTTAGTTTCTAGAAATTTACTGGCCGGAATTCAAAACTGAAATACATGAACATGCAAGCTAAAGCAAAAACTGTTGGAAAAATCAAATTTATGTACTACTTGCTTCCGTATATATGCCACGTGCAAAAAATTAGAAGGAATTCCAAACATCTTGAGTAACGGTTTGGACACAAGCATTTAGAATCTAGGACTTTAAACTCAAAAAATGAAAAAAAAATACTCTGAAGTATATGAAAATTTGCATGATTTCGCGACATAGGGCAAAGATGTCATGGTTAAAGTAACGGCTTGTTCGAGATAAGATTTGACACATGTCGTTCACAAACTGGAGCATCACACGAAGGCTCGTGGTTCCGAGCGGGAACATGGAGCCTTGTTTGATGACGAAGCGCTAGTTTCTGCCTCAGCCGACCTAGTTTTTTTCATTCTTACAATTCAAGAATATGACCGACATCCTAAAATTTGGAAAATATCAGGGTTCAATTGGCATTTTTATACATGAAGTTAGTTTTTGAAATTTAATGGCCATAATTCAAAACTGAAACACATGAACATGCAAGATGAAGCAAAAACTGCTGGAAAAATCATATTTATGTAATACTTGCTTCCGTATATATGCCGCCTGCAATAAATTTGAAGGAGTTTCAAACATCTTGAGTAACGGTTTGGACACAAGCATGGGGAATCTAGGTTTTTAAATTCAAAAAAATAAAAAAAATGCTCTGAAGTACAAGAAAATCTGCATGATTTCCTGACATGGGGCAAACATGTCGTGGTTAAAGTAACGGCTTGTTCGAGATAAGCTTTGACATATGCCTCTCACAAACCGGAGCATCACACGATGACGAATCGCTAGTCGCTGCCTCATTTGGCCTAGCTTTTTTTCATCATACAATGCATGAATATGACCGACATCCTAAAATTTGGACATTTTCGGGGTTCAATTGGCATTTCTATACATGAAGTTAGTTTCTAAAATTTAATAGCCATAATTCAAACTTGAAACACATGCACATGCAAGATGAAGCAAAAACTGCTGGAAAAATCATATTTATGTACTACTTGCTTCTGTATATATGCCACGTGCAATAAATTTGGAGGAGTTCCAAACATCCTGAGTAATGGTTTGGACACAAGCATTCCAAATCTAGGTTTTTAAATTCAAAAAATTTAAAATATGTTGTGAAGTACATGAAAATCTGCATGATTTGCCGACATGGTGGACTAAGATGTCGTAGTCAAAGTAACGGCTTGTTTGAGATAAGCTTTGACACATTCCTCTCACAAACCGGAGCATCAGACGAAGGCTCGTGGTTCCGAGAGAGAATGTGTGGCCTTGTGTGATGACGAACCGCCAATCGCTGCTCATTCGGCCTAGTTTTTTTCATCGTTACCATTCACGAATACGACCCGCGTCCTAAAATTTGAAAAATTTCAGTGTTTTATTGGCATTTTTATACATTAAATTAGTTTATTGAAATTTAATGGCCACAGTTGAAAACTGAAACACATGAACATGCAAGATGAAGCAAAAACTGCTGGAAAAAAATTCATATTTACGTACTACTTGCTTTTGTAATATGCCCCATGCAATAAATGCGAAGGATTTCCAAACATCTTGAGTAACGGTTTGGACACAAGCATTGACAATCTAGGTTTCTAAATTTAAAAAAATATAAAAATGCTCTGAAGTACATGAAAATCTGCATGATTTCCCGACATGGGGCCAATATGTCGTGGTTAAAGTACTACAGTTGCTTGTGCAACACAAAAATCATATTAAATAATATAGGTTTTTAAATTCGAGATATTAGAAAATGATCTGAAAAACATGGCACCAAGATGACATGGCATTTTTTTTCTTCATATTCGAGTTACACAAAATTATTTATTTATTAGATTTTACAATATTATCAGAGTATAGTAAGTTAGTAGTAACACAAATGGCCACACGCATTACATTTGGATAGAGAATGTAAATATTTGGCAAGACAACCGGGTTCCAGATGATTGGCACTCTGTTTCGTGTTTCGAGTTTTGGAAGCCAATTTTCGCGGGCTATTAATCCCACGTGGTCATGCATTGGGAACCGTCGGTGATGTTAAGTCACACACGCTTGTTGACTCAGAAATTGTGTGCAATTGAGGCCATTGAATTCCGGCGAGCGGAGCGTCCGTTGTAGTCTCCCCCCATTTTTCTGCTGGGGTCGATCAAGATTTCGGCCGCCTATGAATGCTTCCCGTCGAGACATCATCCCACCTGCATTATCTTGTCTCTCTCCCCCACCCCTCGCACAAAACCCTGCCATGGCGTAGCCGGTCTATGCACAAGAAGAGGAGGAGGCGCCACCCCGCGAGGACAGGGCGCAGTGCAGCGATGAGGAGGACCCCTTCACGCCCCTAGACGAGGTCACGCCACACCCCAAACTGAAGATTGGTTTTGGGGCCAGTACAATCTGGCTTTGTGGAAGGCGCTGCCGTCGGCTGAGAGAACCAGGCAGGTGGCGTTCAAGAAGGAACGGACTCAGGAGCATGCCAGGTACCTCGCAGCTTGGAATGCCCTTAGTGTGGCATTGGAAAAGGAGGAGCTAGAGCTTTGGCAGTGGGCGCTCGACGAGCGGAAGAGGTGTACAAAGACGGACAATATCACACAATGAAATCCAGAGCCGCTAGGCACCTCGCCGCTGCGTGGGCTTTGGCCGATGATGACCCACAAGTATAGGGGGTCAATTATAGTCCTTTCGATGAGTAAGAGTTTCGAACCCAACGAGGAGCAGAAGGAAATGACAAGTGGTTTTCAGCAAGGTATTCTCTGCAAGTGCTGTGAGTAACAGTAATAGATAGTTTTGTAGCAAGGTAATTCGTAACAAGTAACAAGTGACAATAATAACAAAGGTGCAGCAAGGTAGCCCAATCCTTTTTGTAGCAAACGACAGGCCTGAAAGTACTCTTATATTAAGCAAGCGCTCCGGAGGACACATGGGAATTTCTGTCTAGTCATGTTCATCATGTTTAGTTGATTCACGTTCGCTACATTGATGATTTGATATGTGGGTGGACCGGTGCTAAGGTGTTGTTCTTACTTGAACTAACAACCTACTTAAGATTACCCCCTCTCGCAAGAATTCGCAACTACGAAAGAAGAATTAAGATAAATCTAACCATAGCATGAAACGCGTGGATCCAAATCAGCCCCTTATGAAGCAACGCATAAACTGGGGTTTAAGCTTCTGTCACTCTAGCAACCCATCATCTACTTGTTACTCCACAATAACTTCCCTTAGGCCCATAACATGGTGAAGTGTCATGTATCGATGTTCACATGACACCACTAAGAGAAGTAACAACATACATATCATCAAAATATCGATAGAATACCAACTTCACGAGATTACTTATAACAAGACTTCTCCCATGTCCTCAGGAACAATAGTAACTACTCACACCTGGTCATCAACATGTTAAAGATCAGAGGTATAATAATTATTATTAAGGATCTGAACATAACTTCTTCCACCAAGTAATCCAACAAGCATCTACTACAAGATGTAATCAACACAACTAGTAACCCATAGGTACCAATCTGAGGTTTTGGGACAAAGATTGAATACAAGAAATGAACTAGGGTTGGAGATGAGATGGTGCTGGTGAAGTTGTTGATGAAGATTGGTCCTCCACCGAAGGAGGAAGCGTTGGTGATGACGATGGCTTTGATCTCCCCTCCCGGAGAGGAATTTTCACGACAGAATTTGACTGTCGGAGTGCAAAAGGGCCTCTGCCCAGGTTTCCGCCTCCAGACGGAGGCGCTTCGTCCTGAAAGGTTTCTTATGGTTTTTTTCTAGGGTAAAACACACCATATAGGAGAAGAGGGACGTCGGAGGGCCAGCAAGGGCACCACAAGCCATCAGGGCGCGGCCTAGGGGGCGCTCCCTGTTGGCTTGTGGCTAGCATGTGGCCCCCCTCTGGTATATTTTTGTTCGAGAAATTCTTAAATATTCCATAAAAATTCACCGTGAAGTTTCATGTCATTTGGAGTCTGGTGATTTTTCTGACTTTTTCGGTTTTCCGATCCAGAATTCTAGTTTCCCGGTATTTCCCTCTTTGTGATGTACCTTGCATATTCAAATTGAAAAGGCATAAGAATTGTATAATAATATGGAATAATGGATAAGAATGAAGTAGATAGTAATAAGAAATCATGATGTAAAATGGACGTATCAACTCCCCCAAGCTTAGACCTCGCTTGTCCTCAAGCGAAAGCCGAACTCTAAAATAATGACCACATAATTTGAGAGAGAGGTGTCGATAAAAACAGAATACGGACATGAGAGCATCATGAATATCATGATAGCAACAAGATTTTCATCATATAACTTCTCATGGACAAGTAAAGATCTATTCACAATTATCGAAGTATGAAGCATAAACCTAATTGACAACCAACAAACAATGCTTTTAGTCATGGAGATAATCATAATTCATCTTATTCAAGAGAAGAGTCTATATAAGAGCTTTCATTCTAGCAAGTGCAAATACTCAACTATCATTTTGTCATCTATCATTGTTGACACTCATTGCATATTTTTGGAGCTAATGTTTATGCGGGACACATAGGAAGATAGGGGCTTTGTTTGCCACCCAACTCATTTACCTCAAGGATAATGTCAACAATAATGAATCATGGTTTCTTACATTCAACTGGGTATATATATCTGGATCTTTCCTCAACACATGATGCTTGCCAACTAAGAGAGTTTATAAATTAAAAGGAGGGAAGATATTAATGACTCTTGTAAGAAAGTAAAATCTTTATGAAAATAAAAGATAAGCCCTTCACACAGGGAAGCATAAGTTGTCATGTGCTTTTGTTTGTTTGGATGTGCAATCTCTTAATGCAAAGGAACGTCACTTTATATTGCCCCTTGTGATAGCGAACTTTATTATGCACTCCATCGCTTTTATTTCTTCGTTATCACAAGATCATACAAAGCTTATTTTCCCTTTCAATAAAATATCATACATGATTATGGGCAATTTTTATCGCTTGGTGCACTAATGACAACTTACTTGGAGGATCTTATTCAATCCATAGGTAGGTATGGTGGACTCTCACGGAAAGAAACTGGGTTTTAAGGGGTTATGGATGCACAAGTAGTATCTGTACTTGGTGCGGAAATTTTGGCTAGCAAAAGATCTAAAAGAAGCATCACATGTTAAAGCATCCATGATTATATAACTTCTATGCAAATGTAAGGAATCATGACCATTAGGTTGTAGTCCATGTCCAACTTCAACACTTGATCATTATATAATATTTGGTCAGGGTTCGCAATCATAGATGATGTCCAAGATAATATATTTGTATGTGGATCTTCTCTTCTCTATCATAGTCTTGCATAGATTATAACAATGACTAAGGCTATGTTTGTTTTGTTCCCAATAATTTTTGTCACTTATACTTTCTTTTTATGTGAAGTCATTACTCACCGTGAGATAAGCACATGATCTTTCTATTTTTCTTATATCCATGCTATGGTGTAGGATGCAATGAGGGTAAAGCACACAGACTCAACTAACTTTATAATATAACTCTCACACTCGGTTACAAGGATAGATAGGACTCAAAGCAAAATACTAAGCAAAAGCAAATCTAAAATTTATTTCTCTAAATCACAAAACAACTAAGGATCAAACTAAGATAAAAGATGATGGTAAAAAGTGATGGTGATACGATACTTGGGCACCCCCCAAGCTTGGAACAAGCTAAGGGTGGTGCCCATACCCATGTACTCGAGTGTTCTTTGGAGGTGGTGGTGGTGAGGTAGTAGTATTCTTCTTCTCAAGTTTACGCTTGAGGATGAAATTTTCTTCTCTTAAGCCATCAGTCTCTTTCTCGAGCTTCAATATCCTTTTGCATAAGGCTGCCTTGCTCTCTTGCAGAAAACGAGAAGGGATAAATTGGATATTGGGTTTGTTCCCTCCATTAGGGAGACTTGACTTCTTGAATTCCACGTGCATATCTCCACGCTGAGGTAGTGGAGCTTCATCTTCATCTGAACTAGCATTCGGACCGGCATCTTCTATCTCCTCCAAATCGGTATCTCCTTTCTCATGCATGGACCATAAGTATGGGTAAATATCCCCAAAGATCTTTGGGTCAACAATATAGTGGGAGACATAGCTCTCTCCATCTGAATCTTGAGATGACATATTCTTAGATCTGCCAAAAAAACAACTCGAAGCAAGAACAAAAGAGAAACTTGCGATGCGGTGGTCAAATCATACGGGAGTATATATAATAATTTTTTCTAGCGCAGAGTACGAGTTCGGGAAGAAATCGGAGTCCGGATGGCACACGAGGGCACCACAAGCCATCAGGGCGCGCCCAGGGGGGAGCCCTGTTGGCTTGTGCCTCCCTCGTGGGTCCTCCTGACTCCTTTTTATTTTTGTAATTTTTCTAAAATACCAAAACCGACAAAAATTATTTGTTTGGAATTTTTGGAGTCGGTTTACTTACCGTACCACATACCTACCCCCTTTTCCGGTTTTTGGAGTGTTGTAGAAGGCCTCCTTGATGTGTTCTTCCGGTGCTGTAACTTGGATGACATTAGTTTCCTCACTAATGGGTGCACCTGAAATGTAATGCTTGATTCTTTGCCCATTCACCACTCTCGGGTTCTTTCCTTCAAAGTTATTAATTTTTATGGCACCGGAGCGATAGACCTCCTCAACAACGTATGGGCCCTCCCATTTGGACAGAAGTTTTCCTGCAAAAAATCTAAAACGAGAGTTGTACAAAAGTACTAGGTCTCCTATATTGAATTCTCTTTTTTGAATCCTCTTGTCATGCCATCTTTTAGCCTTTTCTTTAAACAGCTTAGCATTTTCATAGTCTTGTGTTCTCCACTCATCTAGTGAGTTGATATCAAATATCGTTGTTTCACCGGCAAGTTTAAAATCATAATTAAGTTCTTTAATTGCCTAATAAGCTTTATGTTCTAGCTCAAGAGGTAAATGACAAGCTTTCCTATAGACCATTTTGTATGGGGACATCCCCATGGGATTCTTATAAGCAGTTTATAGGCCCACAGAGCATCATCTAGTTTTTAGACCAATTATTCCTAGATCTATTAACAGTCTTTTGCAAGATTAATTTTATTTCTACATTACTCAATTCAACTTGGCCACTAGACTGAGGATGATAAGGGGATGCAATTCTATGGTTAACATCGTATTTAGCTAAAAGTTTACGGAAAGCACCATGAATAAAATGTGAACCACCATCAGTCATTAAATATCTAGGGACTCCAAACCTCGGAAAGATAATGTCCTTAACCATTTTAATAGAGGTGTTATGATCAGCGCTACTAGTTGGAATAACCTCTACCCACTTAGTAACGTAATCAACAACAACTAAAATATGAGTATACCCATTTGAGGAAGGAAAAGGTCCCATAAAGTCAAAGCCCCAAACATCAAATGATTCAATAGCAAGTGAATAGTTCATAGGCATTTCCTGACGTTTGCCAATGGGACCAACTCTTTGACATTCATCGCATGAAAGGACATACTTACGAGCATCTTTAAAAAGAGTAGGCCAATAGAAACCATATTGTAATACCTTGTGTGCAGTTCTGTCACCGGCATAGTGTCCTCCGTAGGCTTCGGAATGACACTTCCGAAGAATCCGTTCCTATTCATGCTCAGGTATACATCATGTAATAATACCGTCTACTCCCACTTTATAGAGATGTGGGTCATCCCAAAAGTAATGTCATAAATCATAAAAGATTTTTTTCTTTTGTTGATAGGTGAAGCTAGGTGGAATGTATTTAGCAACAATATAATTAGCATAATCAGCATACCAAGGAGCGCTACGTGAAGGTTTTATAGCGGCAAGTTGCTCATCAGGAAAATTGTCATCGATAGGAAGTGGGTCATCAAGAACATTTTCCATCCTAGACAAGTTATCTGCTACGGGGTTTTCAGCTCCCTTTCAATCAATGATATGCAAATCAAACTCTTGGAGTAAATGTACCCACCTGATGAGTCTAGGTTTAGCATTTTTATTTTCCATAAGGTATTTAATAGCAGCATGATCAGTGTGAATCATTACATTGGAATCAACAATGTAAGGTCTAAACTTATCACATGCAAAAACAACTACAAAGAATTCCTTTTCAGTGGTAGCATAATTTCTTTGAGCAGAGTCTAAGGTTTTACTCGCATAATAAATAACATTCAATTTCTTGTCTACCCTTTGCCCTAGAAAGGCACCAATAGCTTAATCACTAGCATCACACATAATTTCAAATGCTAGATTCCAATCAGGTGGTTCTACAATGGGTGCAGAAATTAAAGCCTTCTTAAGTATTTCAGAAGCTTCTACACAATCATTATCAAAAACAAAAGGAACAAATTTTTGAAGAAGATTAGTTAACGGCCTAGAAATCTTTGAGAAATCTTTAATGAAACGCCTATAAAAACCAGCATGAATAAGGAAACTTCTTATACCTTTGATATCTCACGGGCATGGCATTTTCTCTATTGCGTCAACTTTAGCTTTGTCCACCTCAATGCCTCGTTCAGAAATTTTATGCCCAAGCACTATACCTTCATTCACCATAAAGTGACACTTCTCCCAATTCAAGACAAGGCTAATTTCTCCATATCTCTGCAAAACTCGATCAAGGTTGCTCAAGCAATCATCCAAAGAAGTCCCATAAACGAAAAAATCATCCATGAACACCTCGACAATCTTTTCACAAAAGTTAGGGAATATAGCAGTCATACATCTTTGAAAGGTAGCAGGTGCATTGCATAAACCAAAAGGCATACGCCTATAAGCATAAGTTCCTAAAGGACATGTAAAGGTAGTTTTCTCTTGATCTTCTTTTGACACAGGTATTTGAGAGAATCCAAAATATCCATCAAGAAAACAAAAGTGTGTGTGCTTAGATAATCTTTCTAGCATTTGATTAATAAAAGGCAAAGGGTAATGATCTTTCTTAGTAGATTTATTTAATTTCCTGAAATCAATCACCATCCTATAGCTAGTTACGATTCTTTGCGGAATAAGCTCATTTTTATCATTAGGGATGACAGTAATACCACCTTTCTTAGGAACGAAATGAATGGGACTTACCCACCTACTATCAGCAATCGGGTATATTATACTGCCTCCAAAAGCTTTAGTTTTTCAGTTCTTACCACTTCCTTCATCTTAGGATTTAAGCGGCATTGGTGATCGACAACAGGTTTAGCATCCGGTTCCATATTAATCTTGTGCTGACATAGAGTGGGACTTATACCCTTAAGATCATCGAGAGTATATCCAATAGCAGCATGTGTTTCCTCAGAGTTTTAAGTAATCTCCTTTCTTCATGCTTTGAAAGGTTAGCACTGATAATAATAGGATATATCCTCTTTCCATCAAGATAAGCATATTTCAAAGTATCAGGTAAAGTCTTTAGCTCAAATACGGGATCTCCCTTGGGTGGAGGAGGATCCCCTAAAATATCAACTGGTATGTTGTGTTTAAGAATAGGTGTTTGTCTAAGAAATATATCATCTATTTCATTCCTTTCGTTCATATGCATATCATTCTCATGGTCTAGCAAATATTGTTCTAGTGGATCGGTAGGAGGACGGCAATACAAGTAAGACCAATTATTTCATGTTTACTAGATAATTCTTTCTCATGCGATTGATTAGTAAACTTGGAGAAAATAAATTCATGAGATACATCACCAAAGCATACTTTAACCTTCTCAGTAACACAATTAATATCAGCATTAACGGTATTCAAGAAAGTTCTACCAAATATAATAGTGCAAAAGTTATCTTGTTTTGAACCAAGTACTAAGAAATCAGTGGGGTACTTGAGTTTTCCACACAAGACTTCAACATCTCTAACAATCCCAAGTGGTGTAATAGTATCTCTTTATGCAAGTTTAATAGTGACATCAATATCTTCAATCGTAGAGGGTGCTATGTCATTCATAATCTTGATATAAAGTAAAAGGTATAGCATTGACACTAGCACCTAGGTCACACAAGCCATGATAAGAGTGATCTCCAATTTTAACTGAAATGACAGGCATGCCAACAACTGGTTTATTTTTGTCTAATTCATCCTGTTCGTTTCTACCAGGTTTCACAATCCTAACAGTTTCTCCACAAAAGTAGATAACCTGACCCTCAATGTTATTAACTAAAATAGCTTTAACCATAGCAACCTTAGGCTCAACATTTATCTGTTCAAAAGGTACAAGTGTCCTAACATGACTTTTATTAACCACAGTTGTAGCCTTAGCATGTTCCCTAATTTTAGCAGGAAAAGGAGGTTTCTCAATGTAAGAAGTGGTAACAATTGGATCAACGTGACTAAAAAGTACTTCTTCCTTCTTAATTTTAATAGGTTCCTCTAATGGTTTTTCAATGGGAGGATGGTATGTAAACCACTTCTCTTTGGGAGGATCAACATGAGTAGCAAATGATTCACAGAAAGTAGCTACTATTTCAGAGTCAAGACCATATTTATTGCTAAACTCATGGAAGGCATTAGTTTCCATAAAATATTTAACACAATCAAAATTGAGCTTTATACCTGACTCTTTACCTTTGTCGAGTTCCCAATCTTCAGAGTTGCATTTAATTCTTTCAAGGAGATCACATTTGAATTCAATAGTCTCATTCATATAGGAATAGTAGCACAAGAATCAAGTAGTATTTGATCATCGTGACAAAGCCGAGCATAAATTGTTTGTATAATCATTTCTTTGGAGAACCCATGGCTGGGGCAAGTGTCCATCATATATTTAAGCCTCCACCAAGCTTGAGTGATACTTTATTCTTCAAGAGGCCAGAAATTATGTATATAGTTCCGATCACGGTGGACTAGATGCATAGGATAAAACTTCTGATAAAATTCCAGCTTCAAGCGATTCTAGTACCATGATCCAATATCATCCAATAACCTGTACCACATTAATGCGTTTCCCTCCAAAGATAAAGGGGAAATTTTCTTCTTAACCTTGTCTCCGGGTAGACCTGAAAGCTTAAGCAATCGACAAATCTCATCAACATATATCAAATGGTAATCAGGATAAGTCATACCATCATACAGATTAGATAATAGTTTTTCAAGCATACCTGAAGGAATCTCATAATAAATATTTTTAGTAGGTTCAGTAGGTTGAGGAACAATTTCCTCATCTTACGTTTGGGGCGAAGATGCCCTGAACAAGCCACTCAAAGGGTGACCGTTCATAGTGACAAGCAACAATAAATTTTAGCATGTATAGAAAAATGTTTCCTTACAAATTTCAGCACGTATACAATATTTTTAGTAGGTTCAATAGGTTGAGATAAGCTTTGACACATTACTCTCACAAACCGGAGCATCAGACGAAGGCTCGTGGTTCTGGGAGGGAACGTGGGGCCTTGCGTGATGACGAACCGCGAATCGCTGCTCATTCGGCCTAGTTTTTTTTCATCGTTACAATTCACGAATACGACCCACATCCTAAAATTTGAAAAAAAATTGGCGTTCTATTTGCAATTTTATACATTAAATTAGTTTGTAGAAATTTAATGACCATAGTTCAAAACTGAAACACATGAACATGCAAGATGAAGCAAAAACTGCAGGTAAAATCATATTTACGTACTACTAGCTTTTGTAATATGCCCCATGCAATAAATTTAAAGGATTTCCAAATATCTTTAGTAACGGTTTGGACACAAGCATTGAGAATCTAGGTTTCTAAATTTAAAAAATATAAAAATGCTCTAAAGTACATGAAAATCTGCATGATTTCCCGACATGGGCCCAATATGTCATGGTTAAAGTACTACGCTTGCTTCTCCAACACAAAAATCATAATAAATAATATAGGTTTTCAAATTCAAGATATTAGAAAATGATCTGAAATACATGGCACCAAGATGACATGGCATTTTTTTCTTCATATTCGAGTCACACAAAAGTATGTATTTATTAGATTTTGCAATATTATCAGAGTATAGTAAGTTAGTAGTAACACAAATGGCACACATGCATTACATTTGGATAGAAAATGTAAATATTTGGCAAGACAACCGGGTCCCAGATGATTGGCACTCTCTTTCGCGTTTCGAGTTTTGGAAGCCAATTTTCGGGGGCTATTAATCCCACGTGGTCATGCTTTGGGAACCGTCGGTGATGTTAAGTCACACACGGTTGTTGACTCAGCAATCATGTGCATTCATGGCCATTGAATTCTGGCGAGTGGCGCGTCCGTTGTAGTCTCCCCCCATTTTTCTGCTAGCGTCGATCAAGATTCCGGCCGCCTATAAATGCTGCTCGTCGAGACGTCATCCCACCTGCATTCTCTCATCTCTCTCCCCCACCCCTCGCACAAAACTCTGCCATGGCGCGACCGGTCTATGCAAAGGCAGAGGAGGAGGTGCCACCCCGCGAGGACAGGGCGGAGTGCAACAACGAGGAGGACCCCTTCGCACCCCCAGATAAGGTCGCGCCAGACCCCCCCAACTGAAGATTGGTTTTGGGGCCAGTACAATCTGGCTTTGTGGAAGGCGCTGTCGCCGGCTGAGAGAACCAGGGAGGTGGCGTTAAAGAAGGAGCGGGCTCAGGAGCGTGGCAGGGACCTCGCGGCCGGGAATGCCCTTAGTGTTGCATTGGAAAAGGAAGAGCTGGAGCTTTGGCGGCGGGCACTCGACGAGCGGAGTAGGTGTACAAAGACGGAAGGTACCACGCAATGAAATTCGGAGCCGCTAGGCGCCTCACCGCTACATGGGCGTTGGCCGATGATGACCCACAAGTATAGGGGGTCAATCATAGTCCTTTCAATAAGTAAAAGTGTTGAACCCAACGAGGAGCAGAAGGAAATGACAAGCGGTTTTCAGCAAGGTATTCTCTGCAAGTACTGTGAGTAACAGTAATAGATAGTTTTGTAGCAAGGTAATTCGTAACAAGTGACAATAATAACAAAGGTGCAGCAAGGTATCCCAATCCTTTTTGTAGCAAAGGACAGGCCTGAAAGTACTCTTATATTAAGCACGCATTCCCAAGGACACATGTGAATTTCTATCTAGTCATGTTCATCATGTTTAGTTGATTCGTGTTTGCTACTTTGATAATTTGATATGTGGGTGGACTGGTGCTAAGGTTCTGTTCTTAATTGAACTAACAACCTACTTATGATTACCCCCTCTCGCAAGCATCCACAACTACGAAACAAGAATTAAGATAAATCTAACCATAGCATTAAACGCGTGGATCCAAATCAGCCCCTTATGAAGCAACACATAAACTGGGGTTTAAGCTTTTGTCACTCTAGCAACCCATCATCTACTTGTTACTCCACAATGACTTCCCTTAGACTCATAAGATGGTGAAGTGTCATGTAGTCGACGTTCACATGACACCAATAAGAGAAGCAACAACATACATATCATCAAAATATCGAACGAATACCAACTTCACGAGATTACTTATAACAAGACTTCTCCCATGTCCTCAGGAACAATAGTAACTACTCACACCTCATCAACATGTTCAAGATCAGAGGTATAATAATAATTATTAAGGATATGAACATAACTTCTTCCACCAAGTAATCCAACAAGCATCAACTACAAGATGTAATAAACACAACTAGTAACCCACAGGTACCAATCTGAGGTTTTAGGACAAAGATTGAATATGAGAGATGAACTAGAGTTGGATATGAGATGGTGCTGGTGAAGTTGTTGATGAAGATTGGTCCTCCGCCGAAGGAGGAAGCGTTGGTGATGATGATGGCTACGATCTCCCCCTCCCGGAGAGGAATTTCCCCGACAGAATTTGACTGTCGGAGTGCAAAAGGGCCTCTGCCCAGGTTTCTTCCTTTAGATGGCGGTGCTTCATCCTGAAATGTTGCTTATGATTTTTTTCTAGGGTAAAACACACCATATAGGAGAAGAGTGACGTCGGAGGGCCAGCAGGGGCCCCACAAGCCATCAGAGCACGACCCAAGGGGGGGGCGCTCTGTTGGCTTGTGGCCAGCAGGTGGCCCCCTATGGTATACTTTTGTTCCGGAAATTCTTAAATATTCCATAAAAATTCTTCATGAAGTTTCAGGTCATTTGGAGTCTGGTGATTTTTCTGACTTTTTCTGGGTTTTCCGATCCAGAATTCCAGTTTCCCGGTATTTCCCTTTTTGTGATGTACCTTGGATATTCAAATTGAAAAGGCATAAGAATTGTATAGTAATATGTAATAATGGACAAGAATGAAGTAGATAGTAATAAGAAATCATGATGCAAAATGGACGTATCAGTCGATAACCTCGAGCGTGCCGCCGCCAAAGAGCTCCGATGGGCGCCCACTGAAATGTCATGCATGGTCGCGCGCCTCCGCCAGCAAGAGGCTGATCGGCACGTCGAGCGCTGCGAGGCGGAGGTGGCGGCGAACTCCCTCCGTGTTGGGAATTCTCCACGCACTAGGGAGTTGCTGGCGAGAGGTTGCTGCTTTACTGCCGCCCGCTCAAGGAGGGGTTATTATTAGTTTAGTTGTAATTCATTGTATGTATTAGTTAAGTACTATCATCACGTATATGTGATGATATACGTATGATGTCTGCTATGATCTATTGAACAATTAATATATATTATTAGTTCCACATTTCTACTATCTGTTTTTGTATTCATTTTCGGGATCTAGCTGTCACACCTATTAAAACTTAACAATAGAACATAAATCATTCACACATCGAAACATATCAATATTATGATTGTTGTGCAGACATTGGGAACGACATCAAAACAATTCAACGAAATAAAATGCATCCATGACTACCACCCTAACCTACAGAAGCTCTTGGCTTTGCCTGAACTCGGCCAGGCGTTCGTCCATGCGGTTGACACGCTCGCTGTACAGTTGGAGCATGATCTTGAGCTTCAAGATGGCTATTTCGTCGAAGATTGCCATCTCGAGGATGTGACGGCCATTTTCTTCTACTGCTCCCCGCTGAACACCTAGGCCAAGGAGGTGTTCGAGCCTACCGAACAGCCCGTTGGCATCGAGGGGGCCGCAGACAAGGCGAACAGCGTGACCCATGTGAACAGCGCGGTCGGCATCCGGTGCAAGTACAGTGCAGCCAGTCTCTTGTGCAAGTATGGCACAAACGGCCGCTGTCCATTCCTGGTGAGAAATCGGGCTACTGATGTGTCGTGGACACAGCTGCAACGCCATGTCGGGTGGGACAGTAGAAAAGCGGGGATGGAACCGCTCTTGCTCCGCCGCGCGCTGCGCCTCTCAGCGCGGACACGCGTGTTTTGCTCTACGGAGCACCACCGATGATCTTCTTGTGCGGCGCGCTGCAGCCTCTTGGCGGTGAGGTGGCTATGTTGCTCGGTGGCGCGGCCGCGCTCTGCGCCAAGGGTCTTCTCAACCCTTGCGATGACACGCAGCACAACGTTGTCCAGCGTGTTGCCGGGCACGCCATCAGCATCGACGTGCTGTTGCGCCTGCACCGGATCGTTTTCGTCGTCAAGGAGATTGATGGCAGAGGCGACGCTTAGTCGGGTTGGCATGCTTGGTAGATGGGCTAGGATGCACTAGGTGTGCATCTACGTGTGTTGCGTGCCGGCACATATGATCATTCGCTTGTGGCTGGAAACCGATGGGGACGCTTGTGCGCGAACCTGGCGGATGCCCGTGGGAACGTGGCAAAAAGAAACGCAGGTGCGGTGTCGAAGTGTGCACTAGATTCCTCGGGAGACAAAACAGTGATAAGATGAGATAGAGTAGGAAGAAATGGTAAGTTCACAAATGCGATTATTAATAATAAAAATACGTCTACGTTGCATGAACCATTTACGTACCGCTGTATGTCCCCCTTATTTTATTGGCTAGGAGGTGTTGTGAGTGCAGGTTTGATTAGACAGGATGCGTGCGAGCAGTCCGCCGCGTAGGCTCAGAGGGACGCGTGCGAGGAGTCCGTCGTGCATGCGCACCTGGCTCACCGGGAATCGAGCCGTTTGACCTCCACCCAGTGCCCGCCTCGCTCCCAAGTTCTCCATTAAGTCTCCATGTTCTCCACCGTTCTTATCTATAAGGTCCGCCGCCGAGGATCGCCTCCTTTTCCAATGGAGGATGATACTCGTGATCTGTGTTGGGTTTTCCGTGAAGAGGAACTGGTAATCGCAGCACAAAGTGGGTAAGTATTTCCCTCAGTTATGAAACCAAGGTTTATCGAACCAATAGGAATACCAATCCTCGACCGTCTTCTGCGGCTGCACACAAAAGAACAAACAACTTGCACCCAATGCCGGCAAGAGGGTTGTCGATCAATCCCCTTGATCTTGTTATTTGGAAGCAAGTGAGTTGTGTAGATAATTGTAGATAATAGTAAATTGCAAAATAAAATAAAAGGTAATAAATAACAGCAAGGTAATGAAAGCGTTTGTTAATTTATAAGTGAATAGACCCGGGGGGCGTAGAGTTCTCTAGTGGCATCTCTCATAAGCAAAGCATACGGTGGGTAAACAAATTACTGTTGGCAAATTGATAGAAAAGCGAATAATTATGCGATGTTCACGGCAATGATCATGTGTATATAGGCATCACGTCCATAAGAAAATAGGCCGACTCCTACCTGCACCTACTACTATTACTCCATTTAAAGAGCGCTTCTATGCTTGCCGCTCTACGTATTAACTTCATGACAAACAGAGTAATGCTTGGAGAATGATGACATGATGTAGACAAAGTAAACTCAATCAATATGAATAGACCCCGTCATGTTATCCTTAGTACCAACAACACAAAGATGCAACTTGTCCCCTTCTGTCACTAGGATATAGAAACTCGTCAGGTTGAACCTACTACAACGCACCACTCCCACCAAAGAAATATCAATCTAGTTGGCCAAACTATCTCAATAGATCGGAGAGCATTACGAAGCTATATTGATGATGCAAATAAGAATGATAGTAATCAGGTTTGACTCAAATACTTTTCATGAATAATCTGAACATAAACTCACAATTCATCGGATCCCAACAAACACACCATACAAAGGGATTACATCGGATAGATCAAGGCAAAGATGCGATGAACATTGTATTGAAGATCAAGAGAGAGAGAGAGATTTCCATCTAGGTACTACCTACGGACCCATAGGTCTATGGTGAACTACTCACACATCATGGTGAGGGCAGCAAGGTTGATGAAGAGGCCCTCCGTGATCGATCTCCCCTCCGGCAGGGTGCCAGAACGGAGGTGTAGATGGCCTCCCGTCGGAACAGAGGCTTGCGGCGGCGTAAAAAGTGTTTCGAGAGCGATTCTGGTGTTTTAGGGTAATTTTGAATTTATAGGCCAGAGAACGACACCAGGGGACGCTCCAGGGGGCCACCAAACATCTGGCCGCGCCCGCCCTGGGCGGCGGCCAGATGGCTTGTGGGCCCCTGGTGCATCTCCTGGCCCTCCTCCAAATCTCGTAGGTCTTGTATTGCTCCAGCAAAAATCACCAAAAAGTTTCTTGGCAATTGGAAACCGTTTGGTATTGTAACTCTGAAAAGGCAAAAGCACGCAGAAAACAGGAACTGGCACTGGGCACTGGGTCAATAGGTTAGTGCTCAAAAATATTACAAATTGGTAAATAAATACCCAAAAAGTATCCTAGAATGATAATATATCAGCATGGAACAATCAAAAATTATAGATACGTTGGAGACGTATCAGCATCCCCAAGCTTAATTCCTGATCGTCCTCGAGTAGGTAAATGATAAAAACAGAATTTTGATTTGACATGCTATCCATTATGTAATCTTTGGTATGTATGCTCATTGAGAAATGATGAACTAACAAACAGCAACATAGTATTATTTATAAGTATAAGAAACAAAATCATTAATCTTTCAAAGTATACGATCCTAAAAGAATGTTTTACCCCTACTCATCTTATTATGTTAGCAAGGCATGACTCCGTCTTCACCACATAGATACAAATGTTAAGCACCACGGTGTCCAAGTCAGGCAATTGGATCGTACCTTTTCCATATGCATCAAATTTGTATTCTTCACGCAATACATGAGCGAGAACCATTGGACATAGCATATAGGTGGAATAGAATATGGTGGTAGGTATCAAAAGGGGTAAAAAGTGGAGAAGATAGTCTCGCATCAACTAGGCGTACCAACGAGCTATGGACATGCTCATCGATAGATATCAATGCGAGGAGTAGGGATTGCCATGCAAATGATGCACTAGAGCTATAAATGTATGAAAACTCAATTGAACCTAAGTGGGGTGTGCATCAAACTTGCTTACTCATGAAGACCTCCGGCATTTGAGAAGCCCGTCATAGGAATATAAAATCCAAGTTAATTATATGAAAAGGTAATTCCCACTAGTATATGGAAGTGTCAACATAGGAGACTCTCTATATGAAGAACATGGTTCCACTTTGAGGCACAAGTGTGGTAAAGGATAGTAGCAAAGTCCCTTCTCTCTTTTTCTCTCATTTTTTTATGGTGGGCTATTCTCTTTTTCTTTTCTTTTTGCCTCCCCCATTTTCTATTTTTTATATGGTGGGCTCATTTGGCCTCCCCCTTTTTTATTTTATTTTTTGTCTGGAGTCTCATCCCCACTTGTGGGGGAATCATAGTCTCCATCATCCTTTCCTCACTAGGACAATGCTCTAATAATGATGATCATCACACTTTTATTTACTTACAACTCAACATGAAGGATTGATAGGAAGATATGACTCTATATGAATGCCTCTGGCAGTGTACCAGGATGTGCAATGATCTAGCGTGACATGTATCAAAAATGTGAAGAACGGTGGCTTTGCCACAAATACTATGTCAGCTCTATATGATCATGCAAAGCATTATGATGATGATCGAACTAGTCAAGTGAAGTGACGATGGAATTTGCATGGCAATATATCTCGGAATGGCTATGGAAATGGCATAATAGGTAGGTATGGTGGCTGTTTTGAGGAAGATATAATGAGGCTTATGTGCAACAGAGCATATCATGTCACGGGGGTTGGATGCACCGGCGAATATTTGCACCAATCCTCGAGGTGAGATTGGGCTATGCACGGTACCGAAGAGGCTAGCAAATATGAGAAGGTGAAGATGTGTATGTCCATGATGTCACATTAGTCATAAAGAACACACATGCTTATTGCAAAGTTTTATTAGTTTTATCACAAATCAAAGTACTCCTCGCATGCCCGAGGGAGGAGGTTGGTAGGAGTTAACCATTGCGCACCCCCGACTCAAAACAACACTAGAATTTCAACGAGGAATATAAATGCTCACACATCATCACCATGCCTCTTTAATTTTTAGATGAATAACAAGTTAACACCTCTTAATCTCGACACTTCTATGAATCAACAATTCTGGACTCACACCTTTTTCATATTACTACATCAATGTCATTAACCCACAACTTCTCTATATGTGCTACACGATGGTTTTGATTATCATTCATTGAATACCTAATATTCTTGGACTAGTATTATGACCCATGCAAATTACCGTCACTATTACTCAGCTCTCAAACAAATATAATTGAAGAATGAGAGCATATTATTTCAATAAATTCTACATGCCACCGTGCTCAAAAAGATATAAGTGAAGTACTAGAGCAACTGCCTAGCTCAAAAGATATAAGTGAAGCACATAGAGTATTCTAGCAAATTATCATGAAGGTCTGTCTCTCTCAAATAGGTGTGTCCAACAAATGATGATTGTGACAAACTGAAAGTAAAAGCAAACTAAAGCAAACGACGCTCCAAGCAAAACACATATCATGTGATGAATAAATATATAGCTCCAAGTGATATATCGATGGATTGAGACGAAAGAGGGGATGCCTTCCGGGGCATCCCCAAGCTTAGACACTTGAGTCTCCTTAGAATTATACTTGGGGTGCCATGGGAATCCACAAGATTGGGCTCTTTCTACTCCTTATTCCGTAGTCCATCGTGATCACACCCAAAACTTGAAAACTTCAATCACACAAAACTCAACTAAACTTCGTGAGATCCGTTAGTATAATAAACATATTGCATACTTGAGGTACTGTGATCAATTGATTAAAATTAATTTTTTCATAATAGGTACTGTATTCTAACTTCCCCATGGCTTATACCCCCCGATATAATCCATAGCATAATCAAAACAAGCAAACTCTGCAAGCAAAACAGAATTTGTTTAAAACAGAAAAGTCTGTAGAAATCTGTAAAGAACCCATACTTATGTAACTCTAAAAATTCTGAAAAATTAGTAAAACGTAAATAATTTGTATATGAATACTGTGCTAAAATTTCAGACCAATATCACTCTCCAGTAAAAAATGAAAATCCATATACTGGAGTCAAAAGTTTCTGTTTCAGATTCCGCATTGTTTCTACTCATCTTGTGAGTCATCCCAAAGGTTTTACTTGGCAGAAACACTAATTCAAACATAAAAACATAATCATTACATAGGAAACAATCATGTTATCACACAAAAACAGACAGTAAAAACAAAAATCAGGATACATATTGGGTTGCCTCCCAACAAGCGCTATTGTTTTATGCCCTAAGCTAGGCATAATGCATAGTTTCAAGTGTTGTCATCTTTGACATTCCCTTGAGAAGAAGGTTTTTCAAAGACAATAGGGAACACATCATCAAGTAATATCTTGGCATTTTTAATGGAGCTCTCCTTAAACCCTTCCGCATTCTCTCTTACAATCCAAGAATATTGTTTGTTGATGTTATTGAAAACTTGTTGGATAATATGGATAGGAGGACCTTCTTTAATTGTGTTTTCATCATAGGTAAGATTATCCTTGAACACATATCGCAGCATATAATTTTTATTATATAAAATTTCATCTATCACGGGGTGCTCACAACTCATATTATAGTGCTCAAAGATCTCACGAGCTTCCCGAACTATATAGTCAAATTCTTGCATTAGGATAAGAGTGGCTATCTTCTTAGCCCTAGGGTCTTTTATGACCGGAAACTCATAGAAGAGCATTTGCAACGTAGGATGGGTATGCATAAATCTTCTTTCAAGTTTTAGAACAAGAGCAGCGATGGCATTGGCGTAGCTTTTAGTTCTTTTAAGGATTGGTGTGTCCTTGCGAGCTAAAGCGTCCATACAAGTAAAGAATTCTTGGATAGCGTTTATCCCCATGATATCCCCCTTCCCCACAATGAAGACCTTTACGTCTTGTTGTGGGGGAGTGTCCTCATTGGGGATTTCACCCTTATCATCTTTTTCAATGATAAAGTGAGACATGATAGCAACGTTCGAGCAAGCAAAGCATGCAAAGAGGTAAACTAGTAACAAGCGAAGGTAAATATTTTTATATTTTTGATTTTTATGAAACAAACTAAATATAACAGAAAATAAAAAGAAGAACAAGTGAATGAAATTTTGTGCGAAGTTACTTGATAGTTGGTGATGGTATTCCCCGGCAACGGTGCCAGAAATCCTTCCTGATACTCGTGATCTGCGTTGGGTTTTCCGTGAAGAGGAACGGGTAATCGCAGCACAAAGTGGGTAAGTATTTACCTCAGTTATGAAACCAAGGTTTATCGAACCAATAGGAATACCAATCCTCAACCGTCTTTAGTGGCTGCACACAAAAGAACAAACAACTTGCACCCAACATCGGCAAGAGGATTGTCAATCCCCTTGATCTCGTTATTTGCAAGCAAGTGAGTTGTGTAGATAATTGTAGATAATAGTAAAGTGCAAAATAAAATAAAAGGTAATAAATAACAGCAAGGTAATGATTGTTGGGGAACGTTGCATGGGAAACAAAAAATTTCCTACGCTCCACCAAGATCAATCTAGGAGATGAGCATCTACGAGAGGAGAGATCGGATCCACATACCCTTGTAGATCGCTAAGCGGAAGCGTTAAGAAACGCGGTTGATGTAGTCGAACGTCTTCGTGATCCAAATCGAAAGTTGTCCCGCGATCCAATCACGATCTAGCGCTGAACGGCCGGCACCTCCGCGTTCAACACACGTACAGCTTGATGACGTCCTCGCCTTCTTGATCCAGCAAGAGGGGCGAAGTAGTAGATGAGCTCCGGCAGCACGACGACGTGGTGACGGTGGTGGTGAAGAACAATCTCCGCAGGGCTTCGCCAAGCACAACAGAAACTATGACATAGGATAAACTAGAGGGGCGGGGTTGCCGGCACACGGCTTGGAGGAATCTTGATTTGTTCTGGGTACTAGCCCTGCCCCTCTATTTATATGGTGATCCCTGGGGTCGAAACTTGGAGAAAGAGCCTCCTCAAAGTCAGTTTGGCACGCAAGGCAAGAGTCCTCCTCAGACTCCAGGACCAGACGCCAGGGTCCTTGGCGTTGAAAGCACATTTGTTCCCTTGGTGGTTTTGGTAATTAATAACAACATATATATCATTGAACATATGTTTCCACTAAGTATATTTCAGGAAAAGTTCAATGATAGGTTGGCAAAAGGATTGTGGAGAAACCCCAAGATGCAAGGAAATGGATTGGCAAAGCTTCAAGCAAGAGGACTCTGCATTTTACTTTGTGAGAAATCACTTTGAGTCCATAGGAAAGCCAATACTATTAAAAGGGGGTAACGTACTGTTGGTGAACAAGATGCTCCACGTGCACAAGTGATAGTCACCAAAAACACTCACAAGCTCTTCCACAAATACTCTGTCTAGAACCCTACCACTAAAATCGGTAAGACCAACAATTCCTATTCGGTCTCACCGAGATTCAAACCCTAGACAGATCCTAGGCAAACCCATCTCGGTACTACCAACATTCCACTTCGGTGCCACCGAGTTCAGTTGCCAACTTTCTGGTTAGCTATTTTCAAGCATCGGTACCACCGAGTTTTGCCAATCGGTCTCACCGAGATTTGGACCAACTTCCTGGTTAGACATTCTCAAGAATCGGTACCACCGAGTTTTGTGAATCGGTCTCACTGAGTTTTTGGACCAACTCTCTGGTTAGCCGTTGTCAAGAATTGGTACCACCGAAATTTGAGAATCGGTCTCACCGAGTTGTGCATTATGACCGTTGGTCATCTTATCAGTACTACCGAGAGTTATGTATCGGTCTCACAGAGATTCAAAAGTTACTGCCTTTTGGTCACTTCAGTACCACTGAGTTTTAAACTTCGGTGTCACCGAGTTGGTCACTTTAGGTGTAACGGTTGGATTTTTGGGGATGCCTATATATACCCCTTCACCACCACCCACTCGAAAGAGAAGCACTCAGAACTATTCCATACTTGCCCCATCAAATTTTCTGAGAGAGAGAGCCACCTACTCATGTGTTGAGATCAAGCCATTCCACTCTATCCATATGAATCTTGATCTCTAGCCTCCCCAAGTTGCTTTCCACCAAATCAATCTCTTCCACCAAAGCCAAATCTGTGAGAGAGTGATTGTGTGTTGAGGAGTCTATCATCTTGAAGCACAAGAGCAAGGAGTTCATCGACATTGCCGAGCCTATTACCTTTTGGAGGGTGGTGCCTCCTAGATTGGTTAGGTGTCACTTGGGAGCCTCCTACTTCGTGTTGTGGAGTTGAACCAAGAAGTTTGTACGGGCAAGGGGATCGCCTACTTCATGAAGATCTACCCATAGTCAGGCTAGTCCTTCGTGGATGGAAGCCGTTATGGAATAGTCAAGGTTGCTACTTCGTGGACCCTTATGGGTGGAGCCCTCCGTGGACTCTCGCGACTGTTACCCTCCGTGGGTTGAAGACTCCATAAACGTGGACGTACGATAGCACCACCTATCGAAACCATGGGAAAAATCTTCGTGTCTTCAAATTGCATTTGATCTTCCTTCCTACCCTCTACTACATATGCTTGTTGTTACTTTCCGCTGCTATACTCTTAGACATGCATGTGTAGGGTGTACTTGACTTGCTATCATTGCTAAAATCTGCCAACACTTAAAATTGGGAAAAGGTAGAACTTTTATTTGGTCAAGTAGTGTAATCACCCCCCTCTAGACATACTTTTGATCCTACAAGTGGTATTAGAGCTTTGGTCTCCATTGCATTGGTCTCACAACCTAGGAGAGTATGGCGTCTAGTGAGGGAAATTATCACCGTAGAGGTCCGTACTTTGATGGCACAAATTTTGCTAGTTGGAAGCACAAAATGCAAATGCATATTCTTGATCATAACCCCGCCGTTTGGTCTGTTGTTCGTGTTGTCTTGCAAGGTGAATTCTTTGTTGATGGAAAGGAACCGGATCGTGAAGCGACCACGGATGAATTGAAGATGTTGCAATACAATGCTCAAGCATGTGACATTCTCTTCAACTGCCTATGCCCCGAGGAATTCAACAAAATCAGCCATCTTGAGAATGCAAAAGAGGTTCGGGATACTTTGGTTGATATGCATGAAGGTACCGAATCCGTGAGAGAATCCAAGTTGGACGTTCTTCAAAGTCAGCTTGACAAGTTCAAGATGAAGGATGGTGAAGGAGTCGCAGAGATGTACTCTAGGCTAGCTCTCATCACAAATGAGATTGCCGGCTTAGGAAGCGAAGAAATGACCGACAAATTCATCATCAAGAAGATACTTCGAGCTTTGGATGAGAGATATGACACCGTGTTCACATTGATCCAAATGATGCCCAACTACAAAGATCTCAAGCCTACGGAAGTCATTGGAAGGATTGTTGCTCATGAGATGACACTCAAGGACAAAGAAGAGCTTGACAACAAGTCTAGCGGTGCTTACAAAGCCACAAGTGACGCTCCCGCAACTTCAAGCGACAACCTTGTCACCAATGAAGAGATAAGCCTCATGGTCAGAAAATTCAACAAGTTCAACAAGAATAGAGGCAAAGAACGAAGTTCCAACTCAAGATATGAAGAGAAGTGTTCGTCAAGTCGTGACCGAAATTGCTACAATTGTTTGAAGCCCGGACACTACTCCAATGAGTGCACGACTCCCTACAAACAAAGAGAAGGGTCACCTAGAAGACGAAGCTCTAGGAATGAATCACCTCAAAGAGAGAGAAGGAGTAGAGATGATCGTTATGAATGAAGACCCTCAAGGAGAAGTAGGGACTCGGAGAAGAAGGACAAGTACACCAAGAGCTACACAAGAAGAAGACATCAAGCTCATGTTGGTGAATGGGTTTCCAGCTCCGAATCCGACAACAACTCCGAGAGAAGCTATCACTCCAACTCCGACTATAGTCAAGATGAATGTGTTGCCGGACTTGCACTAGTGACTACCAACTCCTATGATCTATTTGATTCACCAAATGAAGGGAGTGGAAGTTGCTTCATGGCAAAAGGCCCCAGGGTATCAGACCCCGAGTATCTTGATATCAATAGTGATGAAGATGATTTACTTGGTGATGATGACTTGCTCTTTGATAAAACTAGTGATGTTAGTCAAAATGAACTTGATAATTTTCATGCTAGTCAAGATAAGTCGGTTGATGATGATAAGATGAAAATAGAACAACTAACTAAAGAATTAAACACTCTTAAGTTAGCCCATGAATCTACTCTAGAAGATCATAGAGAGCTTGGAAGGACTCATGAGAAGCTATGATTCGAGAAGCTCACCTTGGAGGAAGAACATGAGTTTCTTAAAGCTATCAATGACGATCTACGAAAGAAGACTTTATCTTATCTAGCCAAACGATTACTCTTGTCTACATTCATGCCACAAGTTAAACCTAGACAAACTAGTAGCAAAGGCAAGAAAGGTTCTTCATCTAGTAGCAACAATAAAAATGTTAAATCTAATGATGTTGCTTCTAGTAGTTCTATTGATTCCACTAATGATGATTCTCTTAGCCAAGTTACACTTGAGCAAGAAAACGATTTATTGAAAGGAATTATAGAGAAAGGTATCTACAAGAGTCTTGCCAGGTGTAAGCAATTTGAGGAGATTGTACGCAAGCACGGAGGATACCGGAAGAACCATGGCATTGGCCACTTCAACGCTAATGGAGTTGAATGGGAAGAAGGTCAATACCCCAAGCCCAAGTTTGTTTCTCAAAGGGAGAAGTATGAACATACTCTTCCCAAGGGAACAAACACTTAAGATGACCTTCCACCATAAGACCACAAGCTCAAGGGCAAGAACAAGCTTCAATAGGTCATTTACTCATATGAAGATGAATCCCAAGCTTTGGTGGAGTGGGTTCCCAAGGCTACTTCAAGATCAATTTATACAAGTGCCACTTCATCACCAAGGATCCCCATCAAGTTGATATGGGTCCCCAAGAAGAAGAACTAGAGAAGTTCTTGAGGGGTGACTCCGCCAATGAAATTCACTCACATTCATTATTGGCAAAGACTAGGTGCAATCAACGTCAACATCATGCAATAGTTCAAAGAGTCACACATTCCCTCAAAGGTAAGCAAGGGACAAGGTAATCAACAAATCCATGGACATCATCATGTATGCTTTGCACTCCATGTCCATAGATATCCTTGTATTTGTCTCTTGTGTGTTGGGACTAACCCATGTAGGTGAGAAGAGTAAGGAAACAAGAAGGATGCTACCAACTCTTGGTGATCTTCATCAACCTTGAGCATCCACCACTACATCACCCACATGAAGTCTTCTACGACAAACCCAAGGTTAGTTTATCCCTCCTATGGGGGGATGTCACATCAAGGGGGAGCTTTACTCTAACACTTGAGTTAAAGCATCTCTTAGAATGTGACAACATTAAATGCTTTATGTAAAAGTGGTAAACCCACTTGTGCTTAAACGATGAGTATGACCTATGATCAAGTATTCTTACTTGGCTCCTAAGTCAATATACTCATATATAGATGACTCCGTCATCGCCAAAATGCTTGATAGATGCTAGTATGTATGTGCATGTTTGCCATGATTTCATTTGACATCTTATTGTGTGAGCATGTTGGTCTGCATTTATTTATCCATTCGAGGACATCCAATTGTTGCTATTTGGTTTTTGATTTTTTTTCTCTTGCCAATTGGATGGACAAGAATGCCTAGGACCACTCTCTAGCTATCTATGCTTTATCGTCTCATATTCCATTCTTGCTACACCACAAAATTTGAACAAGGACTTTTCGATCTCTCTGTGTGAGGAGCACTCGGAGTTCGGTATCGACAAAGGACTGACCATTAAAACCTCCCAAGTGCATCTCGGTGGAACCAATACCAAATTCTCGATATCACCAAATGCCTAGGGTTGATCTGGTTTTCACACTCGGTATCACCGATTCCATCTTCTTGGTTACACCGAGTTTCCCTGTCAGCTGACAGTAGCGAAACTCGGTGACACCGAGAAGTTAGAACCGGTGTCACCGACAGCCACGGGTATATAAAGAGGCGGACCCGACTTTTGAAATTAGTTCCTCAAATGTCATACCCTCCAAAAACCCTAGCTGCCAAACAAGACCCCTAGTCGTCGCCTTCGTCTTCCTGAGCGCCTCCGTCGTTGGAAGTCCACACCGTCGACGGATTCTTCCCCCCCCGTCGCCGCCGTAGCGAGATCGTCTCCAAGTTAGGGTACGATTTCGACCCCTCGTGCGCTCCCCTCTCCGAATCTTGCGCATTAGGACTTTTCCATCTATAAGACAAAGTTTGAGATCGATCTATCCACTAGAAACTTCATTAGACAAGAGAACGAACGATTTTTTAGAGTTTGTCGTCCGCTACTTGAATCTCGGTGACACCGAAGCAAAAGAATCGGCTGCACTGATTCCCTTTTTTGGTCGACTAAGAACAATCTCGGTGAAACCGAGTGCCCATTTTCAGTCTCACCGAAAGTGGTGCCAAGTTTCTGTTAAGCAGGTTGTTTGTCTCGGTGGGTCCGAAAAGTTTGCATCGGTAGTACCGAAATTCACTTGGCAAAATGCAAATCTTAAGAAATTTTAGTTCAAATTTGAGAAAATCTTCTGCAATTTTGTGATGACTCAACCTATCCACTCTTCTATACTCTATTTCACAGGGTCAGAGATGTCAGGTTCAGATGATAGCCAAAATGACTTCAGAGAGAGAAGTGTTGACATGAGCTCAGGCACTAGTCCTGATGAGAGCTTTGATGATGTTCCTAGCTCACCTGATCTGTCCAAAGCTGCAACTAGGGCAAGAAGGAAGCTCAACTCAGATGAGGAAGATGAAGACTTTATTCCAGAAGAGCTGTCCAAGAAAGATGATGCCGCTAAGAGCACTGCTGCTGCCACTACTTCCAAGAAGAAGAAGGCAATAAGGAAAGAGTATGCTAGCTCGGGGTCAGTGAGAGCACCAGAGAGTTCTAGGGCAACAATGACTGTTTAGCCCTCCAAGAAGTCTATGCCTAAGAAGGCAGGAGAGAAGAAGAAATCTAGGAAGAAGATCATTCATGTTATAGGCAGGCCTACCTCAATGTTTGAGGACCTAGTAGAGGCTACTGCTGAGGAAGAGGAGGAAGAGCCAGCTGCAAAGGCTCCTCCTAAGAAGAAGAAGAAGCTCATGGCTGATGCTATGCCTAAGGATACATCATCCAGAGGCACCAAGACTGCCCCAAGAAGGCTACTGCAGATAAACCCAAGAGGTTTTCCAGAGACATCCCAGCTGCTTCCAAGAACAAGACTTCCACTTTTAGGGAAGCTGAGTGATGCTATGTCATCTTTGATGAAGCTAAGACCACACCTTCCAAAGCACAATGCTAGCCACTTGCTTGCTGAGGACATGAAGAAGAGGAAGGACTCAGGTTTGAGAGAGTGGAGAGCTGTTGATCCATATTCACATAGGAGGAAGACTGCTGTGGACTACAGGTTCTATACAAAAGAACAGCAAGACTTCTATGAAACAATTTTGCTTGACAAGAGCCCTGCTATGAGTGATATGAGGTTTGTGGATTGGAAGTACATCAAGGACAATGAGGACTACTTTCCAAGTGTGCAAGACAACTTTCACTGCATTGGTCTGGATGAGTTTGTTGGTAAGGAGTTTACTGCTTGGAATGATGAAATGATCATGCAATTCTACTCCACTGCTCATTTCTATGGAGATGGTAGAATTGTATGGATGGCTGAAGGTGCAAGATATGAATCCACTGTTTAGGAGTGGGCTGCCATCTTAGGAGTCCCAGAGGTGGAAGATGGTGACATTAATGTATACAATGAGCCCAAGGCAAGCCACAATGCCATGAAGAACATGTACAATGAGATTCCTGCTGCACATCTGAAGTCTCACAAGCTAGGATCCATTTACTTCCTCCAGGCTGGTCTACGCACGATCAACACTATCTTGAGGCATACCTTGATGCCAAAGTCTGGAGATGAGAAGATGATAAGAGGATATTCCATTAACATGCTGCTCCATCTAGATCAACATACGATATTCAGAGTGATGGATCTGATAGTGGAGACTGTGAAGAGGGTTGCTGCTGATCAGAAGCGTTCATGTTGCTATGCACCCTATATCCAGATGCTTATCAACTCCAAGTTGGAGAAGCATATTTTTGCACCCTATATCCAGACTGTGGTCATGGACCCAGATCATCCCACCTCAGCTACAGCACAGGCACATGCAGAGGCTACCAAAGACTCCAGTTCTCAGGTGCCAAGTTCTAGGAGTGAGCAGATGGATCACCTACTTAGCTCTGTGCTCAACATGCAGAAGGACATCAGCAACATATTGAAGAACCAGGCGAGCCTCTCGAGGATTGTTGACACCAAATTTAATATTCTCAACAACAAGGTGGATGAGCTCACGGTGACTATGAATGAGCTCAAGAAGGAAGTTGACGCAGTGCCTAGCCCTCACTCTACAGATGATGATGATGAGGATCGTGCACCTCTCAGGACAAGCACTCAGTTCACTACTCAGGCTAGATCAGCTACAGTGCCAGCTCCAGAGTTGCGACCTTCTTCATCAGCACCTGCTACAACTTCTTCAGCTCCATCAGCTCCTCCAGTTCCTCCAGTTGCTACACCGACTCCGTCCATGACGTCTGCAGAAGTCTTCGCTGATGCCGTTCTCTAGACTCCTTCATTGGCCACCGGAGGAGATCAGCCCCGGAAGAGCGTTTAGTTATATACCTTTGAACTTTTCGGTAACTTGTTGCCAAAGGGGGAGAAGATGTATATAGATCTTTAGGCTTCGAGAGAGAAAGCGTTGGTTTTTATCGCTTTTTCAAAAACATTTGATATCTTTTGGTTGGTTTTCTTGTGTTAAACTTTGTTGGTGTTTGATCATAGACTTCGTGTGTATTGCTACTATTTCCTATCCTTGTGATGCTTATGAAATGATCATTCACCGTTACTTGATTGTGTTGTGCTATGATATTCATTCTTATTATTCTCGCACACCACCAAGTTGTATGTGACATGGAAGAGTGCCCCATGTACCTAATCGATTGTGCATTTGCATTCAAATACAAATTCAAAATAATGCACAAATTTAGGGGGAGCTCTTGCTTATCACATACTTCTCAAAGCGACGATTATATTCATTGATTATATCATATGTCGAAGCTTTGATCCACATGTTGTCATCAATTACCAAAAAAGGGGAGATTGAAGGCACATTTGCTCCCTTGGTGGTTTTGGTAATTAATAACCACATATATATCATTGAACTAATGTTTCCACTAAGTATATTTCAGCAAAAGTTCAATGATAGGTTGGCAAAAGGATTGTGGAGAAACCCCAAGATGCAAGGAAATGGATTGGCAAAGCTTCAAGCAAGAGGACTCTACATTTTACTTTGTGAGAAATCACTTTGAGTCCATAGGAAAGACAATACTATTAAAAGGGGGTAAGGTACTGTTGGTGAACAAGATGCTCCACGTGCACAAGTGATAGTCACTAAAAACACTCACAAGCTCTTCCACAAATACTCTGTCTAGAACCCTAACACTAAAATCGGTAAGACCAACAATTCCTATTCGGTCTCACCAAGATTCAAACCCTAGACAGATCCTTAGCCAAACCCATCTCGGTACTACCAACATTCCACTTCGGTGCCACCGAGTTCAGTTGCCAACTTTCTGGTTTGCTATTTTCCAGCATCGGTACCACCGAGTTTTGCCAACCGGTCTCACCGAGATTTGGAACAACTTCCTGGTTAGCCATTCTCAAGAATCGGTACCACTGAGTTTTGTGAATCGGTCTCACCGAGTTTTTGGACCAACTCTCTGGTTAGCCATTGTCAAGAATTGGTACCACCGAAATTTTAGAATCGGTCTCACCGAGTTGTGCATTCTGACCGTTGGTCATCTTATCGGTACCACCGAGAGTTATGTATCGGTCTCACCGAGATTCAAAAGTTACTTCCTTTTCGTCACTTTGGTACCACCGAGTTTTATACTTCGGTGTCACCGAGTTGGTTACTTTAGGTCTAACGGTTGGATTTTTGGGGATGCCTATATATACCCCTTCACCACCACCCACTCGAAAGAGAAGCTATCAGAACTATTCCATACTTGCCCCATCCAATTTTCTAAGAGAGAGCCACCTACTCATGTGTTGATATCAAGCCATTCCACTCTATCCATATGAATCTTGATCTCTAGCCTCCCCAAGTTGCTTTCCACCAAATCAATCTCTTCCACCAAAGCCAAATCTGTGAGAGAGTGATTGTGTGTTGAGGAGTCTATCATCTTGAAGCACAAGAGCAAGGAGTTCATCGACATTGCCGAGCCTATTAAATTTTGGAGGGTGGTGCCTCCTAGATTGGTTAGGTGTCACTTGGGAGCCTCCTACTTTGTGTTGTGGAGTTGAACCAAGAAGTTTGTATGGGGAAGGAGATTGCCTACTTCGTGAAGATCTACCCATAGTGAGGCTAGTCCTTCATGGACGGAAGACGTTATGGAATAGTCAAGGTTGCTACTTCGTGGACCCTTATGGGTGGAGCCCTCCGTGGACTCTCGCGACACTTACCCTCCATGGGATGAAGACTCCATAAACGTGGACGTACGATAGCACCACCTATCGGAACCATGGGAAAAATCTTCGTGTCTTCAAATTGCGTTTGATCTTCCTTCCTACCCTCTACTACATATGCTTGTTGTTACTTTCCGCTGCTATACTCTTAGACATGCATGTGTAGGGTGTACTTGACTTTCTATCATTGCAAAAATCTGCCAACACTTAAAATTGAGAAAAGGTAGAACTTTTATTTGGTCAAGTAGTCTAATCACCCCCCCTCTAGACATACTTTCGATCCTACAGGCGTCTGGCCCCAGACTCCAGGGTCCCTAGCGTCTGGCCCCTGGCCTCCTCAAAATTCCTTTTTGCACCTTCCAAAAGCCTCGTGGGCTTTACTCCTTGGCCAAAATAAAGTGTTCTTGTACCCGAACATTTCGGGAAACATCTAAAACCCCTTCCGGTGAATTCCGGAACCTTCCAGAGACCAAACACTATTATCCCATATATCAATCTTTACCTCCGGACTATTCCGGAGCTCCTTGTCATGTCCAGGATCTCATCCAGGACTCCGAACAACTTTCGGTCACCAACATAATAACTCAACTATACTTATATTGTCACGAAATGTTAAGTGTGTAGACCCTGCGGGTTCAAGAACTATGCAGACATGACCGAGACACCTCTATGGTCAATAACCAATAGCGGGACCTGGATGCCCATATTGGTTCCTACATATTCTACGAATATCTTTATAGGTTGAACCTCTATGTCAAGGATTCAGTTAATCCCGTATGATGTTCCCTTTGTCCATCGGTATGTTACTTGCCCGAGATTCGGTCGTCGATATCTCCATACCTAGTTCAATCTCGTTACCGGCAAGTCTCTTTACTCGTTCCGTAATGCTAGATCCCGTGGCTAACTCTTTAGTCACTTTGCTTGCAAGGCTTATTGTGATGTTGCATTACCGAGTGGGCCCTGAGATACCTCTCCGTCATACGGAGTAACAAATCCCAGTCTCGAGTCATGCCGACTCAACAGACACCCTCGGAGATACCCGTAGAGCATCTTTATAGTCACCCAGTTACGTTGCGACGTTTGATACACACAAGGCACTCCTACGGTGTCAGTGAATTGCATGATCTCATGGTCATAGGAACAGATACTTGACATGAAGAAAACAATAGCAATAAACTGACACGATCATATGCTACGTTTATAGTTTGGGTCTTGTCCATCACATCATTCTCCTAATGATGTGATCCCGTTATCAAATGACATCTCATGTCTATGGTCAGGAAACCTCGGCCATCTTTGATCAACGAGCTAGTCTACTAGAGGCATACTAGGGACACAGTGTTGTCTATATACCCACACATGTATTTGAGTTTCGAATCAATACAATTATAGCATGGATAATAACCGATTATCATGAACAAGGAAATATAATAATAACCATTTTATTATTTCCTCTAGGGCATATTTCCAACAATGACAGCGTTTGTGACTTTATAAGTGAATAGACCCGGGGGCCGTAGAGTTCTCCAGTGGCATCTCTCATAAGCAAAGCATACGGTGGGTAAACAAATTACTGTTGGGCAATTGATAGAAAAGCGAATAATTATGCGATGTTCACGGTAATGATCATGTGTATATAGGCATCACGTCCATAAGCAAATAGGCCGACTCCTGCCTGCACCTACTACTATTACTCCACTTCAAGAGCGCTTCTATGCTTGCCTCTCTACGTATTAAGTTCATGACCAACAGAGTAATGCTTGGAGACCGATGACATGATGTAGACAAAGTAAACTCAATCAATATAAATAGACCTCGTCGTGCTAATGATCATGCAAATAAGAATCATAGTAATCAGGTTTGACTCAAATACTTTTCATGAATAATCTGAACATAAACTCACAATTCATCGGATCCCAACAAACACACCTTACAAAGGGATTACATCAGATAGATCAAGGCAAAGATACGATGAACATTGTATTGAAAATCAAGAGGGAGAGAGATTTCCATCTAGGTACTACCTACGGACCCGTAGGTCTGTGGTGAACTACTCACACATCATGGTGAGGGCAGCAAGGTTGATAAAGAGGCCCTCCGTGATCGATCTCCCCTCTGGCAGGGTGCCGGAACGGAGGTGTAGATGGCCTCCCATTGGAACAGAGGCTTGCGGTGGCGTAAAAAGTGTTTCGAGAGCGCTTATGGTGTTTTTAGGGTAATTGTGAATTTATAGGCCAGAGAACGACATCGGGGGACACTCCAGGGGGCCACCACACATCTGGTCGCGCCCCCCTGGGGCGGCAGCCAGATGGCTTGTGGGCTGTGGTGCATCTCCTAGCCCTCATCCGAAGCTCGTAGGTCTTCTATTGGTCCAGAAAAAATCAACAAAAAGTTTCGTGGCAACTGGACTCCGTTTGGTATTGTAACTCTGAAAAGGCAAAAACACGCAGAAAACAGGAACTGTCACTGGGCACTAGGTCAATAGGTTAGTGCTCAAAAATATTACAAATTGGTAAATAAATACCCAAAAAGTATCCTAGAATGATAATATATCAGCATGGAACAATCAAAAAATTTAGATACGTTGGAGACGTATCAGAGGACGAGGCGGCCAACAAGCGGGGGCGGGTCGACGCTGAACCACAAGAGCCTCCGGCGAGCATGGACTTCATCAACAGCATCCCTGGCAGGATTTTGGTAACCATCATGTCCCTCCTACCCATCAAATCTGCCGTGCAGACCACCATCGTCTCCAGGCGATGGTGCCCCCTATGGAAGTCCACCCCCCTTGACCTCCTCGACGGCGACGAGCTCTGCAGCGGGGATCACAAACGCTTGGACGTATTGTCCCACATCCTCGCCACGCACAATGCGCCAGTCAGACACCTTGCCATCGGCAAGTTCCGTTCCAACTGCCAGGTCAAACCCAAGTTTCATGAGTGGTTCTTATCCCCTGCCCTAGATAAGCTCGAGGAGCTCAGTTTGGCAGCTGGACATGGGCGCTCGACACCTCTGTCCATGCTCCGCCTCGCGCCCATGCTGTGCCACGCTATGTTCAGGGAGTGTTTTTCCCCCGGATTAATTCCGCGCATGCTCTTCATCTCCCTAAACTAAATGACCTTTAGCTCATTGCCGTTAGCATCTCGAAGGAGGATTTTCAGCTCCTGCTCCATGGATGTACTACGCTCGAGTACCTTCGTCTTCAGGTGATGTTTGGGTTCAGTAGCCTCCACATCGCTGCGACGAATGCCCGTACCATTTATGTGCATGGCTGGTGCTGCAACATGCTATCAGTTGAGGTGTTTCACGATATGGTCATTGAGAATGCGCCTTTCCTTGAGAGATTGTTTGTACTTGATAAATAAGGTCCAACAAGAATCAGGGTCATTCACGCACCGAAATTGAAAGTGTTGGGCTATTCGTGTGCTGAATTCTCCAAATTAATTACAGCTGGATCCATACCTGTTCACCTAAAACATTCTTATTCTCCATCTTATTATTGTACATCACATTTTAACTAATTTTTGTTAACCTACATTTAGTTGTCATGCAGAAATTGACTCCCACAGGCTTCACCCTATCTGTGCGCACAGTGAAGATCCTGGCACTACAATCTATCGGCCCCAATCTGGATGAAATTATTAGATTCCTTATATGCTTTCCGTGCACGGAGAAGCTATACATCGAGGTGATGCTCCTTTCCTATTAATTGTTAACCACAATGGAGTTCAATGTTTTGGTACTTTACCCATGATTACAATGAAAAATGTACAATGATTTCTAAAGGAAATTTATAGGATTCCAATAAATATTTTTGAGATGTTAATCATGAACAATTGAGGATCACATCTCAATGTATTAGTGTATTTTAGAAATCCTACAAATCAAAGATGCACATAGTGTACAAAACTACACCTAGGCACTGATATGTTGTCTTCATTTGCACATACAAGCAGGCCTGAAAGTGGAAAATGTGGCCAATATAACAATCCCATCGAATGCCTTGATTTCCATATCAAAGAAATTACATCCAACCAATACCGAGGCACCAAACCAGAGATTCAATTAGCCAGGTTCTTTGTTCAGAAAGCAAGGGTGCTCAAGGTAATGAGGTTTGACCTATATTTATTGTGCCAAAATGAATGGTTTGCTGATCAGCTAAGGCGTCTACAGCTGAATGGAAAAGCCTCTACAGAAGCTGAAATTCAGTTTGGAATTTCAAATGACAGATTATTCAGAAGTAACTATATCAAGCCGATATATGACTTCTCGGTGGCGATCCCTTCGCAGAAATACTGCATTACTCAGATTCTGAAGAAGATGAATTTGATTTTTAATATCAGTTTGAACCTTGTAATCTTTGAATTTGGGCCTTGTAAAGCTAGAGTTTGAACCTTGTAATATTTCTGGTATTTGCGATACAATATTTGAAATGGCATTGTGTTCTTTTTCTGGATATGCAATCATGTTCTTATAAGTATATATGTTGTTGCTCCGTACACACATCGTAGATATGTTGTGCAAACAGAGCAAATCAGATCTCATAAGATTAAATTAAGGAACAAGTTGGCACTGATTTCAACAATCTTTGACAATTTTTTACCAGCCACCGTCTACCCGCAACACACACAGTTTGTCACGATGACTCTGATTGTTGACCTGTTTCCCGCATATCACACACACCTTCTCACGCTAAATCATGTGTGCTCTATTGTATCATCGCACACAATTTTTCATAGTGAACTGTGTCGTGGTTTTTTCACGGCAGATGTCCTCGTGCAAGGACTTAGGTGTGAGGCCATCACCGCGGGGTGGCGACTCAAAGAGATCGATCGAGAATGGGAGGCGCGTTTACCCAGGTTCGGCCCCTCCGATGGAGGTATTAGCCTACGTCCTGCTTTGTGTCTATATTAATGGAAATCTTGATTACAAGGATGCGGGATCGCTAACCTAGCTTTCGAGGGTGTCTAACTTGAGTCTTTTTGGCCCTGGGGGCTTGCCTTTTTATGTAGGTAAAGACCCCAGGGTTTACAACAGAGTCCGAGTCATATCATGGCTTGTAACCTACCATATCTCTAACACGCCTTGTCTCTCAAGCAAGGAAGTCTTCTGGCATAATCCGCCTTGCGCCCTTGAACCGCTGTATCCTGGTCCGTGGGCCGCCCGACAGTTGGTTTAGCAGCCGCCTTAACGGTCTTGTCTTCTTGACATGGCCCATCTTTGTCTGTGAAGCTGCTAGTAAGCTAACCCGGCTCAATAGGGCAGGTTACACCGCGGGGTTATGTCCCCGACATTAGGCCCCAGATTGATTTGAATTCATTCATGTCAATTTCTCCTGTCCTCTCTTGGCGGCTTAGCATCTACATTCCTCATGGATTCCAAAAACGTCGGCTCAAGTGCTTCCAAACTTGTCATTTTTCCAATGCTTGTCCATAAGTGACGTCATATGCTAGAAACTCAGGGGCCCAGTTGGTGACATCACGACGAATCTAACTGTATCCTCATTTCCTGAAAATTGAGGCATCGTTGCTTCCCGAAATTCACTGTGTCGCCTTAATTTTCGCATCTGCCGTTTCTACTTTCGAGTTCTTCCTTAAATACCCTCGGCAGGGCCCCCTTATTTCATTTTCACCTCGCCCCTCTCGCTTCTTCTTCTTTGCGCTCGAGAGTTTCACCGAACCACTGCTCATCCGTCACCGGAGATCACCTCCAGGAAACACAGCGGTGTTGTGCTTTCATCGAGATCAAGATGCTCGGCCAAACGCTCGTTTCCTTTGCCTCCGCTGTCTTCCTTGAGGTAACTTTCTTCTCTTCCTTAGATCCACAATAGTTCGTCGGAGTTCTTCATGTGTTGAACAGTTCTTCTTCCGCTCATCGCCATTGTCTGTTCGTGTACAAACCCCGTGGCTTATATTGTAGAAACAGAGCGGTTCGAGCCGCGGATTCATTTTTTGCATAAAACCTTCCAACCTTCCCTTAGAATCTGCACACTAAGCCACCACCGCTCCCCAAACCTCGTACTAGGGTTTGTGAATATTTTCCTTTTCCGAATCTTTTGTAGAGCCGTAATTGTAGCTAGCTTAGTAAAAACTTGTTTTCTTTTGCAGTTAGCAAAATCTAAATGCTTTGTGCTCCAGAATGAGCCGCCCATATTTTCTGTCAGCTTAAGGGCTGTAACCCGCCATGCTTCAGTTTGCTGAACCGAAAATGCTGTCCTTATGGGGCGATTTATCCCTCCATAAAGCTTAGGACCTCTCCCTTAGTCATATACTTAAACTGCCCATTTATTCCATTCAGGTAACTCGCCATTTCGAAAACTACCTCCTGCACCTGGGCGACTTCCCAAGTCTCTGAAGCCATCCTTCAAGACTACCAAAAACAAGGATTTTTACCGCCCAAAGAAACAATCAGTTGGCGGGCTGCCTTTGGAGAGGAAATTCCTAAGCTGGCGGAAGGAGAGGTGGTAATCTTCTTGGATCATCTTCTCAGGGGCTTCTCTCCACCCGGGTCAAAATTCTTCCGGGACACCTTGCATTTCTTCAACCTTCATCCTCAAGACTTGGCTCCCAATTTCGTGTCGAATCTATGCCAGTTCCAAGTACTCTGTGAGGTGTATCTACAGATAGAGCCTTCTGTCTCCCTTTTAGGGAGTTTTTCTATTTAAACCGCCAGACTGAGTGCGCCTGTCGGATTTCGGGCTCCGCAAAAACCTTAAGAAGTTCGAACCTAGGGGCGTGTGTGAAGATCCCGAACAACTTCACCCCCTCCAAGCTCAGAACGCGATAACCCCGCTCGATGGCGAGGAAGAAGATAACTCGCGAGAGTTTACCCAGGTTCGGGCCGCTGCAAAGCGTAAAACCCTACTCCTGCTTTTGGTGGATTGCGTCACGAGGAGGTTTGTGGATGAACTAGTACATTGGTGAGTTTCCTCGCGAGTGCATTTTGGTGGCGTTCTCGGATCCCCCTCTACAGAGCAGCCTAGCCTCTATTTATAGCAGCCACGGTCCTCTCCCCTTATCGCAATGGCGGGAAGTGATCCCACAACGGCCAATTCGAAAGGGGACAGGAGGTACATCTTATCCTGACGAAAGGTGGTCTTCGCCTGCAAAGTAGGTGGTGGTGATGCAGAGGTGGGCTCGGCGATGACGTCCGTCCTGCGGGGCACGGGGTCTTGGTCTTGTTGCACCGGAATGGAAACCTTTGGCGGGGCGCCTCGGGAACCTGTGCTCGTCCTTGTCTCCTTTGCACCAAAGAGGAAACTGTCCCCTCTGGCGCACTAGCGCCCGCCTGGCCTGGCTGGCGTCACCCTTGACCTCCCGAGGTTGAGCATTGCATAGAGATCTCCGCCACTCAGGATGGGGTCTGGGGAGACCTCCCCCTTTCGGGAGCCTTGGCGTTGTCCTCCTCGCGAGGGTGGTGTCTCGCGAGGGCCTTGTTCTGAGTGAGGCCGCGTTGGGCCATACTTGGTCATCGAGGTGGGCCACGCCCTGGGTAGCAGGCAGGCAAGTCTGGGTACCCCCATTCCCAGGACACCGACAGTAGCCCCCGGGCCCGAGGCGCGCTCGAGCCAGCTTCTGGGCGAAGCCACGGAAGATGGCCCAAAGCACCGTGGGCCCCAACCGCCTGCGGACCCAACTTGACACATGGCGCACAATGAGACGTGGGCGTCTCGGCTCCCCGAAGACGTCGGGAACCGCCCTGAGTCGAGCTGACGCAAAGCCTGCGCGCCTCCCCAGCCATCATTGCTCTTTCTTGAATGCGGCTGTCTCCTCGTGTCCTCCCCCTTTTCGGGCCACACGGATGTGACCCGACGGAGGCAGGTGAAGCGGCATGAAGCAGTGTGATACGCCGATCGAGTCTGGCATGCGTCGCCCGAGAAGTGCACGGCGCCTCCACTCCCCACGATGCCTCGGCAACCGCTCCGTCTGAGCTACAACCGGCGCACGTTGCGGGGCCATCATTACCCGGGATAGGGAAGACGCCGGTTGGCCTCCATCCAGCTATAAATGGGCGGGGGGAACTGAGCCCCCGGCCCATTCCTACTCCTTGCTCCCCCGCCTTCGTTCTTCATCTCCCCCATCATGACGCCTGTGAGGAGGTTCTCCGCCGATGAGAAAGGAAAAGCCTGTCAGGGGGTGCCGGACCAACAACCTCCCAAGAGGAGCAGGGGTCGCCCTCACAAGTACACTGGGACATCACCGGCAGCGCCCCGTGGGCGTGGGCGCGCCTCCGTGGGGTTCGACGCTTCTGCTGGTGCAGTCAGAGGCGGCGGGCGCGGCGGCTGCGGCCAGGGAGGGATACCTGCAAAAGGTGCTCGGCCGCCGCGTCCACAAGCCCGCACGACCGACGTGGGCCTGGAGTTCCTGGTGCCGATGGAGAGGCCGGCGAGCACCTGGTTGCAGCTCCCCCGCTCCTTTGCAGAGACGTTGCCGGTTGACGCGCCCGCAGGTCTGTGGCTGCAGGCCGACGGTTGTTGCAGCGGCGCGTTGTGGGTGGAGGTTGAGGTTACCCCCGCAGGCAACGCCTTTTTGAGCCGCGGGTGGCAGACCTTCGCCCGCGCCCACGGCCTGGAGGGGAGGCCCATGCTCCACTTCAAGCACGGCGGTGCCGCGACGCTTTTCGTCAAGATCTTCAGGGAGGAGGGCAGGCGCTTGGAGTGCTGCCCGCAGGGCAGCGGCGGCGGCGATCTTGGAGGTGAGCTTGCCCTTGGCGACGGCCTCCACGCTTCCAGTAGCAGCGATAATTCCTCCGAGGAGAGTCCGAGCGACGACGGCTACGACGCCCCGCCACGCCGGTGCACCTGGACTTCGGGGGGAAGCCAGCCGCGACGGCGCCGCTCCCCCGCCAGGGAAGCGGCCACGCCAACGTGCCACCGCGGCACCATCAAGGAGGAGGAGGACTCCGATTACGCACCGGCGCGCCGAGGCCGGGGCCTCAGGAGCGGTAGCCCCCGTGGGGGGGCTCCTTCACCTTCTTTTCTATTCCTCTGCCTGTAACCAAAAATCATGGGGGGCCCTTCCGGGTGTGTAACGAACTTTGGCGTTTGCGCCCTTTTATTAGCACTCTCATCACGTATTACGGTCATTGTGTTACTGTTAACCGAGACTTCCCTTTGACCGTGGTTACAATACTTAACTTGATGCATCCGCGGCGGGCTTCCGCGTCGTGAGGTTTGGCAGTGGCGCCTGGTGAGCTAGTGGCACTTGGAGAGCTTGGGGATGTTCCTCCTTCCTGCGAGTGAGGCGGTTTGGGGGGCCCCTTTTGGCACTCTGCGTTTGCAGGGCCCGATCTCGTGCATGCCCCGCCACTGTTGGGGCGTCCGGATCACCAGGACGAGACCAAAGGGGCGAAGCCTTGACCGCCATTGGGGCGTCCGGATCACCAGGACGAGACCAAGGGGCGAGCGAGGAGCCATGCGATCAGTGAGGCTCCTGAGGCGCGATGCCCAGGAGCCCCCTTTGACGCTCAAGCGGCGCTCTACGTCGGCGGGGCCCGATCCCGTGCATGCCTCGACCACCGTTGGGGCGTCCGGATCACCAGGACGAGACCAAAGGGGCGAGGCCTCGACCACCATTGGGGCGTCCGGATCACTAGGACGAGACCAAAGAGCGAGCGAGGAGCCACACGATTGGTGAGGCTCCTAGGGCGCGATGCTCAGGAGCCTCCCTTGATGTTCAAGCGGTGACCAATCCTTTCTGCCGGTTCTTGTCCCAGGAGGCGTGAGCCTCCAGGGGTTTTTAAGACAGCGCACCGAGCCGCGGCGGAGCCCCCGAGCGAGGGTGAGGCAGCGCGCGCCTGCTAGCTCGCTCGAGAGCGCCATGCGAGGACCAGGACGCCAAGGCCATGCGGGGACCAGGACGCCAAGGCCTTGGCGAGGTGTGCGCATCGTGCCAGTAGCCCCCGCTCGCGGGGCGCGGGAGGGAGAGGCTGGCAGGCGTTATCTCAGAGAAAGAAATATCAAGAGAGAAGACTGCAAGAAGAAAAAATTCCCGCCCCTTTTCCTTTAAATAGAGTCAATAAAAAACCTCAGACTTCGTTCCAAGAAAACGGCAAATTCGAATACAAGAAGGCAAAGAACAGCCACGTCCGGCACCTAGGCTAGTCTTTGTCTTCCCCCAGCGCGAAACATAGCGCATCCACGTTGCGTGGGCATAGTCATTGGAGGACAGTGTTGTCCGCTAGCGCGGAGCATGGGGCTTCCACTTGGGCGTGGGTGGGAACCCCTCCGCGTCCTCGAGGGGCTCCGGGCGTATACAACCCACTCATTATTACGTGAGAGTGTCATGGGTAGAACTTGCGTAGGTGCTGGATGTTCCAGGAATTCTGGATGGGGACTCCGTCCTGAGTCTCCAGACGCATGGCGTCAGGTCTGGAGATGCGGGCGACCTTGAACGGGCCTTCCCACATGGGCGAGAGCTTGTGCAAGCCTTCCCTGGAGAGGACCCACCTCAGGACGATGTCTCCAACTTCGAGGGTCCTGGAGCGGATGTTACGGCAATGGTAACGCCACAGTGCCTGCTGGTACCTCACAGCTCGGAGCGAGGCTTGACGACGGGCCTCCTCCCCGAGCACGAGGTCTGTCCCCCGCGAGGCATCCTAACGCTCCTCATAAAATGCCAAAACCCACGGGGATCGGTGCTTGACTTCGTGTGGAAGGACGGTTTCGGCTCCGTAGACGAGGAAGAACGGGGTCTCGCCGGTGGGCTTAGTCCCGGTGGTGCGGATAGACCACAACACGGACCGAAGCTCATCGACCCAACCCCTGCCGCAGGCCTCAAGACTCTTCCGCGTTGAGGCTCCTTGCCTTGAGGCCCCGTAGGACCTCCGCGTTGGCACGCTCTGCCTGACCGTTGCTTCGCGGGTGTGCCACTAAGGCGTAGCATATCTGCGTTCCAAGGTTAGCGCAATAGGTCCTGAAGAGGTTACTTGTGAACTGCGAACCGTTATCGGTGATGATGCGGTTGGGGACGCCGAAGTGGCTCACGATGCCCTTGATGAACTTGATGGCCGATCCGGCGGGGATTGTGCGGACGGGCTCCACCTCCGCCCACTTGGTGAACTTGTCGATGGCAACGTAGAGGTAGCGGTACCCGCCTGCTACTCGTGGAAAGGGCCCTAGTATATCCAGCCCCCAGACCGCGAAGGGCTAGGAGAGCGGGATGGATTGGAGGCCCTGCGTAGGCTGATGAATCTGCTTGGCATGGAACTAGCAGGCCTCATAGGACCGGACCAGCTCGGTGATGTCGTTGAGCGCCATGGGCCAGTAGAAGCCAGTGCGGAACGCCTTCCCTACAAGGGTGCGTGATGAGGAGTGGTGTCCGCAGTCTCCTCCATGGATGTCGGCCAGCAGCTCGCACCCTTGTTCTCTGGATATGCACCGCAACACGACGTCATTCGGGCGCCTGCGATACAGCTCGCCGTCCCGCAAACAATAAGCTGTGGCCTGTCGTACCACACGCTCCGCGTCTTCCTCCTTTTCCGGTAGTGTGTCGTGAAGTAGGTATGCCCTGAACTCCTGTGTCCAGTCGTCGACTCGGGGCTCCAGCGCCAGGAGCAGTCGGGCTCCTGAGGTCGGACCACAAGTTGGAGCCCCTGAGGGTGGTGCTGGGGGTAGCTCTTCACTCCGCGGCACCTGATCCCCGGTTGATGGTGCCGCGGATGGCTTGAAGAGCCGCTCCTCGAAGACGCCGGGCTCCTGAGGCTCGCGGCGCGATGCCCTCTTGGCGATGTCATCGGCCTCCTTGTTCGCGCCACGCGGGATGTCCTGCAATTCCAAGCCCTGGAAACGTTTTGCAATCTTACGTACCTCTGCCAAGTATGCCTCCATGTGCTTGTCCTTAGGCGTATACTCCTTGTTGGAGAAGTTGACGAGGAGCTGGGAGTCGCCCTTAATGGTGAGGCATTGAATCCCCAAGGCGGCTGCGGCCTGGAGGCCGGCGATTAAGCCCTTGTACTCTGCGATGTTGTTGGAGACCTTCTCACCACGCTGGAAACAGAGTTGCACGGCGTAGTAGAGCTTGTCCCCGGTCAGGGAGACGAGTACAACTCCGGCCCCTACTCCCCTGCGCGCGAAGGCCCCATCGAAGTGCATGATCCAACCCTCAGGCGCCTCGTCGCCGGGGGCAAGGGACTGGCCCTCATCCAGCCCCTGGTCGGGAGTGTCCGTCCATTCGGCTACAAAGTCCGCTAGGGCTGCCCCCTTGATGACCTTGGTCATGCTGAACTCTATATTGAAGGCTTGCAGCTCGATGTTCCATTCTGCCACCCTCCCTGCTGCGTTGGGGTTGCGCAGCACTTTCTCCAAGGGGTACGCAGAGACGACCTTGATGGGATGCCCCTGGAAGTAATGGCGCAGTTTCCTTGAGGCGACAAGAAGTGCGAGCAAGAGCTTTTGCTGCATAGGGTAGCGCGAGCGCGCGTCCCGCAGCATGGTACTGACGTAGTACACCGGATGCTCGACGAGGGAGAGGCCTTCCGCGCCGCCCCTCTCTGTCGCGGGCTCATGAGGCCCGGGTGCTTCGCGGGTCGCCGGGGCGGCTGGGGCCTCAGGAGCGTTGTCTTGAGGAGGTGAAGGCTCCTTGGCGTCTTGTGAGTCACCTTGCTTCTTGCCCGGGGGCCCGCCTGTGCCTGAAGGCGTAGCGCGTGTGCCGGCACGCTCTTCCCTGACCACCACAAGCGCAGCACTGGCGGAGTGCGGGGTGGCAGCCAGGTACAGCAGTAGGGGCTCCCGGGGGCGAGGTGCCACCATTACTAGTGGACTCATGAGGTACTGCTTGAGGTCCTCGAATGCCGCGTCTTCCTCCGGAGTCCATTCGAAGGGGCCCTTCCTCTTCTTGAGCATGAAGAACGGCAGGGCCCGCTCGCCAAGCTTCAAGATGAAGCGTCCCAAGGAGGTCACGCAGCCCGCCAGCTTCTGCATTTCCTTGAGGGTCTGAGGCGGACTCATCTTGCTTATATCCTTGATCTTCTCTGGGTTCGCCTCGATCCCTCGGTGCGACACCAAGAAACCGAGCAGTTTGCCTGACGGGACCCCAAAGACACACTTCTCGGGGTTGAGCCTCAGGTTCACCCGACTCAGGCTGGCGAACGTCTCCTCCAGGTCCTAGATAAAGGTCTTGGCTTCTGGCGACTTGACCACGATGTCGTCGACGTAGGCTTCCGCGTTCCTCCCGAGCTGCTGCCCCAGGGCGATGTGCATCAGCCACTAGAAGGTTGCGCCAGTGTTTCATAGCCCGAAGGGCATGCACGTGTAGCAGAACACACCGCACGTGGTAAGGAAGGCTGTCTTCTCAACGTCTTCCACCGCCATCTTGATCTGATGGTAGCCCGAGAAAGCGTCCAGGAAGCATAAAAGGTTGCACTCGGCGGTGGAGTCCACGATCTGGTCGATGCGCGGCAGCGGGAACGGGTCCTGGAGGCAGGCCTTGTTGACGTTCGTGAAGTCGACACACATGCGCTCCTTCCCACACTTCTTCGAGACGACTACCGGGTTGGCGAGCCACTCCGGGTACTGCACCTCCCAGATAACTCCGGCCTCCTTCAGCTTGCCAACCTCTTGGGTGATGAACGCTTGCTTCTCTTGAGCCTGCCTCCTCGCCTTTTGCTTCATTGGGCATGCATTGGGACACACCATGAGGTGGTGCTCGGTCACATCCCTCGGGACCCCCACCAGGTCAAAAGCGTTCCACGCGAACGCATCCTTGTTCACGCGGAGGAAGGCTACCAACGCCTCTTCCTGCTCCTGAGGCAGGCCGGCGCCGATGGTGAAAATAAGACCAGGATTCTCGTCGTCTACGGGCACCTGCTTCATCTCAGCCTAGTTCTGAGAGAACAGCTTCTTCTTCTTCACAGTCGCGGCGTCAACGACCTCCCCAGCGCCCACCGGGGCCTGTGCAGCGTCCCCAGCGTTGGGGCGCGCCGCGGCCGCCGCTTTGTAGGCGAGCTTGAGCGCGTGGGCTGCATCCTTAGCGTCTCCGGCGACGGAGAGGATGCCGCCACTCCCAGGCATCTTGATGACGTTGTAGCCCGGGTGCATGGCTGCCATGAACTGGGCGAGGGCGGGGTAGCCAAGTATCGTGTTGTACAGGAGGTGGATGTGGGCGACACCGAAGTCGATCTGCTCGGTGCGGTAGTTGGAGCGGGTGCCGAAGGTGACGGGGAGGCACACCCGCCCCAAGGGGGCGACGGAGCCCCCGGCCACTCCAGAGAAGGGCCTTGAAGGTGCGAGCTAGCCTTGGGGCACCTGTAGCGCATTGAAGGTCTCCCCGGAGAGGACGTTGAGGCTGGCCCCGCCGTCTATGAGGGTCCTGGTGACGGCAACGCTGTTTATGGTTGGTGTGCACAGCATGGGGAGCGTACCGGCAGTAGATGTTGTTCTAGGGTGGTCGTCGGGGCCGAATGTGATGTCGATCTCCGACCACGTTCGATGCTGCGTGGTCTCGGACCGTGGCCGAATCGCGCTTGCCTGGCGGAGCAACTACTTGACTTGGCGGTTGGAGGTGGGCGCCTGCGATCCTCCAAGGATGTAAGTGACCGCAGGGTCTACCTTGCGAGCCGAGGTGCCACCGCGCGCCCATGGCTGCCCGGCCTCGGGGGTCGCATCGGCCATGGAGCCTGCGAATCGGGGCCCGACTGCAGCCGCAGACGGGGAAGCTTTGACACGCCCCCTACCTGGCGCGCCAAATGTCGGATTTCGGGCTCCGCAAAAACCCTAAGAAGTTCGAACCCAGGGGCATGTGCGAAGATCCCCAACAGCTTCACCCCTTCCAAGCTCACAACGCGATAACCCCGCTCGATGGCGAGGAAGAAGATAACACGCGAGAGTTTACCCAGGTTCGGGCCGCTGCGAAGCGTAAAACCCTACTCCTGCTTTTGGTGGATTGCCTCACGAGGAGGTTTGTGTATGAACTAGTACAGTGGTGAGTTGCCTCGCGAGTGCATTTTGGTGGTGTTCTCGGATCCCCCTCTACAGAGCAGCCTAGCCTCTATTTATAGCGGCCCCCAGTCCTCTCCCCTTATCGCAATGGCAGGAAGGGATCCCACAATGGCCTAATTCGAAAGGGGACTGGAGGTACATCTTATCCTGACAAAAGGTGGTCTTCGCCTGCAAAGTAGGTGGTGGTGATGCAGAGGTGGGCTCGGCGATGACGTCCATCCTGCGCGGCGCGGGGTCAAGGTCTTGTTGCACCGGGATGGAAACCTTTTGCGGGGCGCCTCGGGAACCTGCACTCGTCCTTGTCTCCTTTGCACCAAAGAGGAAATTATCCCCTCTGGCGCGCTGGCGCCCGCCTGGCCTGGCTGGCGTCACCCTTGACCTCCCGAGGCCGAGCATTGCATAGAGATCTCCGCCACTCAGGAGGGGGTCTAGGGAGGCCTCCCCCTTCTGGGAGCCTTGGCGTTGTCCTCCTCACGTGGGTGGGGTCTCGCGAGGGCCTTGTGCTGAGTGAGGCCGCGCTGGGCCATACTTGGTCGTCGAGGTGGGCCACACCCTGGGCCGCAGGCAGGCAAGTCTGGGTACCCCCGTTCCTAGGATGCCGACAACGCCGATGGCCCAAGCCACGAGCTTTGTGGAATCTCCATCCAGAGGAGGAGGGACGTTGTTTTCCCCGCCGCCGTTCTGCCAAGCCACCCAAAAGGGTGTAACAAGAACTGTTTTTTTTGTCAAAACACGGCTCCAGCTGATGAGAATCCCCTGCCGGGTTATAGGCCAGACAGCCTTACCATGAATATTGAACTTCCTGGCTGGGCTTCCTCGGAAGAGCGAGCTCAACACGCCCATGTTTACCCAAAGCTGAGGGCCTTATTGGCCAACGGGTTAACCAGGATTGACTTGACCCGGTGTTGGGTGTCTTGGAGCATTCTGCCGCTAAGCCGTTAAGGCGGCTTGATGTATACTTACTCTGGCGACTTGGAGGACCGGCAGCGATTTAATAATATAACCTTGGACGCCCATGAAGTAAATCAAACGGTGAAGAAGTTGTTGGGAGAAAGTCTGGCTGCTTGTAGCCAAGATGGACTGAAGCCCTTTTATGCTCATAACCTGGCACCTCCAGTAAGGATTTTTGATGATTATGTCTGGCCTTTACAAATGATTTCCTCCTCAAACTTCTTAAGACTTACCTGTTATTTTTATCCTTGATTTAACAGGCCAAGTTTCCATTTTGGGGCAAGAAACGAGCAAAAACCACCGCCAAGAAGACCAAAGCTCCTCCAGCTTCAAAGAAAGATAAGGCGATCGTCGAGGAGTCATCACCCATGGGCGAGTCAGAGATAGCTGGAGTTCAATCAGAGGTAGAAATAAAATTCTTTTAACTATGCTTCACTGAATTCGGCTGATATCTCTTTTTCTTAGGGTGACGTTGATATGATCCCGTCTAAAGATGTTGAGGTAATTTCCATCTCCTCCGGCTCAGAACCCTTATCGCCAAGGAAAACAAGGCGGGTCATTCCGAAAGTACATTTTTCTCACTCGGATGCTCATTTGGATCCCAATTTTATTTTGAAGCAAACTCAGCATATGTCAAAGCGCAAGACCCGAAGTGGTAATGGTGATCTTGCAGCCGACTTACCCAACAACGCGGCTGCTCGTAAGCGCCCGTCTCAGGTATCTTTCCACCTGATATCTTTTTTTTTCAAGGTCAACTTGAATTATCAATCTTTTACTCATCCTGACTATTAGCAGGAGTCACCACCTTCATCAGGCGACTCAACTGCTTCCAAACTGCCACCCCTTGTGATCAATCCTGGGTGAGTCTCTTTTGTTAGATGCTTGCCTTTGTATGCCTTTTGGCACTTTGTTGATAATGCCTTCTTGTTTCATAGGGCTCAAGCCAAGTCCAAGAAAAGGAAAGTTGGCGAGTCTTCAACCGATCCTGAGGCCCCTAAGCCAGGAAATCCTGAATCGGCTGCTCCTGAAGTTCAGGCGAGTCATCCTGAAGATCATCAGGAGACTCAGACTGATGTCACTCCTCAACCAGCAAGTCCCAACATTGTGGGTGTTGAGATTGACCCAGCTATGAATCCTGACCCGCCTAGTCCTCCCAAGACAGCTGAAGAAGCTTCTTGTGACAAGAATGAGGAGGTTGTCATTACTAGGTCGGGTTATGCCGCCCCTGAGGTCTGCAAAGTGTTGACCAAACTTGTTGCTAAGGACGAACCAATACTGCGAGACAAAGGCAAAGCCAAGCTAGAGCTTCCAAACTATGAGAACATGAGCGCTGAAGAACTCCATGCTGGTTATCTGGATCGTCTTGCAACAAGATGGGAGATGGAAGTCGGTCTTGTTAGCATGATGAAAAACAAGTATGAGGTATGTTCCTCTTTATTGTGTACTTTGCATATCCTTATCTAGCCCCCAAAGGGCCGGCTCAATTTCGTGATATGAGTCGGGTCTTTGATAACAAGGATTTTCGACTTCAGCCTATAGCCCCCAAGGGCCGGCTCATCTCCTTGAGATGGGTCGGGTCTTTGTAAATGTTTATAGAATTTGACTTCTAGCCCCCAAGGGTCGGCTCATCTCCTTGAGATGAGTCGAGTCTTCTACATATCCTTGTCTTGGAAAGAGTTGATATACATTAGCCCCCAAGTGTCAAGGATATTGCTTGCAGTTAGCTTGAGACTTGATACAATTCTTCACTGCATAAGATTGAATCTTGTGCTTTTCATTATCGTTGAATATCCTGGCTCTTTTATGCAGAAAGCCTTACTGGAAGCCGAGTCAAATGTGACCGGCTTGAAGAAAAATTTGGAAATAGGGCAAAGCGCCCAAGCCGCCGCTGAAGAAAAACTGTGCCTCTCGTTGGAGGAACTGGAGAAGACCAAGGCGCTTTTTGAAAAGCAAAAAGAATCTTTTGACGTTGAGAACGCCACCTTGCTTAAGCGCTCAGAGAGTGCTGAGGGTCAACTGAAGCCCGTTACTGAAGAACTAGCCGGGTTAAAGCCGCATATTGTCACTATGACCCAGGCTATCTTTGGTAAGTCGCCCGTGGTAACTTGCAAAAAATTTACATTTGTATATTTAACGCCTAGCGACTTTGATGCTTACGTCGGTTTTGCAGGCCCAAGGACATCCAACTTCCAAGAGAACAACTTACTTATGCTGAAAGATGTCTATACTCTAACTGAGCAACTCTATACTTGAGTCTGACTTGCCATTAAAGCTGTAATGGGAGAAAAAGAGCAAGTGGCGCTCATCAAGGACATGCTGAAAGTCCTCTCTACTATTCCCAAGCAAGTCGAAGAACTGAAAATATCAGCTGCCCATTCCGGGGCGACTTCTGCTTTGAGTCGGGCTTTTGCCTACATGGACGAGCTTGATCCGGAAGAGATGGCCAAAGGCTTTCCTGAGCTTAAAGATGATGGCATGGCTTTCGGCGAGTCTGACTATTTGAAGTGCGTCAAGACGGCTCGAGTGCTTGCCACGCAACTCGTTGCTGGGATGGGTCTAATAAGATATCAGGCGGCTTATGACGCGAGCAACTCACGAATTTAGCCGCCCAGCTTTATATCAGTGGGTCTGATTCCTCAGCGCCGTAAGCATACTTTTGCTCCTGAAGTTGACCCGTCCCTATTATGAACGAAGAGGCTATATTCCACGCCCTAACTCATTGCAACTGGGACATGGAGAATCTTCAGATTGTAGAGCCCGAAGAAGCAGCGGAGGATGACCCGGAGGCGGCTCACACGAAGGAACAGCCTGAGATTAACCCAAACGGCGAAGGAAGCAAAACCCAGGAGTGATGTAAAAAACAATTTAAGTCGCCTATAGCCCCCATGTGTTGGGCCAAAAGATATTTTGTGACTCTTGACTTGGAGTCTGTAATAGGAGTAGTTTTTGTGGCTCCTGAAAAACTCTATCATGCCTTCGTGCACGTTTTGCTTTGGTGAAGTTGTTTAACCTTCAATCCCGCTGCCATTTTTCAATGATTGCAGATTGCTCCGCTCTTTTGCTTGCCTTGAATATTTCCGCCGTGTTTTGATGACTTCTTTCAAGGAAAACAAGTCAGCAAAAATATCTTAGTGTCCAAAGCTTCAGGCTTTGTTTTGATGATATTTAACTAGCCATAATATGGCAAAAATCAGTAACCCGGACGCTCATGCCTGAGCCGGTAATAAAATAACGTTGTACCTACAAAATTTTGTGGTAGCAATTTTCAGCAATATCAAGTATTGTGTCATAAGTCGGCTTAATAGTCTCGACAATAAGGGACTGGCTTTCAAGGCTCGGTCAAATAAACCGCCAATACGTGGTCACTCCTAAACCAGCCTTTTTTTGAACCAGATCGGACTTTGTAGTGCAACCTGGTTTCAAAAGATCAAAGTTACACAATAAGCATAAATAATTATGATATTTTATTCGAATAATGCCATGTTATGGTGACATGCTTATGTAGAAAATGTGCCGGCTTTCGAGGCTCGACGTAAAGACCGGCTTTCGAGGCTCGAGTCTTACTTCAGTGAAGCGGGTTTGATAACCCGTGGTTTAACCTAGCTTTCTGTATTTGGGCTATCTCGTGACCCAAGCCTATGTTTTAACCTTAAGAAGTTCAGGGTCCCAAGAAAGGATTGACTTCTAAGAGTACATGGGGTCACCTGATCGGAGTAGCATCAAGCATACATGCAGGTTTAACCACACAAGGCGTTTTTCTTTTGCCGGGTCAAGAGGGTGAGAAAGCTAAACTCGATGAATTGGAAGCCCCCAAATGCCCAATATTTTTGTGGCGTTTTTGCCAGGTCACAAGGTTGAGAAAGCTAAACTCGATGAGTTGGAAGCCCCCAAGTGCCCAAAGAATAAAGACTCAAGCCAAGTTTGTGGCCGAAACGACAAGAACTCCGATTTTTGGGTAAGCCGGATTTATTGAAATTTAAAGAAGTAATGTACAAAATTTGCAGGAGGGGGGAAGTAAAAATAAAGGAGTCGGTGGCTCTAAACATAATGTAGCCATAGACGAGCAGTTTTCTAGGGCCGGCTTATTTTCTGCTTGGCGACGTATGATCTTCTTTGCAAATCTTCGAAGCAATATGACTTATTATTTGACAACTCATATACTAATGGTACTGACCGCTGTTCAGCTGCTTGGGATTTCTCTGGAAGCCACCTTGGTTATTATGTTGATTGTTCTAGCCAGGATGCTGTCTATTGCCATTATTTGTGTGATGTTGGAAACCAGTACCTAAGCCGGTCTGTGACCCGCCAGGACCATGCTGGCCGGGGTGTCCACCACCATTGCCTCCTGGATGACTTTGGAAAGCCTGGTTACGGAATTCCTGCATGATGTAGCAGTTCTCCCATGAGTGCGCAGACGGCTTGTCCTGGGTACTATGTTTGGGGCACGACGCTTTGAGCGCCTCCTCATAGTTACGAGGCTTATAACCATTGTAAGCCCCTCCAGGGCGACCATTACGACGTTGGTTTTTGAAACCCACATTAGTGTTGGCAACGAAATCTGACCCGCCATCCGGTTGCTTCCGTTCGCCACTCTTATTCTGGTGCCCTTGGTTACCACCATGGTTATGATGTCCCTTGCCGCCCTCACCCTTCCTGCCTTTGCCAGTTTTATCTTCATCAGAGACGGGATCCTTCGTGCCATCTAACTCGGCGTATCTAGTGAGGACATCCATTAAGACGCCCATATCTTGTACTTTTCACTTGAGTCGCCCGAGCTTCAGGACTAGCGGTTGGAAGTGACAATTCTTTTCAAGAATCAGGACGGCTTGAGCTGCCGTGATGCTGTCTGATGAATGTATGATTTCCGCGACCCGGCGGGTCCAGTGATGGGCCGACTCATCGGCTCGCTGAACGCGATGTTGAAGGTCCACAATCGTCATCGGCCTTTTGCACGTTCCTTGGAAGTTCTTAATGAAACGTTCCTTAAGCTCCGACCAAGTATTGATGGAATTGGGTGGTAGATTTTTTAGCCATGTTCGAGCCGGCCCCTCCAGCATCATGGTTAGGTACTTGGCGCACACAGCGTCGCTGACATCGAGCATATCCATTGCCAACTCATAGCTTTCGATCCAGGTCGCCGGCTCAAGATCCGTTGTGTAATTCGGCACCTTATGAGGCCCTTTAAAATCTTTGGGCATACGCTCCGCGCGGAGAGCCAGCGACAGGCAATGTATCCCAATTGTCCTACTATTGGTCCCGGTTTCCGTTTGAGGGGGTGGCTGCTGGATCTTCTGTGCTGCTGCTTCCGCCTCTGCTTGCCGTGCTCCCCTATCCGCATCAACAATTTCCTGTGCTCCTGGTAGTATAGGCCGGGTTGGGGGAGTCTGCAGCTGCTGCTTGCGCCCACTGCTAGAAACAGCCGGAGATTCCAAGTGGCGATTCTGACTATGGCTGGCGTATGGGGTGGAGTGCATCCGGTCGTGGCTGTAGGAATACTGTGCTTGCTGCACTACCGCTGTTTTCAGCATTTCAATGGCGTTCCTTGCCTCAATGTCAACAGGGGTGTTCCCTAATATGGGCAATGTTTCCAAGTGTCGGGTTGCAGCCAACACATTGTCAACGGGGTTGGAAAAATGACCCCATGGCGTCTGAAACCGTTGTGGTTGCGAAGGAACCAGTGGTGGCTGGGGCGGCTTGTCTTGTTGATTCGCAAGTGGTTGCCCAGCCCCCGGTATTTGTTGAGGGGTGTTGAAGAGTCGCTGCGGCTCGAGGTTCACCGGCAGCCGGCTTCGATGTCTCCTTTGGTAGACCGCCTCAGACGCCTCTTTCTGACGCTCTAACTGCCAAGCCACGGCCTTAAGGCGTTTCGACTCATCACGTATGCGGGCATGCAGTTCTGCCATCCTGGCATTCTCAGCGTCAATTTCCCTTTGTACCTCAGTCATCTGGTCCCTCAACTTGGTCAATTCCACGTTACGCCCTTCCTGGTTCTCCGCTGTAACGGGACTCTCCACAAGCTTTGCAATTTCAGCCATCAGATCTGTCATGGCTTGAGCGGACGTCTTGCCCGACCTGCTTGATCCGAAAGCCGCTCCGGGCGCAGACAGGTTTTGAGCCGCTGTGATTCCTGCCATGTATTCGGCGACTTGCCTAGTTGACCCATCGACTTCCTCGGGGGCTTCGACCTACAAAGGCCCTCCAAGTCCGCCATCGTAGAGAGGGCAGATCGACTCGGTCTTTCCATTAGAAGAGTCACCATCTGAACCGCCGAGAACGCCGTCGCTGCTTGCCGGCTCATCCGTGAGGGAAACTCCCTGAGTGAAGCCGACGAAGACATGGCGCTGGTCGGCTTGATCCTGTCTGAGTTGCGCGGACTGAACCGTCTCGTTGATGTCGGTGTAGTAATCCGGCTCGACGACGGTAGCACCAAACCCATCGAGGGGGATCGGGTGCTCATGATTGGATGAGCCGTCCCGGATCCCCCAGATTGGATCGTCGACGCATATCTTGCCGCGGCGGCTCTTGATCATCTGATCAACCGCGAACTTTCCGAACCCTAGATAGGTTCCCTTTGAGGACTCAATCCCACCAGGCGCAGGCCCCACGGTGGGCGCCAACTGTCGTGGTTTTGTCACGGCAGATGCCCTCGTGCAAGGACTTAGGTGTGAGGCCATCGCCGTGGGGTGATGACTCAAAGAGATCGAATGAGAACGGGAGGCGGGTTTACCCAGGTTCGGCCCCTCCGATGGAGGTAATAGCCTACGTCCTGCTTTGTGTCTATATTAATGGAGATCTCGATTACAAGGATGCGGGATCACTAACCTAGCTTTCGAGGGTGTCTAACTTGAGTCTTTTTGGCCTTGGGGGCTTGCCTTTATATATAGGACAAGACCCCAGGGTTTACAACAGAGTCCGAGTCATATCATGGCTCGTAACCTACCATATCGCTAACATGCCTTGTCTCTCAAGCAAGGAAGTCTTCTGGCGTAATCCACCTCGCGCCCTTGAACCGCCGTATCCTGGTCCATGGGCCGCCCGACGGCTGGTTTAGCAGCCGCCTTAACAGTCTTGTTTTCTTGACACGGCCCATCTTTGAATGTCTGTGAAGACGCTAGTAAGCTAACCCGGCCCAACAGGGCGGTTTACACCGCGGGGTTATATCCCCAACAAACTGTGTGCCCTCTATCGCACACACCTGGATCTTTATAACCGTTTGTGTTATTTTAGCTAATCGCAAACAGTTCGTATGGAAAACTGTATGGCACGCATCGCACACGTAAGTCCTTTCTGAATCGTGCTTAATGGATCCGCCATCTCACACAGCTTGCGTTATTGGCGATGGAGCTAGAACTATACCGTTTGTGATTCATGCATCGCATATAGTTTGGTCGAAGGGTCTCTGATTGATGTGTCATCTTTGGACCTTCCTGCAGTACTGCAAGATCCGGTGAGAGGTCGCCCTAGAGTCGGTTCACGACTATGGGTATCTCTGGTCAGGCCAAAGTACGTGCTTGTAGGTCGATTGGGGTGTTTGCTCGTTATCACGTCGGTGTAGGTCCAAGGCGGTGGTGGCCGGGACGATGCTTGCCAGTAGTCTGATCAGTGCTAAAGGCCATAGATTTGGCGTCGTATGAGTTGAGGACTCAATGATGGTCGTCGGTAGTGTCGGTGTCCTGGATTAGGGGGGTGTCAATCTGTACGGCCTGTCGCCCGTTGGCCCGGCCGATAACCCACCAATTAATGGATGAAGGACTACCAAAGTCGGAACCCTCGGCGTGATCGAGAAGGTAACTAATGAATGCTTGGCGTATACTTCACGGATAGTTCTAGTAGATGGCGTGTTTGTTCCTACTTGATAACCAGCCGTATGTGTAACCTAGGTACCCCCGGTGTATATATAAGCCGAGGGGGTTTTAGCCCTTAGCAAACAATTACAAGCTTTAGGATTTAGAACACAGTCATATATACGATCTCGAGGTAGATCACCTTGTACTCTATAACCCATCGAATTAATACAACCAAAGCAGGACGTAGGGTTTTACCTCTTCGAGAGGGCCCGAACGTGGGTAAACATGATCTCCCTTGTTTCTTGTTACCATTGTTCCAAGATCCACAGCTCGGGACCCCCTACTCAAGATCCGCCAATTTTAGCACAGACATTCGTGGCCCATACTGGTCCCGCTGTACGGTCACTCCCGAACAATGGAGGTATCGGTCAATGGTCAAACTCAAGATGGTGTGACATTGATGACCCACAAGTATAGGGCATCAATCATAGTCCTTTCGATAAGTAAGAGTGTCGAACCCAACAAGGAGCAGAAGGAAATGACAAGTGGTTTTGATACAGAAATTCCTCTAACTGTTGTAAGTAGCAGTAGTAGATAGTTTTGTAGCACAATAATCCATAGCAAGTAACAAGTAACACTAGTAACAAAGGTGCAACAAGATGGCCCAATCCTTTTTTTAGCAAAGGACAAGCCTGAAATTTCTCTTATAGAAAGTAAAGCGCTCTCAAGGACACATGGGAATTACCGTCTAGTCGCGTTCATCATGTTTAGTTGGTTCGCGTTCGTTACTTTGACAATCAGATATGTGGGTGGACCGGTGCTAGGGTGATGTTCTTACTTTAACAAACAACCCACTTATGATTACCCCCTCTCGCAAGCATTCGCACCTACGAAAGAAGCATTAAGATAAATCTAACCATATCATGATACATATGGATCCAAATCTGTCCCTTACAGAATAACACATAAACTAGGGTTTATGCTTTTTTCACTCTCGCAACCCATCATCTACTTATTAGTCCACAATGCCTTCCTATCGCAAATATGGTGAAGTGTCATGTAGTCGACGTTCACATGACACCACTAAAGGAAGCAACAACATATATATCATCAAAATATCGAACGAATACCAAGTTCACATGATTACTTATAACAAGACTTCTCCCATGTCCTCGAGAACAAAAGTAACTACTCACAAATCATGTTCATGTTCAAGATCAGAGGTGTATTGAATATCATTAAGGATATAAGTTATAATATTCGACCAAACAAACGAACTAGCATCAACTACAAGATGTAATCAACACTACTAGCAACCCACACATACCAATGTGTGGTTTTGAGACAAAGATTGAATACAAGAGATTAACTAGGGTTTGAGATAAGATGGTGCTGATGAAGATGTTGATGAAGATTGATCCTCCCGCGATGGAGGTAGTGTTGGTGATGACGATGGCTTCGATTTCCCCCTCCCGGAGGGAAGTTTCCCCGGTGGAATCGCTCTCTGGAGAGCAAAAGTGCTCCTTGCCAGGTTCCGCCCCGAGACAGCGGCGCTTCATCCCGAAAGTATCCTTCTTTTTTTTTTCTAGGTCAAAACCCTTCATATAGCAGACGAGGGGCACCAGAGGCTGCCTGTGGGACCCACAAGGCATCAGCGCACGCCTAGGGGGAGGTCGTGCCATGTTCCCATGTGGGAAGGTGGTGGGCCCCCTCTGGTACTTCTTTGGTCCAGTATTTTTATATATTTCATAGAAAATTCTCCGTAAAGTTTCACGTCATTTGGAGTTCAATAAAATAGGTATCTCTCATGTAGCCTTTTCAGGTCAGGAATTCCAGCTGCAAGTAATGTTCCTCTCCATGTGAATCTTGCACATTAAGAGAGAAAAGGCATTAGAATTATATTTTAAAGTGGAATAATGACCCAAAACAATATGAATAATAGTAGTAAATCATGATGCAAAATGGATGTATCAACTGCCCCAAGCTTAGACCTCGCTTGTCCTCAACTGAAAGCCGAACCCTCGATAATCATGACCACATGCTTAGAGGGAGAGGTGTCGATAAAATAAAATACAGATATGAAAGCATCATGATCATTTTCATAACAGAAACATAATTCATAAAACTTCTCATGAACAAGTAACAATCTATCCGCATGCTCAAGGATGAATCATAAACTTTATTGAAAACTAACGAACTATAATCTCAGTCATTGAGACAATTGCAATCCATCATATTTTCAAAAAGAGTCTATGCAAGAGCTTTGTTTACAAAGTTCACATACTCAACTATCATTCAGTCTTCTATGATTGCTGACACTCACGGCATATTTGTGAAGAAAAAAGTTTCAATCAGACACATAGTAAGATAGGGGTTTAAATTTTATCACCACCTAACAACTTATCTCAGGGATAATGTCAACAATAATAACTCATGATCACCTACATCCAACAGGGTATATGTGCCTGAATCTTTCCCCACCACATGATGCTTGCCAAGTAGAGAATAATAAGAATGGAATAGGAATTACATTATTGACTCTTGCATAAAAGTAAATACATTGTTCAAGATATCCCCAGATATGTTGATAAATCGACCGATTTACCGCTTAGCGGTGCCTGGCCGATAAGATAAATTGGCCGATATGCTGACAAATCGGCCTATATGCCGATTAACAAGGCGATTTACCCCTTTTCCTGGGTCAAACGATAAGTTCCAGATAACCCCAACATTGAGTAAATACAAAAAAGTAAAAGATATGCCCTACGTAGAGGGGAGCAGAGGTTGTCATGCGCTTATCATTTGGATGTGCAAACTCTTAATGGAAAGGAACGTCACTTTATATTGCCCCATATGATAGCAAACTTTATTATGCAGTTCGTCGCTTTTATTTCTTTGCCATCACAAGTTCGTACAAAGCTTATTTTCCTTTCCAATAAAAGCTCATACATATTTAGGAGAAAAAATTTATTGCTTTTGCACCGATGACAACTTACTTGAAGGATCTTATTCAATCCATAGGTAGATATGGTGGACTCTTATGGAAAGACACTGGGTTTAAGGATTTTTGGATGCACGAGTAGTATCTCTAATTGGTGCATAGTTTTGGCTAGCAGAAGGATAGGAGAAAACACCACATGTTGGAGGATCCATGACAAAATAACTTTTCTATGTGAATATAAGCAAACATAACTCATTGTGTTGTCTTCCTTATCCAACATCAACTAGTTGATCATGCATATAATATTTAATGGGGGATCACAATCATAAAAGACGTCCAAGATAGTATATTTATATGTGGACCTCTCTTTCATTATTACTTTTTCGTGAATTTCATCAATGACTAATGATATGTTTGTTAACTTCCAATAAATTTTACCAATTATACTCTTTTTATGTGAAGTCATTACAACCCATGGGATTAGAATATGATATTTTTATTCCTTTTTTATTGGTATGATTGATGCAAGAAAGTAAATCAAATAAACTCAAACTAATCTTTACTATATAACTGACGTGGCTTGAGACTGCGTCGGTAGTTCCCCAAAGAGAAAGGGATGATGCAGCACAGCGACGGTAAGTATTTCCCTCAGTTATGAAACCAAGGTATCAATCCATAGAGGAAGATCACGCACCCACGTAAACAGCACCTGCACACAAACAACAAATACTTGCAACCCGACGCGAAAGAGAGGTTGTCACGCTCTCTACGGTGATAAGATAGATTAGGTAATGATAGTTTTGGCAAATAGATCTCGCAAGAACACAAAGTAAAATAAATAAACAAAAAGTGCGCAAGGTATTTTTGGGTTTTTTGGATTAATAGATCTGAAAACAAAAGATGCAAATAGTAAATCTGAAAGCAATATGATGGAAAAGTAGACCCGGGGGCCGTAGGTTTCACTAGTGGCTTCTCTCATGAGTATAGCGCATGGTGGGTGAACAAATTACTGTTGGGCAATTGATAGAAGATCAAATAATCATGACGATATCCAGGAAATGATCATTATATAGGCATCACGTCCAAGACAAGTAGACCGAAATGATTCTGCATCTACTTCTATTACTCCACACATCGACCGCTATCCAGCATGCATCTAGTGTATTAAGTTCATGAAGAAACGGAGTAATGCAATAATAACGGTGACATGATTTAGACAAGATCTATTCATGTAGGAATAGACCCCATCTTGTTATCCTTAATAACAACGATACTTGCGTGTCTTGCTCCCCCTTCTGTCACTGGGAAAGAACACCGCAAGATCGAACCCATCACAAAGCACCTCTTCCCATGGCAAGAAAAATCGATCTAGTTGGCCTAACTAAACCAAAGATTCGAAGAAGAAATACGAGGCTATAAGTAATCATGCAAATAAGAGATGAAAGAAGACTCAAATCATATTCATGGATAGAAACTGATCATGAACTCAAAATTCATCGGATCCCAACAAACACACCGCAAAAGTCATTACATCAAATAGATCTCCAAGAGACCATTGTATTGAGAAACATAGAGAGAGAGGAAGCCATCTAGCTACTGCCTACGGACCCGTAGGTCTATGGTGGACTACTCACGCATCATCGGAGAGGCACCTATGATGAATATGAACCCCTCCGTGATGGTGTTATATTGGATCTCGAGGTTCTGGAACTTGCGGCGGCTAGAATTGTTTTTCGTCGACTCCTCTAGGGTTTTCTAATTTTCTGGGAATTTATTGGCTCAATAGTCGGTTGGGGGGGCACCCGAGGTGCCCACCCTCTACCAGGCCGCGCTAGGGGCCTCTGGCGCGCCCTGGTGGAGGGTGTCCACCCTGGGCCCCCTCTTCTGGTGATCTTTGGCCCATCTTCTTTCTTCTAGTCCATAAAAATTCCACAAAAAATCCCCACAGCGTTTGGGCTCTGTTTGGTACTGATTTTCTGCGAAGTAAAAAAACAAGCAAAAACAGCAACTGGCACTTTGGCACTAACTCAATAGGTTAATCCCAAAAAATGATATAAAGTTGTTATAAAATGATTGTAAAACATCCAAGATTGATAATATAACACCATGGAACAAGCAAAAATTATAGATATGTTGGAGACGTATCAGCATCCCCAAGCTTAATTCCTACTCGTCCTCGAGTAGGTAAATGATAAAAACAGAATTGTTGATGTGGAATGCTGCCTATCATGTTCATCATATATTCTTTTCTTTATAGCATGTACAATTGGACTTTTCATATGGTTCAAAGAAATTGTCTAGTTTTGACATAAAAATTAAATACTCAAGCATATCAACAAGCAACCATGTCTTTCAAAATATCAACACTAAAGCAAGTTATCCCTAACCCATCATGCTCAATCATTGATCCATTCACAATGCACACTCAAATATTAACTATACCTAATGCTCAAGTACGATCATAGTGCCCCCTAGTTGGTGCTTTATGAGACAAGATGGAGACTCAAATTGAAAAAGAAAAATTGCATAAAGTAAATAGATAGGCCCTTCACAGAGGGAAGTAGGGATTTGTAGAGGTGCCAGAGCTCAAGTGTTTAAACTGGTAGAAAAAATATTTTGAGTGGCATGCCTTTCCTGTCAACGAAAACGACCGAGAGATTTCAATATCTTTCCACACTAGATGCATCATAGGCGGTTCCCAAACAGAAAATAAAGTTTATTCCTTTTTCCACCATACTTTCACTTTCCATGGCTATCGAACCCACGGTTGCCTTCCATACCAACACTTTCCAAGGAATTTATTATTTGACAACATAAAATTAATTTTTTTTCTTTTTCATTTCATTTCGGGAATGGGCATCCCTATTACCGCCATACTCTCGTGCAATGACAAGTGAATAAACACACATCTTGAGAATAACACATCTAGCATGGAAAAATATCGGTCACCCCTTACCGTTTCATGAGCGGTACGAGCACACAAAAAGGAAAATTTATTTTGAAATTTAGAGATGGCACATACAAATTTGCTTGGAACGGCATGGAAATACCATATATAGGTAGGTATAGTGGACTCATATGGCAAAATTGGGTTAAGGATTTTGGATGCACAGGTTGTATTTCTACATAGTACAAGTGAAGGCTAGCAAAAGATTGGGAAGCATCCAACTAAGAAACGAAAAATCACATAAGCGAGCATTAAGCATAACTAACACCGAACAATGCACCATAAGTAGGATGTTTTTTCGTAGCACAACTATTGACTTTCGTGCTTGCATAGGGAATCACAAACCATAACATCAATATTCTTACTAAGCATAATTACTCATCAACATAACTCACATATTAATATTGTCATGTCTCAAAACTATTACAAGGAATCAAGTTTATTTTGTCCAATGATCTTCATGAAGGTTTTTATTATATTCCTCTTGCATATCTATCACTTTGGGACTAGTTTCATATATTGCAATTGCTTTTGGCAAGCTCACATGGATATAAGTGAAGAACATGAGCATACAAGTTTCATCTCTCAAAATAGTATAAGTGAAGCATGAGAGAATTTCTTCAAAACTAATAACTCTCAAATTAATATAAGTGAAGCATGATAGCATTTCTTCAAACACGTAAAAGCATGCCGTTCTCAAAAACATATAAGTGAAGCACTAGAGCAATTCCTTTGCTCAAAAGTTTTAAGTGAAGCATAAAGAGCAATTCTAACAAATCATAGCATATATTTGGCTCTCTCAAATAGGTGTGTGCAGAAAGGATAAAAGAAAACAAAGCAAAGATACAAGACGCTCCAAGCAAAACTCATGATATGTGACGAATATAAATATAGTTCCAAGTAAAATACCGATGGTTGTTAGAAGAGAGAGGGGATGCCACCCGGGGCATCCCCAAGCTTAGTTGCTTGTTACTCTTTGGATATTACCTTGGGGTGCTGTAGCATCCCCAAGCTTTGGCTCTTCTTACTCCTTATTCCTTCCTCCATCGTGATCTCACCCAAAACTTGAAAACTTCAATCACACAAAACTTGACAAAATTCTCGTGAGATCCGTTAGTATAATAAAGCAAATTACCACTTTTAGGTACTGTTGTAAACCCATTCATATTTTATTATTGCATTATACCTACTGTATTTTAACTTTACCATGACTCATACCCCCCAATACAAGCCATAGATTCATCAAAACAAGCACACAATGCAACGAAAACAGAATCTGTTTCAGACAGAACAGTCTGTAGTAATCTGTACTATACGCATAATTCTGGAACTTTAAAAATTCTGAAAAATTAGGACAACGTAAGGAATTTGTATAGCAACACTGTGTTAAAATTTCAGCTCAATATCATGTCCATAAAAAAAATGAAAATTCATATACTGGACGCAAAGTTTCTGTTTCAGATTTAGCATTGTTTCTACTCATCTTATGGATCATCCTAAAGGCATTACTTGGCACAAACACTAAATAAAACACAAAAAACACAATTATAATAGAATCATAATTGTGTAAAGCACTCAAAAACAGAAAGCAAAAGATAAAAATAATTTATTCATTGGGTTGCCTCCCAACAAGCGCTATCGTTTTACGCCCCTAGCTAGGCATAACGCATAGATTCAAGCATTGTCATCCTTAGTTTCTAACTCCTTAAGATCACAACGGGAATTTTTCAAGAATCTATCATGCATATTCTCAATAACAATACTTCTAGGAATAAGATTGAAAAATTTGTTCTTGCCATGAAGATTGTTGACCACTTCAACAAAATTGGGATGAATACTAATCATTTTAAGATCCTCATTGTTCCTACTAGAAGTGGTGCCCTTACTCCTAGAGACTTGCGTGGATTTGCAATCGTTACTAATGGGAGTTTTTTCAATATTTTTATCGGTAGGAAAAGCCAAACTTAAATTACGAAAGATTTCTTCCAACTTAACGATTCTAGTGGGGCTTTCTTCAATTCTTTTGTTGACTACGGGTTCTTTTTCCTTTAAAATTTTAAGAGCGTCCCCCTCCTTTGACCCAATTCTATTAGCAATATTATGCATCCTTTTATCCAAATTCTCAATATTTTCCTCGGTGAGCATTTTCTTTTCAATAGCATCTAACCTTTTCATAACATGCTCAAGAGTTAAAACTGTTTCATTGACAATGATAGGTGGGAAACCAACTAAATTTCCCAAAGAATTATAAGCATCCAAAGCGGGGCACATCAAGAAATTTCCACCGGTAATCGTATCAAGGACGAATCTATACCAAGTGGTGATGCCCACATAAAAACAGCGAAGAAGAACAATGGTGGATTCTTTACGAATAGATCTATTATGAGCATTGCAAATCCTATACCAAGCATCTTTAGATTCTCCCCTCCCCTTTGTTTAAAATTAAGCACCTCATTTTTGGGGGTAAATGCAATAACGGAGGAACTAGCCATAGTGAAGAGATCTGAGGAGGAAAAGGCAAACGAAAAAGAGTGGGCGAATAAAACGGCAAATTTGTGAAGTGGGGAAGAGGAAAACGAGCGGTAAATGGGAAATAATGTAAACTGCAAGGAGATAAGATTTGTGATTAGGAACATGGTAGATGAGATTGCTTCCTCCCCAGCAACGGCGCCAGAAATTCCTTTGACGTGGCCTGAGACTGCGTCGGTAGTTCACACACAGCGACGGTAAGTATTTCCCTCAGTTATGAAACCAAGGTATCAATCCGTAGAGTAAGATCACGCACCCACGTAAACAGCACCTGCACACACACAACAAATACTTGCAACCCGACGCGAAAGAGAGGTTGTCACGCTCTCTACAGTGATAAGATAGATTAGGTACTGATAGTTTTGGCAAATAAATGTCGCAAGAACACAAAGTAAAATAAATAAACAAAAAGTGCAGCAAGGTATTTTTGCGTTTTTTGGATTAATAGATCTGAAAACAAAAGATGCAAATAATAAATCGGAAAGCAATATGATGGAAAAGTAGACCCGGGGGCCGTAGGTTTCACTAGTGGCTTCTCTCATGAGTATAGCGCATGGTGGGTGAACAAATTACTGTTGGGTAATTGATAGAAGATCAAATAATCATGACGATATCCAGGCAATGATCATTATATAGGCATCACGTCCAAGACAAGTAGACCGAAACGATCATGTATCTACTTCTATTACTCCACACATCGACCGCTATCCAGCATGCATCTATTGTATTAAGTTCATGAAGAAATGGAGTAATGCAATAATAATGGTGACATGCTGTAGACAAGATCTATTCATGTAGGAATAGACCCCATCTTGTTATTCTTAATAGCAATGATACTTGCGTGTCTTGTTGCCCCTTCTGTCATTGGGAAAGAACAGCGCAAGATCGAACCCATCACAAAGCACCTCTTCACATGGCAAGAAAAATCGATATAGTTGGCCTAACTAAACGAAAGATTCGAAGAAGAAATACGAGGCTATAAGTAATCATGCAAATAAGAGATGAAAGAAGACTCAAATCATATTCATGGATAGAAACTGATCATGAACTCAAAATTCATCGGATCCCAACAAACACACCGCAAAAGTCATTACATCAAATAGATCTCCAAGAGACCATTGTATTGAGAAATATAGAGAGAGAGGAAGCCATCTAGCAACTGCCTACGGACCCGTAGGTCTATGGTGGACTACTCATGCATCATCGAAGAGGCACCTATGATGAAGATGAACCCCTCCGTGATGGTGTTAGATTGGATCTCGATGTTCTGGAACTTGCGGCGTCCGGAATTGTTTTTCGACGACTCCTCTAGGGTTTTCTGATTTTCTGGGAATTTATAGGCTCGATAGTCGGTTGGGGGGACACCCGAGGTGCCCACCCTCTACCAGGCCGCGCTTGGGGCCTCTGGCGCGCCCCGGTGGAGGGTGGCCACCCTGGGCCCCCTCTTCTAGTGATCTTTGGCCCATCATCTTTCTTCTGGTCCATAAAAATTCCACAAAAATCCCCGCAGCGTTTGGGCTCCATTTGGTACTAATTTTCTACGAAGTAAAAAAAAAGCAAAAACAGCGACTGGCACTTTGGCACTAAGTCAATAGGTTAGTCCCAAAAAATGATATAAAGTTGTTATAAAATGATTGTAAAACATCCAAGATTGATAATATAACAGCATGGAACAAGCAAAAATTATAGATACTTTGGAGACGTATCAATAACTCACGCATCTTTACTATATAAGTCACGCACTCGGTTACATAGATAGATCACAAAGCAAACACTTAAAACTAAATCATACAAAAACTTAATTTATCTAAATCATGAAATAGCTAAGGATCGAACTAAGATAGACGCCGGTGACAAAAAGTGGTGATGATATGATACCGGGGCACCTCCCCCAAGCTTGGAACAAGCTAAGGTTGGTGCCAGTACCCATGTACTCAAATTTCCTTCTTGGGTGATGGTGGTGATGAAGTGGTGGGATTGTCCTCCATCTTCCAAGGCATGCTCTCCCCATCATAGAAATAAGAACGTGTCTCCGGAATCCTAAAATCGGCAACTATGCTCATCCTTATAAACCTGGACTCATACTCACAATTTTAGTTTTGCAGGTCATAGATTTGGGCTTGGAGATGCTCGATCCACTGTTGAAGCTTGAATATAGCTTCTCCAACATCTTGGAGTCCATCTTGTGTTCCCGGATAAATTCCGTGATCATGGAGTGATTAGCACTCAAACCACACCCAACCATCTCTTTGCACTTGAACATTTCCTGGCCTTCTCGCTCCCGTCCTCCTTCGGGCCTTGAACATCCCGGATGTGGAGCACCCTCTCATGCATCTCAATGGTTTGAGGGTGCTTCATCACCTCCGACAAGTAGGGATTGATGACCTTCTCGAAGAACTTGTCCTTGGTCGAGCTTGACGAAGACATCTCGATCTAGATGTTCCAGAAAATAGCCCAAAACAAGAACAGAGGGAAAAATTGCGATACGGTGGTCAAAACATCGAGGAATATATATAATAAATTTTTCTACGTGTTGTACAAATCTCTGAAAAACAAATGGCGTCGGGAGGCACACGAGGGGCCCACAAGGCAACTGGGCGCGCTCAGGGGGGTAGGGCGCGCCCTATTGCCTTGTGGCCTCCTTGTGGGTCCCCTCCGCTGGTTCTTATTTTTTTAATTTTTCTAATATTCAAAAATGGACAGAAATAATTTTGATGGAATTTTTGGAGTCGGTTTATTTGCCATATCACATACCTGCCCTTTTTCATAGTTCTGGAGTGTTCTTAAAGGTTTCTTTTATGTGCTCCTCGGGTGTCATTGTTTGAATAACATTGGTTTCCTTGTTCATGGATGTGCCTAAAATATAATGTTTAATTCTTTGGCCATTTACCACCTTAGGATTTGATCCTTCCGCGTTATTGATTTTGATTGCTCCAAAGCGATACACCTCCTCGATAATATAGGGCCCTGGCCATTTGGAGAGGATTTTTTGTGGGATCACTAGAAGAGACGTCTAGAGGGGGGTGAATAGACTACTTGCATAAATTAAAACCTAACCTTTTCCCAAGTTAATTGGTTGGCAGATTTTAGCAATTCTAACAAGTCTAGTGCACCCTACACATGCTAGTCAACAAGTATGGCAGCGGAAAGTAAAGACAAGCATACGTAAGAGAGTAGAGATAGGAAGATCAAATGCAATTGGAGACACGAAGATTTTTCCCATGGTTCCGACTGCTATCGTACGTACACATTTATGGAGACTTCAACCCACGGAGGGTAATTGTCGCGAGAGTCCATGGAGGGCTCCACCCATGAAGGGTCCAGGAAGTAGCAACCTTGTCCATTCCATGATGGCCTACATCCACGGAGGACTAGCCTTACTCGGGTAGATCTTCACGAAGTAGGCGATCTCCTTGCCCTTACAAACTTCTTGGTTCAACTCCACAATCACGAAGAAGCAGGCTCCCAAGCGACACCTAACCAATCTAGGAGGCACCACCCTCCAAAAGGTAATAGATGTGGTAGTATGATGAACTCCTTGCACTTGTGCTTCAAAAGATAATCTCCTCAACACTCAATCAATCTCTCACAGATTTGGCATGGGCAGAAGAGATTGATTGGGTGGAAAGCAACTTGGACAGGCTAGAAATCAACATCCATATGGTTGGAGTGGATGATCTTGACCTCAACACAAGGGTAGGTGGTTCTCTCTCAGAAAATTGGATATAGCAAGTGGGTGTGTGTTCTGAGTTCTTCTCTTGCGAGTGGGATGTGGCAGAGGGCATCTCCAAAAATCCAACCGTTACAACATTATTGCCCAACTCGGCGAAACCGGAGTAAGAACTCGGTTGCACCGACTAGTGCAAAATGTGGCAACTTTGGCGTTTTCGGTGAGACCGATATATGAATCTCGGTGGTACCGATATGGGGTGACCTAGGCAGTTACCAAAACTCGGTGAGACCGATTCACAAAACTCGGTGGTACCAATTCTTGAAAACGGCTAACCAGAAACTTGGTCCAAAACTCGGTGAGACCAATTCTCAAAACTCGATGGTACCAATTCTTGAAAATGGTAACCCGAAAGTTAGTCCAAATCTGGATGAGACCAATTCGCAAAACTCGGTGGTACCGATTCTTGAAAGTGGCTAACCAGAATGTTGGTCACTGGTTTCGGTTTCACCGAATGGAAAACTTGGTGGTACCGAGATTTAGGGTTTGGCTAGGGTTCTGTCTAGGGTAAACTCGGTGGATCCGGATGGAAATGTTGGTGTCACTGAATTTTGACTTATGGTTTTGGAGAGAAGGTTTTTGTGGGAAAGTGGGTGAGTAATTTTGGTGGCTACCTCTAAGCACTTGAGCAACCAGATCATCATAGATACCTCATCCCCTTATAATAGTATTGGCTTTCCTATGGAGTCAAAAGTGATTTCTCACATAATGCAAAATGCAGAGTCTTGAAGCTTGAAGCTTGGAACTTGTCCAATCCTATTCCTTCCCTTCTTCTTATTATTATGAATTCTCCTCACAATCCTTATCCAATCCTCTCTGTGGACTAAACCTGAAATAAACTAGGTAATAATATTAGTCCAAGAGATAATGTATGTTGTCATGAATTATCAAAACCACCAAGGGAGCATATGTGCTTTCAGTTTTCCTGGAAAGAATCTGAAACGAGAATTGTATAATAGAACATTATCACCAATGTTTAATTCTCGTTTTTGTATTCTCTTGTCATGCCATCTTTTAATTTTTTTCTTTAAACAACTTGGCATTTTCATAGGCTTGTGTCCTCCATTCATCTAAGGAGCTAATTGATAACCCACAAGTATAAGGGATAGCGACTGTCTTCACGGGTAGTATTTCACCCTAATTCATTGATTCAACACAAGGGGAGCCAAAGAATAAATAATATTTATCGGCCTTGACAGTAGAGTTGTCAATTCAACCGCACCTAGGATGCCTCTCTGCAGCAAAGGTTTAGTAGCATGGCAAATAATAGTAGTAGCTGTAAAAGTGATAGCAGCAATTTTGTAACAGTAGTAACAACATCAATGTAATAGCAGTGATGACAGTGACATCAGCAATAGTAACTTAGCAAGATTCAGTATGTGTAAAGCGTAGGCACATGGATCGGTTATGGATAATGATTCAGATGACATCAATCATGTAATAGTTACACACTAGGGCGGCACAGAACTAGCTCCAATTCATCAATGTAATGTAGGCATGTATTCCTTATATAGTCATATGTGCTTGCGATAAGAACTTGCATGGCATCTTTTGTTCTACCCTCCCGTGGTAGCCGGGTCCTATGAAAACTAAGGGATATTAAGGCCTCATTTTAATAGAGAACCAGAACAAAGCAATAACACATGGTGAATACATGAAGTCCTCAAACTACGGAAATCACAGGAAAGAATCCCAATTATTGTCACCTTGGGGTATGCGGATCAAGACACGTAATAGGTGCATACAACTTGCAAGATAGGATCCAAACACTCTCATATTCCTAGAAAACATAATAGGTTCATATCTGAAATCATGGCACTCGAGCCCTAGTGACAAGCATTAAGCATAGGAAAGCCATAGCAACATCAATCTCACAACATAGTGGATACTAGGGATCAAGACCTATCAAACTTAACTCGATTACATGATCAATCTCATCCAATCCCATCACCATCCAGCAAGCCTACAAAGGAATTACTCACTCCCGGTGGTGAGCATCATGGCGGTGTTGATGAAGAAGGGTTGGTGATGACGAAGGCGATAAATCCCCCTCTCCGGGGCCCCAAACGGACTCCAGATCAGCCCTCTCGAGGAATAATAGGAGGTGGAGGCGGCTCCATCTCGTAGATCGCGAAGAAAACTTCTCTCTTATTTTTTCTCTGAAGATATAAATTTATATGACTGGAAATAGGGTTAGGGGAGCCTCGTTGGCCCCACCACACAACAGGGCACGCCCTAGGGGTGGGCGCGTCATGTTGCCTCGTGGGCCACAGGCAGCCCCCCTCCAGTGGTTCTTTGCTTCATAATTCATTATATTTCCCAAAAAAAATCACAAAAAGTTTTGTCCAATTCCGGGAACTTTTATTTCTGCACAAAAATAACACCAAGGTACTTCTGCTGGAAAAAGCATCAGTCTGGGTTAGTTTCATTCAAATCATGCAAATTAGAGTTCAAAACAAGAGCAAAAGTGTTTGAAAATGTGGATACGTTGGAGACGTATCAACTCCCCCAAGCTTAACTCATTGCTTTTCCTCAAGCAATTCAGTTGATAAATTGGAAGTGATAAAGAAAACTTTTATGAACTCTTTTGTTCTTGTTGTTGTATATATGCTTAGCTAGTGTTCAGGTTTTCAACATAAATCGTAAATAACTATATTCATGATAATGATTTAAACATCATATTTACTCATGGCAATGCATAACCAACTAGTAAGCAATAATAAGATATATCACATGCCAAAAAAATTCAAAACAATCATGATATAATATGAGGACATGGTATTTCGCTAGCCCTTTCTGAGACCGCAAAACATAAACGCATAGCACCTCTGAGGTTCAAGCAGCGACTAAACATTCAGGGTAGGAAAGATCCAGTCATGCCCATATTCAACATTAACTAGACTCAATGCAAAAGAATGACAATACTGCTCTCTCGTCTGGTGCCTTTAGCAAGAAGATGATGACTTGGGAATAAAAATAAAATAACATAAAATTAAATAGAAAGGCCCTTCACAGAGGGAAGCATTGATTTGCAGAGGTGTCAGTGCTCAGAGTTTAAAGCTGAGAGGAATTGTAGTTTAGGGTGGTGTGTGATACTTGTGATCTGCGTTGGGTTTTCCGAGAACAGGGACGGGTAATTGCAGCACAATACGGGTAAGTATTTCCCTCAGTTATGAAACCAAGGTTTATCGAACCAATAGGAATATCAATCCACAACCGTCTTCAGCGGATGCACACAAAAGAGAAAACAACTTGCACCGAACGCGGGTAAGAGGGTTGTCAATCCCCTTGATATCGTTATTTCCAAGCAAGTGAAGTGTTTAGATAATAGTTGATAATTTTAAATTGCAAAATAAAATAAAAGGTAAATAATTGCAGCAAGGTAATTGTAGCATTTGTAAAGATATAAGTGAATAGACCCGGGGGCCATAGTTTTACCTAATGGCATCTCTCATGAAAGTAAGCATATGGTGGGTAAAAAATTTACTGTTGGGCAATTGATAGAAAAGCGGATAGTTATGCGATATTCACGGCAATGATCATGTGTATATAGGCATTACGTCCAAGACAAATAGGCCAACTCCTGCCTGCACCTATTACTATTACTCCACTTCAAGAGCGCTTCTATGCTTGCCTCTCTACGTATTAAGTTCATGACAAACAGAGTAATGCATGGAGAACGATGACATGATGTAGACAATGTAAACTCAAGCAATATGAATAAACCCCTTCATTTTATCCTTAGTGGCAACAATACAAATACACAACTTGTCCCCTTCTGTCACCGGGATATAGAAACTCGTTAGGTTGAACCCACTACAACGCACCTCTCTCACTGAAGAAAGAACAATCTACTTGGCCAAAGCAAATCAATAGATCGGAGAGAATTAAGAAGCTATAATAATCATGCAAATAATAATCTTAATATTCAGGTTTGACTCAAATACTTTCCATGAATAATCTCAAACATAAACCCACAATTCATCGGATCTCAACAAATGCACCATACAAAAGAATTACATCGGATGGATCAAAGCGAAGATGCGATGATCATTGTATTGAAGATCAAAGAGAGAGAGATAGCCATCTAGGTAATAATTATGGACCCGTAGGTCTGTGGTGAACTACTCACACATCATCATGAGGGTAGCAAGGTTGATGAAGAGGCCCTCCGTGATCGATCCCCCCTCAGGTAGGGTGTCGGAACGGAGCTCCAGATGGGATCGCGGCGGAATAGAGACTTGCGGTGGCAGAAAAAGTGTTTCGGGATGCCCCCTAGGGTTTTTGGAATATATGTGAATTTATAGACCAGAGAACGGGGTCAGGAGGGGCACCAGGGAGGCACAAGACATCAGGGCGCGGCCACCCCCACTGGGCGCGCCCTGTTGGCTTGTGGCCCCCTCGTGCAGCCTCCGGTCTCCTCCCGAAGCTTCCAGGTCTTCTTTTGGTCCAGAAAAAACATCAAAAGTTTCGGGGCAATAGGACTACGTTTGGTACTGTAAACCTGAAAAGTAAAAAAACATGCAGAAAACAGGAACTGGCACTGGGCACTGGGTCAATAGGTTAGTGCTAAAAAAAATATAAATTGGTAAATAATTACTCAAAAATTTGTAAAAGTATCCTAGAATGATAATATAATAGCATAGAACAATCAAAAATTATAGATACGTTGGATACGTATCAAGCATCCCCAAGCTTAATTCCTGCTCGTCCTCGAGTAGGTAAATGATAAAAATAGAATTTTTGACGTGACATGCTACCCAATATGTAATATTTTGCATGTATGCTCATTGAGAAGCGATGAATTACCAAACATCAACATAGTAATACTTATAAGCACAAGCAACAAAATCATCAATCTTTCAAAGTATACGATCCTCAAAGAATTTTTACCCCCGTTCGTATTATTATATTAGCAAGGCATGGCTCCATCTTCACCATAGGAATACAAATGTCAAGCACCACAGTGTCCAAGTCAGGCAATTGGATCGTACTTTTTCAATATGCATCAACTTTTTATTCTTCACGCAATACATGGGTGTGAACCATGGACATAGCATAAGGGTGGAATAGAATATGGTGGTAGATATCAAAGGGGTAAAAAGTGGAGTACATAATCTCACATCAACTAGGCATACCGACGGGCTATGAAGATACCCATGATAGATGTCAATGCGAGGAGTAGGCATTGCCATGCAAATAATGCATTAGAGCTATAAGTGTATGAAAGCTCAACTGAAGCTATGTGGGGTGTGCATCCAACTTGCTTGCTCATGAAGACCTCGGGCATTTGAGGAAGCCCATCATCGGAATATACAAGCCAAGTTTATAATAATGAAAAAGTGATTCCCACTAGCATATGAAAATGTCATAACATGAGACTCTCTATATGAAAAACAAGGTGCCACTTTGAGGCACAAGTGTGGTAAAGGATAGTAGCAAAGTCCCTTCTCTCTTTTTCTCTCATTTTCATTTTTTATGTATATGGTGGGCTCATTTGGCCTCCCCCATTTTTATTTCCTCATTGGGACAATGCTCTAACAATTATGATCATCACACTTTTATTTACTTATAACTCGATATGAAAACTCAATATGAAGAACTATGGAACAAAATGACTTAATATGAATACCTCTGGCAGTGTACCACGATGTGCAATGATCTAGCGTGCCATGTAAAAATATGATGAACGGTGGCTTTGCCACAAATACTATGTCAGCTCTATTTGATCATGCAAAGCAATATGATGATGAACGAACTAGTCATATGGTGTGACGATGAAATTTGCATGGCAATATATCTCGGAATGGCTATGGAAATTTCATAATAGGTAGGTATGGTGGCTGTTTTGAGGAAGATATAATGAGGCTTATGTGTGACAGAGTGTATCATGTCACGGGGTTTGGATGCACAGGCAAAGGATGCACTGATCCTCTAGGTGAGAATGGGCAAAGCACGGTACCGAAGAGGCTAGAAAATATGAGGAGGTGAGATTGCATATGTACATGGTTTCACATTAGTCATAAAGAACTCATATACTTATTTTAAAGTTTTACTAGTTTTATCAAAAATAAAGTACTACTCGCATGCCCCGAGGGAGGAAGTTGGGAGGAGTTAACTATCGCGCGCCTCCGACTCGAAACAACACTAGGATTTTAACGAGGAATAAATGCTCACACATCCTCACCATGACTTTTTAATTTTTAGACAAACAAGAAGTTAACACCTCTTAATATCGATACTTCTACGAATCAACAATGATGCACTCACACCTTTTCATATTACCACATCAATATCATTAACCCACAATTTCAATTTTATGTGCTACATGATGGTTTTGATTATCACTGAATACCTACTATTTTTGGACTAGTCTTATGACCCATGAAAATTACCGTCACTATTTATTAACTCTCAAACAATTATAAGTGAATAACAAGAGTGCAATTATTTCTTTAAAATCTATACGCCACCGTGCTCAAAAAATATAAGTGAACTACTAGAGCAACTGATAAGCTCAAAAAATATAAGTGAAGCACATAGAGTATTCTAACAAATTATGATGAAGGTGTGTCTCTCTCAAATAGGTGTGTCCAGCAAACAATGATTGTGGCAAACAAAAATTAAAAGCAAACTAAAGCAAACAACGCTCCAAGGAAAACTCATATCATGTGACGAATAAAAATATAGCTCCAAGTGACATACCGATGGATTGAGACGAAAGAGGAGATGCCTTCCGGGGCATCCCCAAGCTTAGATGCTTGAGTATTCCTAGAATATTGCCTTGGTGTTCCTTGGGCATCGCCAATCTTAGGCTCTTTCTGCTCCTTATTCCATTGTCCATCGTGATAACACCCAAAACTTAAAAACTTTAATCACACAAAACTCAACAAAACCTCGTGAGATCCGTTAGTATAAGCAACATATCAAATACTTTAGGTACTGTTATAAATTGATTCATATTTAATTATTTCATAATAGCTACTGTATTCTAACTTCTCCATGGCTTATACCCCCCAATACAATCATAGCATCATCAAAACAAACAAACTATGCAAGCAAAAAACAGAATATGTCTAAAACAGAACAGTATGTAATGATCTGTAGAGAACCCATACTTATGTAACTCCAACAATTATGAAAAATTAGGAAAGCCTTAATAATTTATATATAAATATTGTGTAAAAAATTGAGATCAAAAATACATTCCAATAAAATCAGAGAAATTCTTCACTAGGCGCTAATGTTTCTGTTTTTCCACCGTATCAATTCTACTCATCTTGTGAGTCATCCCAAAGGCTTTACTTGGCCCAAATACTAATTATAACATAAAAACACAATCATTACAGAGGCAATAATCATGTTATCACACCAATACATAAAGTAAAAAAAATTAAAGATAACTATTGGGTTGCCTCCCAACAAGCGCTATTGTTTTATGCCCCTAGCTAGGCATAATGCATAGTTTCAAGTATTGGATCCATTCATGTCCTTAAAAACTAGCTCTTCCAGAATCTTAATTAATAAATCGCCCTTCTCAAAACTAGTTGAAGAGACCAAGTGTTCAAAAGTATTTACAAAGTCATTACTAACATCATTACTAACATCATCCTCATCATAAGGAATCTCATAGAGAACATGGATTTCGTCACTAATAGGTTCCCTAATAGTATTTTCATTCCAATCTTTACTAAACCCTTATTTAATTCCTTTAGCAATCCATTCAAATTTATCACAAGTGTGGATGAATAGGGATCGAGTTAATTCTTCGGGGAGGACATTCCTTCTCATATTCCCATAAAATCCTTGATAGTCATTAGATTCCATCCTACGCATGGCATCTATATTATGAAGGATTACTTCTATGGGAGGGTGTTCAGATTTTATTCCATAGAAGGCAAAAATATCTTTTGCTTCGCGCACAATATAATCAAATTCATGCATAAGGATATTGGTAGCAATTTTCTTAATCTCAGGATCGTGTATGCTAGGAAGTCCCAAGAATATCTTTTGAAGCATAGGATGAAGATGCACAAACTTTATTTCTAGTTTCAATATAAGCATGCTACTAGCCTCCACATAGCAATTTGTTTCATCAAGTATAGATCCTTTAATAATCATGTAAGCTATTGAATGTTCAAAGAATTCTTGAATAACATGCTTTCCAATAATGTTCCCACTTCCCAAATGATAAAACTTTGGAATTTAGGACAGTGTGAGTGTTTCTAGTAGGGACTTGACTTTTAGGAGGATCATGAGTGTAATCAATAATTTTTTGTCTTTCTTCATCCATGTCACTAGTACCATCTTCACTAGCACTTTCAACAATAATTTTCTCAAACTCAGACTTGATAGCAACTTTTCAAGCAAGCAAAATAAGCTAACTACTAACAAGCAAAGATAAATATTTTTGTATTTTTGATTTTTATGAGACAAAGTAAATATAACATCAAATAAAAATAATAACAACTGAACGATAATTTGTGTGAAGTTACTTGATATCTGGTGATGATATTCCCTGGCAACAGCGCCAGAAATCCTTCCTGATACTTGTGATCTGCGTTGGGTTTTCCGTGAAGAGGAACGGGTAATTGCAGCACAATACGGGTAAGTATTTCCCTCAGTTATGAACTCAAGGTTTATCTAACCAATAGGAATATCAATCCACAACCGTCTTCAGCGGCTGCACACAAAAGAGCAAACAACTTGCACCCAACACGGGCAAGAGGGTTCTCAATCCCCTTGATCTCATTATTTGCAAGCAAGTGAAGTGTTTAGATAATAGTTGATAATTGTAAATTGAAAAATAAAATGAAATGTAAAAAATTGCAGCAAGGTAATTGTAGCGTTTGTAAAGATATAAGTTAATGGACCTGGGGGCGTAGTTTTCCCTAATGGCATCTCTCACGAAAGTAAGCATACGGCGGGTAGACAAATTACTATTGGGCAATTGACAGAAAAGCGGATAGTTATGCGATATTCACGGCAATGATCATGTTTATATAGGCATCACGTCCAAGACAAATAGGCCAACTCCTGCCTACACCTATTACTATTACTCCACTTCAACATCACTTCTATGCTTACCTCTCTACGTATTAAGTTCATGACAAACAGAGTAATGCATGGAGAACGATTACATGATGTAGACAAAGTAAACTCAAGCAATATGAATAAATCCCATAGTTTTATCGTTAGTGACAACAACACAAAGACGCAACTTGTCCCCTTTTGTCACTGGGATATAGATCCTCACTAAAGAAAGATCAATCTACTTGGCCAAAGCAAATCAATAGATCAGAGAGAATTACGAAGCTATAATAATCATGCAAATAATAATCTTAATATTCAGGTTTGACTCAAATACTTTTCATGAATAATCTGAATAATTAACCTACAATTCATCGGATCCCAACAAATGCACCATATAAAAGAATTACATCGGATGGATCAAAGCGAAGATGCGATGATCATTGTATTGAAGATCAGAGAGAGAGAGAGAGAGAGAGAGAGAGAGAGAGAGAGAGAGAGAGATAGTCATCTAGGTACTAACTACGAACCCGTAGGTCTGCGGTGAACTACTCACACATCATCATGAGGGCAGCAAGGTTGATGAAGAGGCCCTCCGTGATCGATCCCCCCTCCGGCAGGGTGCCGGAACGGAGCTCCAGAGGGGATCGCGGCGGAAAAAGTGTTTCGGGATGGCCCTAGGTTTTTGGAATATATGTGAATTTATAGGCCAGAGAACGGGGTTAGGAGGGGCGCCAGGGCGACACAAGCCATTAGGGCGCGACCACCCCCCTGTGCGCGCCCTGTTGGCTTGTGGCCCCCTCGTGCGGCCTCCGGTCTCCTCTCGAAGCTTCTAGATCTTATTTTGGTCCAGAAAAAAATCATAAAAACATTTCGGGGCAATTGGACTTCGTTTGGTACTATAAACCTGAAAAGTAAAACACACACAGAAAACAGCAATTGGCACTGGGCACTAGGTCAATAGATTAGTGCTCAAAAATAATATAAATTGGTAAATAATTACTCAAAAAGTATCCTAGAATGATAATATAATAGCATGGAACAATCGAAAATTATAGATACGTTGGAGACGTATCAGTGTGCTTTTACTGTCAACGTTACTTTAAAGTTTTCAATATCTTCCATGCTAAACTAATTATTGGCGGTTCCCAAGCGGAAATAAAAAATTTACTCCCATCCACCATCCATACACAAACCATGGTTGCTCTAATCCACGGGTGCCTGCCAACATATCATCTTGTCCCAGGAGTTTCTCTAATTATTTTTGATTATGCAGGACAGGGCATCCTTTCTACCAGCCTCTCTCGTGCAATGACGAGCGAATAAATGCCTATCTTGAGAATAACCCGCTTAACATGGAAGATACCGACCGCTCCATCGCTCCGAGCGGTACGAGCACACAAAACATATGTTTATTTGAATATTAGAGGTGGCACATGAAAATTTACTTGGAACGGTAGGGTAATACCGCTTATAGGTAGGTATGGAGGACTCATGTGGAACAACTTGGGCTTAGGAGTTTGGATGCACAAGCAGCATTCCCGCTTAGTACAGGTGAAGGCTAGCAATAGGTTGAGAAGCGACCAGCTAGAGAGCAAAAACGGTCATAATCATGCATTGTGAATAATTGACATTGGACATAAGCATGGGTACGATATGAACACTCTGAATTTAAATATCATGAAGGCTGCATTGGTTTTTAATCAATTACATGTTTGCACATGAGCCAAGTCAAACCGCTCGAATTACTCAGAGGGAAATACCACACTATCATACCACATCATAACCATTTTAACGCATGTTGACACATAAGATAAATCATTATCCACTCCTAGCTATTTAAGCATGGAATGAGAAACTATAATCTCTAATTGTCATCATAAACATTCTCACTCATGATATACTGAATCGAGATCGAATGAGCTAAACATATTTACAAAAACGGAAAACAAGAAGAGTTCATAACAGCTTCCTTTGCCACGATCACTTCATCAAATATCGGCATTATTGCCTTTCACTTGCATGACTGAATGATATGATAATAATAATAGTGCAAGTGTGCCATGGACTAAGATGGAATCTGCGAAACAATTTAGACAACGGAAAAGACAAGGTAATAGTGGATCTTTTTATTAGATCATCATTAATGCATATGAGATCCACTCAACATTTTCATTGTCGTCTTCTCCTTACAATGACTCAAAGAAAAGAAAAAGAAGTTCAGAGAAACACACTAAAATATTTTTGGAGTTTTTGTTTTTTCTCGAAGAAAGCAAACAAGCAAAGGAAAGACAAAAACGAGAAAAACTATTTACACGGGAAAGCTCCCAACAATTAAAGGAAATCTTTTTGGGTATTCTTTTAATACTACAACTAATTAAACGGGAAAGAAAACCCGAAAAGAAGCGAGAAATATTTTTGGGTTTTCCAAAGTTTTTCAAACACAAAAGAAGAAAGCGGGAAAATAAAACTAACATGGATATACAATGAAAGAGGATGAACACTGACAATTTATATGAAGTGTGTGAACATGAATGTAATGTCGGTGAGAAATACGTACTCCCCAAGCTTAGGCTTTTAGCCTAGCTTGGTGATCACCACTGATAACAGTCAAAATGATATCTCATGGGGGCGTTTTGTGCCACCTTCTCAGCCAAACGAATAGCTTCCACTGCATCCTTGTACTCTTGCACCTCGTTCTCGAGAACATATTATCTCTATTTGTTCTGAAAATCAAAGAGAGCAGGCACAGGCAACGTAACATAAACAGGTCTATATTTGTCAAATATTAGGTTGTACCCATAACCCTTGGCACTACCCACTACTTGGAACTCAAAGAATTCAACATGCAAGCTCATTTTAAGTAGCACCAAGTGCAGTAAAATATGCAAGATATAAACCACTAAAGCTAAAACTAATTGGAGGCATGGGAGAGTCGCATACCAAAGAGAAATTCCTTAAAACAGTTTCAGAAATGGAGTTTCGAGCAAAGAGATCGAAAATCTCAGTTTTAGGAGGAAGAACACGAGAGAGAGAGAGAGAGAGAGAGAGAGAGAGAGAGAGAGAGAGAGCTAGGGAATTTTTGCTGGAGGTAAGAGATGACATGGGCTAAAGGGATAAGGCAGGAGGGCCTATGGGCCTCACCACACAACAGGGCACGCCCAGGGGGTGGACGCACCCTGCTGCCTCGTGGCCTGCAGGTGCCCCTTCCTGATGTGTTTTCAGCACCCAAAATTCTTAAATATTTTAGAAAAAATCATGTTAAAAGTTTGTGGCATTTTTAGACTTTTTATTTTTGGGTCATTTTTTTATTGCACAGAAAACTCAGAAAACAGGATAATCAGGGTAATTTTATTTTATTTAACTAAGAATAACAAAGAGCAAACTAATAATACAGAAAGTTGTGCCTAATAAATTCATCAACCACATCTCTTTCAAAAAGGATACATTAATAAGGTTGATCAAGTCTTATTAATAACCGTTTCCGATTGACATGAAACCGAAGAATTTTCCTATCACACTAAGTTACCTCAATGGGGATTTGCATTTCCCCAACAATAAGATTATAGTATTTCTTCTTGGCAATAGGTAGAGTAATCTTGAATTCTCCAATGACGACCATGGCACTAGGCTCAATGATATTAATATTGTTAACCAAGGTTTGCCTCTTTGGAAAATGAACGGTATGTTGTTTGCCATTGACATGAAAAGTGACCTTGCTTTTGTTGCAATCAATAACAGCCCCTACAGTATTTAAAAAGGGTCTACCAAGGATGGTCGACATGTTGTCGTCCTCGGGCATTTCAAGAATAACAAGGTCCGTCAAGATAGTAACATTTGCAACCACAATAAGAACATCCTCGCAAATTCCAGTAGGTATGGCAGTGGATTTATCAGGCATTTGCAAAGATATCCCAGTAGGTGTAAGCTTATTCAAATCAAGTCTTTTATAAATAGATAAAGGCATAACACTAACACCGGCTCCTAGGTCACATAAAGCAGTTTTAACATGGTTTCGTTTAATGGAGCAGGGTATTGTAGGTATACCAGGATCTCCCAACTTCTTAGGCACTCCACCATCACAAGAATAATTAGCAAGCATAGTAGCAATTTTAGTTTCAGGTATTTTCCTTTTGTTGGTAATAATATCCTTCATATACCAGATTTTCAAAATATTAGTCATGCATACGGAGGCATTTTGAAAATATTAGTCAAGCGAGTGTGAAAAAAGATAGTCCTAATCATTTCGGCAAAGCGCTCAAAATCTTCCTCGTCCTTACTCCTAGAAGGATTATGAGGGAATGGCATAGGTTTTTGAACCCAAGGCTCTATTTTTTCCATGCTTTCTAGCAACAAAGTCTCTTTGATCATAGCATTTAATTTCAGGATGTGGGTTATCAAGGTTTTCAGCAGGTTCTATTTCCACATCATTATCAGGTTCCCTATTACTATCTGGGGGAGCATCTACATGAACATCTTTATTCTCATCATCATTTTCATTATCACTAGGTGCATGTTCACTACTAGATTGTGTTTCAGCATCAGAAATAGAAATATCATCGTGTTTTGGAGTAGGTTGTTCTACGCTAAGTTCACTAGAAGCATGCGTATGCTTATCATTTTTATTTTTATTTTTCTTCGTAGTTGGATTAGGTACATCATCATTAATTCTCTGAGAATCTTGTTCAATTCTCTTAGGGTGACCTTCAGGAGAAAGAGGATCCCGAGTAATTCTACCTCCTCTAGTCATTACTCTAACAACATTGTCATTCATACTATCATTTATCATAGCAAGCAAATCATTTTGTGACTTAGCAACTTGGTCTAGTTGGGTATGAACCATAGAAGCATGTTTACCTAGACCATTAACATCATTAGCAATTCTAAACATCAAGTCACTCAAACGGTCTATCGTCATAGCATTACGCCTTAATTGATCTTTGACATAATTATTGAAATGATCTGTCTTAACAATGTAATTGTCGAATTCATCCATGCATTGCCTAGGAGTCTTAGTGTAAGGTATATCACTTTCATTGAAGGTACGGAGAGAATTTACCTCTACTACCTATGTCGGGGTGTCAAGTCCATGTATTTCTTCGATAGGTGGTAATTTCTTGACCTCTTCAGCTTTAATACCCTTTTCTTTGATAAATCTTTTGGCTTCTTGCATATCTTCAGGACTGAGGAATAGAATACCTCTCTTCTTTGGAATAGGTTCTGGCGGTGGTTTAGGAAGTTTCCAATCATCGGCATTTTGCAATATATTATTCAATAGTTCTTTAGCTTGTCCAATAGTTCTTTCCCTGAAAACACAACCAGCACAACTATCTAGGAAATCCCTAGAAGCGTCAGTTAGTCCAATATAAAAGATATCAAGTATTTCATTTTTCTTAAGAGGATGATCACGCAAAGCTCTAAGTTGTTGGAAATATGCCCTAGAGGCAATAATAAAGTGGTTATCATTATATTTCCTTAATCATAATAAAGGTTTATTATTCATGCAAGAATTGAATTGACTGGAAACTTAAATACATGTGTGGATACATAAACAAATGCCGTGTCCCTAGTAAGCCTCTACAAGACTAGCTCATTGATCAAAGATGGTCAAGGTTTCCTAACCATAGACATGAGTTGTCATTTGATAACGGGATCACATCATTAGGAGAATGATGTGATGGACAAGACCCATCTGTTAGCATAGCATATGATCGTTCAGTTTACTGTTATTGCTTTCTTATATGTCAAGTACATGTTTCTTCGACCATGAGATCATGCAACTCCCAGACTCCGGAGGAATGCCTTGTGTGTATCAAACGTCACAACGTAACTGGGTGATTATAAAGGTACTCGATGGGTATCTCCGAAGGTGTCTGTTGAGTTGACATGGATCGAGATTGGGATTTGTCACACCGTATGATGCAGAGGTATCTCTGGGCCCTCTCGGTAATACATCATCACAAGAAGCTTGCAAGCAAAGTGACTAAGGAGTTAGTTATGAGATGATGTATTACGGAACGAGTAAAGAGACGTGCCGGTAACAAGATTGAACTAGGTATTGAGATACCAACGATCGAACCTCGGGCAAGTAACATACCGACAGACAAAGGGAACTACGTATGTGGTCATAAAGGTTCGACCGATAAAGATCTTCATAGAATATGTAGGAACCAATATGGACATCTAGGTCCTGCTATTGGTTATTGACCGGAGAGGCGTCTCGGTCATGTCTACATCATTCTCGAACCCGTAGGGTCCACATGCTTAACGTTCGTTGACGATATAGTATTATATGAGTTATGTATGTTGGTGACCGAATGTTGTCCGGAGTCCCAGATGAGATCATGGACATAACGAGGAGCTCCGGAATGGTTCGGAGGTAAAGATTGATATAGAAGGGTTCCGAAATTCACCGGAAGAGTTTCGGATGTTTCCAGAAATGTTCTCGTGCGAGGACACTTTGGTTGGGCCAAGGTGTAAGGCCCACGGGGCTTTAGGTCGGTGCAAAAGGAAGTTTTGCGGAGGTCAGGGACCAGACGCCATGGACCTTGGCGTCTGGCCCTGGACACCGAGGACCGAGGCATCTGGTGCGGGAATCTGGGAAGGACTCTTTCTTGTGTTCCAAATCGACTTTGGGGAGGCCCTCTCCCCAAGTTACGACCCTAGAGATCAACATATAAATAGAGAAGCAGGGCTAGCCCCTAGAACATAACTTTTAGAGCCTCCTCTAGTTGATCTAGTTCTAGTTCTAGTTGGTCCTAGTTGACTAATTAGAGCTAGCCCTAGCTACCTCTAATCCTCATAATTAGAAGCTCAGTGTGGTTCTAATCTCCTTCCTCTAGTTCATCCTCCGCTCTAAATCCGTTGTGCTTGGCGAAGCCCTGCGGAAATAGTTTAACCACCACTAACACCACGTTGTCGTGCTGCCGGAACTCATCTACTACTTCTCTCGTCTTGCTGGATCAAGAAGGCGAGGACGTCATCGAGCTGAACGTGTGCTAAACGCGAAGGTGTCGTGCGTTCGGTGCTTGATCGGAATGGATCGTGAAGGTGTACGAGTACATCAACCGCGTTGATAAACGCTTCCGCTTAGCAATCTACAAGGGTATGTAGAATCTCTCCCCCTCTCGTAGCTATGCATCTCCATGGATAGATCTTGCGTGTGCGTATAAATTTTGTTGTTTTCCATGCAACGTTCCCCAACAGTGGCAACATGAGCCAGGTCTATGCGTAGATGATATGCACGAGTAGAACACAAAGGAGTTGTGGGCGGTGACGTTCATATTGCTTACCATCAATGTCTTATTTTGACTCGGCGGTATTGTGGGATGAAGCGGCCCGGACCAACCTTACATGTCCATGTACATGAGTCTGGTTCCACCGACCGACATGCAACTTGTTTTGCATAAAGCTGGCTGGCGGGTGTCAGTTTCTCTCACTTTAGTTGAATCGAATTTGACTACGGCGGTCCTTGCAGTAGGTTAAAAGGCAACTTGATAATCACCGTTGTGGTTTTGAGTAGGTAAGAACGGTTCTTGCTAGTTGCCCATAGTAGCCACGTAAAACTTGCAACAACAAAGTAGAGGACGTCTAACTTTTTTTTGCAGGGTATGTTGTGATGTGATATGGTCAAGACATGATGTGATATATGTGGATGTATGAGATGATCATGTTTTGCAATAATTTCACGACTTGCATGTCAATGAGTACGGCAACCGACTGGAGCCATAGGGTTATCTTTAATTTATTAATTCGTCATATAATTTCTTTACTTTATCGCTATGAGTTATCAATAGTTGTAGAAGCAATGGTTGGCGAAACGAACACGTGCCGACACGATGATGAAGATCAAGATGATGGAGATCATGGTGTCATGCCGGTGATGATGGAGATCATGTCGTTGCTTTGGAGATGGAGATCAAAAGCACAAGATGATAATGGCCAAATCATGTCACATATTTTGATTGCATGTTGTCACACCCTGTGTTTTGCCTCTTCTGTCTAAGTTAACATAGCTCAAAAATCAGGACCAATTAAAACTTTTTGTGAGCTTGTGATGGTTGATTTGATTGTTGATTGATTTGCTTGCTTGCTTGTGCTCTAATCCATAAAAATCCTCCTAATCTCTAGACTCACCTCCTTGATCCAAACTCTTTGCCCAACGATCATGCCATGTGTATAGGACCTAAAACTATTTTTATAAAATATTACTTTGACCAAAAAGCATTTATTTAATTTAGGTTTGCAAAAAACCCCTCAGCTGAGGCTTGAACTACAAGTCCTCAAATTAGGGTATTTAAATTCTTTCAGAAACCATATTTGAAACCTAATGTATATAATACTTCCCAAAACCACCAAATATGAATTTTAAAAATTATTTTTTCCTATTTTATTTAAAGGCTTTTTCTTAAGGCCAGAAATGGTCTTTTATAGGGAAAAATTATTTTTATGCTTTCAAAATATTTGAGAAAATTTAGGAGAACTCAGTGGACATATATTGTCCATATATAAGAGTTTCAACACATGGTCATGTTCAAAATATTGGACAAAACTCTTCAAAACCATTTCTGCCTATTTCAAGCATTAGAAATATTTCTGTAAGAAATATTCTCAAATAAATCCAAGAAAATTCCAACATTTCACATATGACATATGGGATCATCTTGCCAAGTTTCATCTCAATCCCTATTGTTATGATTCGCCAAAATATTCCAAAACCCTCTCTGTCCAGAACCAAATTTGTGCAACTTTGCATTGCCAAGTATTTCCAATTGGTCTCAAACTTTGTGGACATGTTATAATCTTCTAATAATGCGTCCACACCAAGTGGTGCATCAAGGAGAATAGATCCACTTGTCCAAATCCCTCCAAACCCATCTCTGCTGATTTCTAGAGTTGGGAATTTTTGCATTGTCAAGTTTCTCTATTTGATCCCAAACTTTTTGGTCATGCTCTAATACCCAAATAATGCCACCACACAAAGTGGTGCATTAAGGAGAATAGAATTGCATGGGTAGATCTATGGAAATCAGTTTCTGCCCATTTCTAGGGTTTATAAAGTTTGTATTGGCAACTATCATCTTATAATCCCAAATTTGGTGAACAGCCTCATTTCTATCTATCATTCACTCTTGTTAGGTTTCATAGCATGGAGAACAATTTAGCTAGCTCAAACGTGCATCAAACACCTTCTGGCCATTTCCAAAAGATAATGTTTTGCCCACTTCACTGTTTCTCCTTGATCCCAAATTTTTACCACACCTCCTAATAGTGCCCTTCTACCTCCAACAAAGCTTACATGGCCATTTCTCAAGGATTGATGGGGTAAAACCCCCCATTTACCTCTCCGGTCAGCCCCTGCCTAGCTCTTCTTCACCTCTACTCTCTCTCCCCACCTCTCTCCGAGATTCCTTGTGCACAAGGGCATCCCTAGAAGACCCTAGGAGCTAGTGGACAAGGTATGGTGGCCCAGAGCGCGTGGTGGCATGGCCATGCCGGCCATATGGGTGCTCTGGAGCGTGCCACAGTGCCCACCCGCACTATAGCCGCCCCCAATTGCTAGCCCCGACAGCCTTGGGCTTCGTGGTGGTGTCCCCCGAGGCCGCCTCGATGTCCACGACACGGCAGCGTGTCGGGCCCCTCCTCCCTTGCCCTCCTCTCTCCTCTGTCACGCATGCCCGGCGCCACTCCGCTCGGCCAGTGGCCGGCCTCACACACGCGAGGCCCTGGCGCACGCCCCGCTCTCTCTCTCTCTCACTCCCCTGCATCGTGGACGAGTCCCACTAACGCCATAGACACCCCCAGCCCTCTCCCTACGATCACCAGAGCCGGCTCCGAAGACGCCGTGGGCGCCGTCCACGGTGGACTCGAGCCCCCGTCATATAAGCTGACCTCGAGCCCCCCTGCGCACTCCCTTGGCTCTCTTTCCCTCCCCTGGCCGCCTGGATCATCCCATTTTTCCTCTATCGACCTCCCACCGCATCCATGCCCAAAGCCCCGCCGGCGGCTTCTGCTCAAATTCGAGCACGACGGGCGACCTCTCCCTCTCTAAGCCTCACCAAATCACCCCCTCTGCCGTGTTAACCTCCCCCGTAGTCCAGTTCTTCCTCCTGATGGTCGTAGCTCCACATTCATCTTGACCGTCGCCTTCTTCCGCCGTCGTGGACGCCGCGCTCGGCCCCGACTCCCCCAAGGCCCGATAACCTCCCAGGCGCATGAGGCTCAGCGCCCTGAACACGCCGGTGGCCGGAGAGCCGCCGGAGGTGGCCTGAGCCACTGGGACGGGCGTCGGCACGCGATCGGCCACGACCTCCCCTATCTCTCCTCCGCTCGAGCGGGAGGAAGGAGACAACACTGGCAGGTGGCACCCACCTGCCAGCGGCAGCAGCTGGGGATCGGGCCCGCCTGTCGGGTTAAGTGGACACGGCTCCCGCGCGCTTCCGCTTCCCTGCGGCGAAAGTGCCCCACCTGGAAGGCGCCTTCGATGTCGCCTTGGGCCCCCGTGCGACTGGACTGCTGGGCCGGCCCAATCACTGCCGAGCCGGTGCGCTGTGCGGCCCAGCGGTTTTGGCCCATTTAGGTATAGGTCATTTTTTCCTTTTCCCTTCTCTGATAGACAAAACAATTCATAAATAATTCATTTGACCTCTAAATTTGATGATTCAAGTTTCTGCAGATTCCTAAAATCTTGACCTATCCAAATATATGCATTGCACAATTGTCCCTATAGCATATTCCGCACCACCAAAACATTTGGTCATATCTTCTATTATGGAACCACCTTTTAAAATTCCTAGAGAGTCTAAATCAACTCCAAATGGAGTGATTCAAGATCCTAGGTGCATCTAAATTCATGTCTTAGGATGTGAACATTTTTCCTTACACTTATTCTGCTATGTCAAATATTGGACCACTTCTTCATATATGATCCACTTTGCAAATCCCTAGAAAATTCATCCCAACTCCAAACCCAGAGAAACCACTTTCTAAAATCATGCCCTGCTTGATGAGTGCCTCCACTCATTTTTATAAAAATATTTTCTGTGAACTTCTTATATGATCACCATTTCCTATATTCCCATCCTATTAGCCTTTCCAAAAATCCCGATTGATGCAACTCAAGTAGATGCTTCTTAGGTATTTTTCTTGGAAACAAAGATGTCCAAGAAAAATAAAACTCCTATTTATAGAGCACTTTTATTTCTCTGCTTGTTGTGTTGCTTATTGTGGTTGTTTCCGGCGAGAGTTAACGAATTAGACGAAGTGCTTGGAGTTGGACGAGAAGCGTGTGAATACCTCGAAGACTTTCCTGAGCCAGGCAAGCAGCCCTTTGACCATGACTATGAAACCCTATTATTTGCATGTCACATAGCACTTTACTTCGTGATGTTGATCATGTTGATGTGGTGACCACTTCGGTGGATGCCACCGAAACTTCTACCGTTGATACTTGCATCATGCATGACCCTACCTCCTTTTGAGGGTTGTCTGGGTGGGAGTAGATAGGATGCTTAGTAGATGCTACGCAAGTGGGATCGGGAATATGCATGGTGATGGAGACAAAAGTGTTTTCGAAGACTTTTCGAAAACCCCGTCGGGTGCCACTAATGCCCGAGGGAGATGGTGTTGAGCTAGGTAACCACCTGATAAAGAAGTGGTGTACCGGAGCAAGTTGTGTGTGTGTTTTCAAAAACGGAGAGATTTAAGATTTGCTGACCATCCCAACCTTACATGTGCAACCACGATACCCCTTATGGGATGGGGCTTTGTTGACTACCTTGGTGGGTGCTAGCATAGAGCCCGCATTACTAGTGGCGGGAGTGACGTGGTCACTCTCGATATGGGGTCGTGCCGGTAAGGACGATCATGGGCTGTTTTCACAGACACCGGGCACACCGTTGGTCCCTGCATGGATATTACTTGTGATGTACATCATGTGGGATGGGTACCAATCGAGTGGACTCTTTCTTTAGTATCGCCAGGGGAAAGGCATTGTTCCGGTACTTACCTCGGGTATGAACAATACCGCGAGTCGTGGCTTGACACGGAAGTTTCCCGAGTCTTGTGGGTAAAGTGTGCAACCTCTACAGAGTGTAAAACTATTCGAATAGCCGTGTCCACGGTCATGGACAGTTGGATGTCCTGCTTAAACTACGTCCGATGTTTTCACAAACTTGGTGTGCGTGTTTGTGGAAGAAAGATGGTAGTTGAGCTAAGTCATATGACTTGGCATGATGATTGAACATGAGATGTTCACACCTGCTTATATTGATATCTGTAACTTGTTCATATGGATATCTGCAACCTATTGATACATGCTTTTACAAGTTAATTGATGATGTCATTGCACTCAAAATTAGCTTTCTGCAAACTTACCTACTTAGTGCTATATCATGCTTGTTATTGCCTTGTTCCAAACATGGGTTGCTTGCGAGTACATTCAAAGTACTCATTGGCTTTCCACTGGTTATTTTATTGGCCAGGCATGAAAAAACAGGGCACGATGAAGAATACCTTGGTGACGAACATGCGAGCTAGGACGCTTCCCAGTCAGAATGCTTGTAGGGTTAAGGCAGATGGCATGGGTTCATGATGTCGTTGAAGATTTCCGCTGCAAGATTATGAGGACTCAACCATAAAGGCCGTATTTGAGTACAAACGGTATGTAATGGATGTAAGACTCTTGTTATTCAGTTTCTGTGTGTTTAGTGAGCATTGATCTCTGGGATCACTGTGAACGTACATTCGGTGATCACGACTTATGAGTCGGGGTCCCCATAGATGTGATGTTTATCCTTTATGCATCTTATTTTGCTTAGAACAACAGTAGCATTATAAGATGATCCCTTCACCTGAATTTCAAGATAAAAGTGTTCTCCCCGAGTATGCACCGTTGCTAAAGATCGTCGTTTTGAAGCACCTCGTGATGATCGGGTGTGATAGACTCTACGTTCACATACAACTGGTGTAAGCCAGTTTTGCACATGCAGAATACTTGGGTTAAACTTGACGAGCCTAGCATGTATAGACATGGTCTCGGAACACTAGAGACCAAAAGGTCAAACATGAGTCATATAGTAGATATGATCAACATGGACATGTTCACCATTGATGACTACCCCATCTCACGTGATGATCGGACATGGGTTAGTTGATTTGGATCATGTATCACTTAGACAACTTGAGGGATGTTGATTTAAGTGGGAGTTCATTAGTAATTTAATTATATGAACTAAAATTTATCATGAACATAGTCTAAAGTTGTGTTTGCAAAATTATGTTGTAGATCAATAGCTCGCGCTGTAGCTCCCATGTGTTTTTGACACGTTCCTAGAGAAAATAGAGTTGAAAGATGATGGTAGCAATAATGCGGACGGTTCCGTGATCTGAGGATTGTCCTCATTGCTACACAGAAGGCTTATGTCCTTGATGCACCGCTTGGTGCGCCACCCCCTCAAGCGTCGTCTGTGGATGTTGTGAACAGCTGACAGGCACGTTCTGATGACTACTTGATAGTTCAGTGCGTCATGCATTACGGCTTAGAATTGAGGCTCCAAAAATATTTTGAACGTCACGGAACATATGAGATGTTATAAGAGCTGAAATTGGAATTTCAGGCTCACGCCCATGTTGAGAGGTATTAGACCTCCGACAAGTTCTTTGCCTGCAAGATGGAGGAGAATAGCTCAATCGGTGAGCATGTGCTCAGAATGTCTGGGTACTACAATCGCATGAATCAAGTGGGAGTTAATCTTCCTAGATAAGATAGTGATTGACAGAGTTCTCCAAGTTGCTACCACCAAGCTACTAGAGCTTCGTGATGAACTATAACATGCAAGGGATAGAGAAGATGATCCCTGAGCTATTCGTGATGTTTTATGACGCAAAGGTAGAAATCCAGAAGGAGCATCAAGTGTTGATGGTAAGACCACTAGTTTCAAGAAGGGCAAGTGCAAGAAGGGAAACTTCAAGAATGGCAAACCAGTTGCGACTCCAGTGAAGAAACCCAAGGTTGAACCCAAACCCGAGACTAAGTGCTTCTATTGTAAGGGAACGGTCACTGATAGCGAAACTACCCCAAATACTTGGTAGATAAGAAGGATGGCAACGTCAACAAAAGTATATTTGATATACGTGTTATTGATGTGTACCTTACTAGTACTCCTAGTAGCACCTGGGTATTAGATACCGGTTCAGTTGCTAATATTGGTAACTCGAAATAAAAGCTATGGAATAAACGGAGACTAGCTAAGGGCGAGGTGACGATGTGTGTTGGAAGTGTTTCGAAGGTTGATGTGATCACCATCGCACGCTCCCTCTACCTTCGGGATTAGTGTTGAACCTAAATAAATGTTATTTGGTGTTGGCGTTGAGCATGAACATGATTAGATCGTGTTTATTGCAATATGGTTATTCATTTAAGTCAGAGAATAATGGTTATTCTGTTTACATGAATAATACCTTCAATGGTCATGCACCCAATGTGAAATCTCGATCGTAGTGATACACATATACATAATATTGATGCCAAAAGATGCAAAGTTGATAATGATAGTGCAACATACTTGTGGCACTGCCGTTTGGGTCATATTGGTGTAAAGCGCATGAAGAAACTCCATGCGGATGGACTTTTGGAATCACTTGATTATGAATCATTTGATACTTGCGAACCATGCCTCATGGGTAAGATGACTAAAACTCCGTTCTTCGGAACAATGGAGTGAGCTAATGACTTATTGGAAATATTACATACCGATGTATGCGGTCCGATGAGTGTTGAAGCACGCGCCAGGTATCGTTATTTTCTAACCTTCACAGATGATTTGAGTAGGTATGGGTATATCTACTTGATGAAACACAAGTCTAAAACATTTGAAAAGTTCAAAGAATTTCAAAGTGAAGTGGAGAATCATCGTAACAAGAAAATAAAGTTTCTATGATCTGATCACAGATGTGAATATTTGAGTTACGAGTTTGGCCTTCATTTAAGACAATGTGGAATTGTTTCACAACTCACGCCACCTGGAATACCACAGCATAATGGTGTGTCTGAACGTCGTAAATGTAATTTATTAGACATGGTGCATTCTATGATGTCTCTTTCCGATTTACCGCTATCGTTTTGGAGTTATGCATTAGAGACAGCCGCATTCACATTAAATAGGGCACCATCTAAATCCATTGAGACGACATCGTATGAACTATGGTTTGGAAAGAAACCTAAGCTACCATTTCTTAAAGTTTGGGGATGCGAGGCTTATGTCAAAAGGCTTCAGCCTGATAAGCTCGAACCCAAAGCGAAGAAGTGCGTCTTCATAGGATATCCTAAAGAAACAATTGGGTATACCTTCTACCACTTATCTGAAGGCAAGATCTTTGTTACGAAGAATGGATCCTTTCTAGAGAAGGAGTTTCTCTCGAAAGAAGTGAGTGGGAGGAAAGTAGAACTTGATGAGGTAATTGTACCTTCTCTCGAATTGGAAAGTAGCACATCAGAGAAAACCGTTCCCGTGATGCCTACACCAACAAGAGAGGAAGCAAATGATAAAGATCATGAAACTTCAGATCAAGTTACTACTGAACCACGTAGGTCAACCAGGGCACGTTCTGCACCAGAGTGGTTTGGAAATCCTGTCCTGGAAGTCATGTTGTTAGACAACGGGGAATCTGCAACCTATGAAGAAACTATGATGAGCCCAGATTCCGACAAATGGCTTGAGGCCATGAAATCTGAGATAGGACCCATGTATGAGAACAAAGTGTGGACTTTGGTGGACTTGCTCGATGATCGGCAAGCCATTGAGAATAAATGGATCTTCAAGAGGAAGACGGACGCTGATGGTAATATCACTGTCTACAAAGCTCGACTTGTCGCAAAAGGTTTTCGGCAAGTTCAAGGGGTTGACTACGATGAGACTTTCTCACCCGTAGCAATGCTTAAGTCTGTCAGAATCATGTTAGCAATTGCTACATTTTATGATTATGAAATCTGGCAAATGGACATCGCTGCATTCCTTAATGGATTTCTTAAAGAAGAGTTGTATATGATGCAACCAGAAGGTTTTGTCGATCCTAAGGGTGCTAACAAAGTGTGCAAGATCCAGCGATCCATCTATGGACTGGTGCAAGCATCTCGGAGTTGGAATATACGCTTTGATGAGGTGATCAAAGCATTTGGTTTTATACAGACTTACGGAGAAGCCCGTATTTACAAGAAAGTGAGTGGGAGCTCTATAGCATTTCTAATATTATATGTGGATGCCATATTCTTGATTGGAAATGATATAGAATTTTTGGATAGCATAAAAGGACACTTGAATAAGAATTTTTCAATGAAAGACCTCGGTGAAGCTGCTTATATATTAGGCATCAAGATATATAGGGATAGATCGAGACACTTAATAGGACTTTCACAAAGCACATACCTTGACAAAGTCCTGAAGAAGTTCAAAATGGACCAATCAAAGAAAGGGTTCTTGCCTGTGTTGCAAGGTGTGAAATTGAGTCAGACTCAAAGCCCGACCACGGCAGAAGATAGAGAGAGAATGAAAGTCATTCCCTATGGCTCGGCCATAGGTTCTATAATGTATGCCATGCTGTGTACCAGACCTGATGTGTGCCTTGCCATAAGTTTGGCAGTGGGTACAAGAGTGATCCAGGAGTGGATCATTGGACAGCGGTCATAATTATCCTTAATAAGTAGAGGACAAAGGAAATGTTTCTCGATGATGGAGGTGATAAAGAGTTCGTCGTAAAGGGTTACGTCGATGCAAGCTTTGACACCAATCCGGATGACTTTGAGTAGAAATCCAGATACGTATAGTGGATTAGTCATTTCGAATAGCTCCAAGAGGGGCGTAGTAGCAGCATCAATAATATGACATAGATATTTGCAAAATTCATACGGATCTGAATGTGGCAGACCCGTTGACTAAACCTCTTCTAGGGGAAAAACATGATCAGCACCAAGACTCCATGGGTGTTAGATTCATTACTATGTAATCTAGATTATTAACTCTAGTGCAAGTGGGTGACTGTTGGAAATATGTCCTAGAGGCAATAATAAAGTGGTTATTATTATATTTCCTTAATCATGCTAAAGGTTTATTATTCATGCTAGAATTGTATTGACCAGAAACTTAAATACATGTGTGGATACATAAACAAATACCGTGTCCCTAGTAAGCCTCTACAAGACTAGCTCGTTGATCAAAGATGGTCAAGGTTTCCTAACCATAGACATGAGTTTTCATTTTATAACGGGATCACATCATTAGGAGAAAGATGTGATGGACAAGACGCATCCATTAGCATAGCATATGATTGTTCAGTTTATTGCTACTGCTTTCTTATTTGTCAAATACATGTTTCTTCGACCATGAGATCGTGCAACTCCCGGACTCCGTAGGAATGCCTTGTGTGTATCAAATGTCACAACGTAACTTGGTGATTACAATGGTACTCTACAGGTATCTCCGAAGGTGTCTGTTGAGTTGTCATAGATCAAGATTGGGATTTGTCACTTCGTATGACACAGAGGTATCTCTGGGCCCTCTCGGTAATACATCATCAGAAGAAGCTTGCAAGCAAAGTGACTAAGGAGTTAGTTACGGGATGATGTATAACGGAATGAGTAAAGAGACTTGGTGGTAACGAGATCGAACTAGGTATTGAGATATCGATGATCGAACCTCGGGCAAGTAACATACCGACAGACAAAGGGAACTACGTATGTGCTCATAAAGGTTCGACCGATAAAGATCTTCGTAGACTATGTAGGAACCAATATGGACATCCAGGTCCCGCTATTGGTTATTGACCGGAGAGGCGTCTCGGTCGTGTCTACATCATTCTCGAACCCGTAGCGTCCGCACGCTTAACGTTCGTTGATGATATAATATTATATGAGTTATGTATGTTGGTGACCGAATGTTGTTCGGAGTCCCAGATGAGATCATGGACATAACGAGGAGCTCCGGAATGGTTCAGAGGTAAAGATTGATGTAGAAGGGATCCGGAATTCATCGGAAGAGTTTTGGATGTTTCCAGAAATGTTCTGGTGCGAGGACACTTTGGTTGGCCAAGGGGTAAGGCCCACGGGGCTTTAGGTCGGTGCAAAACAAAGTTTTGCGGAGGTCGGGGACCAGGGACCCTGGCGTCTGGCCCAGAACACCGAGGATCGTGGCGTCTGGTGCGGGAATCTAGGGAGGACTCTTCCTTGCGTTCCAAACCGACTTTGGGGAGGCCCTCTCCCCAAGTTACGACCCCAGGGCTCAACATATAAATACAGGAGCAGGGCTAGCCCCTAGAACATAAGTTTTAGAGCCTCCTCTAGTTAATCTAGTTCTAGTTCTAGTTGGTCCTAGTTGACTAATTAGAGCTAGCCCTAGCTACCTCTAATCCTCATAATTAGAAGCCCACTGTGGTTCTAATCTCCTTCCTCTAGTTCATCCTCCGCTCTAAATCCGTTGTGCTTGGCGATGCCCTGTGAAAATTGTTTCACCACCACCGACACCACGCCGCCGTGCTGCCGGAACTCATCTACTACTTCGCCCGTCTTGCAGGATCAAGAAGGCGAGGACGTCATCGAGATGAACGTGTGCTGAATGTGGAGGTGCCGTGCATTCAGTGCTTGATTGGAACGGATCGTGAAGGTGTATGACAACATCAACCGCGTTGATAAACGATTCCGCTTAGCGATCTACAAGGGTATGTAGAAGCTCTCCCCCTCTTGTAGCTATGCATCTCCATGGATAGATCTTGCGTGTGCGTAAAAAATTATTGTTTTCCATGCAACGTTCCCCAACATAAGTAACCGGAGAAACCTCCCACAAGCTTGAGGGAGATTCTCGTCTTCGATTTGCACAAAGTTAAATATCTCCTGTAAGGCAGCTTGTTTCTTGTGAGCAGGGAAATATTTTTTCGGAGAAGTAATAAAGCATATCCTGGGGGCTACACAGAACTAGGAGCAAGAGAAAGGAACCATTCTTTAGCCTCGCCTTTTAGCAGTAAGCGAAAAGGCTTAAGGATAAAGTAGTAGCGCATCTTTTCCTCATGAGTAAACAAAGCAACAATATCATTCAATTTAGTGAGATGTCCGACAATAGTTTCAGTTTCATAACCATGGAAAGGATCAAACTCTACTATAGGAATCAACTCGGGGTCTACAGAGAATTCATAATCATTATCAGTAACAAATATAGGAGAAGAAGCAAATTTGAGGGTCACGTTTCATTTTCTCCATCACAGATTTTTCTTTCAGTTTGCATAGTAGTTTCTTCAAGTCATCTCTATTTTCACAAGAAAGAAAGTCCCTAGCTACTTCCCCTTCCATAACATAACCTTCAGGTACATAAGGCAATTCATATTTATTGGGAGAGCAAGCTGTAGTAGGTGATTCAAAATCTTCATCAGTTTCAGCATTTTCAAGTTCTCTAGCTTTAGCGATATGAGCATCAAGTAATTCATTCAGTGCCATAGTTTCAATTTCATCAAGTGTAGCAGTACGTAGTAGTATCATTAATTTCAGAAGTAGCACCATCATGTTCATGTGACATATCAGGACGATCAACAGGTGGTGGTGTGACAAGCTCATTCAAAACAGTAGGTGAATCAAAAGCAGAGCTAGATGGCAGTTCCTTACCTCCTCTCGTGCGAGAGGGGAAGATCTTAGTTCGAGTATCTTTCATATTCTTCATAGTAGCAATTGGATATCCTCAAGTTAACACAATAAATATAGCTATGCTCCCCGGCAACGGCGCCGGAAAAAGGTCTTGATAACCCACAAGTATAGGGGATCGTGACAGTCTTCACGGGTAGTGGTTCACCCTAATTTATTGATTCGACACAAGGGGAGCCAAAGTATACTTATCAGCCTTGAAAGTTGAGTTGCCAATTCAACCGCACCTGGGATACCTATCTGCAGCAAAGGTTTAGTAGAACGGAAAATAATATTAGTACCATTAACAGTGATAGCAGCAATTTTGTAACAGTAGTAACAGCAGCAATGTAATAGCAGTAATGACAGTGATAGCAGCGATAGTAACTTAGCAAGATTCAGTATGAGTAAAGCGTAGGCACGTGGATCGGTGATGGATAATGATTTAGATAACATCAATCATGTAATATTAACACACTATGGTGACACAGAACTAGCTCCAATTCATCAACGTAATGTAGGCGTGTATTTCGTATATAGTCATACGTGCTTGCGATAAGAACTTGCATGACATATTTTGTCCTACCATCCCCTGGTAGTGGGGTCCTATTGGAAAATAAGGGATATTAAGGCCTCCTTTTAATAGAGAACCAGAATAAAGCATTAACACATGTTGAATACATGAAGTCCTCAAACTACGACAATCACTGGAAAGAATCCCAATTATTGCACCTTGGGGTATGCGGATCAAGACACATAATAGGTGCATACAACTTGCAAGATAGGATCCAAACACTCTCATATTCATACAAAACATAATAGGTCCAGATCTGAAATCATGGCACTCGGGCCCTAGAGACAAGCATTAAGCATAGCAAAGTCATAGCAACATCTATCTCAGAACATAGTGGATACTAGGGGTCAAGCCCTATCAAACTTAACTCGATTACATGATCAATCTCATCCAATACCATCACCGTACAGCAAGCCTACAAAGGAATTACGCACTCCCGGTGGTGATCATCATGGCGGTGTTGATGAAGAAGGGTTGGTGATGACGACAGCGATGAATCCCCCTCTCCGGAGCCCCAAACGGACTCCAGATCAGCCCTACCGAGGATGAATAGGAGGTGGCGGCGGCTCTGTCTCGTAGATCACGATGAAAACTTCTCTCTTATTTTTTTCTCCGAAGATATGAATTTATAGGACTGGAAATAGGGCCAGGGGAGCCTTGTGGGGCCCACCGTACAACAGGGCGCGCCCTGTTGCCTCATGGGCCACAGGCAGCCCCCCTCTGGTGGTTCTTTGCTTCATAATTCATTATATTTCCCAGAAAAAAATCACAAAAAGTTTCGTCCAATTCCAAGAACTGTTATTTTTGCAAGAAAATAACACCAAGGTAGTTCTGCTGAAAACCGCGTCAGTCCGGGTTAGTTTCATTCAAATCATGCAAATTAGAGTTCAAAACAAGAGCAAAAGTGTTTGGAAAAGTGGATACGTTGGAGACGTACACTAATATCAAATAATATCTTCTCGCCAGCAAGTTTGAAATCATAATTAAGTTCTTTAATTGCCCAATAAGCCTTATGTTCTAACTCAAGAGGTAAATGACAAGCCTATCGATAGACCATTTTATATGAAGACATACCCATAGGATTTTTATAAGCAGTTCTATATGCCCACAATGCATCATCAAGTTTCTTAGACCAATTCTTTCCAGGTCTATTAACGGTCTTTTTCAAAATTAACTTTATTTCTCTATTACTTAATTCAACTTGACCACTAGATGGGGGATGATATGGAGAGGCAATTCTATGATTGACATCATATTTAGCTAAGAGTTTAAGAAATGCACCATGAATAAAATGTGAACTACCATCAGTCATTAAATATCTAGGGACTCCAAACCTCGGAAAGATAACTTCTTTAAGAATTTTCGTAGAGGTCTTATGATCAACACTACTAGTTGGAATAGCTTCACCCACTTAGTGACATAATCGACAACAACTAGAATATGAGTATACCCATTAGAGGAAGGAAAAGTTGTCATATAATCAAAGCCCCAAACATCAAATGGTTCGATAACAAGTGAATAATTCATTGGCATTTCCTAATGTCTACCAATATTACCAATTCTTTGACATTTATCACAAGAAAGGACAAACTTACGTGAATCCTTGAAGAGAGTAGGTCAATAAAACCAGACTATAATACCTTATGTGCGGTTCTATCTCTTGCATGGTGTCCTCCATATGCCTCGGAATGACACTTCCATAGGATTTGTTCATGTTCATGCTCAGGTACACATCATCTAATAATAAAATCTACTCCTTCTTTATATAGATGCAGGTCATCCCAAAAGTAATGTATTAAGTCAAAAAAGAACTTTTTCTTTTTTTGATATGTGAAATTAGGTGTCTATATTTAGCAACAATGTAACCTGCATAGTCTGCATACCAAGGAGTACTACGGGAAGCATTTATAACAGCTAATTGCTCATCAGGAAAACTATCATTAATAGGCAGTGGGTCATCAAGATCATTTTCCATTCTAGATAAATTATCTGCTACAGGATTCTCAGCCCCCATTCTATCAATAATGTGCAAAGCAATTTCTTGAAGTAAAAGAACCCACCTAATTAATCTTGGTTTAGCATCTTTCTTTTCCATAAGGTATTTAATAGCAGCATGATCAGTGTGAATAGTAACTTTGGAATCAACAATATAAGGTCTAAACTTATCACATGCAAACACAACTCCTAAAAATTCTTTCTCATTAGTGGCATAATTTCTTTGAGCACTATCTAGAGTCTTACTAGCATAATGGATAACATTCAGTTTCTTATCAACTCTTTGTCCTAGAACAGCACCAACAACATAGTCACTAGCATCGCACATTATTTCAAAAAGTATGTTCCAATCAGGTGGTTGAACAATAGGTGTAGAAATTAAAGCTTGCTTAAGTATTTCAAAGGCTTCTACACAATCATCATCAAAAACAAATGGAATATCTTTTTGCAAAAGATTGGTAAGAGGACTAGAAATCTTTAATAAACCATCTATAAAAATCAGCATAACCATGAAAACTTCATATACCTTTTATATCTTTAGGACATGGCATTTTCTCAATTGCATGAACTTTAGCTTTGTCCACCTCAATACCCCGTTCGGAAATTTTATGCCCAAGTACTATACCTTCATTCACCATAAAATGACACTTCTCCCAATTCAAGACGAGATTAGTTTCCCCACATCTCTGCAGAACTTGATCAATGTTGCTTAAGCAATCATCAAAAGAAGAAGTATCGTGAAAGGAAAAATCATCCATGAATACCTCAACAATCTTTTCAAAATCAGAAAATATAGCCATCATACATCTTTGAAAGGTAGCAGGTGCATTGCATAAACCAAAAGACACATGTCTATAAGCATAAGTTCGAAAAGGACAAGTAAAAGTGGTTTTCTCTTGATCTTCTTTTGACACAGGTATTTGAGAAAAAACAAAATATCCATCAACATAAGAAAAGGGTGTGTGTTCTTAGATAATCTTTCTAACATTTGATCAATAAAAGGCAAGGGATAATGATCTTTTCTAGTAGCTTTTTCTAATTTCTGAAAACTAATTACCATCCTATAACCAGTTACAACTCTTTGTGGAATCAGTTCATTTTTATCATTAGGAACTATGGTTATACCTCCTTTCTTAGTAACACAATGAACATGACTTACCCATCTACTATCAGCTATGGGATAAATTAAAACTGCCTCCAGAAGCTTTAATATTTTGGTTCTTACCACCTCTTTCATTTTAGGATTAAGACGACGTTGATGATAAACTGGGGGGTTAGCATCCGGCTCCATATTAATCTGGTATTAGCATAACATAGGGCTAATGCCCTTAAGATCATCGAGAGTATATCCAATAGCAGCTCGGTGCTTCTTCAGAGTTTTAAGCAATCTCTTTTCTTCATGCTTTGAAAGGTTAGCACTAATAATAAAAGGATATGTCTCATTTTCATCAAGATAAGCATATTTTAATGTATCTGGTAGTTTCTTTAATTCAAACGCAGGATCACCCTTAGGTGGAAGAGGATCCCCTAAGGTGTCACAGGCAGATTATGTTTAAGAATAGGTGTTTCTTTGAAGAATATCTCATCTATTTCATTCCTTTTATTCATATGTATATCATTTTCATGGTCTAGCAAATATTGTTCTAACGGATCAGTAGAAGGCATGGCAATAGAAGCAAGACCAATAATTTCATCTTTACTAAATAATTCTTTCTCGTGTGGTTGTCTACAAAACTTAGAGAAATTAAACTCATGAGACACATCACCAAAGTTAACTCTAACTTTTCTTTAACACAATCAATTTTAGCATTTATGTTATTCAAGAAAGGCCTACAAATATAATGGGACAACAATTTCTTGTCATGAATCAAGTACTAAGAATCGGTATGGTATTTAACTTTTCCACACAAGACTTCAACATCTCGAACAATCCCAAGTGGTGAAATAGTATCTCTATTTGCAAGTTTAATGGTAACATGGATGTCTTCAATCTCATAAGGTGCTATATCATTCATAATTTCTTGATATAAAGTAAATGAAATAACACTCACACTAGCACCAATATCTCATAAACCATGATAGCAACGATCTCCAATATTAACAGAAACAATAGGCATGCCAACCACGGGTTTATTTTTATCCAACAAATCTTGTTGATTTCTAACAGGTTTTGCAATTCTAGCAGCCTTATCACAGAAGTAAATAACATGTCCATCAATATTATCAACCAAGAGATCCTTAACCATAGCAATATTAGGTCATATATTTCTTTGTTCAGAAGGTTTAGGTGTTCTAATATTATTTTTATTAAACACAGTTGTAGTGTTAGCATGTTCCTTAATCCTTACTGGAAAACATGGTTTCTCAATGTAAGTAGTAGGCACAACTCGATCGACATTATAAAGTATTATTTATTCTTTAGCTATGCTAGGTTCGTTACAAGTTTCTTCAATAGGGGGTGAAATTTAAACCACTTCTCTTTAGGAAGATCAACATGAGTAGCAAATGATTCATAGAAAGTAGCTACTATCTCAGAGTCATGTCCATATTTTGCACTAAACTTATGAAAAGCTTCAGTTTTCATAAAAGATTTAACACAATCAAACTCAAGATTTATACCTGACCCATTACCTATGTGGAACTCCCAATCTTCAGAGTTGCATTTAATTCTTTCCAGAAGATCCCATTTGAATTCAATAGTTCTTTTCATAATGGAGACAGAAGAAGAAGTATCAAGCATCAATTGATTATCATGAGAAACCAGAGTATAAAAGTTATGTAACATCATTTTCCTTCATGGGGCATGTGTGCATCATAGATTTAAGCCTCCCCCAAGATAGAGAGATACTTTCTCCTTCATGGGGCTAAAAATTATATATATAATTCCGGTCACGATGAACCAAATGCATAGGATAAAATTTCTGATGGAATTCTAGCTTCAATTGATTCCAATCCCATGTACCGACATCATCCAATAGCCTATACCACATCAATGACTTTCCCTATAAAGATAAAGGAAAACCTTCTTCTTAAAACCATCCTCGGATAAACCTACAAGCTTAAATAATCCACAAATTTCATCTATACAGATCAAGTGCATATCAGGATGTACTGTTCCATCTCCTGCATAAGGATTAGCCAGAAGTTTCACTAACGTACCCGAAGGAATTTATGAGTAAAAAAATTCAGTGGGTTGAGGAGCGGGTTTTTCCACTTCCGGACGAGGTGATCATACCCTGAACATGCCCCTCAAAGGATTATCCTCCATAGTAACAAGCAACAGTAAATTCCAGCATGTAGCAAAAATGTTTTACCAAATTCCACTTACCAAAGGCGCTTCACTCCCCGACAACGGCGCCAGAAAAGAGTCTTAATGACCCACAAGTATAGGTAATCAATCATAGTCCTTTCGATACGTAAGAGTGTCGAACCCAACGAGGAGTAGAAGAAATGACAAGTGGTTTTGATGCGGAAATTCCTGCAAGTGTTGTAAGTAACAGTAGTAGATAGTTTTGTAGCACAATAATTCGTAGCAAGTAACAAGTAACAATAGTAACAAAGGTGCAGCAAGATGGCCCAATCCTTTTTGTAGAAAAGGATAGGCCTGAAAGTTCTCTTATAGGAAGTAAAGCGCTCTCGAGGACACATGTGAATTACCGTCTAGTCACGTTCATCATGTTTAGTTGATTCGTGTTTGTTACTTTGATAATTTTATATGTGGATGGACCGGTGCTAGGGTGCTATTCTTACTTGAACAAACAACCCACTTACTATTACCACCTCTTGCAAGCATCCACAACTACGAAAGAAGAATTAAGATAAATCTAACCATAGCATGAAACATATAGATCCAAATCAGCCCCTTGCGGAATAACACATAAACTAGGGTTTAAGCTTCTGTCACACTCGCAACCCATCATCTACGTATTACTCCACAATGCCTTCCCTTAGGCACAAATATGGTGAAGTGTCATGTATTTGACGTTCGCATGACACCACTAAAGGAAGCAACAACATACATATCATCAAAATATTGAACGAATACCAACTTCACATGATTAATTATAACAAGACTTATCCCATGTCCTCAAGAACAAAAGTAACTACTCACAAATCATGTTCATGTTCAAGATTAGAGGTGTATTGAATATCATTAAGGATCTAAATAGATAATCTTCCTCCAAACAAACCAACTAGCATCAACTACAAGATGTAATCAACACTACTAGCAACCCACATGTACCAATATGTGGTTTTGAGACAAAGATTGAATAACAGAGATGAACTAGGGTTTGAGATAAGATGGTGCTGATGAAGATGTTGATGAAGATTGATGCTCCCATGATGGAGGAAGTGTTGGTGATGACGATGACTTCAATTTCCCCCTCCCGAAGGGAAGTTTCCCTGGCGGAATCGCTCCGCCGGAGAGAAAAAGTGCTCCTGTCACGGTTTCGCCTCGAGACGGCAGCGCTTTGTCCCGAAAGTGTCCTTCTTACTTTTTCTAGGTCAAACCCTTCATATAGCAGAAGAGGGGCATCGGAGGCCGCTTGTGGGACCCACAAGGCATCAGGGCGGGCCTAGGGGGTGGTTGCGCCTTGTTGCCTTGTGGACAGGTAGTTATCCCCCTCTGGTACTTCTTTGCTCCATATTTTTTATATATTCCATAAAAATTCTCCATAAAGTTTCCGATCATTTGGAGTTTAGTAAAATAGGTATCTCTGATATAGCCTTTTCAGATCCAGAATTCCAGCTGCCAATAATGTTCCTCTCCCTGTGAATCTTGCAAATTAAGAGAGAAAAGGAATTAGAATTATATCATAAAGTGGAATAATGACCAAAAACAGTACGAATAATAGTAGGAAATTATGATGCAAAATGGACGAATCAGGCATTGGTACTTGTGATCTGCGTTGGGTTTTCCATGAAGAGGAACGGGTTATTGCAGCACAATGTGGGTAAGTATTTCCCTCAGTTATGAAACCAAGGTTTATCGAACCAATGGGAATACTAATCCTTAACCATCTTCAGCGGCTGCACACAAAAGAGCAAACAACTTGCACCCAACGCTGACAAGAGGGTTGTCAATCCCCTTGGTCTTGTTATTTGCAAGCAAGTGAGTTGTGTAGATAACTATAGATAATTGCAAATTGCGAAATAAAATAAAAGCAAATAAATGGCAGCAAGGTAATAGTAGCGTTTGTAAATATATAAGTGAATAGACCCGGGGGCCGTAGTGTTCTCTAGTGGCATCTCTCATAGAAATAGCATATGGTGGGTAAACAAATTACTATTGGGCAATTCATAGAAAAGCAAATACTTATGCGATTTTCACGGCAATGATCATGTGTATATAGGCATCACGTCCATAAGCAAATAGGACGACTCCTTCCTGCACCTATTACTATTACTCCACTCATCGACCGCTATCCAGCATGCATCTAGAGTATTAAGTAAAACAGAGTAATGCTTCGAGAACAATGACATGATGTAGACAAAGTAAACTCAGTCAATATGAATTAACCCCATCGTTTTATCCTTAGTAGCAGCAACACAAAGACGTATCTTGTCCCCTACTTTGTCACTGGGATATAGAAACTCGTCAGGTTGAACCTACCACAATGCACCACTCCCACCGAAGAAATATCAATCTAGTTAGCCAAACTATCTCAATAGATCGCTGAACATTACGAAGCTATAATGGTCATGCAAATAAGAATCATAGTAGTCAGGTTTGACTCAAATACTTTTTATGAATAATCTGAACATAAACTCACAATTCATCGGATCACAAAAAATGCACCATACAAAGGGATTACATCGGATAGATCAAGGCAACTATGCGATGAACATTGTATTGAAGATCAAGAGAGAGAGAGAGATTTCCATCTAGGTACCACCTACGGACATGTAGGTCTGTGGTGAACTACTCACACATCATCATGAGGGCAGCAAGGTTGATGAAGAGGCCCTCAGTGATCGATCCCCCCTTCAGCAGGGTGCCCGAACGGAGCTCTAGATGGGCTTTCGTCGGAATAGAGACTTGCGGTGCCGTAAAAAGTGTTTCAGGACCTCCTCTAGGATTTTTGGAATATTAGAGAATTTATAGGCCAGTGAGGGACGTCGGGAGAGCCACGAGGGCCACATATCAAGGCGTCCCACCCCCTAGGACGCGCCCTCATGTGCGGTGGGGCCCTCGTGTGCCTCCCGAAGCTTTCGGGTCTTCTTTTGGTCCAGAAAAAATCACCAAAAAGTTTCATGGCAATTGGACTTTGTTTGGTACTATAAACCTGAAAAGTAAAAAACATGCAGAAAACAGCAACTGGCACTAGGCACTAGGTCAATAGGTTAGTGCTAAAAAATATTATAAATTGATAAACAAATGCCCAAAAAGTATCCTAGAATGATAATATATCAGCATGGAACAATAAAAAATTATAGATACGTTGGAGATGTATCAGCATCCCCAAGCTTAATTCCTGCTCATCCTCGAGTAGGTAAATGATAAAAACAGAATTTTTGATTTGACATGCTACCCATTATGTAATCTTTTTGATGTATGCTCATTGAGAAACGATGAATTAACAAACATTAGCATAGCAATATTTATAAGTATAAGAAACAAAATCATTGATTTTTTAAAGTATACGATCCTAAAAGAATGTTTACCCCCACTGATCTTATTATATTAGCAAGGCATGACACCGTCTTCACCACATCAATACAAATGTTAAGCACCACAGTGTCCAAGTAAGGCAATTGGGTCATACTTTTTCAGTATGCATCAACTTTTTATTCTTGATGCAATACATGAGCGTGAACCATTGGACATAGCATGTAGGTGGAATAGAATATGATGGTCGATATCAAAGGGGTAAAAAGTGGAGAAGATAGTCTCACATCAACTAGGCGTACCAATGAGCTATGAAGATGCTCATCGATAGATGTCAATGCAAGGAGTAGGGATTGCCATGCAAATGATGCACTAGAGCTATAAGTGTATGAAAGCTCAACTGAAGCTAAGTGGGGTGTGCATCCAACTTGCTTGCTCATGAAGACCTCGGGCATTTGAGGAAGCCCGTCATCGGAATATACAAGCCAAGTTTATAATGAAAAGGTAATTCCCACTAGCATATGGAAGTGACAAAACAGGAGACTCTCTATATGAAGAACATGGTGCCACTTTGAGGCAAGTGTGGTAAAGAATAGTAGCAAAGTCCCTTCTCTCTTTTTCTCTCATTTATTTTCTTTTTTTTCATTGTGGGATTTTCTCTCTTTTTTTGCCTCCGATGTCAGAATAACTATTCTGACAACACTTCCGAACTGCAGGGTTAATGCGGGTGCACTGCAACCGTATCAAATGAGCACTCCAATGTGAGGAGAAAAAACTGCACGCGTTTTTTCGACACCGTTTGTGCTCCATTTTCTAAACCGTTTCTCGGAACGAGACATATAATATACCATTGGATAGCTACAGAAAATTCGCACCTTTTCCATGTTTACCACTTTTCACGATTCCTCACGGTTTAAGAGCAGTTTCGAAAATGGTGACCGCCTCACGAGTGGCAGCCAACGTATTTTCGCATTTTTTTCTAAACCGCTCATCGGAATAAATCAAACGATACGGCGTTGGAAAGATATTGTTCAGGCGCAACTTTTACATGTAGATCACTCTCTCTAATTCCTTACGGTTTGAGAGTAATTTCAAATTTACTAAAAAACAGAATTCTGTTTTTAAAAAAATTACGAAATTTTCGGCACGGTTTTCGCTGTAGTTTTCTAACCGTTCGTCGGAACGAGGCATGTGATACGGCCTTGGAAAGCTGTGTAATAGGCGCAACTTTCATATGTTGGTCATTTGTTGAGATTCCTCACGGTTTTAAAGAAATTTTGAAAACGGTGCCGCTGCCTACGAGTCTCAGCAAGCTTATTTTCATAAATTTTTCCAAACCGCTCATCCGAACGATGCAAATGATACGGCGTTGGAAAGAGATCGACGAGGCGCAACTTTTCCATGTAGAACACTCTTTCTAATTCCTTACGATTTAAAAGCAGTTTTGAAAATACCAAAATGCGGACACTCTGTTTTGGCTATACCAAAATCGAAGCGTGAACTGCATCAGACCGAAAAACGCATTGCTTCGGACTGAAGACTGCACTGCATCCTACGGGCAGGCGAACTGCATGATTTTGCTTTTGTCCGATATGTATTTTTCACACGTAGCCCGGGCGAGTGGACGATAGGGACTGAACAAGTGGACTGCATAATTTTTTTTTGCTTCTTCGTTTTACTACATGCGCAAAGATAATGAACTGCTGGGAGAGGAATAATTATAGGGGCAAAGAAAGCAAAACGCATGGTAAAGAAAAATGAACATTAACACAATGCTAGATGCACTGCGTGAGTAAGCAAATGAAGCGAACCTCTTCAAACAAAGACACAAATCCTTTTTGCAAACCATAGGACCGCATTGCATATTGGAGTGAACCTCTCCCAAAAACAAAATCTTGGCACATACATCCAGGCTTGCACAGACAGAATTTACAACGTGCTGCAGCACTTGCGACGCCCAACTACAAAAGAACCTCTAGTAGACTAACTGCAAAAGAACCTATATATAACCGTCGACGAACTTTTTTTATGAAACGAATCGCTCCCGTGCGGTAAAATGAAACCTCTAGTAGATACAAATTATAGAACTTAAAAAAAGTGCATCCAGCAACCACACATCGTATGGCATAGCAAAATTAGAAAAAAGCAGCTCGTGAGCTGCACTCGCACACGTGCAGAACTGCATGACACATGTCCGTGAAGTAGGAGATGGATGGGGGGCACGGTGGCTGCTCCCGCTCCGATCCATTGCCGAACTGCACGAACTCGTCGGATGCACTGCACGCACGCGGTCGTTCGAACTGCATGGCGGCGTTGTTCATGTGCTGCACCACCACCGAATAGCACCACGAGCGCCATCGAACTGCATAGAGCTCCCTCGCCGTGGAGCCACCGTAGCCATCAACGACCTGGACGACAGGGTTGGAGGCGGATCCAACCGGATCCGACACGGGGATAGGTCGCGGTTGTGGGGCGACCATCATGGATGGGGAGGAGGCGGGACGGGGGAGCTGCCCCGACCGTGGCAGCATGGGGCCGAGGACGGAGGAAGGAGGAGGGGTGGGTGGCACGGCGTGGCGGCGGAGGAGGTCCGGAGCGCTGCCGGGTGGGGCCGCTGCGCCGCAGGCCGTTCGGGGAGGGACGCAATGAAGCATTGCTGGAGGAGAGGCCGTCGAGGACGGGCTGGGATGACGCGGGGTGGCGGCGTGGCGGCGCGGGTCTGGTCCAGCGGCGGTGAGGAGGCGGGGCGGGGCCGGCAATGCTGGATCTCGCTGGATCCGTGGCGGGGGCGGGACGGAGTGGCCATGGCCTCTCAGGTCTGACACCGGGGAGGCTAGGCGGAGCGGGAGGCTAGGTGCGACGCTAGGAGGGAGGTAGCGGCGCAGTGGGAGGTTGGCGGCGGTGCAGTGGAGGGCGGGGGAGGCCGGCTGTGGTGGGGCGTGCCGGTCGTGGTGAGGAAGGTGGGGGCGGCGGGGAGGATCGAGAAGGGAGCAATTTCCGGGTGGGTGCGAGGTAGATCGAGAGGAAGGTGGGCTGGTGGGGTGGGTCGTGGGGAATGGGGTGGGTTTTCTTACTCGTTAAATTATGTTTTTGTGGTGTGCGACGGTTTCGGTTTGGTGCGCGGAGCAGTACACTTTTGTTGTCAGAATAAGAACTTTTTGATGTTAGAATAAGGGTCTTAAGGGTGATGTCAGAATAGACCCACCCTATATATATACATATATATATATATATATATACATATATTATGGTGGTCTCATTTGGCCTCCCACATTTTTTATTTATTTTTCGTCCGGAGTCTCATCCCGACTTGTGGGGGAATCATAGTCTCCGTCATCCTTTCCTCACTAGGACAATGCTCTAATAAGGATGATCATCACACTTTTATTTACTTACAACTCAATATGAAAACTGGTAGGATGATATGACTCTATATGAATGCCTCTGGCAGTGTACCAGGATGTGCAAGATCTAGCGTGACATGTAGCAAAAATATGATGAACGATGGCTTTGCCAAAAAATACTATGTCAGCTCTATATGATCATGCAAAGCAATATGATGATGAACGAACTAGTCATGTGAAGTGACGATGGAATTTGCATGGCAATATATCTCGGAATGGCTAAGGCAATGCCATGAGAGGTAGGTATGGTGACTGTTTTGAGGAAGATATAGTGAGGCTTATTGTGACACCCTGGATTTTGGCTACAGTGATCATTGTAATTAAAGACAGTGATGACCATGATCAGTGCCTAATCATTTTGCTAAACAAGATATGATCAAGTTGAAAATTCATATCTCATTTCAAATTCCATTTAAAAGGGCATTGAATTTTATGGTGATAAAATAAGTTGGCAAACAGCAAAAGAAAAATGTTGCACAATTGCTAAAATTCACAAAACAAATGTTGTTAAGGAAAACAACATCACCTTGATGTTGGTGTGGACCCCACCATCAATAACAGCACCAAATTGCATTTTAATGTGCTATTAAATTCATTGGAAATTGCAAACAGATTCTAAAAATCCCCAAAGTGTGTGTGGCCATGCAAAATATTGCAAGATGTTTATTGGACCAAGTCACACATTTTTGCTAAGGGAAATTAATGCTAAAAAGGAAAAGGCAAAACAGAAATAAAAACAGAAAACAGAAAACAAAACAGAAAAAGAAAAAGGCCCGCAGCGGCTGGGCCTAAGTGGCTACAGTGCCGGCCCAGCCCACCCCCCGCACCGTCTCCCACCTCCCGCACTGCTCACGTGCGCTCGCTGTCGAACACAGCGCGTGCGCGCGCGCCCGCAGCCAGGCCCCCCCTCTCTCTCGCTCGACAGTGCGCCACGCTCGCCATGGTGGATAAGAGCAACTCCCGCGCACCCGTGGCCTCCCCTCGCTCACTCTCTCCCGCTCTACCTCTCTGCCTCCCCCCTCCTGAGCACAACCATGGCGCCGCCACCGTAACGCACGCGGCCACCGCCTCCGCCTCGTCGCTCCGCCGTGTCCAGCGTCACCGCCGACCTCGACTCCGTCGCCTATGCCTCGCTGTTGGAGCTCAGAGCCACCGCAACGCCCACAACGCCGTCGTCTTCCACCTTCAGCCACCCGAACGTCGCCACCGATTTCGCAGCCGTCGCCCTTCCCCGAGCCCACCGTTGCACATCTACAGGCTTACTGTGATCCTCCGCTTCCTCCCCTCTCGCTCTCGTCGCCGTTCGTTAGCTGTAGCCGCCGTCCCCGTCGTGGCCGATCCCGCCACCGCGCGAGCTCATCGCCGACGTAGCCACGGCAACCATTGGGTCCCGTGTGTACCACCACCGTGCTTGCCGCGTCGCGTAGAGCCTCCCCAGCCGCTCCATTCGCTCGCTAGCCCACAACAGCCACATGCCCGAGCTTCGCCCGAGAACGCCGCCGCCCGCCGTCATCGTCGCGCGCCATTCCGGCCACCCACGTCTGTGAGACCTCCACCGTTGGACGCGGCGCTCAACACCCGTTCGAACCGCACCGGCCGCGTCCAATTTGGCCCCCCACAGAGAGAACCCGAGCTCGCCGGACTTGCCGCCGCGCTCGGGCTCGCCGGAGCACTCTCCGGCGGCCGGCGGCCGACGTGGCCGGCTGGGCCCCGCCCCTGTGCCGCTGACGCTGGGTCCCACTGGGCCCAGTTGACCGGTCAGCGCGCTGACTGGGCACAATGGCCCACTGACACGCGGGCCCCACCCCCTTAAACATTTTTAAAAAAAATAAATAAAACTGTTAATTAATTAATTAGTTAATTAAGACACTAATCAGTCACTGACTAGTGGGGCCCACCCTCAAATTAACCTGTAATTAGTTTAGTTAATCCCTAATTAACTACTGTTTCACTGACCAGTGGGGCCCACTGGTCAGGTTTGACTCGGTCAACTGAGACCGTTGACTGCTGATGCAGTGACGATGTCATGCTGATGTCATAAAGCATTTTTCGAATTAATAATAATACTGTAATTTCAGAAATTGTTTAAATTTTTGGAAATTCATATAAAATACACCATAGTCCGGATTAAAAAGTTTTGAACATGAAAGTTGTTCAGAAAAATCCCACGAATCCGAATACGTAGTCCGTTAGTGTGTCACGTGTTCCTAGCATAGCAAACGTGGCACTTTTCCATCAGTTTCATCTGTCCGATAATAGCCCGAGACCGGGGAAATATCGTCAGATATTCTTCCGATCCGTCTGCGACGTGTAATACTGCGTTAGTGCATGCCTAGCTTTGCATATTGCCATGTCATGCATCTCGTGATGCATTTGTCTGCTTTATATTTATTGTTTCTCCCCCCTCTTCTTACCGGTAGACCCCGAGACTGATGGTGCTGCCGGGTACGACTACACCGTTGACGATCAGCCTTTTGCCGCAGAGCAGCAAGGCAAGCAACCCCCCCTTGAGCATTCCGATATCGCCCATTCCTTTCTCTCTTATTCTTGCATTAGATTTTGCTACTGTATTAGTTAGCTCCTATTCTGATGCATCGCCTGTTTTTGATAAACTGCTACCATACCTGCAATCATATCAACTGCTTAGTATAGGTTGATCAGTGAATCCCCTGTGACCCCTTTGTCCCAGTTGCCCCTGCTTCTTCATCGACGACTCGAAGACTCGGTCAACCGACCGACAATCCAGGCCCCTCACATCACCGCACACTCCTTAGATGTACGACTCTGTAAAGCTACTATCGAGTACCGAGGGTGACACCTCGTGAAGTACTCATGATGCTAACTCTGTAGTGCAGCTAGTCGGTCGTGGTTATCGAGGGTGATTCCTCCTTCGCCAACTTCGACGATGACTCTGTCATGCAACCCCTCAAGTGTGGGACCATCGACGGTGATTCCTCTAAGTCCACCTTGACGGTTTCATCGAGCGGGACCCTTTGAGGGTGATTCCTCAGGTTCCGTCTTGATGTTCTATACACACAGTTACTATGACCTGGTTACAGAAACATGTTGGTGATGGGTCGGCCCTGAGGGGTACCCACGGTTTGATGTTGATGAGGCGTGGATGGGCAGGAGAGGCCCTTGCCACACATCCTCGAGACGGGGCGACGGGACCGCACTTCATGGGTCGCGCTTGCCCCGCATTAATAAAATGCTAATGGGTTGGGTATTTGATCTGAGTTGGGTCGTTGACCTTTTTACGCACCAAACCATCGTGTGGGAGAAGTTATGGGTACTCAGCGTCGTTGTATCAGCCGAAGCTCTTCGGACGTCAGCAATGGAGCGGCGCGCGCCCGGGGGGCCTGGACGTTACAGCTCTTGGACTAGAGTGTGCTAGGGCTGACCTCGGCCACGTACGCATCGTGCAGGTGCGCGTAGGGCAAGTGGGCCCACGACCCCTGTGTGCTTAGGATTTAGACCGGCGGGCTGGCCTCTTCGTTGAGCCTAGGTGGGGCAACGACGTGCTTATATCCCGAGGCCGGGCATGACCTAGGAAGTGTGTCCGGCCGGAGGTGATCAGGCGTGTTGGAAATGCAGTGCACCCCTACAGGGATGAATTATCTATTCGAATAGCCGTGTCCACGGTAACAGGACGACTTGGAGTTGTACCTTGACCTACTACAACTAAAATTGTGACTTATAAGTGAAATGAATGTTGGCTTCGGGATTGCTTCCTCGCAGGGAGTCGAGGAAGAATCTCTGGGCGTGGTTACTTAATAAAATTGCTACAATAATATTGCTATATATCAGATACCAGTCTACTCTCTTCTAATGCTGCAAGATGCTGAAGATGCTAGTCTTCGATAGGACTAGGCCTTCCCCTTCTCATTCTTGCTTTCTGCAGTTAGTCCAGATATAACCCCCCATTCCCTTCGATAATGATGCATACTTAGCATAGTTCTGATGTCAGTCTTGCGAGTACTTTGGATGAGTACTCACCGCTGCTTTGCATTCTCTTTCCCCCTCGATACGATTACTGCGTTCAGATAATGGAGCCCAGGAGATGGAGTACACCAGAGACGACTACTACACCCCCGCTGGAGCCTACTACTACGTGGAGAGTGCCGACACTCAGGAGTAGTTAGGAGGTTCCCAGGCAGGAGGCCTCGCCTCTTTCAATCCGTTGCTTATGTTTGTGCTAGCCTTCTTAAGGCAAAACTTGTTTAACTTATGTCTGTACTCAGATATTATTTGCGTCCGCTGACTCATGCTTGTCGAGCTTTGTATTCGAGCCCTCGAGGCCCCTGGCTTGTAATATGAAGTTGTATGACTTTAATTTGTGTCTAGTGTTGTGTTGTGATATCAATCAGTGAGTCCCTAATCTTGGTCGTACGCCTTGCGTGTATGTTTAGCGTACGGTCGAAATTGGGGGCGTCACAAGTTGGTATCAGAGCCGACTGCCTGTAGGTAGCCCCCTTTCCAACTCCTTGGCCGAAGTTGAGTCTAGTCATTGAAAAACTTTTACTAACATTGTTGTGTGGGTTATGGGCCCACTTCTCAATCGGGTGGTATTAGGATCTTTTATTCCTCGTCTATACTCTGGGTTCTGATCTCTCTTCACTTTCGGGTTAAAAATTTTGCTAACTCTAACCTTAGGCTCTTGTGATCACATCCACCGGAGATTTGTTTCGTCGACAATTGTTTCCTTTGAAGTTATGATGCACACACTGTCATTTGACATCTTAAAATCTTCTTGTTACAGATGCGTCCCGCTAGGCAGGTCGTTCGTCTAACTTTGGCTCATGACACGACTGGGTTCCCGGCCATTCTGATCAACCTCTTGATCAGGCTGGGATATCGCTGGTACCCCGAGTACACTGTTTACCAGGACTACCGCGAGTTTAACCAGGAATAGTATGAAGCTGAGATGGTTATCTGGGATCGACGGGACCTCTCCATCACTGAGCTGCACACCTTTCGTGGCATTGGAGTGACTGTTGAGATGGCAGTACAGGATGCTGCTTATGCTGCTATTGTTCGTCTCCGTGCAGCGAACCCCTATTTGGAGGAGACGGCATACCGATACATCCTGTATGTTCCTACTGAAGTTGATACTGCGGCCGACGCTGAGGTCTTGACCCCTTTCGCGCGGCAGCGCAACGACCGGTCCTACACTGCTGTCTGCACCCCCTACGTGAGTCGTCATTACGACCCACACGTTCTGGTTCAGTACACTGAAGCACTGGATCGCACTGCCAGGGCTCTTAACGTCGAGATGTACGCCACTCGTGCTCGTCTTTATCTGGCTATGGAGCAGTTGTTGCCAGTAGTCACTGCGGGGATGCATCCGGAGTACATTCTTCACCCGCGTCGGACTAAGTTTCCTCCAGTTCTTGAGTGGCCTACGGTTGGAGGTCGTACTCTGGCACGTGGACCTGCGCTCCCAGTTGATCACCAGATTCTGCATCAGGGTGTGCACGGGATGCAGAACCCTGCCCCCAGGTTTCACATTCAGGGTCACGTGCAGTTCCGTGGGTTCTTTCATTGTCCCCGACGTTGATGTAGCATATCGCTATGCCTCGTTGTTGTATCCCTCTACTGCTTGCCTGCGTGCCGCCTAGTTGTCTAGGTTATTTTCATGCCGGACCTATCGTCTATTTCGTAACGAACTTATGGTTTGTAATAGACCTATGTATGGATCTGTATGTTGATTTCGAACTACTATGTTGAAATTCGAACTACTATGTCGTATCTATTGCATTTCCTTCTTTGTGCAATTTACTTCATGAATGATTCATTGTCTTTGCAATTACCCAATGCTAAACTACCACTGTTAAAAATTTGACAGAATGGTTAGGCCAGCTGGTCATGGTCATGGTCGTGGCTGGAATGATGCAACAGTTTGAACTGAATCGCCAGTTTATGCAAGGGCTTATGGACCAGTTCCCAAGGCCGAATATAAATCAGCAGCCAGCCCCAATGACTCTGCAAGACTTCATGCGTCACAACCCTGCGATCTACCATAGCTCAACTCAGCCGCTTGACGCAGATGACTGGCTCCGTGACATCACTTATGAGCTGGAGTCTTCAGGCGCTCCAGTGGCTAGCTATGTCACCATTGCCTTGTACTTTTTGAAGGGTCTTGCTGCTCAATGGTGGGATAGTCACAGGCGCTCACAGCCTGTTGGAACAATCATCACCTGGCCGGAGTTCCAAGCTGCATTCTGTGCTCGTCACATTCCTCAGGGACTGATGGATAAGAAGAAGCGTGAATTCCGCAACTTAGTCCAGGGCAACAAGACTGTGGATGCTTATCAGCGGGAATTTCTGGACTTATCTCGCTATGCTGAAGAAGACGTTGCAACTGATGCTCGTAGGCAGGAGAAGTTCCGTGAAGGCCTCCACCCAGATATCAAGCTGGCACTCCTTGTTCAAGACTTCGATAACTTTGCCACCTTGGTGAACAAGTCTATTCTAGTGGAAACAGGTCTGCAGGACTACAAGGACAGCAGCAAGCGCAATCGTGACATGGGCTCATCTTCGGGCTCATCTGCTCAGAAGCGCAAGATCTGGATCCCCCACAACATGTACCATGCACCGCCTCCTGCTCCGAGGCCGTCCTATGCTACACCTCGTCTGCCTCCAACCCCACCTAGGCAGCCGAGGCTCCCAGCTCCGCCACCACGAGCTCCTGTTCCCCCTTCTCGTCCTAAGGATGGGCTATGCTTCAAGTGTGGTCGTCCAGGACACCGTGCTAGAGAATGCAGGCAGAAGCAGAAACAACTTGCACTACCTTCCAACCTGCCCCGCAACAACAATGCCGGGCCTGCTCAGGGACGTGTTCAAGCCAACAATATTGATCTGAATGAAGTTCAAGACCAGCCTGCTACTATGATGGGTACTCTTCTCGTCAACTCAGTACCAGCTTCTGTATTGTTAGATATAGGAGCATCGCATTCTTTTATGTCTGAAGATTTCGCATACATGCATGACATTAAGTGTGAAGAGATGAACGTCCCAATAGTGGTAAACACCCCCGCAGGCCAATGTCAGACTTCCATTATTAGCCACAATGTTCCCATTGAAATTGAAGGGTTGGAATTCCATGCCTCCCCCATAATGCTGAAGTCTTTTAATATCGATCTCATTCTCGGAATGGATTGGTTGAAAGCGCATACCGCTTCTATTGTTTGTGACACCAAAACCGTCCACCTCCTACATCCATCGAATGAGATTGTAAGCTATCATGCTCATCTTGTTCGGAATGCTGAAGCCCGACTATATGCCTTGAATGCATTAAATGAGTCACCTCTTGAAGGAATTGAAAACATTCCAGTTGTCTGGGATTTCCAAGATGTTTTTCCGGAAGAACTTCCAGGGATCCCCCTGCTAGAGCTGTCGAGTTTGTCATGCATCGACTTGGTACCTGGTACCACTCCTATAGCCAAGCGTCCGTATAAGATGCCACCACATGAACTCCTTGAACTTAAGCAAGAAATTGACAATTCACTTCGTCTGGGTTTCATTCGTCCAAGTTCCTCTGCTTGGGGAGCACCTTCTCTCTTTGTCAAGAAGAAAGATGGTACAAATCGATTGGTCCAAGATTACCGTCCCATCAACCAGGCAACGATTCAAAACAAATATCTGCTCCCTCGGATCAACGATCTGTATGATCAACTTCCTGGTTCATCAGTGTTTTTGAAACTCGACTTGAGGTTGGGTTACCATCAGATCCGGGTTCGTGAAGAGGATATTCCCAAGAGTGCATTTGTTACTCGCTATGGTTCATATGGGTATACCGTCATGTCCTTCGGCTTAACCAATGCTCCAGCAACTTTCTCTCGGTTGATGAATTATATCTTCATGGACTACCTCGATAAATTCGCCGTGGTTTATCTGGATGATATCCTGGTTTACTCCAAGAATAAAGAAGAGCATGCTGAACATCTTCGTCTTATACTGGAGAGGCTTCGAGAACATCAACTTTATGCAAAGTATTCAAAGTGTGAGTTCTGGATGGACGAAGTAACCTACCTTGGTCATGTGATCTCCAAGGATGGTATTGCGGTCAACCCTGAACGAGTTCAGGCTATTCTTGACTGGACTCCCCCGAAGAATGTCAAGCAAGTCAGAAGTTTTCTCGGACTCGCCAGCTATTGCCGTCGATTCGTCGAGAACTTCTCCAAGATTGCAAAGCCCTTAACCAATATGCTTCACAAAGGTGTTAAATATGAGTGGACAGAAAAATGTCAGGAGAGCTTTCAGGCACTTAAGGACAAGCTGACGTCTGCTCCAGTGCTTGCTCCTCCGGATAATCGTAAGGAATTCGTCATCTATTGTGATGCTTCACGTCAAGGAATGGGCTGTGTCCTGATGCAAGAACGCAGGGTGGTTGCTTATGCATCTCGTCAATTGCGTCCTCATGAAGAGAACTACCCAGTTCATGACCTTGAACTTGCTGCAGTAATTCATGCTCTGAAAGAGTGGCGGCAGTACCTTGTTGGTAATCATTGCGTGATCTACACCGATCACCAAAGTCTGAAGTACTTGTTTACTCAGCCAGATTTGAATCTCCGTCAACAGAGATGGATGGAGCGCATAGCAGATTACAATGTGGGTATTTCTTATACACCAGGCAAGGCTAATGTAATGGCTGATGCTTTGAGCCGCAAGTCTTACTGCAACCACCTCCAGTTTCACAAGGTTCACCCCCTACTTCAAGAAGAATTCCGCAAGTTGAACCTCCATATTGTTCCTCAGGGTTATCTCGCTCCCCCTCCTGAAGGGTCCTACAAAATGAACCTCCACTTTGTTTCCCAGGGTTCTCTTAATACCCTGGTTGCTAAACTAGATCTTGTGGACATCATCAAGTGGATCCAGAAGTGTGACAATGAAGTCGAGAGGATTAAATTCGATCTTGTAGAAGGAAAGCCCTCACCCTTCACTATTGCTGGGGATGGTGCTTTGTACTTCAAAGGCCGCCTAGTGGTACTGAGTAAGGAGAAAAACCATGATATGACTCAGGAGGTCATGAAAGAAGCACATGACACTCCGCTGACTATTCATCCTGGTAGTACCAAGATGTACCAAGACATTCGTCAAAGATTCTGGTGGTCTAACATGAAGCAAGACATTGCTCGCTATGTTGCAGAATGTGATGTTTGCCGTCGTATCAAAGCAGAACATCAAAGGCCTGCCGGAACTCTGCAACCTATTACGGTTCCTAAATGGAAATGGGACCATGTTGAAATGGACTTCGTCACTCTTTTTCCCAAATCCCAGAAAGGTAATGATGCTATTCTTGTCGTCATTGACCGACTGTCCAAAGTTGCACATTTTCTGGCTGTCAAGGAAACTATTACTGCTAGTCAGCTGGCAGATCTATATATGTCCAGAGTTGTTTCCCTCCACGGTATTCCATTGGTGATTAGTTCGGACCGTGGCAGTTTATTCACTTCAAGATTCTGGGCAAGTTTCTAGGAAGCTATGGGAACTCATTTGTCCTTCAGCACCGCTTTTCACCCTCAATCCCAGGGACAAGTTGAAAGAGTCAACCAGATTCTCGAAGACATGCTTCGAGCTTGTGTCATTTCTTTCGGCAAGAAATGGGAGGAATCTCTCCCGTATGCTGAGTTCTCCTACAACAATAGCTATCAAGCTAGTTTGAAGATGGCTCCCTTTGAAGTGTTATATGGACGTAAGTGTCGGACTCCTCTGAATTGGTCAGAAACTGGGGAACGTACACTTATCGGTCCGGATATTATCCAACATGCCGAAGATCAAGTCTGTATTATTCATGCAAATCTGAAGGCTGCTTAGTCTCGTCAGAAGAGTCAGTATGACCGTCATCACAAAGATATGGTCTATCAACCTGGCAAAAAGGCTTATCTTCGAGTCACGCCAATGAGAGGTACACACCGTTTTGGAATCAAGGGCAAGCTGGCTCTTCGATACATTGGTCCTTTCACTGTTCTCAAAAGGTCCGGTAAGGTGGCATATCAACTGGAACTACCGCCAAACCTTTCTCAGGTTCATGATGTGTTCCATGTGTCACAGCTTCGTCGCTGTTTCAAGGATCCTATCCGAGCAATGGATCATGATATGCTAGAGCTGCAACAGGACCTTTCTTACAAAGAGCAACCAGTCCGCATTCTCGATGAAACTGAACGTCGTACTCGTCAGAAAATTACCAAGTTCTTCAAGGTGCAGTGGGCAAATCATTCTGAAGATGAGGCCACTAGGGAACGCGAAGATCATCTTCGTGCAGAATACCCTGGGCTCTTTTCTTCTACTTCTTAATTCTCGGGATGAGAATTCTTTTTAGTAGGGGAGAGTTGTGACACCCTGGATTTTGGCTACAGTGATCATTGTAATTAAACACAGTGATGACCATGATCAGTGCCTACTCATTTTGCTAAACAAGATATGATCAAGTTGAAAATTCATATCTCATTTCAAATTCCATTTAAAAGGGCATTGAATTTTATGGTGATAAAATAAGTTGGCAAACAGCAAAAGAAAAATGTTGCACAATTGCTAAAATTCCCAAAACAAATGTTGTTAAGGAAAACAACATCACCTTGATGTTGGTGTGCACCCCACCATCAATAACAGCACCAAATTGCATTTTAATGTGCTATTAAATTCATTGGAAATTGCAAACAGATTCTAAAAATCCCCAAAGTGTGTGTGGCCATGCAAAATATTGCAAGATGTTTATTGGACCAAGTCACACATTTTTGCTAAGGGAAATTAACGCTAAAAAGGAAAAGGCAAAACAGAAATAAAAACAGAAAACAGAAAAAGAAAAAGGCCCGCAGCGGCTGGGCCTAAGTGGCAACAGTGCCGGCCCAGCCCACCCCCCCGCACCGTCTCCCACCTCCCGCACTGCTCACCTGCGTTCGCTGTCGAACACAGCGCGTGCGCGCGCGCCCGCAGCCAGCCCCCCCCCCTCTCTCGCTCGACAGCGCGCCGCGCTCACCGTGGTGGATAAGAGCAACTCCCGCGCACCCGTGGCCTCCCCTCGCTCACTCTCTCCCGCTCTCCCTCTCTGCCTCCCCCCTCCCGAGCGCAACCATGGCGCCGCCATCGTAAGGCACGCGGCCACCGCCTCCGCCTCGTCGCTCCGCCGTGTCCAGCGTCACCGCCGACCTCAACTCCGTCGCCTACGCCTCGCTGTTGGAGCTCGGAGCCACCGCAACGCCCACGATGCCGTCGTCTTCCACCTTCGGCCACCCGAACGTCGCCGCCGAATTCGCCGCCGTCGCCCTTCCCCGAGCCCACCATTGCACATCTACAGGCTCACTGTGAGCCTCCGCTTCCTCCCCTCTCGCTCTCGTCGCCGTTCGTTAGCTGTAGCCGCCGTCCCTGTCATGCCCGATCCCGCCACCGTGCGAGCTCATCGCCGGCGTAGCCACGGCAACCATTGGGTCCCGTGTGTGCCACCACCGCGCTTGCCGCGTCGCGTAGAGGCTCCCCAGCCGCTCCATTTGCTCGCTAGCCCACAGCAGCCACACGCCCGAGCTCCGCCCGAGAACGCCGCCGCCCGCCGTCATCGTCGCGCGCTCGTCTGCGAGACCGCCACCGTTGGATGCGGCGCTCGACGCCCGTTCGAACCGCACCGGCCGCGTCCAATTTGGCCCCCCACAGAGAGAACCCGTGCTCGCCGGAGTTGTCGCCGCGCTCGGGCTCGCCGGAGCACTCTCCGGCGGCCGGCGGCCGACGTGGCCGAATGGGCCCCGCCCCTGTGCCGCTGACGCTGGGTCTCACTGGGCCCAGTTGACCGGTCAGCGCGCTGACTGGGCACAATGGCCCACTGACACGCGGGCCCCACCCCCTTAAACATTTTTTAAAAAAATAAATAAAACTGTTAATTAATTAATTAGTTAATTAAAACACTAATCAGTCACTGACTAGTGGGGCCCACCCTCAAATTAACCTGTAATTAGTTTAGTTAATCCCTAATTAACTACTGTGTCACTGACCAGTGGGGCCCACTGGTCAGGTTTGACTCGGTCAACTGAGACTGTTGACTGCTGATGTAGTGATGATGTCATGCTGATGTCTTAAAGCATTTATCGAATTAATAATAATACTGTAATTTCAGAAATTGTTTAAATTTTTGGAAATTCATATAAAATAAATCGTAGTCCGGATTAAAAAGTTTTGAACATGAAAGTTGTTCAGAAAAATCCCACGAATCCGAATACGCAGTCCGTTAGTGTGTCACGTGTTCCTAGCATAGCAAACGTGGCACTTTTCCATCAGTTTCATCTGTCCGATAATAGCCCGAGACCGGGGAAATATCGTCAGATATTCTTCCGATCCGTCTGCGACGTGTAATACTGCGTTAGTGCATGCCTAGCTTTGCATATTGCCATGTCATGCATCGTGATGCATTTGTCTGCTTTATATTTATTGTTTCTCCCCCTCTTCTTACCGGTAGACCCCGAGACTGACGGTGCTGCCGGGTACGACTACACCGTTGACGATCAGCCTTTTGCCGCAGAGCAGCAAGGCAAGCAACCCCCCCTTGAGCATTCCGATATCACCCATTCCTTTCTCTCTTATTCTTGCATTAGATTTTGCTACTGTATTAGTTAGCTCCTATTCTGATGCATAGCCTGTTTTTGATAAACTGCTACCATACCTGCAATCATATCAACTGCTTAGTATAGGTTGATCAGTGAATCCCCTATGACCCCTTTGTCCCAGTTGCCCCTGCTTCTTCATCGATGACTCGAAGACTCGGTCAACCGACCGACAATCCAGGCCCCTCACATCACCGCACACCCCTTAGATGTACGACTCTGCAAAGCTACTATCGAGTACCGAGGGTGACACGTCGTGAAGTACTCATGATGCTAACTCTGTAGTGCAGCTAGTCGGTCGTGGTTATCGAGGGTGATTCCTCCTTCGCCACCTCCGATGATGACTCTGTCGTGCAACCCCTCAAGTGTGGGACCATCGAGGGTGATTCCTCTAAGTCCACCTTGACGGTTTCATCGAGCGGGACCCTTTGAGGGTGATTCCTCAGGTTCCGTCTTGATGTTTTATACACACAGTTACTATGACCTGGTTACAGAAACATGTTGGTGATGGGTCGGCCATGAGGGGTACCCACGGTTTTGTTGGAAATATGCCCTAGAGGCAATAATAAATTGTTTATTATTATATTTCCTTGTTCATGATAATCGTTTATTATCCATGCTATAATTGTATTGATTGGAAACTCAAATACATGTGTGGGTACATAGACAACACTGTGTCCCTAGTAAGCCTCTAGTTGACTAGCTCGTTGATCAAAGATGGTTAAGGTTTCCTAGCCATTGACATGAGATGTCATTTGATAACGGGATCACATCATTAGGAGAATGATGTGATGGACAAGACCCAAACTATAAACGTAGCATATGATCGTGTCAGTTTATTGCTATTGTTTTCTGCATGTCAAGTATCTGTTCCTATGACCATGAGATCATGCAACTCCCTGACATCGGAGGAATACCTTGTGTGTATCAAACGTCGCAACGTAACTAGGTGACTATAAAGGTGCTCTACGGGTATCTCCGAGGATGTCTGTTGGGTTGGCATGGATCAAGACTGGGATTTGTTACTCCGTGTGACGGAGAGGTATCTCAGGGCCCACTCGGTAATACAACATCACAATGAGCCTTGCAAGCAATGTGACTAAAGTGTTAGCCACGAGATCTTGTATTACGGAATGAGTAAAGAGACTTGTCGGTAACGAGATTGAACTAGGTATAGAGATACCAACGATCGAATCTCGGGCAAGTAACATACCGAAGAACAAAGGGAACAGTATACGGGATTAACTGAATCCTTGACATAGAGGTTCGACCGATAAAGATCTTCGTAGAATATGTGGGAGCCAATATGGGCATCCAGGTCCCGCTATTGGTTATTGGCCGTAGAGGTGTCTCGGTCATGTCTACATAGTTCTCGAACCCGCTGGGTCTACACACTTAACGTTTGGTGACGATTAGTATAGTTGAGTTATTTTGTTGGTGACCGAAGGTTGTTCGGAGTCCCGGATAAGATCCCGGACATGACGAGGATCTCTGGAATAGTCCGGAGGTAAAGATTAATATATGTGATAATAGTGTTTTGATCTCCGGAAGGGTTCTGGAATTCACCGGAAGGGGTTCCGGGTGTTTACCGAAGTGTTCGGGAGCAGCAACACTTTATATGGGCCAAAGGGGTAAAGCCCACGAGGTATTGGAAAGTGCAAAAGGAAGTTTTGTTGCTGCCTTAAGCGGTACTACCGCTGGTAAGGCAGTACTGCCGTGTAAGCGGTACTACCGCTTGTGTGAAGCGGTACTACCGCTCAAGCGGTACTACCGCTCGTGAGCGGTACTACTGCTTGTGCGCGGTACTGCAGGAATCCGAGTTGGACTCTTTCCCTGCGGGCCAAACCGACCTTGTGCGGGCAAAACCGACCTGGAGGAGGCTTTTACTCCAAGTTTAGACCCCAAGGCTCAACATATAAATAGAGGGGCAGGGCTAGCACACGGGATACATCAAGATTTCCCAAGCCGTGTGTCGGCAACCCTAACCCTCTAGTTCTCCCGTCATAATCTCTGTAGTGCTTGGCGAAGCCCTGCAGAGATTGTTCCTCACCACCATCACCACGCCGTCGTGCTGCCGGAACTCATCTACTACTTCACCATCGCTCGCTGGATCGAGGAGGTGAAGGCGTCATCAAGCCGTACGTGTGTTGAACGCGGAGGTGCCGTCCGTTCGGCACTAGTTCGTGATTGGATCGAGGGACGGCTTGCGATTTGGATCGCGGAGACGTTCGACCACATCAACCGCGTTTCTTAACGCTTCCGCTTAGTGATCTACAAGGGTATGTAGATTCACTCTCCCTCTCGTTGATGCTCATCACCATCGATAGATCTTGTGTGTGCGTAGGAAAAAATTTGTTTCCCATGCAACGTTCCCCAACAGTGGCATCTGAGCTAGGTCTATGCGTAGATGAGATCTCGAGTAGAACACAAACGAGTTGTGGGCGTGGGTGTACACATATTGCTTGCCGTTACTAGTTGATACTTGATTCGGCGGTATTGTGAGATGAAGCGGCCCGGACCAACATTACTCGTACGCTTACGAGAGACCGGTTCCTTCAACTGACATGTAACTTCGTTGCATAAAGATGGCTAGCGGGTGTCTGTCTCTCTCACTTTAGTTGAATCGATTTCAATGAAGAGGGTTCTTTTAGAAGATCAAAAAGCAATCACTACACCACGTTGTGGTTTTGCGTAGGTAAGAACGGTTTTTGCAAACCCGTAGCAGCCACGTAAAATTTGCAACAACAATTAGAGGACGTCTAACTTGTTTTTGCAGGGTATGTTGTGATGTGATATGGCCAATTACATGATGAGATATATGTGATGTATGAGATGATCATGTGTTGTATAGAATATCATGACTTGCATGTCGATGAGTACGGCAACTGGCAGGAGCCATAGAGTTGTCTTTAATTATTGTATGACCTGCGTGTCAATCATTAAGTGCTATGTAATGCTTTACTTTATCGCTAAACGTTAGCAATAGTCGTGGAAGCAACAGTCGGTGCGACAACCTCATGGCGACACGTTGATGGAGATCATGATAATGGAGATCATGGTGTCATGTCGGTGACGATGGAGATCATGCCAGTGCTTTGGAGATGGAGATCAAAAGCACAAGTTCATGGCCATATCATGTCACTTATGATTTGCATGTGATGTTAATCCTTTTATGCATCTTATTTTCCTTAGGACGACGGTAGCATTATAAGGTGATCCCTCACTTAAATTTCAAGATAAATTGTGTTCTCCCCGAGTGTGCACCGTTGCGAAAGTTCGTCGTTTCGAGACACGCCGTGATGATCGGGTGTGATAGACTCTACGTTCACATACAACGGGTGTAAGCCATGTTGCACGTGCGGAACACTCGGGTTAAACTTGATGAGCCTAGCATGTACAGACATGGCCTCGGAACACAAGAGACCGAAAGGTCGAACATGAGTCATATAGTAGATATGATCAACATGAAGATGTTCACCATTGAAACCACCTCAACTCACGTGATGATCGGACTTGAGTTGGTGGATTTGGATCATGTTACACTCGAATGACCGGAGGGATGTCAATTTGAGTGGGAGTTTTTAAGTAATATGATTAACTAAACTCATTATCTTGAACAATAGTCTAAGTTGTCTTTGCTTTATTTATGTTGTAGATCATGGCTCGCGCAGTAGCACCCCTGAATTTTAATGCGTTCCTAGAAAGCTAAGTTGAAAGATGATGGAAGTAACTTTGTGGACTGGGCCCGTAATCTAAGGATTATCCTTACGGCTTCCCAGAAGGCTTATGTCCTTGATGCACCGCTTGGTGATCCACCCGCTCCAGTTGAGTCTCTAGACGTTGTGAACGCCTGGCAGGCTCGTTCTGAAGATTACTCAATAGTTCAATGTGCAATATTGTATGGCTTAGAACCGGGACTTCAAAGACATTTTGAACGTCATGGAGCATATGAGATGTTCCAGGAGTTGAAGTTTATCTTTCAGAAGAAAGCCCGGATCGAGAGATATGAGATCTCCGATAAGTTCTATGCTTGCAAGATGGGGGAGAACGGGTCTATCAGTGATCACGTACTCAGAATGTCTGGGTACTCCACCCGTCTGGCTGAATTGGGGATGCCCCTTCTGCCAGAGGCTATCACTGACAGAGTTCTTCAATCATTGCCACCTAGCTACAAGAGCTTCGTGTTGAACTATAACATGCACGGGATGAACAAGTCAGTCGCCGAGCTGTTTGCGATGCTGAAAGCCGCTGAGTCTGAAATTCAGAAGGAGCATCAAGTGTTGATGGTCAATAAAACCACTAGTTTCAAGAAAAATGGCAAGGGTAAGAAGGGTAACTCCAAGAAGAGTGGCAAAGCAGTTGCTCCTCTCGTGAAGAAACCCAAGGCTGGACCCAAACCAGAAACTGTGTGCTTTCATTGCAAGGGAACTGGACACTGGAAGCGGAACTGCCCCAAGTATTTGGCTGACAAGAAGGCGGCCAACAACAAACAAGGTATATATGATATACATGTTATTGATGTGTGCCTTACCAACTCTCGTTGTAGTGCCTGGGTATTTGATACCGGTGCGGTTGCTCATATTTGCAACTCAAAACAGGAACTGCGGAATAGACGGAGGCTGGCAAAGGACGAAGTAACGATGCGCGTGGGAAATGGTTCCAAGGTTGATGTGATCGCCGTCGGCACGCTCGCTCTTCGATTACCATCGGGATTAGTGATGAACCTGAATAAATGTTATTTGGTGCCTGCATTAAGCATGAACATTATATCTGGATCTTGTTTATTGCAAGACGGTTACTCATTTAAATCAGAGAATAATGGTTGTTCTATTTATATGAGTAATATCTTTTATGGTCATGCACACGATGTGAGGGGTTTATTCTTATTGAATCTCGATAGTAATGATACACATGTTCATAACATTGATCCCAAAAGATGTAGAATTGATAATGATAATACCACTTTCTTGTGGCACTGCCGTTTAGGTTATATTGGCGTAAAACGCATGAGGAAGCTCCATGCTGATGGACTTTTGGAGTCACTTGATTTTGAATCACTTGACACATGTGAGCCATGCCTCATGGGCAAGATGACTAAAACGCCGTTCTCTGGAACAATGGAACGGGCAAGTGACTTATTGGAAATTATACATACTGATGTGTGCGGTCCGATGAGTATTGAGGCGCGTGGTGGTTATCGTTACTTTCTCACCTTCACTGATGACTTAAGTAGATATGGGTATATTTACTTAATGAAACACAAGTCTGAAACATTTGAAAAGTTCAAACAATTTCAGAGTGAAGTTGAGAATCATCGTAACAAGAAGATTAAATTCCTACGATCTGATCGAGGAGGAGAATATCTGAGTTATGAGTTTGGCAGTCACTTAAGACAGTGTGGAATTGTTTCACAATTGACACCGCCTGGAACACCACAGCGTAATGGTGTGTCCGAACATCATAATCGAACCTTATTAGATATGGTGCGATCTATGATGTCTCTTGCCGATTTGCCACTATTGTTTTGGGGTTATGCATTAGAGACAGCTGCATTCACTTTAAATAGGGCACCATCAAAATCCGTTGAGACGACGCCATATGAACTTTGGTTTGGTAAGAAGCCAAAGCTGTCGTTTCTTAAAGTTTGGGGATGAGATGCTTATGTCAAAAAGCTTCAGCCTGAAAAGCTGGAACCCAAAGCGGAGAAATGCGTCTTCATAGGATACCCAAAAGAGACAGTTGGGTATACCTTCTACTTCAGATCCGAAGGCAAAGTGTTTGTCGCTAAAAACGGAACATTTCTTGAGAAAGAGTTTCTCTCGAAAGAATTGAGTGGGAGGAAGATAGAACTTGATGAGGTTGTTGAACCTTTACTTCAACCTGAAAGTAGCGCAGCGCAGAAAGATGTTTCTGTAGAGCCTACATCAGCTGAAGAGGAAGTTAATGATGATGATCATGAAGCTTTGGATCAAGTTGCTATCGAACCTCGTAGGTCGACAAGGATGCGTACTGCTCCTGAGTGGTACGGCAACCCTGTCTTAGAGGTCATGTTGTTGGACAACGATGAACCTACGAGCTATGGAGAAGCGATGATGGGCCCGGATTACAAGAAGTGGTTAGAGGCCCTGAAATCCGAGATGGGATCCATGTATGAAAACAAAGTATGGACTTTGGAAGTATTACCTGAAAGGCGTAAGGCCATTCAGAACAAATGGATCTTTAAGAGGAAGACGGATGCAGACGGTAATGTCACCGTCTATAAAGCTCGACTTGTGGCAAAGGGTTTTTCACAAGTTCAAGGAGTTGACTACGATGAGACCTTCTCACCCGTAGCGATGCTTAAGTCCGTCAGAATCATGTTAGCAATAGCTGCCTTTTTCGATTATGAAATTTGGCAGATGGATGTCAAAACAGCGTTCCTTAACGGTTTCCTTAAGGAAGAGTTGTATATGATGCAACCAGAAGGTTTTCTCGATTCAGAGAATGCTGACAAAGTTTGCAAACTCCAGCGATCCATTTATGGACTGGTGCAAGCATCTCGGAGTTGGAATCTTCGCTTTGATGAGGTAAACAAAGCGTTCGAGTTTATACAAGTTTACGGAGAAGCTTGTATTTACAAGAAAGTGAGTGGGAGCTCTATAGCGTTTCTAATATTATATGTGGATGACATATTGCTGATTGGAAACAATATAGAAATGTTGGAAGGCGTGAAGGAATATTTGAACAAGAGTTTTTCAATGAAGGACCTAGGAGAAGCTGCTTTCATATTAGGCATCAAGATCTTTAGAGATAGATCGAGACGCTTAATAGGACTTTCACAAAGCACATACCTTGACAAAGTTTTGAAGAAGTTCAAAATGGATCAGTCCAAGAAGGGATTCTTGCCTGTATTGCAAGGTGTGAAGTTGAGTAAGACTCAATGCCCAGTGACTGCAGGAGATAGAGAAAAGATGAGTGTCATCCCCTATGCTTCGGCCATAGGCTCTATCATGTATGCAATGCTGTGCACAAGACCCGATGTCAGCCTTGCCATTAGTATGGTCGGAAGGTTTCAAAGTGATCCAGGAATGGAACACTGGACGGCGGTCAAGAATTTCCTGAAGTACCTGAAAAGGACTAAGGACATGTTTCTCGTTTATGGAGGTGATCAAGAGCTCGTCGTAAAGGGTTACGTCGATGCAAGCTTTGACACTGATCCGGATGACTCTAAGTCACAAACCGGATACGTATTTATTCCTAATGGGGGTGCGGTTAGCTGGTGCAGTTCCAAGCAAAGCGTGGTAGCTGATTCTACATGCCAAGCGGAGTACATCGCTGCCTCGGAGGCGGCGAAGGAAGGTGTTTGGATGAAGGAGTTCATGACAGATCTTCGAGTAGTGCCTAGTGCGCTTAACCCAATGACTCTGTTTTGTGATAATACTGGTGCCATTGCTCTAGCCAAGGAACCAAGATTTCACAAGAGGACCAGACACATAAAGCGACGTTTCAATTCCATCCGCGATTACATCAAGGAGGACGACATAAATATTTGCAAAGTACACACGGATCTAAATGTTGCAGATCCGATGACTAAACCTCTTCCAAGGGCTAAACATGAACACCAGAACTGCATGGGTGTTCGATTCATTACAATGTAAATCACATAGTGATGTGAACTAGATTATTGACTCTAGTGCAAGTGGGAGACTGTTGGAAATATGCCCTAGAGGCAATAATAAATTGGTTATTATTATATTTCCTTGTTCATGATAATCGTTTATTATCCATGCTATAATTGTATTGATTGGAAACTCAAATACATGTGTGGGTACATAGACAACACTGTGTCCCTAGTAAGCCTCTAGTTGACTAGCTCGTTGATCAAAGATGGTTAAGGTTTCCTAGCCATTGACATGAGATGTCATTTGATAACGGGATCACATCATTAGGAGAATGATGTGATGGACAAGACCCAAACTATAAACGTAGCATATGATCGTGTCAGTTTATTGCTATTGTTTTCTGCATGTCAAGTATCTGTTCCTATGACCATGAGATCATGCAACTCCCTGACATCGGAGGAATACCTTGTGTGTATCAAACGTCGCAACGTAACTGGGTGACTATAAAGGTGCTCTACGGGTATCTCCGAGGATGTCTGTTGGGTTGGCATGGATCAAGACTGGGATTTGTTACTCCGTGTGACGGAGAGGTATCTCAGGGCCCACTCGATAATACAACATCACAATGAGCCTTGCAAGCAATGTGACTAAAGTGTTAGCCACGAGATCTTGTATTACGGAGAGAGTAAAGAGACTTGCCGGTAATGAGATTGAACTAGGTATAGAGATACCGACGATCGAATCTCGGGCAAGTTACATACCGAAGAACAAAGGGAACAGTATACGGGATTAACTGAATCCTTGACATAGAGGTTCGACCGATAAAGATCTTCGTAGAATATGTGGGAGCCAATATGGGCATCCAGGTCCCGCTATTGGTTATTGGCCGTAGAGGTGTCTCGGTCATGTCTACATAGTTCTCGAACCCGCAGGGTCTACACACTTAACGTTTGGTGACAATTAGTATAGTTGAGTTATTTTGTTGGTGACCGAAGGTTGTTCGGAGTCCCGGATAAGATCCCGGACATGACGAGGATCTCCGGAAGAGTCCGGAGGTAAAGATTAATATATGTGATAATAGTGTTTTGATCTCTGGAAGGGTTCCAGAATTCACCGGAAGGGGTTCCGGGTGTTTACCGAAGTGTTCGGGTGCAGCAACACTTTATATGGGCCAAAGGGGTAAAGCCCACGAGGTATTGGAAAGTGCAAAAGGAAGTTTTGCTGCTGCCTTAAGCGGTACTACCGCTGATAAGGCAGTACTACCGCGTAAGCGGTACTACTACCGCTTGTGTGAAGCGGTACTACCGCATAAGCGGTACTACCGCTTGTGTGAAGCGGTACTACCGCTCTAGCGGTACTACCGCTCGTGAGCGGTACTACTGCTTGTGCGCGGTACTGCAGGAATCCGAGTTGGACTCTTTCCCTGCGGGCCGAACCGACCTTGTGCGGGCAAAACCGACCTGGAGGAGGCTTTTACTCCAAGTTTAGACCCCAAGGCTCAACATATAAATAGAGGGGCAGGGCTAGCACACGGGATACATCAAGACTTCCCAAGCCGTGTGTTGGCAACCCTAACCCTCTAGTTCTCCCGTCATAATCTCCGTAGTACATGGCGAAGCCCTGCAGAGATTGTTCCTCACCACCATCACCACGCCGTCGTGCTGCCGGAACTCATCTACTACTTCACCATCGCTCGCTGGATCGTGGAGGTGAAGGCGTCATCAAGCCGTACGTGTGTTGAACACGGAGGTGCCGTCCGTTCGGCACTAGTTCGTGATCGGATCGAGGGACGACTTGCGATTTGGATCGCGGAGACGTTCGACTACATCAACCGCGTTTCTTAACGCTTCCGCTTAGCGATCTACAAGGGTATGTAGATTCACTCTCCCTCTCGTAGATGCTCATCACCATGGATAGATCTTGTGTGTGCGTAGGAAATTTTTTGTTTCCCATGCAACGTTCCCCAACAGGTTTGATGTTGATGAGGCGTGGACGGGCAGGAGAGGCCCTTGCCACACATCCACAAGACGGGGCGACGGGACCGCACTTCATGGGTCGCGCTTTCCCCGCATTAATAAAATGCTAATGGGTTGGGTATTTGATCTGAGTTGGGTCGTTGGCCTTTTTACGCACCAAACCATCGCGTGGGAGAAGTTATGGGTTCGGCGTCGTTGTATCAGCCGAAGCTCTTCGGACGTCAGCAATGGAGCGGCGCGCGCCCGAGTGGGCTGGACGATACAGCTCTTGGACTAGAGTGTGCTAGGGCTGACCTCGGCCGCGTACGCATCGTGCAGGAGCGCGTAGGGCAAGTGGGCCCACGACCCCTGTGTGCTTAGGATTTAGACCGGCGGGCTGGCCTCTTCGTTGAGCCTAGGTGGGGCAACGACGTGCTGATATCCCGAGGCCGGGCATGACCCAGGAAAGCGTGTCCGGCCGGAGGTGATCAAGCGTGTTGGAAATGCGATGCACCCCTGCAGGGATGAATTATCTATTCGAATACCCGTGTCCACGGTAACAGGACGACTTGGAGTTGTACCTTGACCTACTACAACTAAAATTGTGACTTATAAGTGAAATGAATGTTGGCTCCAGGATTGCTTCCTCGCAGGGAGTCGAGGAAGAATCTCTGGGCGTGGTTACTTAATAAAATTGCTACAATAATATTGCTATATATGAGATACCAGTCTACTCTCTTCTAATGCTGCAAGATGCTGAAGATGCTAGTCTTCGATAGGACTAGGCCTTCCCCTTCTCATTCTTGCTTTCTGCAGTCAGTCCAGATATAACCCCCCATTCCCTTTGATAATGATGCATACTTAGCATAGTTCTGATGTCAGTCTTGCGTGTACTTTGGATGAGTACTCACCGCTGCTTTGCATTCTCTTTCCCCATCGATACGATTACTGCGTTCAGATGACGGAGCCCAGGAGATGGAGTACACCGGAGATGACTACTACACCCCCGCTCGAGCCTACTACTACGTGGAGAGTGCCGACGCTCAGGAGTAGTTAGGAGGTTCCCAGGCAAGAGGCCTCGCCTCTTTCGATCCGTTGCTTATGTTTGTGCTAGCCTTCTTAAGGAAAAACTTGTTTAACTTATGTCTGTACTCAGATATTATTTGCTTCCACTGACTCGTGCTTGTCGAGCTTTGTATTCAAGCCCTCGAGGCCCCTGGCTTGTAATATGAAGCTGTATGACTTTAATTTGTGTCTAGTGTTGTGATTTGATATCAATCAGTGAGTCCCTAATCTTGGTCGTACGCCTTGCGTGTATGTTTAGCGTACGGTCAAAATTGGGGGCGTCACAAGTTGGTATCAGACCCGAAATTTCTCTATATGTGCTACATGATGGTTTTGATTATCACTCATTGAATACCTATTATTTTTGGACTAGTCTTATGACCCTTGCAAATTACCATCACTATTCATTAACTCTCAAACAAATATAAGTGAAGAACGAGAGCATATTATTTCTATAAAATCTACACGCCACCGTGCTCAAAAAGATATAAGTGAAGTACTAGAGCAACTGCCAAGCTCAAAACATATAAGTGAAGCACATAGAGTATTCTAACAAATTATGATAAAGGTGTGTCTCTCTCAAATAGTTGTGTCCGGCAAACTATGATTGTGACAAACTTAAAGTAAAAGCAAACAAAAACAAACGACGCTCCAAGCAAAACTCATATCATGTCATGAATAAAAATGTAGCTCCTAGTGACATACCAATGGATTGACACGAAAGAGGGGATGCCCCGGAAGGCATCCCCAAGCTTAGACGCTTGAGTATTCCTTAGAATATTACCTTGGGGTGCCTTGGGCATCCCCAAGCTTAGGCTCTTGCTACTCCTTATTCCGTGTTCCATCATGATAACACCCAAAACTTGAAAACTTCAATCACACAAAACTCAACAAAATTTGGTGAGATCCGTTAGTATAAGCAACATATTGAATACTTTAGGTACTGTTATAAATTGAGTCTAATTGCTTTTTTTGAATAATAGGTACTGTATTCTAACTTCTTCATGGCTTATACCCCCCTATACAATCCATAGCATAATCAAAACAAGAAAACTATGCAAGCAAAACAGAATCTGTTTGAAACAGAATAGTCTGTAGCAATCTGTAAATAGACCATACTTCTGTAACTCTAAAAATTCTGACAAATTAGGACAACGTGGCGAATTTGTATAGAAATATTGTGTAAAAATTTCAGATCATTATCATGCTCCAGTAAAAAACAAAAATTCCTGTACTTGAGTCAAAAGTTTCTGTTTTGTTTCAGCATTGTTTCTACTCATCTTGTGAGTCATCCGAAAGGCTTTACTTGGAACAAACACTAATTAAAACATAAAAACATAATAATTATAGAGGAAATAATCATGTTAGCACAAACAAACAGAAATAAATGATAGCTATTGGGTTGTCTCCCAACAAGCTCTTTCTTTATAGCCATCAAGATAGGCTTGAGATTTCAATGATGCTCACATAAAGGATAATAATTGAAGCACAAAGAGAGCATCATAAAACATGTTACAAACACATTTAAGTCTAAGATACTTCCTATGCATAGGCATTTTATAAGCAAACAAATTATCAAGGCAAGAAATGTCTAACATATGCAAGTAGGAAGAGTGAAGCATTAACAATTTGAACATCAAGAGAGGTAATTGACCATGAAAATTCCTATAACCATATTTGCATCTCTCAAAATAATAATTACATGTAGGATCATAATCAAACTCAACAATATAACTATCATGAAAAATATTCTCTTCGTGATCCACATGCACAAAAGTTTTATAATCTTCCAAAATAGTGGGACTATCATCAACTAAAGTCATGACAAACCAACTTTTAGTAGCATTGCAAATATCATTATCAATAATAGATTCAACATGAAGCTCAGAATTATCAAAATCATAAGGAATATCATTAATATCGCCCCAATCATGATCATTAGCACAATTGACATTCATAGAATTTATACTAACCACATGACAATCATGCTTTTTATTCAAGGGACTATCATGAATCACTTTATAACTTTCACAATTTTTAGATTCATGATTTTCAAGCAAGACCTCATAAAGATAATCTAGTGAACTCTCACTAGAAATTGGTTCAACATAATTGGGTCTTTTGAAAAGATTAGCAAGTGGATGAGGATCCATTTATCTTTATTTTCACCTTTTACTTTCTGTTTGTGTGTGTAATAAAGATAAAGATAACATAGCTAGGCAAGCAAGCAAAGATAAATATTTCTGTGTTTTTGATTTTTATGAGACAAACTAAATATAACAGCAAACAAAAAAGTGAATGATAATTTGTGTGAAATTACTTGATAGTTGGTGATGGTATTCCCTGGCAACGGCGCCAGAAATCCTTCCTGATACTTGTGATCTGCGTTCGGTTTTCCGTGAAGAGGAACGGGTTATCGCATCACAATGTGGGTAAGTATTTCCGTCAGTTATGAAACCAAGGTTTATCGAACCAATAGGAATACCAATCCTCAACTGCCTTCAGCGTCTGCACATAAAAGAGCAAACAACTTGCACCCAACGCTGCCAAGAGGGTTGTCAATCCCCTTGGTCTCGTTATTTGCAAGCAAGTGAGTTATGTAGATAATTATAGATAATTGTAAATTGTGAAATAAAATAAAAGCAAATAAATGGCAGCAAGGTAACAGTAGCGTTTGTAAATATATAAGTGAATAGACCCGGGGGCATAGTGTTCTCTAGTGGCATCTCTCATAGAAATAGCATATGGTGGGTAAACAAATTACTGTTGGGCAATTGATAGAAAAGTGAATAGTTATGCGATTTTCACGGCAATGATCATGTGTATATAGGCATCACGTCCATAAGCAAATAGGCTGACTCCTGCCTGCACCTATCACTATTACTCCACTCATCGACCGCTATCCAGCATGCATCTAGAGTATTAAGTAAAACAGAGTAATGCTTGGAGAACGATGACATGATGTAGACAAAGTAAACTCAATCAATATGAATTAACCTCATCATTTTATCCTTAGTAGCAGCAACACAAAGACGTATCTTGTCCCCTACTTTTTCACTGGGATATAGAAACTCGTCAGGTTGAACCTACCACAACGCACAACTCCCACCGAAGAAATATATATATCAATCTAGTTGGCCAAACTATCTCAATAGATCAGAGAGCATTACGAAGCTATAATGATCATGCAAATAAGAATCATAGTAATCAGGTTTGACTCAAATACTTTTCATGAATAATCTGAACATAAACTCACAATTCATCGGACCCCAACAAACGCACCATACAAAGGGATTACATCGGATAGATCAAGGCAAAGATGCGATGAACATTGTATTGAAGATCAAGAGAGAGAGAGATTTCTATCTAGGTACTACCTACGGACCCGTAGGTCTGTGGTGAACTACTCACACATCATCACGAGGGCAGCAAGGTTGATGAAGAGGCCCTCCATGATTGATCCCCCCTCCGACAGGGTGCCAGAACGGAGCTCTAGATGGGCTCCCGTCAGAACAGAGACTTGCGGCCGCGTAAAAAGTGTTTCAGGACATCCTCTAGCGTTTTTGGAATATTAGAGAATTTATAGGCCAGAGAGGGATGTTGGGAGAGCCACGAGGGGGCCACCACATATCAAGGTGCCCCCCAGGGCACGCCCTGATGTGTGGTGGGGCCCTCGTGTGCCTCCGGGCCTCCTCCCGAAGCTTCCAGGTGTTCTTTTGGTCCAGAAAAAATCACCAAAAAGTTTCGTGGCAATTGGATTTTGTTCGGTACTGTAAACCGGAAAAGTAAAAAACATGCAGAAAACAGCAACTGGCACTGGGCACTGGGTCAATAGGTTAGTGCTAAAAAATATTGTAAATTGGTAAACAAATGCCCAAAATGTATCCTAGAATGATAATATATCAGCATGGAACAATCAAAAATTATAGATACGTTGGAGACGTATCAGTCATCTATGCCGAAACCTCAAGTCGTCGGATCAATCGAGGAGGAAAAACACTTCCAATCATCAGTCCTCCCTCAAGAGCCAGGGCTAAGCGAGCTCAAGCTTGTAATTGAGCCTCGTGCAATCTCTCCAAACTCGTACAAGGATCTTCGCATGCCCACGCACCAAGAACTGACACGTAAAACGATGGAGGATGGCGGGTTGACTTTGACGCAGCAACCTCGGTAGAAATACCTTGGAACATCAAGCCCACAATGGGTCAAAATCATTTTTTTGGTTCCACCCACCCCCATATTGAATAATGACTGAGTAATTCGGGACCACCCGATGTTCGGGACCTATAATACATCAAGAAACAACCCTGGAACAAAGTTCGGCAATTTTGGATGTGATTCTTGTTCGTCAAAAATAAAATTCAATATTGTTGCGCTTTAGACGTCTTAGTGGCTTTTCGACATAGTTACCAAGATGAGGGCATCTCGAATGCCTTCGCTCGCCGACGAGTTCAAACTTTTGCCGAACTATCGGACTTGGTATCAAGATTGTGCGTCATGGTGGATGCCTAGATGGCTCAAAAGGAGCAGAGGGACTCCATCTGTGTCGCAGCAGCAAGTTGTGATAGGTGTATTCGTCTGAACGTGTGCTACTTGTGAGATGCATTGGGTTTTTCCCCAAAGAGGAAGGGTGAAGAAATATAGTAGCGATAAGTAGGTCCCTCAGTAAGAGCCAAGGTTATAAAACCAGTAGGAGAATCACGTCATCAATACTTGCACAAACAAAACAAAACACTTGCACCCAACGCGGGCAAGAGGGTTGTCAAGCCCCTTGAACTCGTTACTTGCAAGGATTACTTCTGATAGTGATAGATAGATAAATATAAAAGTAAAATCAAAAGAAAGTAAGTAATTTGCAACAAGGTATTTTTAGGTTTTTAGCAAATATGATTAAGTAGAGCCGGGGGCCATAGTGTTCACTAGACGCTTCTCTCTCAAACGCAAAGCATAGGGTGGGTAGACAAATTATTGTTGGGTAATTGATAGAAAAGCGCATAGTTATTATTATGTATTCATGGCAATGATCATGTATATAGGCATCACGTCCGTGACACATAGATCGAAACTATTCTGCATCAACTACTATTACTCCACCAATCGACCGCTATCCAGCATGCATCTATGGTATTAGGTTCATGACAAACAAAGTATTGCTTTAAGCAAGACGACATGACATAGACAAAGTAAGTACAAGCAATATGTTCAAACCCTGTTGTTTTACCCTTAGTAGCAACAATACAATATGTGTATTGTCCCCTTCCGTCACTGGGATATAGAGCATGGCAAGATTGAACCCACTACAATGCACTCATCCCGCTTAACATAAATCAATCTAGTTGGCCAAACCAAACCGATAGATCGGAGAGACTTGCAAAGCTATAACAATCATGCATAAGAGAATTCAGAGATGGCTCAATTACTTTTCATGAATAATCTGGTCATAAACCCACAATTCATCGGATCCCAACAAACACACCGCAAAAGAAGATTACATCGGATAGAACATCGCGAGAATCGGGAAGAACTTTGTATTGAAGATCAAAGAGAGAGAAGAAGCCATCTAGCTACTAGCTATGGACCCGTAGGTCTGTGGTGAACTACTCACAGATCATCATAGCGGTAGCAAGGTTGATGTAGACGGCCTCTGTGATGGATTCCCCTCCAGCAGAGTACCAGAAAAGGCCTCCAGATGGGATCGCGGAAGAACAAAGACTTTCTGCGGTAGAAAAATGGTTTCGGGTGGCTCTTTGATGTTTTCGGATAGTTGGGAATATATATAAGTGGAATTAGGTTAGGAGGTGCCACGAGGGGCCTAGTAGCCAGGGGCGCGCCCTGGTGGCTCCTGGCCACCTCGTGGGTCTTCTGGCCTCCTCCTGAAGCTTTTTGGGTCTCTTCTGGTCCAAAAATAACTCCCGTAAATTTTTATCCAATTTGGACTCCGTTTGATATTGATCTTCAGAAAAGTCCAAAAATAGGCAAAAAAAAACAGGAACTGGCACTGGGCACTTAGTTAATTGGTTAGTCTTAAAAATGATATAAAATAGCATATAATTGCATATAAAGTATTCAAGATTGATAATATAATAGCATGAAATAATAAAAAATTATAGATACGTCGGAGACGTATCAGCATCCCCAAGCTTAATTGTTGCTCGTCCTCGAATGGGGAAATGATAAAAACATAATTTTTGATGTGGCATGCTACCCAACATGTAATCTCTTTTAGGTGTGGATATTGAGAAACGATGAATCAATTAACATTAACATAATAATATCCATGGACATAAGAAGCATAAAAATTACTGTTTCAAAATATACGATCATTAAAGAATGTTATCCCCTACTCATTTTGTCATATTAAGCTTGGCATGACTCCGTATTCACCGCATAAGTATAAATCATGAGCACCCCGATGTCAAACCAGGCAATTGGATCGTACATCTAATGCACTTCAACATTTTCAACCTCACCCAATACATGAGCGTGAGCCATGGATATAGAATATGGGTGGAATAGAATATGGTGGTATATATCAAAGGAGTCAAAAGGTGGGAAAGTCTCACATCAACTAGGCAAATCAGCGGGCTATAGAGATGCCCATCAATCGATATTGATGGGGGGAGTAGGGATTACCATGCAACAGATGCACTAGAGCTATAAGTGTATGAAAGCTGAAATGAAACTAAGTGGGTGTGCATCCAACTTGCTTGCTCATGAAGACCTGGGGCATTTGAGGAATCCCGTCATCGGAATATACACACCAAGTTCTATAATAGGAAATTCCCACTAGTATATGAAAATGACAAAACTGGAGACTCTCTATATGAAGAACATGGTGCCACTTTGAGGCACAAGTGTGGTAAAGGATAGTAACAAAGTCCCTTATCTCTTTGAGGCTAAGCAATATGATGATGAACACACATGTCATGTTACGAAACGGTGGAAGTTGCATGGCAATATATCTCGGAATGGCTATTGGAATGCCATGATAGATAGGTATGGTGGTTATTTTAAGGAAGATATAAGGTGACTTATGTGCGATAGAGGGAATCATATCACGGGGTTTGGATGCATTGGAGAAGTTTGCACCAACTCTCGAGGTGAAAAGGGCAATGCACGGTATCGAGGAGGCTAGCAAATTGCGGAAACGTGAGAGTGCGTATATCCATGGACTCACACTAGTCATAAAGAACTCATATACTTATTATGAACCCTTATTAGCTCTCTCAAAGCAAAGAACTACCGCATGCCCCTAGGGATGAGGTTGGGAGGAGTTAACCATCGCGCGCCCCCGATTCGAACAACACGATAGGATTTCATTTCAGACATAAAAATGCTCACACCTCATCCCCATGCCATGACCAATATTTAGATGAGAATTAAATAACAAACTTTAATATTGATATTACTACTACCCAATGATCATGAACCTATATCCTTTCATATTACTACATCAATATAATCAACCCATGTTTCATCTTCGGTGAGCTACATGAAAGTTTATATTATATCCCCCTTGAATACCTATCCTTTTTGGACCAGTCTTATAACATGTGAAAATTACCATTCCTATTGCCTTATACTCTAAAAAATATTTGAAAGTGCTAGTTATCGACTAGAGGGGGGGTGAATAGGTGATTTTTTATAAAAGTCTTCGAAACAGGGAATGTATTCGAATAGAGCGGAAACGTAAACAGGATCAGGTAGGGATACAATCAAGAATCTAATCTAGGCATGCATCACACTGAAGACATACAAACAGGTTGAGCTTTAACATCATGCACAATAAGATGAGTCGAAGATAAACTTAGACAGTACGAAGATAAACAGCAGGCATGAATGTCTTCAGGACAAGTCTTCAGTGATGAACAAGGAGAGGCTTCACGATACAGAACAGGAATGTAAAGAAGTGAAGGATAGAACCAGTTGCTTGACGAAGACACAGGATCTGTTAGACCAGTTCCAGTTGCTGTGACAACTGTACGTCTGGTTAGGGAGGCTGAGATTGAACTCAGAAGACCTCGTCTTCACCTTATTCCCCTTGAGCCGAAATCACTTAGACAACGCCCAATCACTCTGGTAAGTCTTCAAGGGAGACTTCCGAAACCCGCACAAACTTGGTCACCCGGCGATCCACAATGACTCTTGGATTGCTCTAGACCCAGACGCCTAACCGTCTGGAAGATCACAGTCTTCAAGTGTAATAAGTCTTCAGTTCTCTCAGAACAGAATGACTTCGGTGATGCTCAAACACTCTAGCTCTAGGTGTTTAGGTGTATCCTCGCAGGATGTGTCTCTCTCAATGTCTTCGAGGTGGGTTGCTCCAAAATGACAACAGTCGTATCTCTCTCTGAGCAGCCACATTCTTATGGTGGAGGGGGTGGGCTATTTATAGCCAGCGGGCAACCCGACCTGATATGACCGAAATGACCCTGGGTCAATGGCCAACCGACATGTGTCACAACGGTCGAATTTCAAACACACGCGGCAGCTTTACTTGGACTACAAGTAAAGCTGACTCAACCAACTCTGGAAGAGATTTCCTCTCATTATCTTCGCTCAAAGACATAGGTATGGGTTGAGCATCACGTCAGCATCTGACTTCGATCACATCGACCCCACTTAATAGTACGGTGGTTCCTATGACTCAGGAAAGAAGAAACAAAACTATCAAAAGACTTCGTCTTTGCGTTTCATTGTCTTCGGACGAATGTCTTTGACTACCACCAATGGCTTCAGCCGTCATCAATGTCTTCGGACATTTTTGGGGGTCATCTTTGAAGGCTAAACCGAAACTCCAAGGACTTCTCTCGGTGTTAACCTGTGAACTCTCACAAACACATTAGTCCCTCAACCACGTTTGTCTTCAATACTCCAAAACCAAACAAGGGTGGCACTAGATGCACTTACAATCTCCCCCTTTTTGATGATTGATGACAAACTGGTTGAAGTTTTCAACGGGGATAAAAATATGTGAAGATAAGGTTTTGAAGATTTTGATTACAAGATATACAGAGCTCCCCCTGAAGATGTGCACATGAAATTTTTGCTTTGAATGCAAGTGCACATGGCAGGTTTTAGTTTGTGGAGATCTCCCCCTATACCTTGTAATCCAATCACTATGCATTAATAGATATGTCGAAGATAATGAAATGCATAATGAAAAATGGGCGTCTGCAGAATGACTTCGATCGCATAATATAACTGGTAAGAAGCGTCAAAGAGTGCGATAAACATAAAGTGCAGACGTCCATCAGGACTTAAGTTTTACAACCCAAAGCAGCAAATGTTCAGAAACGAGAGTTGTAAACTTAGCAAAAAATAGCACCCAGCCCTTATTAGCAGACCCGCTTGAAGACTATCATCCAATGCTTCTCCCCCTTTGTCATCGAATGACCAAAAAGGGACGAAGACATGGAAGAACTAAACGTTCCCAGCAGGCGTCGATGAAGACGGTGCAGCAGGGTCGCGGGGAGCTGGTGCAGAGGAGCCTGGTGCAGTGCCGCGACGCCGAGTCAATGGAGGCAAAGAGGTGGCATCATCAGCTTCATCGGCGAGCCTGACGTTGGCGGAGGGAGCTGAAGATGAGAAATCACTATCTTCGAGGGGTGGGGTCTTGCGCCATTTTTCCACACTGGGAGGTGGTGCACCAAATCTGTAATGGGGGTGGAAGCCATCTTCTCGAAGCTCATCTTCAGGAGCCAGCATGGTGAGAGTCATCCATGAGCGGCGACTGGTTTCATAAGCCACGAAAGCATTCTTGGTGGCGAGGTTGCGAACATGATTGATATCTTGCATCATGGCATGCATCTGGCGCCGAGTCCATTCATGGTGTTTGTCTTGCCTTTGAATCAGTGAAACAAGAAGTTTACGATCAGTGAGTGCACGCTCTCTCCTTGGTAGGGGTTGACGAGGCAAAGTACTAGCAGTGGCTTCGGTGTTGGTAGCACCGGATCTTGGCTGTCGAAATGCACCAATGAGTCTTGCCCTTGATGGATTGGAAGGAATGCGAAGACCTTCAACATCAGCAGTGCCACTAGTGCCTTCAGTAATAGGATTCTTGCTCTTGGAAGGATAAAGATCTGCTGGCACAACTTCAATATCCAGAAGATAAACGCCATGGTTGCGAGCAGAAGGAAGAAACCTGGTGTTGGTTCTGTACTTGATGAAGCACATGATCCACGGAGCATATATCTTCGGCTTGAGGACATTGAAACCATTTGCAGCAAGGTTGCGAAGAAATAAGTCTTGAAGATTGAACCTGATGCCGTATACAATGTTGTAGAGCAATGTCTTCAGAGGCCCTTCAATCTTGCGAGATGAGTTGTGTCCTTTAATCGGCCAGATAGTGTGCCGAAGAATGTGATAGATGGTCCTGGGCAAGTACTGAATATCATCCACAAAGAATGAAGTGGGCAAGTCTGCATCTCGAGCTAGAGGCTTCATCATTGTTAGCATCCCAGTCATGTTGGGTTCTCGCATGTGGAAGAGGCTTCGAGTGGCAATTGCATAGGCTTCAGAGCGAGGATCCAACTCTTCACCAGAGGCAGCAAGTTGTGTTGCAGGAAAGAAATCCAGTGGTGAAGCAGTAATATGCTCATCCCTTATCATAAATTCCAGTAGCCATGTGTTCAAGTCACGACCGAAGCCAGAGATGTGGAGAGTGGCGTAGAACTGGAGGATGAGCTCTTCATTCCAGTCTTCATGGTCAGTGCAGAAAGGCAGGAGACCCACATCACGAAGACAATCCAATGCTTGATCAAAACAGGGAAGACCTTTCATAGCTTCAAAGCTGAGATGTTTGTGGGGAAAGATCTTGTTTTGACCGTAAAGCACACACATATAGTACTGACGCTGTGGTGCACTCCAGAACCTGTCAGACTGAATCTTGGCATGCTTGTAAGGATTGCGTTCAGAGTTGAAGAAGGTGGTGTTTAGCCTGAACCTTTCCAACTCGAAGACTAAGGGTCTTGCTGGGCCTGACTGACGAAGACATGGAAGACGCGGCATGGGATTCATGACATTGGGGCGCCGATCAAGATTGAATTCATACTGTGGTCCCATCCTTGGTGGTGCAACGAGACGAGGCCATCTGACAGGAACCATCTCTCCTTCCCTATTGCGGGCCATCACAATGTTGTCCTCATTGTCTTCAGTTGATGGCGTGGCAGGAACAGGAGGTCCATCTAGTGAGGGGGCATTGGCTTCGCCCATAGTGGCATCGGCAGCAATGTCTTCGGCTACCGTATGGTCTGTTGCAGGTTGACTTGGAGGTGCATCTTCAATCATCAGCACTTCTTCGACTGGTGCAGTCGGTGAAACTCGTACTTCGTCTTCGGGAATAGGAGACATGAGAGCGCGTGGGCCTCGATGAAGACGTTTGAGTGGGGAAGTGCGAGTGGTGGCGTCAATCTCCTCTGGAGCAAATAGAGATTCTGGCGAGGCGGATACTGGTGGGAAGAAGGGTGGTGATGGTGTACTGGGTTCAGCTTCAGTAGCTTCTGGCCGGAGGGGAGTCCCAATATCCACAAAGTCACTTGTTGGCTGTGGGGAGGAATCCATTGGCATGTCCACCTATGGAACATGTTCTGGCTCAACATTGGCTTCAGGACCAATGTCGTCATGAGCAAAGTCTTTAGCTGCTGCAGTGTCTTCAGCAGCTGGGGTATCTTCTGGATTCTGAGTCTCTGTGGAAGCAGACTCATGCAGAACAATTCTTCTTTCTAACTTCTCTGAGGCAGGAGGTGCCACAGAGATTGGCTTGATGACCAGGGGTTCTTGCTGAGGAGCTGTGGTTGATGTTGGAATAGGAGGAGGAACTGGTGGTTCTGAAGACTTTGATTTTCTTGTCTTCAACCTCTTCGGAGGTTGGGATTCAGAGGCATCTGCCTTGCGTTTCTTGGCTTCAGCTTCAGCTTTCTTGGTTTTCTTGCTATCAGCCGCAGAGGAAGACGGAGGTGCACGAGGACTAGAAAAGCCAGCTGGGAACTCAATGCCACGGCGCACAGACGGTGTAGGAGAAGGCACATCTGAAGACATCGAAGCTTGTCTGGAGTGTGCAATGACTTCGGGAGCAAGTGCGGGCTGGGCAAATGCTTTTCTCTTCAGCATGTCATTGTGAGCCTGGACCATGATAGCAGCTTTTCTCTTGAGGCGCGCAAGGGCTCCTTTGACAGCTTCACATCGCTTCTCGAAGGCAGCCTTGAGATCTGTCATCATCAGCTGATATCCCTTGATCTGCTCGGCGTTGAATCTGTGCACATTTTGCTTGAAGAGCTCCTTTTCATGGCAGATCTTGACCTTCATTTGCTTGGCCTTCTGAGCCACAGTCAGTTCCTCATTCACAAGTCCTTGGAACGTGACATTTAGGCCAATTGGGAGCTGCAGTGTATCAATGCTGATGGAGGGGTCAGCAAACCATTCATCAATGAAATGTTCGAAGATGACTGGGTCAATCAGAGGTAAGTCTTCAAGCCGCTTGGCTTCCTCTTCTTTCTGTTGAATAAACCTAGCCAAGGCTTCATCGTCAAACTCATCGTCAAACAGTTCAATCATGTTTGAGGCGTCCATTAGTGACAAGGTAGGCTTCGGACCTCTGGATGCAACAGCTTTCTTTTTCATACGCCTATGAAGGCGATCTTCTTCCTCAGGCTCTTCTGGATTATCAGTGTAGCGTCCCGACTCAAAACGAGTCAAGCCTCTGTGTGTCAGTCCCATCCCTGGATCAGTATGCTGGCACACACAGTACATCAATGTATATATCAAAGTGCAATCACATGTAAATAACGTAAAATCGATATATACCTCTTAAATCTCAGCGGAAACAGTCAACGGGAGTGGAGTCCCAATAAACACCAACGGCAGGTTGAGTGTAGACCGTAACCCTAAATAGTACTCTTACTCGTCATAGAGAAGTATCTGCAACATAAGACGTTGCAGCCGTGTAGGTCAGTACATTGAATGTACCGGCAAGATCACCATAGAATGAAATGATAAAAACTATTCTATATGCAAAAGGCTTTATGGCTCTGTGTCTGAGTTTTTGCAGAAAAGCTGGTTTTATTTTCCCTACAACAAAGGAGTCAAACGGAAATATCACTACAAAAGTTGGTTGTTAATGAGATGGTTCCACCAACCAATTCTCATGTCCCAAAATTATTAATAGACCCACTCATCATAAAATTTTATTAATTGTGTTGAGACTGGCTGATAGTATCAGATCCGGTGCTCATGTTGTCCATAACCGGGGACACGGCTAATCGATTAGTTTGACACTCTGCAGAGGTTTGTACACTTTACCCGCAAGATTCGATCCCTCTCGTTGTGTCCTCGCACTGCCTGGTGTTTGAGAACGAAACGATCGAAACATGGTCTTCCAAAGTGATCCTCCGGTAGAAAGTCAGTGCCCATCCAATCCTACCGTTCTTCTACATCTCGTAGCAATCTGACCTACCAGAGTCACCACTAAGGTCAACCAAGCTAGAGCCCATATTGACTTGCGGTTGCACACGTAAGCTTTCCGGCCTTGAAGTATCCATCCATCTCTTTGAGCCTGGGTGGCATTCCGTTGGGATGATCACAGGTAGATACCAGGATTCCCGGCATAACCATGATAGATATCAGGCTGCCAAAATGCATGTCCAATCCACCCAGAGGTATATTGAGTCCTTGAAGTCTTGATCATCATGCAGGTCTTGAAATAATTAATTAACCTCACAACACTCCTGAATCTCACAACCAAACCCTGTCTACTAAAGCGTAGCAATTGTGAAGTAACGTCCCTTCCCGGGCAATGGTAACAGGGTGTTGGGTTTCTCCTACCTCATGATACTACAACAAGTTCAAGCTCAATATCCTACTGGATGTATGATGGAGAGATTTATTCTAATGCAAATAAAACATAGGTAATGTAAGATGATCAAAGTGAACTTGCCTGTACAGTTGATGAAGATAAATATCGCTCTCAGAAATAACTTGATAGAACTATTCGTCACTCTCCGATGAAAATCTATATAATCAAACATTGCACTCATATAAGCAATCATACTAGCAATTAATACTAACAATCAAAAGACAACACAAAAACCAAACACAAAAGTGTTGTGATGAAGGAAAATACTTAAGACAAAAGTTAAAACAACAAAACTTCATCACAACAACCAAAGGTAGTTTTCCCTACAAATAATCCTATTTTCAATAGAAACAAGACAACAACAAAGTAAAATCTAACAAAATTATTTTAATAAATATTTTACTAGCAAAAAGAATTACTTTTGAAAAACAACTAAGAACTATGAAAAACAACACACTAAGAACATAAGTGTTTGTCTAATAAACTTAACAACAAGAAAAACAATAAAATACTAACATAATAGAAAGAAAATATAAAACAGCTAAGTTAACAGAAAGTAAAACTTAGAAAACACTTTATAAAAATATTTTCAAATAGGAAATTAATCTAGCAATGAAAATCAATTGCAAGTTATAACTGAACTAGAATTGATTTCATGCAAACAAAAAGAATAAACAACATAGAAATAAACTTGGTTGAAATGCTACTGCTAACTAACAAAAAACAAAGTAAAACTTGTCAACTAATATAAAAGAAAATAACTAAAACAATTTAAAACAAAAGAAATAGAAATAAACCTAAAAAGAATTAAAACAGAATCTGTTTTGCTTGAAACCCTAATTTAAAATATGCTAAAAATTCTCAAATTCTACCTACTGTTAAATAAAGTCACTAGTGACAAGTAGCAAAAAGATTCACTCAAAAATATATTTTTAAACTCAAGTTATAAGCAAAACAAGTTTGAATTCAAATCTGTTTGAATCTGAATTTAAACTATTCAAATATGGTCAAACTTTATATCTACAGAAACTTCATAAAATTTTAGATACAATGCAAAAAGAATCACTCAAAAACACTTAAAAACATAAAAGATAAAAAGAAAACAAAAACAGATTCTATTCTGTTAAAAGAAACTAAAACAGAAAAAGAAAAACTACTTCTAACGAACGGGTGGCTACGTGGCTTCTCCTGACTGGTCCTAAGGTGTGCACGCTGGAGCTAAACTGGCGGACGGCCACAACTTAAAGGAAAACGCTTCGGCTAAAATAAAAACCGGCGGTTCACTAAAAATAAACCGATCTAAACGAACCGGTATGAGAGATCTAATCGTGGCCGTTTAAAAGAGATCGGACGGAGGAGAGCTCACCGAGGTGGTGGACGACGGCGAGCTCGTCGGGCGTCGACGGCGGCAGCGCTCCGGTGGTCTTCGGCGTCGGGGAAGGGGTCTGGTCGATCTAGGCGAGCAGGGCGATCACGTAGGTGGTCTTGGCGTCGGCGGAGGTGGTCGGACGCGTCGGCGGCGAGCTCGGAGGCGGCGGTGGCGTTCTGTCGCCGATGGTGCGGGTGCTCCGATGGGTATGGGGCTCGCGGAAGAGCACAGGAGATGCGGGCGAGCTAGGATAAGCATATGGTGGGATCAGGTGGTCGAGGGGGTGGCTAGGGCGTCGGTGACGAGCAAAAGCGAGCGGCGGTTGAGCAGAGCTCCGATGAGCAATTCCGGCGAGGCGAGGGACTAGGGGTCGGGGTTTTTGGGCGGAACGGGGTGCTGAGACTTGGGATTTATAGGCGGCGGCTCGGAGTGCTCAGAAAGAAAGGGATCGACGGGATCCGGAGGGGATTTGGTCGCCGGCGTCGGGAAGGAAAGGGGAAGGGAGAAAGGAAAGAGATGACCGGGGTGGGATGCGGTCGGACGGTGGGGCCAGCGTGTCAGGGAGAGAGAAAGGTGACGAGGGCGATCGGGCACCGATTAAGAAGGGATTCGTACCCTGTTCAAAACAGATCGGGCCGGATCTAGTTCCTGGGCCGGCTCGGTTTACTTCCTATTAAAGGATTTTTCCTTTTATAAAATAAAACAGAAAAGAAAACTAAATAAAAGTAAAACTAAAATACTTTTATATAGACATATTATATACCAAAACGACCAGAAAAATATTTCCTACAACATGCACATATTTTCTTGTTCAAAATAAATTCTCACAAAATGAGGAAATTCAAACAGTGCTACTGTTGCATATAAAATCCAAAGAAAACATTTTGAAAATACCAAAATGACTCCAAATTCATTTCTCTCCATTTTTATATTGAAGGGAATCATTTTACCCTATTTTCCATATATTTTATTTTTTTGGAGAAAAATAAATTTAGAAAATCACTTCAAAAATGACTTTGTATTTGAATATTCAAATATTTTCCAAATAGTTTTCTGAGTTTTAAGAATCCAAATATAATTCCAATTGCCCCTGGTTTGGAGTGTCATATTGCTCCTCTCAAGATTTTAAATTTGGGCAAATGGATTTGAAGTCATTCAAACTTTGATATAGAACCAAATATGAAATGGATTCCAATAGAATATTTCAGAGATTTTCAAATCCACTTTTCAAACCCTTTTTATTTGAAGAAGTCATGTCATCTTCTCTCATTGATTTGAATTGAATGAATTTGAATTTCACAAGCAAGGGGAAAGTCATGTTATTCCCTCTCATTCAAAAGCTTTAAAAAAGTTTTAAATCTCACTAAATTTTCAATCACTCAATCAAACAATCAATCATTCTATTGATTAATATAACATTCCAATTTTTGGGATGTTACAATCAGTGGGAGAGCGCGAAGCCTGAGGTGAGTGGATAGATGGCTTGGGAGGCTTTGAAACCTTGGGCTTTGAAGCTTTTGACCTCTTCAGAGGCTTCGGCCTTGGGGCTGATGGACGCTCATCATCATCATCACCAGAGTTAGACTGTGTAGGATCTGAGCCACGAATGCTCGATGGATGAGGATTGCTGGGCATTGGGGACCTGAGCATGCACGGATAGAAGCCCATATTGATGGCTTCAGCCTTTGTCTTCGGATGAAGATTTCTGTAAATGATGTCTGTCCATGGTGCCTTTTTAGCACATTTTGCAGCATACTTAGCAGTCACAAAGTGGTAATTGAACCATTCTTCACTCCAATATCTTCGAATCCATTGGATTCGATTCTTGCGTTGTGTATATGTTTCTCCCTCATCTGACTTGTATTGCTCATAGAGCGCTGGAGGAAGATCTTTGGCAGTATTCTTGCGTCTCTATTTCCCTCCCTTCTTGACTAGATTGTTATCAGCCATTGGCTTCGACAAAGGTTTCAGCAAAGGCTTCACAGGAGTGTGCAAGTGTGAGCACGCACCAGAGGATTCCAGATGAATCTGCAAGTAGTCTGCAAATAAATTCAGACTATGAGATCCTAGCGATTCTGCTGCGGACATGTACCTGTGAAAGTGTTAGAGAACCGAGGGAAGAGGAGAGGTCATATGCATTCTCAGAAGATTTGGAATATAGCACTGTGTTTAGAAGACATTGACCTTATACCGAAGACATTCACTTCTATAGAGAATATGGTGATTTCAGATTTGTACAAGTCCAAGGATTCGTACAAGTGAGGAATCAAACCAATTTTCAGACCAAAAAGTGAACATATTTGGCAAGAATAGATCTAGATCTAGATGCGGTTGAGTGGAAGGTGAAGAAACAACAACCGACAAATTTCAGTAAGAATTTTAGATCAAAGCACGCGGTGAAAATAGACATTTATTTACCGCGATGATGAACGAGACGAACAACTCGACGAGGCAGAGAAGCCGAGCGGTTCGATCTGCCTCACCCTAACTTGGTGGAGGCAGACAGCTACGGCGGCGGCGAGCGGAGGATGAACGCGGCCGGCGTGAGTACGTCGTCGGAGAAGGCATGGCAGCTAAGCACTTCGTCTCCGGCGGCGATGGAATCCAGCGACGGCGCTAGGGTTTTGAGCACGAGGGTGGCGGAGGAAGGGGAAAGTAATAATGGAAGGGTGTTAACTTGTACTTATAGGGTGTGGAAACCTCTGAACAAGTTGGACGGATACGCCCCTGACTCCTCGGTTTATGTGGACACGTGGCATACATGCAAACCACATGACAACCCACTACCATAATCAAAGCGGCGGCGCGGGAGTTGTTTGCTAATTAAGTGGAGACAGTTGAGATTTGAGAATTAAATATGTGGTTGATTTGTCTTCAGCTGTCAAGGACACGGAGAAGACAGTCAACACGTGTCAATATAGAATGCATATGACTGGATTAGAACAGATTGGACGAGGAAGAATAGAAGAGAATGTCGGGTCCGATCACATTTGCCTAGGAAAAAGTTCAAGACAGAGCTATAGGACAAATGCTGTATAGGACAAAGTTCCAATCCAAATGTAGATCTGCAATTATTTTTCAACTGAAACACATATAAACTTTGTTCCGAAGACATTCAAATCTCGAAGACATGTGAAGGATATGAGACAAAAGACAATTAGATGAAAAAAAACAATGTCTTCGAGTTTGGTTGGTGGCGTTACCCACCGTATAAGAATGTTTGACTCAGACACGGCGCGCAATTATCGTGGCGCTCTGAGGTCATATTCTTCGTTAATGTCTTCACACTCAGATTGTATGTCTTCATGAGTTGAAGACATACGTTACATCGTGTGTTGTGCATCACAGTCATCAACATGCATAAGCGTTAGGATGTATTCCCATTCAAAGTACATTTGAGGATTCTAAGATATTTAGCTCACACCGCAACTTGCAAAACCTCTTCTCATCCAAAGGCTTCATGAAGATATCTGCCAGTTGATCTTCGGTGTCAGCATGCTTGATATTGATGTCGCCCTTCATCACGTGATCCCGGAGAAAATGATGTCGTATCTGAATGTGCTTTGTCTTCGAATGTTGTACGGGGTTGTGGGAGATCTTGATAGCACTCTCACTATCGCAGTAGAGAGGTACATGCTTCAGATTGATGCCATAGTCCTTGAGTGTTTGCTTCATCCAGAGAAGCTGAGTGCAGCATGTGCCAGCAGCAATGTATTGGGCTTCGGCAGTGGAGAGTGAAACACAGTTCTGCTTCTTCGAAGACCAACACACTAGAGATCGTCCCAGAAAGTGACAAGTGCCTGATGTAGACGCACGATCAACTCTGTCGCCAGCGAAGTCAGAATCTGAATAGCCAATCAGCTCAAACTTTGAACCCTTTGGAAACCATAATCCTAGTGTTGGGGTGTGAGCCAGATATCTAAGTATTCGCTTCACGGCAAGGTAATGTGACTCCTTTGGTGCCGCTTGAAATCGGGCGCACATGCAAACGCTAAGCATTATATCTGGCCTAGATGCACATAAGTACAATAAAGATCCAATCATGGAGCGATATACCTTCTGATCAAAATCTTTACCATTTTCGTCAGTGCAGAGGTGTCCATTGGTAGGCATTGGCGTCTTGTAACCTTTGGCTTCATTCATGCCAAATTTCTTGAGGCAGTCTTTGAGGTACTTCTCCTGGGATATGAAGATGCCATTTGGTTGTTGTCGAATTTGAAGCCCTAAGAAGAACTTTAGTTCTCCAATCATCGACATTTGATATTTTTCTTGCATCATATAAGCAAACTCATCACTGTATTTGCTGTTAGTACAGCCGAAGATAATGTCGTCCACATATATTTGGCATACAAACAGTTCATCATCATAGGATTTAGTGAAGAGAGTGGGATCGAGTGAACCAGGTTTGAAGCCTTTCTTCTTGAGGAATTCCTTGAGTGTGTCATACCAAGCTCTTGGTGCTTGCTTGAGGCCATAGAGTGCCTTGTTGAGCTTGAAGACTTTGTCTGGATGCTTTGGATCTTCAAACCCTGGGGGCTGAGCAACATATACTTCTTCCTCAATCTTACCATTGAGGAATGCACTTTTGACATCCATTTGATATAAGCATATGTCATGATGGTTAGCATAAGCAAGCAGTATACGAATGGCTTCGAGTCTAGCTACAGGTGCAAAGGTTTCTCCGAAGTCAATACCCTCAACCTATGTGTAACCTTGGGCCACAAGTCTGGCCTTGTTTCTGACGACTTGACCGGACTCATCTTGCTTGTTGCGGAAGATCCACTTGGTACCGATGATGTTGTGCTTCCTTGGATCAGGACGCTTTACGAGCTCCCACACATTGTTCAGCTCGAACTGGTGAAGCTCTTCCTGCATGGCTCGAATCCATTCTGGTTCCTTGAAAGCTTCATCTACTTTTGTGGGTTCTATGATACATACAAAAGCAAAGTGCCCACAAAAGTTAGCCAGTTGAGTAGCTCTTGAGCTAGTAAGTGGACCTGGTGCATTTATGCTGTCAAGCATTCTCTCAATTTGGACTTCATTTGCCACACGTGGATGAGCAGGGCGAAGACTTTGTTCGGGCTGCTGAGTATTGTCTTCATCAGCAGCATTGTCTTCGGGTTCAGCATTGTCTTCGCGCTGAGTAGATGGAGGAATGATGACTTCTTCTACAACCATAGGTTCTTCAGGCACCTCCAGTGCCCATCAGTCGAATAGCTTCATCAGAGGGTAGTTCATCTAGCACAGGAGGAAGATGCTCTCTTTGCGAGCCATTAGTTTCATCGAATCATACATCTACAGTTTCAACAACCTTGTTGTGAAGGATGTTGAAGACCCTGTAGGTGTGCGAATCCTTTCCATAACCAAGCATGAAACCCTCATGTGCTTTCGGTGCAAATTTAGAAGTGTGTGCTACTTCTTGAGCATGCGTTGGTTTTCCCTTGAAGAGGAAAGGGTGATGCAGCAAAGTAGATAAGTACTTCCCTCAGTTGTTGAGAACCAAGGTATCAATCCAGTAGGAGATACAAGCAAATCCCCAATAGATGTACCTACACAAATAATCAAACACTTGCACCCAACGCTATAAAGGGGTTGTCAATCCCTTCACGGTTACTTGCAAGGATGAGATCTGATAGAGATAGATAGATAGGATTGCTAAAACGAAAAGTAAACTAAAAGTAAAAAAGATTGCAGCGAAGTATTTTTGGTTTATAGATCTGAAAATATAATTTGGAAAATAGACCCAGGGGCCATAGGTTTCACTAGAGGCTTCTCTCATGAAGGAAAATAATACGGTGGGTGAACAAATTACTGTCGAGCAATTGATAGAAAAGCGAATAATTATGAAGATATCCAAGGCAATGATTATGCATATAGGCATCACGTCCGTGTCAAGTAGACCGAAACGATTCTGCAACTACTACTATTACTCCACACATCGACCGACTCCTGCCTGCATCTAGAGTATTAAGTTCATAAAGAACAGAGTAACGCATTAGGTAAGATGACATGATGTAGAGGGATAAACTCAAGCAATATGATGAAAACCCCATCTTTTTATCCTCGATGGCAACAATACAAATACGTGCCTCGCTACCCCTACTTTGTCACTGGGTGAGGACACCGCAAGATTGAACCCAAAACTAAGCACTTCTCCCATTGCAAGAATTACCAATCTAGTTGGCCAAACCAAACCAATAACTCGAAGAGACTTGCAAAGATATGAAATCATGCATATAAGAATTCAGAGAAGATTCAAACAATATTCATAGATAATCTGAACATAAACCCACAATTCATCGGATCTCGACAAACACACCGCAAAAGAGTATTACATCGGATGGATCTCCATGAAAATCATGAAGAACATGGTATTGAAGAACAAAGAGAGAGAAGAAGCCATCTAGCTACTAGCTATGGACCCGAAGGTCTGTGGTGGACTACTCACGCATCATCGGAGGGGCAATGGAGTTGATGTAGATGCCCTCCGTGATCGAATCCCCCTCCGGCAGATTACCGGAAAAGGCTCCAAGATTGGATCTCACGGGAACAGAGGCTTCCGGCGGCGGAAAAGTATTTTCGTGGCTCTCTTTGGTATCCAGGGAATATTTGGGAATTTATAGGCCGAAGAATAGGGTTAGGAGGGCTGCCGTGGGGCCACAAGCCAGGGGGCGCCCCCCCCTAGGGTGCGCCCTGGTGGCTTGTGACGCCACGGCAGGTCTCTTGCCTTCATCTCCAAGTTTGTTGGGTTTCTTTTGGTCCAAGAAAAATCATTCCGAAGATTTTATTCCGTTTGGACTCCGTTTAATATTCCTTATCTGCAATACTCAAAAACAAGGAAAAAACAGAAACTCGCACTAGGCTCTAGATTAATAGGTTAGTCCCAAAAATAATATAAAATAGCATATTAATGCATATAAAACATCCAAAACAGATAATATAATAGCATGGAAGAATCAAAAATTATAGATACGTTGGAGACGTATCAAGCATCCCCAAGCTTAATTCCTGCTCGTCCTCGAGTAGGTAAATGATAAAAACAGAATTTTTGATGTGGAATGCTACCTAACATATTTATCCATGTAATATTCTTTATTGTGGCATGAATATTCAGATCCATAAGATTCAAAACAAAAGTCTAATATTGACATAAAAACAGTAATACTTCGAGCATACCAACAAGGCAATTGTGTCCTTTCGAAATAACATGGCCTTAGAAAGTTATCCCTACAAAATCATATGGTCTGGCTATGCTCCATCTTCCCCACACAAAGTATCTAAATCATGCACAACCTCGATGACAAGTCAAGCAATTGTTTCAAACCTTTTTTGTTCTCAAACCTTTTCAACTCTCACGCAATACATGAGCGTGAGCCATGGATATAGCACTATAGGTGGAATAGAATATGGTTTAGGTTGTGAGGAAAAAGGAGAGGATAGTCTCACATCAACTAGGCGTATCAACGGGCTATGGAGATGCCCATCAATGTGAGTGAGTAGGGATTGCCATGCAACGGATGCACTAGAGCTATAAGTGTATGAAAGCTCAAAAAGAAACTAAGTGGTTGTGCATATGATGAAAAATTCCACTAGCTATATGAAAGTGACAAAATAGGAGACTCTCTATCATGAAGATCATGGTGCTACTTTGAAGCACAAGTGTGGAAAAAGATAGTAGCATTGTCCCTTCTCTCTTTCTCTCATTCTTTTTTTTCTTTTTCTTTTTTTTATTTTTTATTTATTTTGGTGGGCATCTTTGGCCTCTTTTTTTTATTTGGGCTTCATTGGCCTCTTTTATTATTTATAAAGTCCGGAGACTTATACCAACTTGTGAGGGATTCATAGTTTCCATCATCCTTTTCTCTCACGGGACAAATGCTCTAATAATGAAAATCATCACACTTTTATTTACTTACAACTCGATACCTAGAACAAAATATGACTCTATATGAATGCTTACGAATGCAAGGCAATATGAAAATGATGGTGCGTGTCATGAAAAACGGAACGGTGGAAGTTGCATGGAAATATATCTCGGAATGGCTATGGAAATGCCATAATAGGTAGGTATGGTGGCTGTTTTGAGGAAAATATATGGTGGCTGTTTTGAGGAAGGTGGGTTTGATGCACCGGCGAAAGTTGCGCGGTACTAGAGAGGCTAGCAAAGGTGGAAGGGTGAGAGTGCGTATAATCCATGGACTCAACATTAGTCATAAAGAACTCACATACTTATTGCAAAAGTCTATTAGTTATCGAAGCAAAGTATTAGACGCATGCTCCTAGGGGAGAGGTTGGTAGGAGGTAACCATCGCGCACTCCCGACCCTCACACAAAGGTTGACAATCATTAAACAAATCATGCTCCGACTTCGTTACATAATGGTTCACCATACGTGCATGCTACAGGAATCACAAACTTTAACACAAGTATTTCTTCCAATTCACAACTACTCACTAGCATGACTCTCATATTACCATCTCTATATCTCAAAACTATATGCAAGGAATCAAACTTCTCATAGTATTCAATGCACTTTATATGAAAGTTTTTATTATATCCCTCTTGGATGCCCATTATATTAGGACTAAATTCATAACCTAAACCAATTACCATGCTGTTTAAAGACTCCCAAAATAATATAAGTGAGGTACGAGAGTTCAATAATTTCTGTAAAATAAAACACCACCGTGCTCTAAAAAGATATAAGTGAAGCACTAGAGCAACATTGCCTAGCTCAAAAGATATAAGTGAAGCACATAGAGTATTCTAATAAATTCACGATTAATGCGTGTCCCCCTCAAAAAGATGTGTGCAGCAAGGATGATTGTGGCAAACTAAAAATCAAAGACTCATATCATACAAGACGCTCCAAGCAAAACACATATCATGTGGTGAATAAAAATATAGCCTCAAGTAAATTTACCGATGGATTGAAGACGAAAGAGGGGATGCCTTCCGGGGCATCCCCAAGCTTAGCCTTTTTGGTATCCTTGAATATGGCTTGGGGTGCCTTGGGCATCCCCAAGCTTAGGCTCTTGCCACTCCTTATTCCATAGTCCATCAAATCTTTACCCAAAACTTGAAAACTTCACAACACAAAACTCAACAGAAAACTCATGAGATCTGTTAGTATAAGAAAAATAAATCACCACTTTAGGTATTGTTGTGAACTCATTCTTTATTTATATTGGTGTAATATCTACTGTATTCCAACTTCTCCATGGTTCATACCCCCCGATACAACCCATAGATACATCAAAATAAGCAAACAACACAAAGAAAACAAAATCTGTCTAAAACAGAACAGTCTGTAGCAATCTATAGACTTCGAATATTTTGTAACTCTAAAAATTCTGAAAAATTAGGAAAATCAGGCAAATTTGTATATCAATCTGGTGTAAAAATTTCAGATCAAAAGCACTTTCCAGTGAATTTACAAAATTCCTGAACTGAGAGAAAAAGTTTCTGTTTTTCAGCAAAATCAAATCACAAACACCGTAGACCATCCCAAAGGTCTTACTTGGCTCAAACACTAAATTAAACAAGAAAACACAATTAATACAGAGATAATAATGTGTGGAAAACTCAAAAACAGAAGCAAAAACAAAAGCATAAAAATAAAATTGGGTTGCCTCCCAACAAGCGCTATTGTTTAACGCCCCTAGCTAGGCATAACGCAATAGATCTAGGTATTGTCATCTTTGGTATGCAATCCATAAGTAGCTCTCATAATAGATTCATAAGGTAATTTTATTTTCTTTCTAGGAAAGTGTTCCATGCCTTTCCTTAATGGAAATTGGAATCTAATATTTCCTTCCTTCATATCAATAATTGCACCAATCGTTCTAAGGAAAGGTCTACCAAGAATAATAGGACATGTAGGATTGCAATCTATATCAAGAACAATGAAATCTATGGGCACATAATTCCTATTTGCAACAATAAGAACATCATTAATCCTTCCCATAGGTTTCTTTATAGTGGAATCCGCTAGATGCAAATTTAAAGAGCAATCATCAAATTCACGGAAACCTAGCACATCACATAAAGTTTTCGGAATCGTGGAAACGCTAGCACCCAAATCACACAAAGCATGGAACTCATAATATTTAATCTTAATATTAATAGTAGGTTCCCACTCATCATAAATCTTCCTAGGTATAGAGACTTCCAACTCAAGTTTTTCTTCAAAAGATTTCATCATAGCATCCATGATATGTTTAGTAAAAGCTTTATTTTGATCATAAGCATGTGGAGAATTCAACATGGATTGCAACAAGGAAACACAATCAATCAAAGAACAACTATCATAATTAAAGTCCTTGAAATCCAAAAGAGTGGGTTCATTGCTATTTAAAGTTTTGACCTCTTCAATCCCACTTTTATCAATCTTAGCATTAAGATCTATAAACTCCGAATCATTGGGACGCCTTTTAACTAAAGTTGACTTATCTCCAGTCCCTTATTTATCAAGATTTATATTAGAAAACAAGGATTCAATAGGAGTCACATCAATCACTTTAAGATCTTCATCAATATTATCACGAGAACACACCTTTTCAAGCCATTCACGCTTAGCACGTATTCTAGCGGTTCTTTCCTTACACTCATCAATAGAAATTCTCATATCTTTTAAAGACTCATTAATATCATGCTTGGGTGGAATAGATCTGATTTTCAAAGAATCAATCTCAAGAGAAATTCTATCAACGTTCCTAGCCAAATCATCAATCTTGAGCAATTTTTCTTCAATCATAGCATTGAAACCCTTTTGCGAACTAATAAATTCTTTAATATTATTCTCAAGATCAGAGGGCATCTTATTATAATTTCCATAAGAGTTGTTGTAGGAATTACCATAATTATTATAGGAATTACTAGGAAACGGCCTAGGATTGAAATTACCTCTATACGCGTTATTACCAAAATTGTTCCTACCAACAAAATTCACATCCATAGATTCATTATTATTTCCAATCAAAGAAGACAAAGGCATATCATTAGGATCAATAGGATCACTCTTACTAGCAAACAATTTCATTAATTCATCCATCTTTTCACTCAAAGTATTTATTTCTTCAATAGCATGCACTTTTTTACTAGTAGGAGATCTTTCGGTATGCCATTGAGAGTAATTTGCCATAATATTATCTAGGAGTTTAGTAGCTTATCCTAATGTGATTTCCATAAAAGTACCACCCGCGGCGGAATCTAAGAGATTCCTAGAAGCAAAATTCAATCCCGCATAAAAGATTTGTATAATCATCCATAAACTCAAACCATGCGCGGGGCAATTTCTAATCATTAGTTTCATCCTCTCCCAAGATTGGGCAACATGCTCATGATCAAGTTGCTTAAAATTCATTATATCGTTCCTAAGGGAGATGATCTTAGCAGGCGGAAAGTACTTGGAGATAAAAGCATCTTTACACTTATTCCATGAATCAATACTATTTTTAGGCAAAGATGAAAACCAAGTTTTAGCACGATCTCGTAGTGAGAACAGAAATAGCTTCAATTTAACAATATCATTATCCACATCTTTCTTCTTTTGCATATCACACAACTCAACGAAAGTATTTAGATGGGATGCGGCATCTTCACTAGGAAGGCCGGAAAATTGTTCTTTCATAACAAGATTTAGCAAAGCGGCATTCATTTCATAAGATTCCGCACTAGTGGCGGGAGCAATCGGAGTACTAATAAAATCATTATTATTAGTATTGGAAAAGTCACACAACTTGGTATTCTCTTGAGACATCATGACAAAGCAAGCAATCTAGCACACAAGCAAACGAAAAGCAAACGAAAAGATGAACGAAAGAAGGGCGAATAAAAAGGCAAATCTTTTTGGTATTTTCTGAAAATCGTTTTAGAAGTGGGGGAGAGGAAAACGAGAGGCAAATGGCAAATAATGTAAATGCAAGATATGAGTTTGTGATGGGTACTTGGTAGGCTTGATGTAGATCTCCCCGGCAACGGCACCAGAAATCCTTCTTGCTACTTCTTGAGCATGCGTTGGTTTTCCCTTGAAGAGGAAAGGGTGATGCAGCAAAGTAGATAAGTATTTCCCTCAGTTGTTGAGAACCAAGGTATCAATCCAGTAGGAGATACAAGCAAGTCCCCAATAGATGTACCTACACAAATAATCAAACACTTGCACCCAACGCTATAAAGGGGTTGCCAATCCCTTCACGGTTACTTGCAAGGATGAGATCTGATAGAGATAGATAGATAGGATTGCTAAAACGAAAAGTAAACTAAAAGTAAAAAAGATTGCAGTGAAGTATTTTTGGTATTTTTGGCTTATAGATCTGAAAATATAATATGGAAAATAGACCTGGGGGGCATAGGTTTCACTAGAGGCTTCTCTCATGAAGGAAAATAATACGGTGGGTGAACAAATTACTGTCAAGCAATTGACAGAAAAGCGAATAATTATGAAGATATCCAAGGCAATGATTATGCATATAGGCATCACGTTCGTGTCAAGTAGACCAAAACGATTATGCATCTACTACTATTACTCCACACATCGACCGACTCCTGCCTGCATCTAGAGTATTAAGTTCATGAAGAACAGAGTAACACATTAGGTAAGATGACATGATGTAGAGGGATAAACTCAAGCAATATGATGAAAACCCCATCTTTTTATCCTCGATGGCAACAATACAAATGCGTGCCTCGCTACCCCTACTTTGTCACTGGGTGAGGACACCGCAAGATTGAACCCAAAACTAAGCACTTCTCCCAATGCAAGAATTACCAATCTAGTTGGCCAAACCAAACCAATAACTCGAAGAGACTTGCAAAGATATGAAATCATGCATATAAGAATTCAGAGAAGATTCAAATAATATTCATAGATAATCTGAACATAAACCCACAATTCATCGGATCTCAACAAACACACCGCAAAAGAGTATTACATCGGATAGATCTCCATGAAGATCATGAAGAACATGGTATTGAAGAACAAAGAGAGAGAAGAAGCCATCTAGCTACTAGCTATGGACCCGAAGGTCTGTGGTAAACTACTCACGCATCATCGGAGGGGCAATGGAGTTGATGTAGATGCCCTCCGTGATCGAATCCCCGTCCGGCAGATTACCGGAAAAGGCTCCAAGATTGGATCTCACGGGAACAGAGGCTTCCGGTGGCGGAAAAGTATTTTTGTGGCTCTCTTTGGTATCCAGGGAATATTTGGGAATTTATAGGCTGAAGAATAGGGTTAGGAGGGCTGCCGTGGGGCCACAAGCTAGGGGGGCGCCCCCCCCCCCCCCAGGGCGCGCCCTGGTGGCTTGTGACGCCACGGCAGGTCTCCTGCCTTCATCTCCAAGTTTGTTGGGTTTCTTCTGGTCCAAGAAAAATCATTCCGAAGATTTTATTCCGTTTGGACTCCGTTTAATATTCCTTATCTGCAATACTCAAAAACAAGGAAAAAACAGAAACTGGCACTAGGCTCTAGATTAATAGGTTAGTCCCAAAAATAATATAAAATAGCATATTAATGCATATAAAACATCCAAAACAGATAATATAATAGCATGGAACAATAAAAAATTATAGATACGTTGGAGACGTATCAGTGTGGTGTGGATCCCTTATCCAGCATCTTGCACCGAAGACTTTGAAGTAACTTACATTGGGTTTCTTACCAGTGAGAAGCTCATATGATGTTTTCTTGAAGAACTTGTGAAGATAAACTCTGTTGATGATGTGACATGCAGTATCAATGGCTTCAGGCCATAGCTTCCGTGGTGTCTTGTATTCATCAAGCATGGTGCGATCCATCTCAATAAGAGTTCTATTCTTGCGCTCCACGACACCATTCTACTGAGGAGTATATGGAGATGAGAACTCATGAGTGATGCCAAGGGTATCAAGAAAGGTGTCCAGGCTTGTGTTCTAGAATCCAGTGCCATTGTCACTCCTGATGTGCTTGATCTTGATGTTGTAGTTGTTCATACACCTATTTGCGAAGCGCCTGAAGACATCCTGCACTTCAGTTTTGTACAGAATGATGTGCACCCAAGTGAATCGAGAATAGTCATCAACGATCATGAAGCCATATAGATTTGCAGTGGTAGAGAAGGTGGAATAGTGAGTAGGGCCAAATAAGTCCATGTGTAGCAGCTCGAAGGGACGGGAGGTCGTCATGATAGTCTTCGAGGGGTGTTTGGCCCTGGTCATTTTCCCGGCTTCACAAGCACCACAGAGGTGGTCCTTCTTGAACTTGACACCCTCGACACCAATGATCAGCTTCTTCTTGGTGAGTGTGTGCAAGTTCCTCATCCCAGCATGCCCTAGCCTTCTGTGCCATAGCCAGCACTCCGAACCTTTTGATAGAAGACATGAGGCAACCAGTGGTCCCGCAGAGAAGTCTACCATGTACAAGTCACCTCTTCGAAAACCTTCGAAGACTTTGGTTTTGTCAGAGGCCATTAGTACCACACATCGAAATTTGCCGAAGATGACAAGCACATCTAAGTCACAGAGCATTGAGACAGACATCAAGTTGTAACCAAGGGATTCGACAAGCATGACGTTTTCCATGTGTTGGTCCCTTGAGATAGCAACTCTACCTAGCCCCAGTACTTTGCTGCTGCTCTTGTCAGCAAAGACGATGTGATCTTTTGTTGGAGGTCGAAGAGTTTGCTCCATCAATAGGCTTCGATCACCAGTCATATGACTTGTGCATCCACTGTCCATAATCCATTCGGTGGCATTGGATTTGTCTTCCTGCATTGAGAATTAGTCGTGTTCACCAAAGCATGTAAGGTAACATGCTAAGATGAGGATGTAGCAGAAGACAGTGGCAAGTATTCTGAATGAGGTATGCATTGATTTTCTTGCGTTCAGACAAGAATATTTTCGGGTCCCCAGAGATGATCTTCGGGATAGGCTTCGTCCTATCTGGAGACCCGATGCTGCATATAAGATATTAGTTCTTCTTAACCACCCACATACGAAGGGGTGGCTTAGAAGCAACGAGACGTAAGACAGCATCAGAGAACTTAGGTAGAGATGCCCTAACAACACGTTTCACAGGAGGATTAGTGTACTCAAATGAATAAGCAGAGAAATTCTTTGTTGGATGAACGTAGCGGTTCATGCCATTGCGTATATATTCATGTGTCATCTGAATCTTTTCCTGCGAAACAGAATGGTTAGTGCCATTGTATGAAGACTTATGTCTTCTCGAAGACATTGATCTAGGGTTTGTCTTCTTCTTGGGAGATGTCGTCAAGACATTCACGCGAAGCTTCTCTAGAAGACATTTGGGGACCCAGATCTTCTTCATAGGTGAACCATTCCTGCAGTTAGTTCCAATAAATCTAGCAAACACTTCACCATTTTGACATTTGAACAGTTTATAATTGGAATCAAAGGATTCAACAATAATGAGAGGATTCGCACAGTTGAAGCCTGATAATGTGGAAGGATCAACTGAAGGACCTTTTGCAGCAACCCATGTGGTTTTGGGGTACTGCTCAGGTGTCCAGTAGGATCCATCAACATTGAGGTTTCTTTCGAAACCTACACCCTCTTTCCTAGGGTTTTTGTTCAGTATAGTCTTCTTCAGGACATCACAAAGAATCAGATGCCCTTTCAGACTCTTGTACATGCCAGTTTCAAGCAATGTCTTCAACCTGTCATTGTCATCAGTGATAGCAGTGGCTTCCTCAGATGAGGGGTTAGGTGCCACAGATACAGTTGAAGATAAAGCATTTTCAGAAGCATTTGAACATTCAGCAGTTGAGTCATTAGCTTCACGTGCAATACACTTTAAGCATGGAGCATCAAATTCATCCTGAGCGGTACTGATCTGCTCTGCTAGGAGTGAGTCGTTTTCCTTCCGTAGGTCATCAAGTGCTTCCCTCAACTTTTCTAGATCAATCTTCTTCTGAAGATATTCAAGAGAAAGCTTTTCATGATCAGTTGAGAGGGCATCATAACAACTTTGGAGATCCTCAAACCTTGAATGAAGACAACGCATGTCTTCAGCCATAGTTTCGTTCAGACTCATCTCTTCGCGTAACAGGTCATCACTTTTCTCTAGAGTAGTTTGCATTTTCTCCATGGCATGTTGTTGCTTGGTGGCAATTTTTACAAGTTTAGCATAGCTAGGTTTCTTGACATTATCAGATTCAGCCTCAGATTCAGAGTCATGACGTGAGGATTTTGAGGATACCTTGGAGGCTTTTTCCATGAAGCAGTAGGCTGGAGCAGCATCATCATCTGGCTTCGGTGAAGAAGGAGCCATTGTCTTCAGGTTCGAAGACAGACGTGGAGAGATATTCCGAAGCCATTGCTAGTCCAGCTACTTCATCGTCAGATTCCTCCTCAGATGCTTCCTCAACTTCTAAACCAGATTCAGACTGTGAATCCATCTCCTTTCCGATGAACGCATGTGCCTTGCCAGATGAACTCTTCTTGTGTGATGAAGACTTTGCATACTTCTTCTTCTTCTTGTCATCGGAGTCATAGTCCTTGCTATTCTTCTTGGATTCCTTCTCCCATCGAGGACAATCAGCGATGAAATGGCCAATTTTCTTGCACTTATGATAGGTTTGCTTCTTGCTGTCTCTTGAAGACATTTCACCAGACCTCTTGGAATCGCGCTTTGAAGATTTTGTGTAGCGCTTTGACTTGGCAAACTTCTGAAACTTTCTGACAAGTAACGCGAGTTCTTTTCCAAAGTCTTCAGCACCATCAGAACTGCATTCAGAGTTGTCTTCAGATGAAGACACAGCTTTGGCCTTCAATGCACGGGAGCGGCTGTAGCTTGGTCCATAGATATCTCTCTTCTTAGCTTGTTGGAACTCGTGAGTGTTCAATCTCTCGAGGATATCGGCTGGATCCAAACTCTTGAAGTCAGGGCGCTCTTGGATCATGAGTGTGAGAGTATCAAAGGAACTGTCAAGTGATCTGAGTAGCTTCTTCACGACTTCATGTTTGGTGATATCAGTGGCGCCAAGTGCATTCATCTCATTTGAGATGTCGGTGAGTCGATCAAAAGTGAGCTGAACGTTTTCTTTGTCAAGTCTCTTGAAACGGTAGAACAGGTTGCGAAGCACATCAACATGAGAGCCTCTTTGAGATGAGACACCTTCATTCACTTTGGACATCCATTCCCAAATTTGCTTAGCAGTGTGAAGTGCACTCACATGGCCATACTGTCCTTTGGTCAGATGACCACAGATGATGTTCTTGGCGGTGGAGTCGAGTTGCGCGAACCTCTTCACATCAGTAGGAGTAACACCTTCGCCAACATCGGGAATGCCCGCCATGACGACATACCATAGGTCATTGTCAATGGCTTCGAGATGCATGCGCATCTTGTTCTTCCAGTAGGGGTAGTCAGTGCCATCGAAGACAGGGCACGCAGCGGAGACCTTGACTATCCCTGCAGTCAACATAGCTAAAACTCCACGATGGTTAAACCGAAACACAGAACAAGGGAGTACCTCGCTCTGATACTAATTAAAAGTGCTAGTTATCGACTAGAGGGGGGTGAATAGGTAATTTTTTATATAAGTCTTCGAAACAGGGAATGTATTCGAATAGAGCGGAAACGTAAACAGGATCAGGTAGGGATACAATCAAGAATCTAATCTAGGCATGCATCACAGTGAAGACATACAAACAGGTTGAGCTTTAACATCATGCACAATAAGATGAGTCGAAGATAAACTTAGACAGTACGAAGATAAACAGCAGGCATGAATGTCTTCAGGACAAGTCTTCAGTGATGAACAAGGAGAGGCTTCACGATACAGAACAGGAATGTAAAGAAGTGAAGGATAGAACCAGTTGCTTGACGAAGACACAGGATTTGTTGGACCAGTTCCAGTTGCTGTGACAACTGTACGTCTGGTTAGGGAGGCTGAGATTGAACTCAGAAGACCTTGTCTTCACCTTATTCCCCTTGAGCCGAAGTCACTTAGACAGCGCCCAATCACTCTGGTAAGTCTTCAAGGGAGACTTCCGAAACCCGCACAAACTTGGTCACCCGGCGATCCGCAATGACTCTTGGATTGCTTTAGACCACAGACGCCTAACCGTCTGGAAGATCACAGTCTTCAAGTGTAATAAGTCTTCAGTTCTCTCATAACAGAATGACTTCGGTGATGCTCAAACACTCTAGCTGTAGGTGTTTAGGTGTATCCTCGCAGGATGTGTCTCTCTCAATGTCTTCGAGGTGGGTTGCTCCAAAACGACAACAGCCGTATCTCTCTCTGAGCAGCCACATTCTTATGGTGGAGGGGGTGGGCTATTTATAGCCAGCGGGCAACCCGACCTGATATGACCGAAATGACCCTGGGTCAATGGCCAACCGACACGTGTCACAACGATCGGATTTCAAACACACGCGGCAGCTTTACTTGGGCTACAAGTAAAGCTAACTCAACCAACTCTGGAAGAGATTTCCTCTCATTGTCTTCGCTCGAAGACATAGGTATGGGTTGAGCATCATGTCAGCATCTGACTTCGATCACATCGACCCCACTTAACAGTACGGTGGTTCCTATGACTCAGGAAAGAAGAAACAAAACTACCAAAAGACTTCGTCTTCGCGTTTCATTGTCTTCGGATGAATGTCTTCGACTACCACCAATGGCTTCAGCCGTCATCAATGTCTTCGGACATTTTTGGGGGTCGTCTTCGACGGCTAAACCGAAACTCCAGGGACTTCTCTCTGTGTTAACCTGTGAACTCTCACAAACACATAGAGTACTAGATGCACTTACAATATTTAATTGAAGCATGAGAGTTCAACTATTTCTATAAAATACGACCACTGTCGTGCTCTAACAAGATATAAGTGAAGCACTAGAGCAACTGCCTAGCTCAAAAGATATAAGTGAAGCACATAGAGTACTCTAACTAATTATGATGAAATTGTGTCTCTCTCGAAAAGTGTTTCCAGCAAACAATGATTGTGTAAAACTAAAAATAAACTAAACTATAATACATGACGCTCCAAGCAAAATTCATATCATGTGATGAATAAAAATATAGCTCCAAGTGACATACCAATAGATTGGAGACGAAAGAGGGGATGCCTTCCAGGGCATCCCCAAGCTTAGATGCTTGGGTCTTCCTTGAATATTGCATTGGGGTTCCTTGGTCATCCCCAAGCTTAGGGTATTGCCACTCCTTATTCCTTCATCCATCGTTGTCACCCCAAAACTTGAAAAGTTCAGCACACAAAACTGGCCCAAACCTTGTGAGATATGTTAGTATAATAGACATATCAAATACTTTAAGTACTATTATAAATTAATTCATATTTTCTTATTTTATAATAGGTACCGTATTCCAACCTCTCCAAGGCTTATACCCTCCGATACAATCCATAGCATCATCAAAACAAGCAAACTATGCAAGCAAAAACAGAATCTATCTAAAACAGAACATTTTGTAGTGATCTATACTAAAACCATACTTCTATAACTCTGAAAATTCTAAAGAATTAGGAAAACTTGGGAAATTTGTATATCAATATTTTCTAAACAATTTAGATCAAAAATACTCTCTAGTAAAATCAGAGAAATTATGCACTGGGCGTAGAAGTTTTTGTTTTTACACAACATCAATTATACTATCTTCCAAATCATCCCAAAGGCTTTACTTGGCACAAAGACTAATTTAAACACGAAAACACAACCATTACAGCAGCAACAATCGTGTGAACTCAAAATAAAAAAAAGTAAAAAAAGAAAATTTGAAGATAACTATTGGGTTGCCTCCCAACAAGCACTATTGTTTTATCCCCCTAGCTAGGCATAATGCATTATTTGACGTATTGTCATCCTTCAAGCTAATTCCATAGGTGGCCCTCATAATAGATTCATAAGGTGGTTTAATTCTATTTCTAGGTAAGTGTTCCATCCCTTCATTTAATGGGAATTGGAATCTTATATTACCTTCTTTCATGTCAATAATAGCACCTATGGTTCGTAGGAAAGGCCTACTGAGTATAATAAGACAAGACAGATTGCATTCCGTATCAAGCACAATGAAATCCATGGTAACATAATTTCTATTAGCAAGAATAAGCACATCATTTATTCTACCCAATGGTTTCTTAATAGTAGAATCCGCTAAATGCAAGTTGAGGGGACATTCATTTATATCGGTGAGACCTAGTACATCACATAAATATTGCGATATAGTAGAAACACTAGCACCAAAGTCACACAAAGCATTGAATTCATAATCTTTAAGATTTCATTTAATAGTAGGTTCCCATTCATCATGCAATTTTCTAGGTATTGAAACTTCTGGTGCAAGCTTTTCTTCATGAGCTTTTATCATAGCTTCCACAATATGTTTAGTAAAAGCTTTATTTTGTTCGTAGGCATTAGGTGAACTTATCATGGATTGCAACAAGGAAATACATTCAACCAAAGAGAAACTTTCATAATTAATGTCCTTGTAATCTAAAGTAGTGGGCACATCACTATGTAAAGTTTTGACCTCTCCAAACCCACTTTTTTTCATTTTCATCATTAAGATCATCACCCTCCGAACAATTGGGATGCCTTCTAACTAAAGTTGACTCATCTTCAGTCCCCTTTTAATCAAGTTTAATATTGCCAAACAAAGATTCAATAGGTGAAACATTTATCATTTTAATATCCTCTTTATGATTACGATAAAAACCGGGAGGAATAGCCTTTTCTAGGAATTCTCGCTTAGCTCTCAACCTAGTGGTCCTCTCCTTAATTTCATTAATAGAGATTTGGATGGATTTAATAGACTCATTAATATCATTCTTGGGTGGCAAATTATTACCTTTAAGAGTTTCCACATCATGAGCAATCCTATCCATGTTTCTAGCCATATCATCAACTTTATGTAGTTTTTCTTCTACCATAGTATTAAAAATATTTTGAGAACTAATAAATTCTTTAATGGTGTTCTCAATATCAGAGGGTGTCCTATTATTATTGCTAGAAGAATTACTATGTGAATTACCATAATTATTGGAGGAATTACCGGGATACGGTCTAGGATTGAAGTTTCCTCTATAAGCATTGTTCTTGAAATTATTTCTAGAGACGAAATTCACATCAATGGCATCATTATATTTCTCAATCAAAGTAGATATTGGCACATCATTGGGATCAACATGAGAATTCTTACTAGCAAACATATTCATAAGAGAATCCAACCTATCACTCAAAATAGCAATTTCTTCAATAGAATTTACCTTCTTACCAGTTGGAGCTCGTTCGGTGTGCCATTGAGAATAATTTGTCATGATATTATCCAGTAGTTTGTCGCTTCTCCCAATGTAATTTCTATAAAGGTATCACTTGCAGCACAATCTAGAAGATTTCTCGACACAAAGTTTAGCCCTACATAGAAATTTTGTATTTTCATCCATAAACTTAAGACATGAGTGGGACAATTCCTAATCATTAATTTCATTCTCTCCCAAGATTGTGTAACATGTTCTTGATCATGTTGTTTAAAATTCATAATTTGATTTCTGAGAGATATAATCTTAGCAGGAGGAAAATACTTAGCAATAAAAGCATCCTTACACTTATCCCAAGTTTCAATACTATTACGAGGCAAGGATGAAAACCAAGTTTTAGCTTTATCTCTTAGTGAGAAAGGAAATAATTTCAACTTAACCACTTCATTATCCATCTCCTTTTTATTTTGCATATCCCATAATTCAACGGAAGTGTTAAGGTGTGAAGCAGCGTCCTCATTAGGACTTCCAGCAAATTGTTCTTTCATTACAAGAATCAGCAAAGCGGTACTTATATCAAAAGCTTCTGCACTAGTGGAGGGTGGTATTGGAGTACTAATAAAATCATTGTTATTGGTATTTCAAAAGTCACACAATTTCGTATTTTCTTGAGACATAGCGACAGAGCAAGCAAACTAACAAGCTAACCGGTAAACTAGTAAACTGGGCAAACAAGCAAATAGAAATATTTTTGTGTTTTTGATTTTTTTTTGTAAAAGAAAATATAAAGATAAAAATAAAAAAGACAAGCGAAAAGTAGAACAAGTGATTGATAGTTTGTGTGAAGGGACCTCGTGTGAAGTTGGTGATGTCTCCCTGACAATGACTCCAAAAATTCGTTCTGCTACTTGTGAGCTGCGTTGGGTTTTTCCCTGAAGAGGAAGGGTGAAGAAATATAGTAGCGATAAGTATTTACCTCAGTGAGAACCAAGGTTATCAAACCAGTGGGAGAATCATGACAACTTAACATCAACAATACCCGCACACACAAAACCAAACACTTGCTCCCAACACGGGCAAGAGGGTTGTCAAGCCCCTTGAACTTGTTACTTGCAAGGATTACTTCTGATAGTGATAGATAGATAGATATAAAAGTAAAATAAAAAGAAAGTAAACAAATTGCAGCAATGTATTTTTAGGTTTTTAGCAAATATTATTAAGTAGACCTGGGGGTCATAGTGTTCACTAGAGGCTTCTCTCTCTCGAACGCAAAGCATATGGTGGGTAGATAAATTATTGTTGGGAAATTGATAGAAGAGCGCATAGTTATGATTATGTATTCATGGCAATGATCATGTATATAGGCATCACATCAGTGAAAATCAGACCAAAACGATGCTGCATCTACTACTATTACTCCACCAATCGACCGCCATCGAGCATGCATCTATGGTATTAAGTTCATGACAAACAGAGTAATGCTTTAAGCAAGATGAAATGATGTAGAAGAACTAAGTAGAAGCAATATGTTCAAACCCTGGCATTTTACCCTTAGTAGCAACAATACAATAGGTGTCTTGTCCCTTTCTATCTCTGGGATATAGAGCACCGCAATATTGAACCCACTACAATGCATTCCTCCTACTGAAGATAAATCAATCTAGTTGGCCAAACCAAACCGATAGATCGGAGAGATTTGCAAAGCTATAACAATCATGCATAATACAATTCAGAAATGACTCAATTACTTTTCATGAATAATCTTATCATAAACTCACAATTCATCAGATCCCAACAAACACACCACAAAATAAGATTACATCAGATAGATCATCGCGAGAATTGCGAAGAACTTTGTATTGAAGATCAAACAGAGAGAAGAAGCCATATAGCTACTAGTTATGGACCCATAGGTATGTGGTGAACAACTTACACAACATCATGGAGGTAGCAAGGTTGATGTAGACGGAATCCGTGATGGATTTCCCCTCCGACAGAGTACCGGAAAAGGCCACCAGATGGGATCACGGAAGAACAGAGACTTGTGACGGCAAAAAAATTGTTTCGGGTGGCTCTCTAATGTTTTTGGGATAATTGGGAATATATAGAGGTGGAACTAGGTCAGGAGCTACCTTGAGGGGGCCAGCCAGGGGGCGCACCCTGCTGGCTCGTGGCCACCTCGTGGTTCTTATGGCCTCCTCCCGAAGCTTGCTAGGTCTCCTTTGGTCCAAAAATAACTCCCATAAATTTTTATCCAATTTGGACTCCGTTTGATATTGATTTTCTGGAAAGTCCCAAAACACACAAAAACAAGAATTGGCACTAGGCAGTGAGTTAAAAGGTTAGTACCAAAAATGATATAAAGTAGCATATAAAGTATTCAAGATTGATAGTATAATATCATGACACAATCAAAAAATATAGATACGTCGGAGACATATCAACGAGCACCTTCGACGCTCTATGGCATAAGAATCACCACAGAAAAGAAAGAAGCCTACAACAGGATCCAAAACCACCCTCGACACAGTCCTGGATCAACCATGTCCAATCAACTCCACCTTATTGAATGCAAACCCAACTCATATCCGTAGAGCTCGCTAGGTAATTAAATGGGTGCCTAGGGAAGGGGAACATCTCCTCAACAGCACTAAAACACATAAAAAGCGTACATCAATATCATCCGACGAGGGCGGGATCTTAATGATCTATGAAACTCACCCATCAAGGAATCAACGAGCGAGAGCCTTCCAGGAGATGAGCAACGTTTATCACGTAGCGACATCGGACAGATAATCAGACATACCGATCACTTTCGGGGAACAGGATTAGCCGAAGATCGGCCCGAGACAAGGAACGATGGCTTTAGTCCTCGACCCTATAGTGGATGGTTATTGGTTGCGAAAGGTTTTAATGGATGGTGGCAGTAGTTTAAACCTCATTTACAAGGACACTCTGCAAAAAATGCAATCTATTATCTACTAAAAGCAAAATACGGGTCAAAATAGAGGAATTAGCTAGAAAATACCACGTTAATCAGAAAATACTAGCCCTTCATCTGGTGGACCATTATATTTTAAGGGATATTAGCTGTATGATCTTCATAACATGAAGAATTTAGTGGCCCACACAATTTAGCGTTCCACTTGAATCAACCTGGACGTGGCAACAGAAAATTAACTTAATCATAGTTTAATATCTATTATATAATTAAGACAAGAGACAAACAAGCTATGACGTTAGTCCACATAGATTAAATTATCTCAATCGTCAATATAAAATTTTAACAACTGAGATTTAAAAGTTGAACCGTTACATAAAAATATTATTAGTTCCAAAGGGTTGGACACGTCGCGTATGTCATGTACGAATACTACAACACATACTTGGTGTAATTTATATGCCTTTATGTTAAGAAAGTCAACTTCGTTCTTTTTCTATAAGACTAGGAAAAGATGCCCGTGCGTTGCAACGGGAGAAAAACAATATCACACATCTCTGACAAGTATTGCTTAAGACCTCACGAATGAGCACCTCTCTATTTCAGCACCATCCCATTTTGAAAATAATATCTAGCTCAATTTTATTAGGTCAGATTCTAACTGGTCAATTCTTTTTTGTGTGTGATAAACGATTTAATTCCTCTAAAAAATTATTAATAGTTTTTTTATTCCTTTGAATAGTAAGGCATATCTTTCATGATGCTTGGATTGGATGGTGAACTTCAAAAAGTCACGTCATCTCTTCTTCCTAACGTCTACCCCTTTCCTAGTCTCATGAAGAAGAGATCTTTTTTTTATTATGAAGTTAGCATCAGTAGAAAGCACCCATACGCATGGGCATGTGATCACTATTAATAACCTCAGACCACCATTACATCAACATCCAATTGTTTTCAGTCTGCTACACAAATTAACTTTTTTGGAATAGTAAATAAATATTATAAGATTGTTTCCAGTCTACAAAAAACTATCAAACTACTGGCTGAGATGAATTGCTGAAAATCTAGGAGAACTATTCGATTGAAGCTATCAAAAATGATTTGCGAAGATGTTGTATGTCAAGTTGGCAAAAAGAGAATAAAATCATCCAGTAGTTTGGTTCACATGAAATAAATCCACATATTTGGCATGTTGCGGACGGTTTCCCTTTGTTAACTAAGAAATTGATATTACCAAATCGTTGTATTTTTTCGTCAAAGAAAAGCAAACAAAATCTTACCAAAAGGAGGTTACGTTCTGCAAAGAAAGAGTAATATGAGATTACTTACAGAGAAGGTGAAATCTGACCTCAAAAGAACAATGCCATGCAGCGACATTGAAAAACTAAGCAACTGATTTACTTCGTAATTAAGCACACTGATAGGTAGTAACATCAAGGTATTTTACCATACCTTCTGAATTCGATCCTTCCTTTAATTTTAAATAGCCAAGACAGCCTCAGTTCCTTTTTACAGCTGAAATTCATCGTTCTTTTAATACCTCCCGAAATCAAGCTGCCTGGATTTAAATACCCAAGACAACCTCAAATCCAGCAGCGTCCAACATTCCTCCCTGAAATCCATCTTTGTTTCCTTTATGATTTGGAGCGTGCACAATTCACTCCTCGTAAATCCCTCTTTCCTTTAATTTCCGGTCTTTTTACGTGTCTTGCTCATATTTGGGCAACTCTCTAATGTATATAAATTGATGAAAATTGCTTTGAAGGAGCGATGTGGGACTAATAAATGTGAAGTATCATTGCTCGTTTGGTAGTCAATAACAGCGACAATTCCCATGTTCGTACGTGAACATTGGTAGTCCTAGATGGTTCGTGCCTCGAAGATATAGTCGAGCCACCAGGTTTCGACTCCGGGTTGACCGCATATATTTACGCTACTTTCAAATCGTTGTTTTTTTTTTTGAAAAAAAGTTCGGACCAGGCCCATGCGGGTGACAGGCGGAGTGGGCCGAATTCCCCTCGCGTGCAAGATATTTTTGCTACCCGGGGTCGCCAGAAACCTTAATGGTGGGCCTGATTCGCTGGGCCGAACCAAAGTAACGTACGCTGGTCTGAACCAAAGTAACGTACGATGGTAAAAAAGGTGAACGGACGAAAATTAGAGGGTAAGAAGCAATCCGTGCTTTATATTATTATTATTATTATTATTATATATTATTATATTATTATATATATATACTAGCAAAAGGGTCCGTGCGTTGCAACGGGGTAACCAAACTATGTATTGACCACTTATTACAATGAGTATTGTTAAAAAAATCAATACAATGAGTGTCGAGTGCGTGAAGATTTTGACCATCTCGCGGCTGGTTGATATACGATTGTTAGATAATAATCTAACACTTTATGAGGTAATTTGTCACTAACGATTACAATTCTAATGCACAGACTAATTCCTGCATTGTATATTATTCTAAGAAGAAAATGTAACCATCTAGGTGAACACGCCGCTAGCTCTAGTTATTAATGGAGTGGCACTGTCCATCAATTCAATTTATTCTGATAAACATGAAGATATTCGTTTGACCTTGATTGTCATGAAGAAGAAATAAAAACATTATTATGCTTCTCAATGGATAGTCCTCATCTATTTTTTTCTAAATTATCATCTTTGTAGCTACAGACCACTGCAGATGCAATCTCTGAATTTATTGGACACCATACCAGGCAATAATCTTAACAAGCAAGAGACACAAGTTATATGTGTGAAGGGGTAATAAATACATAAGAAACCAAACCAATATAGGAGTATTAGTCTATGGATCTACATCTTTTTTTCTTACTAATGACATGGTTATTGATCCAGTTGCCAACAATGTATCATCTACATGCTTGAGCAGTAAAAAAAGGAACTTTTCTTCAAGTTATGCCATGAACCTGCAAGACCAGGTGCTTTTTTTGGATTTCCTGAGTCACCAACGTACATGATTACACTTTGTTGTATCAGGCCCCATCATAAGATTTTTACATTAAAAGAACCGAAATCACCTAGACTCTTGAAGCAAGGCTACTCACACTTGACTTCAAGGAGTGCAGTACATCTATCAAACAAGCCGTGCCTTCCAAGGGAACATATGCCATTTGACAAACTTAGCAACTGTGACCTCTGCACCTATCTGAAATATGATCCCCACATTTGATCAAGGAATAAAAATTTCATGATAATGCATGATGATATCAACAACAATGACACAAGCCTGCCACCTTGTGGAATCCAATGTCTCTATAGTTGTTCATAATAGGGAAGCACCCAGCGCGGGGAAGATATCACTGGTCCCAAATGATTTCTATCAGTTGATGATGCAGAAATATTGTTAGTATAGAGATAAGACAAATATGGCATAGTCCGCTAAAAGACACCTTGAACTTCATAAAAGCTGTTGATCCAACTAATCAACGAAGAAATTCTAGAATCAACCAAGAATTCTACCCTGCGCCCAGATCTTCAGTTCACCGACTGTTATATATCAATATGAGAAACAAAATTCATGGAATATGTCATCTTACCAAATATTTCATGGAGTATGCTACAGGAAGTTACTAACACAAGAATGCAACCATGAAATATCTCACCCAGTGTCGTCATCATCAGTGGCAACATCTTTTCCTTCATCGCATTTGGTAATATATTGCAAGAAATTGAAACAATCCATGATTAGCTTCCAAATCCAAAATTTCAATGGAAAAAACAGGAACGTGAAGCTACACAATTTATCAATCTCTACCTATCTGCAGGCTCACGGGTACTGCAGGGCATATATAGATTATTGTGTAAAAAATTGTACTCCTTTCCCTGTATTAGTTTGTTATTTCTTGCATCAATTTTGATAAGAAAATTGCGTAGCAGTGGTGGCTCGGTAAGAATCACTATACCCGTTCGAGAAAATAATAAGAATCATTATACGGGCACAATGGCACACACGGTAGCATGTAAATCACGGCTCACAATATTCAGAGATATGCATACCAAGAAAAAGAAAAAGGAAATACAAAGACCAATCCTGCATTTGTGTATCGTCCTGAGCACAACACAGGTAGGTGAACACCCTTAGGCCAGGGCATAGCAAGAATCTAAAAATCGCTGGCCACTGGCTGACCTGAAACATCAAGAAATCAAGTTGTCAAAGAAAGAAAAAAGTAATCCACAAAGTGCAGATCAAAATATAGATCATTAATTTTCCTAATATAAGGTTGTCCTTCCGAATTAATGAACGGCATGTTGCAGACAGAGCGTGAGCTTTAGCTGATCAAGCAAAATTAATCAACTGTGCTAAGATAAGCTACCTGTGTGTTCCTGCAGCAATCACCAATAGCAAAATTGGACCATCCAACAGCATGCGTACATATGCTCGTAAAAAGATCCATCAAGATCCACCTTCAGCCACTCCATATCAGGAGGTGGCAAGATTGGTCCTATCTATTTTTATCATCAAGCGTCACTTCGAAAATCAAGGGTATACATCAAATACTGACTGCACAAGATACTATGAATGTCAAATACAACAATTTTACCGAACATGGAAGCACATGAAGATAGTAAGAAAAGTTTCAGCAACAGATGGGCTGCGCACAGAAATTCAGAGAACATGGTAGGGCTGCACATAGAATTAAAGAGAATACTGTAAGTTGCTAACTCGAATTAACCTGCCACAAGAAGATGCAGCACAACCATGTGGATTTTGGGAGGGGCGCCATCAAACAACTTGGCGGCGGGTGGGGAGCATCGAGCTGAGAAAGAAAGGAGAGCAGCAGCAGCTTGGCTCCAGCACCGGTGCCCTTCTCCACATACATGGCGCGGCCAGGCAGTAGCGAGTAGATCACGTGGGTCGCGACTCGCGAGCAGCCGCCGGATCCAATCCGGGGAGGTGTCGTCGGTGACGAATCGCGAGCAACCGCCGGATCCAATCCGGGGAGGTGCCGAAGGTGACGAATCGCGAGCAGCCGCCGGATCCGCGAGCCCGCCACCTTCGCCGACGTTCAGTCCGCCGCGCTATCACCGGCCGTTGACCCCGCTCAAAGCAGAGCCCGCTCGAAGTCAAGCCGCTCCAGCGCGCCAGAGACCCCACAGCCACCGGATCCGCGAGGCGAGGGGAGTAGGAGAAGCGGCGCGGGGGGGGGAGGAGGAGGAGGAGGAGGAGGGGCGGACGCTGCCGCGCAGGGGGGAGGATGAGGAGGGGCGGACGCTGGCGACGAGATGCGCCGGAGTGAATCTGCTCAGTTTTTTTTATAAAAAAGACGAAACGTTTTTTCCACTTACCGAAGGACTGCGGGTTGAATTCGATTAAACACAGGGGCTTTTTTGCAAAAACGCCGACGACGTACGACCGGAGCGGTAGCTGCTTTATTATTACTAGCACATATGCCCGTGCGTTGCAACGGGAGTGAAAATTAACATGTCCACGAAAACATCCACCAGCAGGACGCGATGGCATCCGAACGTTGCCAGCTGGCAGCTGTAGGAAGGTGCATGTCGGTGTTAGAAGAAATACATATCAGATGCACATTAATCATGAAACGACCTTGCAATGACACGTGTCCGACATGTAGCAATGTCAGTCATCCTTGCAGCTTCCACGTGGTTGGCTTTGCAGCGTTTTCCATCCGACTTGTAGCAACGACGACCGTCCTTGCAGCGTCCGTGTAGTGATTTTGTAGCATGGCGGTCCGAATTTCCAATAGAAAAAGGATAGTGGCGATTGGTGTTGCATTAACGTGTTTCCGGCTAGACGCACTGGGCGCTCGGCCTTACAGCGGCGTCATCCCGCTTGCAGTAGCATCAGTCAGGCTTGCAGTGGCGTGTGTGCCGTTTGACGCAAAGAAACTTGATCGAAGTTGCATGTAGATCAAGTAGGTATATTTTTCGAAAAAATGAATTTTGATAGCAGCAAAAACGTCAATAAAAAATACGTACGCAGCTCAGAACCAAACAAAAGAAGGACGGCCATGTGCGTGCATGAAAAAATGAAGCGCACCCAAGGAGCAGGCCACACATATGCACACAGAAAGGTTGCATGCATGTGGCTGCTCCTCCGATGGGAGCAAATAAAAAGGTCAGGAGTTGGCCGGAGAGCCTCGACAGTGAACCTTAATGCATCGGTTACGGTGCTTAGGTTGGGTTCCAGATTTGAGGCATTGTCTGTTGTAATGCGCCTCATCTCTTCGGTGAAGGCTGCAATTGCTCCACGCTAGTAGTAGCTGACTTAGGCTCCTTTAGAAGCACAACACCAAGATCTTCACGTCATTACACATCCGCCGCCACTTTCAGGTTGTAAGCTCCTGCCCTCTCGAGGTTGATCCATCCTCACCCCACACATCCTCTGTTTGTTGTATTTATCATCAAGCTCGACGAGCCATGCAATATGCAGGCAAACATCCCACGAGCCAACCCACCTTTCTTTCATAGACCTCACGAGCGAGCCAGCCAGCCATGCAAGCCAACAATCTCCTTTGTTTATTGTCAATGCACCATTTGTTAATTCTCGATGTTGCTCCTTGATTTTTGTGAAAGTGGCCGACGTATATAAATTGATGAGATTAGATACCAAGAAGCGAGGTGGGACTATTAAATTTAGTAGCGAACCTTTTTTATCACACAAGCATACCAGCCCAGTTGCCCTCAGCCTTCGGGACGGAAGTTCTGCTCGTGAGTTCGAATCCTCTCACAACACGTATATTTAGCTGCTCCCTCAACCGATGTTAAAAAAAGAAGCGAACCAGGCCACGTCGGCCCACGCGGGTGACAGGTGTAGGACGGAACTCACGGCTCGGCCCAGTGGAGCGACGCAGGAATTTTTTCTGAGCGACGTTGAAAAAACGAACAGTTTTTTTTTCACTTACGGGTGGCAGGGTGGGTAATTTACTTCAACTTTAGGGATAGTTTTAATGACGGTGAACCGACCGACAGAAGCAATCCGTGCTTTATTATTAGGTAAAGAAACCTTTTTTATCACCCAAGCATACCAGCCCAGTTGCCCTCAGCCTTCGGGACGGAAGTTCTGCTCGTGAGTTCGAATCCTCTCACAACACGTATATTTAGCTGCCCCCTCAACCGATGTTAAAAAAAGAAGCGAACCAGGCCACGTCGGCCCACGTGGGTGACAGGTGTAGGACGGAACTCACGGCTCGGCCCAGTGGAGCGACGCAGGAATTTTTTCTGAGCGACGTTGAAAAAACGAACAGTTTTTTTTTCACTTACGGGTGGCAGGGTGGGTAATTTACTTCAACTTTAGGGATAGTTTTAATGACGGTGAACCGACCGACAGAAGCAATCCGTGCTTTATTATTAGGTAAAGATTTATATATATATATATATTATATTATATTATTACTAGCACAAATGCCCATGCGTTGCAACGGGAGAAAACACCGTTCCTATGTATCCGTCGTATAATGGGACAGTTGTTGATGACAAAAAATATGATGGATCATTTGATCAGCACATAGGGGGGGGGGACATGAAAGATGAACCATGTTTAAATTTCCACCATGCTATTTACTGAAACATGTGCCTACAACCTTTGTTAGCTTGTTAGAGATTACTGAGAAAATAGAATAGGTGATAATCGTGTGAGAGGGAGAAAGAAAACATTGTTGTGTTGTGTGCGTGTGTGTTCATTGTTATGCTACTCCAGGTCAATCAAAGCTAGATGGCAGCTCATAGTTTGCCAAGTATGTGTCTTTGCCTACTTATAGAGAATAATCGATTCATTTGGCGGCACGCTTGAGGAGCAATGATAAGAAGCCGACATCCTCTTGACACGCTTTGTCAAGGTACCAACAGAACCTTCCAGTGTGGTACCAAGAATTGATAAGTAATTATTAGACAGGAGTCTAGCCAACTGCGCAACCAGTATGACCGGTTGTGCAATGGTTTGAAGTGTGATGCTTGTGCCATGGCGAGTTGCAATGTGATGCATGTGACCACGTGGCGCGGGAGCTAGTGAAAGGGTTCGAGCAGCGTGTTAGTGCTACCATCGCCGCGCGTGGCTGACAGTAACATCACCGGGTGAATAGATACAGATCAGGAACTTCACGTGCAGGCGGGTGCCGTCACAAGATGTTCGACATATCCAACTGATTGTGTAGTATTTTGCAACCTCTTCTACTCGCCCATCTCGTCGTATCTTGGAAGCTCATTGGAGCCCTTAGTTCATACGCCACCTCGATTGCAATCAACCGGAACAACAACGATGATCAAGCGAATAGGAAATCTATTAAAATCTTGATGTGCAGATATTAATTTTTGTGGCCCTTCTGCATGCAGCAATGCCGCTTCTCTTAATAGGTCTGCTTAAATAAGATCCATTTTTTTAGCTGCATTTTGGGTTCGATTGGCCACATGGAACACGCACCCCCGCCCAGGCTCCTTTTCCTTTGTAGGCTTAAATTAAAGCAGACCATTTATTTGCGTTTTGGCCATGGCACACATCCATCCAGGCTCCTTTTCTTTTTTGGTATACTTATAATGCAGCGCCTCTTTGATTATGCGTTTATCATGTTTTTCCCTCAATAATTTTCCCACGAAATCTGCATGCCAATTAATTTCTTTGTTTTTCCTTTACTCTTGGATAAAGGAAGAGATCCATATCTCACCATCTATCTTGTTAATTCTTGCAATTTCTAACACATATAAGTTAGTGGAATTTTTTGTAAAAGACCGATGTGGGACTATTATTTAAGAAGCAAATCCTACTTTTAACACAGGCAGGAGCTTGGTTGGTTGGCAGATTCCTTAATTGCGGAAGGATAGGTCTAGAGATCGATCCCCCCACGCGCACTTGTATTTTCCTGCCTTCTAGGCCCATGGCTCGCGGCCCACTCCAAGATCTGGGCGCAATTCTTTTTTCCTGACTTCTAGGCCCATGGCTCGCGGCCCACTCCAAGATCTGGGCGCAAAAAAAATTCCCTGCCTTCTAGGCCCATGGCTCGCGGCCCACACCAAGATCTGGTCCAAGCGACTTACAAACAATGTTTTCGTTCGCTTCTGGAATGCACACATGTGTACGTGTATTAGTACCACCTCGCATAAATAGATTATTAAATATAAAATCATCTAAGCGGGACGAAACCAAGAATATCACCTTGCTTTATATTAGTAATATATAATATATATACATATATATATAATAAATAATATATATATATATAATAAATAATATATATATATATAAGTATATATATATAATAGGACTACTTTTCTGTACTCCTGGGTGTATGTACTCCCATCCTTAATATACCTTGTATACGCATTGATTATACCTCTTTATTATTCTCAATATACTTCATTAAATATTCTAAGATACATCAATACAAGTTTTGTTGAAAAAATATCACTTGCGACGTACTTTTTGTAATATACCTTTTTCACATATAAACAAATCAGCATATACGTACACCTTTAAAAATATGTAGACTCACATGAATTTTTTCATGAAACTCATTTTGAGGTATCTAGTAATTATTAGTGAAGTATATTAAAAATAATAATGAGGTATAAAAGATTCATTTATGTGGTATATGAGGAGCGGGAGTACGTACTCTCAAGAGTACAGAGCCATTGTCATATAGGACTACTTTTCTGTACTCCTGGGTGTATGTACTCCCATCCTTAATATACCTTGTATACGCATTGATTATACCTCTTTATCATTCTCAATATACTTCATTAAATATTCTAAGATACCTCAATACAAGTTTTGTTGAAAAAATATCACTTGCGACGTACTTTTTATAATATAATATATATATATATATATAGTATTAGTAGTATTATATATATATAATATAAATAAAATTATTATTATTATTATTAGTAGTAGTAGTAGTAGTAGGTATAGATATAGATATATATATATAAAGTGCCCGTGCGTTGCAACGGGATAATAAAATTGTGGTGTTCCTAGCAAAAAAGCCCGTGCGTTGCAACGGGTACAAAATAAATAAAGATTAAAAACCTAAACAATAGTATACCACTAAAACAAAATCTTGCAAGTAGAAAATCAATATTCATGGTACTCAACATTTTTGAAATAAATCCATTCTCAAATAGAAAATATTACTGCTCCGTGTACTCTCCCATGTTCTATAACTTAACGCACGTACCATCAGCCATTTTTATCCTCCGCGCATTCTCTGTTCTTTGTTCTTTTTAGTAGATGCGACGTATTGGTTTCATCTTTCCACTAAATAGAACATATATTGAACAACAACAATATTTTGCACCTAATCCATCCTTAAGGTAAGGTATAAGAGTGCTTGTTGATTTACCTCTGAGCCAGAAGGCAACAACTAATCAAGGATGTCCACCTTCTTCAACCACCATATGGTCCCATGTTTTCAGTCTCTCCAAAATCTTGTGAGAACGACCACTGAAAAAGAGTTCCTTCAACAAAAAGGAGAACATGGCAATAGGAAGAGGATGGTTGCGAAATTGCGCCAGTGAGGAGCACCAAGGCACGAACCTACAGCGGCGGTGCTCTCCATTATCCACTACAAAGCACTTCCTCCAAGTACAGACTGGGCCATGAAATTAGATTGAATGGCAACAATCTTGACACTTGTTCCTCAACCAACAGCTAAAATTAAATCTTCCTACACCCATACATATGGAAAGATCAATGTACTACTAACCAAAAGCTTTATATCACTTTTTTTTTCTTTGGCTGATCAGACTCTTTTAGTACCAGTACACACACAGATATCTAGGATCAGATGATCGCCCTCTTAATTCCTCCATTCTTTTTTTGCAACTATTTTTTCCAATAAAAGGATACAGATAGCACTTTCCAATTGAAACCAACGGATCAAAACCTTCCCTTTTTCGGTTGATCCAAACTCTAACAAAATCGTGGAGATGAAGGAAAAGAAATCAGCACCGTAGTATTTTTCTCTTTTTTCCAAACATCACACGGTTCTCTTCTATACAACTAATCACTTTCTCTCTATTTTTTCTGACTTGTACGCTGAAATATGGTGGGCAGAACCACGTGAACGGATATCATGCAAATCTATCTCACCTTGATCTGTACGTCCCCATCCCCTGGCATCGATCTCTTCATGGATCAAAGGAGGGCGCTGGAAGAGGAAGGTATGAGGGTCTCCTTCTCATCAAGTCCCTCGCGAGGTGCTCAACGTCCAAGTACTCATGCTCAGCTCGATCCACTTGTCCTCCACCTGCAAGTCGCTCCCGCCCGTCCTCCTCCTCCCTGTAGGTCCTCTGAGTCCGGAAACTGCCACCACCTGGACGGCAACCTTCGTATGCGACCACCTCAACTCCTCCGTATGCCCGCCTGCACGGCCATACCACATCCATCCAGTCGTCCGCTGTCGCCGGCGGTCCTTCGCTGCTGCTTCGTGCGGCTCTCCCAGCCAGCTCCTGCTTTCTATGTGCATTGCTTGAATCATAGGGTTGGACACGTAGGGTAGGGAAGCGATATTGAAAGAGAATAAGGAGGCTTTTGGGGGCATCGAAGGGTTGTCAGGTTCGGCGACATACGTCTCTCCTCGGAGGAATAATAAAGCACGGTCGCCTGGACCCGGCACCGGGAGGAGGACTCCGTAACAAACACGTGAAACATTAAAAACATGCCCAACCAATCACGTACAAAACGGTAATCATGTCGTCACCGAAGCCGGCGCATCTTTTTTTTTTTGAGAGAATCCGAAGCCGACGCATCTATGTGCCTGCTGACTTTGTTGGGCCATAAGGCCCATGAGCGCAGTAGTTAACGAACAACGGACGAAAATCGTGAGGCCCAATCGATACAAACCTTATTTCACGAAACTTGGCTCTACCAATTAGTACCACCTCATGTATTCACATAACTTAGGATTAGATGCGGGACGAAACCAAGAATATCACCTTCTTTATTAGTATATATATATATATATATATATATATATATATATATATATATATATATATATATATATATATATATATATAGGACTACTTTTCTGTACTCCTGGGTGTATGAACTCCCATATTCAATATACCTCATATACACATTGATTATACCTCTTTACCATTTTCAATATACTTCATTAAATATTCTAAGATACCCCAATACGAGTTTTGTGGAAAAAATATCATTTGCGACGTAATTTTTGTAATATACCTTTTTCATGTACGAACAAATCAGTATATACGTAAACCTTTAAAAATATGTAGACTCACATGATTTTTTTCGTGAAACTCATTTTGGGGTATCTACTAATTATTAATGAAGTATATTAAAAATAATAAAGAGGTATAAAATATTCATCTATGTGGTATATGAGCGATGAGAGTATATATATATATATATATATATATATATATATATATATATATATATATATATATATATATATAATATAAAGTGCCCGTGCGTTACAACGGGATAATAAAATTGTGGTGTTCAAATCAAGTTTTAAATATTCGCACTCTATGTATATACACGTATCTGAATATTTGTGCACCAACCACACAAATGCGAACGTAAGACACGTGCATTCTAACATGCTCACAATGTATTGATGTTGGACTTGATCCTTGATGTGTGTATTTTTTTAGTATATCATTGATGCGTGTATGAGAAGGAAAAGAAAAGGTAAGTCTCTCGATAGATGAAAAACTGTAGGGCCCTACGACGGACGAATATTTCAGAGGAACGCTCGTTTTTTTCACTTTTACAGATGGCGGGGTGTGTAATTTTTTTGACAAATGGCGGGGTGTGTAATTTACTTCAACTTCAGGGGCAGTTCGACGACAGACGAAACATCTAAAGAAACAATTCGCAAAGAGTTTTTTTTCACTTACTGGTGGCGGGGTCGGTAATTTACTTCAACTTTAATGGCAGTTTCAGTGACATGCAAAAAAATCAGAGAAACAATTAACGAAGAGTTTTTTTCACTTATGGGTGGCGTGGTGGGTAATTTAGTTTAATTTTATGGGCTGATAGGTGGACGTACGAAATAAACAGGAGGACGAAAAAAAGTGGAGAAACGGTCCTCCCTTTAATATTAGGTATAGATTCGTATCAAAATGTTGAATTTCAATGAATCTGTGATATATGCTTTTCTTTGGATCATATTCAAAGTTACAGCCAGCGATTTGCCGTCTTCCTATGCCGAACGGACGCCGCGCCGGAGACGCACGGCACGCACGCAGCCGGCCAATAATCTAGACGTCACACACCACATACAACACACACATAACACACGTCACACACCACGTTGACTGGACAAAGCCTCCGGCGCCTCCGCATGCCAGCCACGCACACAACACGCACAGCCACGAGTCAGCACAGTTGCTGGCTCGCTGCTGCCTCCAAACCCGTGCGTGAAAAAGGATGTATTATCCATCCCACCCATCTGGATCTCTCTCACACACATCTCACCCACCCACCAGACTCGCATCTCTCTCTGCTTCGAATTAATGGCGCTCCTTCGTTGCCTTGCTCCTCCACCACTCCTGCTCTCCCTTCCTCTTCTTCCCCTCTTCCTCCTACCCCTCCGCCACACCTCCCTCCTCCCTGTGCCATGGCGGCTCCCTCTCCCGCCGTCGCCACCACGACTCCGCGAGGAGTGCGCGTCCGCGAGGTGCCCGGCCAGGGCGAAGGCAGCAACAGCCTTCTTCCCCTCTTCCTCCTACCCCTCCGCCACACCTCCCCCCTCCCTGCCATGGCGGCTCCCTCTCCCGCCTTCGAGTGCGCGGCCGCGAGGTGTCCGGCCAGGGTGAAGGCAGCAGCAGCCCCGGCAGTGCCGTGCTGAGCTGGAGGTGTGCCGACGCATGGTGGTGAGGCCGCGCTGTAGCAGGGCGGTGCAGGGGAGCCTGCTGCTTCCTTTCCCTGTGCTCGTCGTCCCCGCAGCACCCCCCCGCCGCCTTGGACCTCGTGCTCTTGGCCTCCAACGGGATGGGTGTGCTCGCTCCGGCCGAGCCCGTCGCTCCGCCGCTGGCCTGTCCATGGCCAGCTCCTCCGACCACATCTCTCCGGTAGCTTGCTGCCATGGCTGAGCCGCCCCCTCCTCCCCTCCCGCACCAAGCTCCACCTTACCTATTTTTCAGCAACTCGTGCATTCGCCACCACCAGGGAGCTCGATCCCCTCGCCCACTCGCGTATCCCCGAGCGCCTCCAGTCGTGAGGGAGGAGAGCTCCCTCGATCCCAGACGCCTCCGCGCACCCGAGCCCACCTCGCGCCGATGGCCGGTGAGCCACCGGCGAGCAGCAGCAGGACCACTGCCGCACCTCACCGCTTCGTTCTCTCTCCCTCCGGCCTCCCATCTGCTTCCTCCCGTCGAGCTTGTCCAGACCGCGCCGAGCTGCGCCACCTTCCTCCCGCTGCCTACCTTGCCGAGCTCCGCCGCTCCTCCAGGCCCCCCGCCAAGCGCCGGCGAGCACCTCCTTGTCGCCCTGCATCGGGTCGGCCTCGGACCACGGGTCGGCGCGGCGGGTGCGCGCGCGGCCGGGAAAGGACCCGAGCGAGGCTGGGCAGGGCTGCGGTGGCGCAGGCGAGGCCGGGCAGGGCCACAGAAGCGCGGGCATGGAGGCGGGCGAGGCCGGGCAGGGCCACGGCGGCGCGGGCGAGGCCGAGCATGGAGGCCGGCGAGGGCGTGGCCGGCGGCGGCGCGAGCGGAGCTGAGCGAGCGTGGGCCAATCGAACGCAGGGCGGCGGGCGCGCGCGCAGCCGGTAAAGGACGGGCAGGGCGGCGGCGGTGAGGCCGGGCAGGGCGGCGGCGGTGGCCTCGGTCTGGAGCGAGGAATTGTACCAGCGAGAGTTTTTTTTACTTGATTCCTGTAGTACTGCGGGTTGATTTCAGTAAACCGCAAGGGCTTTTTTGCAAAAAAGCATGACGGACAACCAGAAACCCAATTTTCTTTATTATTATTAGGTAAAGATTATATATATATATATATATATATTATTAAAAATAAAAATAACTAGTAACTAGTAATAGTAATAGTAAATAGTAAATATGCCCATGCAACGCACGTCTTGATCAAAATAGCCAATTAAATTTAATGCAAGTATTGAATTCATATTCTAGAAATTTTGAAAAAAATGATAGAATATGTGTAGTGTTATGATCCCTGCCTCTCAAAAGGTCTAGTTTAATACAAAACCCATTACTTATCATTTTACTATGTTATGTGAAGTTCAATCAACCCAAAAAGAAATCCTAATCCATTTAGAAATCACAAAACTAGAGTAAAGATTTCAGGATGTCTAATTTCTTGTGTGAACTGTAAAAGACATATAATAGGTATAGGCTCCCCGCAAAAAAAAATATAATAGGTATAGGCATTGTCCAAGTGAACATGACAGGGATGCAAACTTCAAATAAAAATATACAAATAATAGAAGTCTTGGAACAACTAAATTTGTTCCCTCTTGGGTTAAGGTAAAGGAAAAGTTGTGGGAATGTGAAAGAACAGATCTAAAGTGGACATCATATTGAACTAATGTGAAGATAGCAATCGGAATCTAACTTTCAGTTCTGAAAATTATAAACTGTGTAATCTGGAACATGTAAACTATGTGAGTAAAAACTGCTAGTTCTACAGAGCGACCGAAATGGAGGCGGCACCCACATCCTCGCCAGCTGCGGCACGACTCTCACGATCCCCGCCTACTACGGATGCACTCGATACCCGCGTTAGTGCGTAGCGGAACTGCGACTCCTCCGTCCTCAACGGTGGCGGGACCCCATCCATAATCCTGTTTTCTGAACCAACCATTAGAAAAACATAATATCAATTGAATAAACGGTTCACTTTTATCCAAGTCTATTCACAGTACAAGTCCTTACCTTAGCCTTTTGAGGATGTCTATATCTGATTGGCTTGGTGCTTGGCTTTCTAATCTCCTTGCCAATCCTCCTCCTTATGGTTAGTAGTCTCCAAATTTCCATGTCTCGCTCTAAACTTTTCAGTCTGCGATTCTCTTGTCTGAGGCCAAACTTCTGTACATTCACATGAGTATTTAGAGCTACAGTTAAACTGAGAAAGCAATCACAAAATCGTAGAAATATAAATGATACATTTCTAAATACATATCAAGCTAGTCCTTAGTAACGACCATAGTAGTTACTATATTTAGATGGCAACTGAGGTATATCAGGATGCTATAGGGGAAAAAGATCGCAAACTGCAAACGCTAAATACTCAAGTTTCCATGGTAACCATAGTGACCCATCCTATGTGTAATTAAACTTTAGAGGTGTTCTTTAGACAGAAAATTATTAGGTGCAGACCTCACATATATATACTGAATAGTAAAGTTACCTGGCATCATAGTAATCGAATTCACATAATGAAAATCATGGAAGAATGCTAAGAAAAGTGCTTCCATTAAGTATTGCAATATGAAATAGTTGTGCTAGCTAAGATGTTTAAGTGTAAGAAATGAACACGGTGCCTTGCAAACTCTATACACAACATGCCTGATCTACGCTACTGAACTTTAGCTCCTCCTCTATCCGTTTTAGAGTCCTTATTCCTAAAAGTAAAAGCACATGGTCATTGTTCATGCATGAAAATCTGATTGTTCTCCAAGGGGGAGTGGTAATCAAACATTAATTCAGGAGCTATTATCAATATGACAATATCAAATAATAAGAAAAGAGAGAATATTGGATGCAAAAATCAATTCTGTACAATATAAACTCGTGATATCTGCATCCTCTTTTACTTGGCCACTATTAGCACAAGTACAAACATCTTTTAGTTGACAACTATTAACAAAAGTATTGTTAGGCCACAGATTAAATCTGCTTAACTGTTTAACACGTATGGACTCACACCCAAACTGCAAAAGAAAAAACAATAGTTGCTGCAGCTGATTATTGCACCTGCATCTATGCATAGAACGGAAAACAAATTTAGTCTGCGAACTGACTACTCATTTCTCCTCAAACCAAATAAAAGTGTTCCGATCATGGGCATATCTTTCCCCTATTGACAGGTTCAAATTGTTGTCAAAAAAGAAAGAATAGACTCACCCGATTGAGCAACGAATGACCAAGAATACAGCTGCGAATACTCCAGGAATAAGGGCACAAGCATGGCATTGTACATGATTTGTCCAGTTACAACTAACTTATTCTGAATTTTCTGAAACCCAAAGGCCAATCTAAAACAAATT